>CM066032.1:1539613843-1540813843 GCA_033557465.1 Ichthyophis bannanicus
CGCAGTAGTCCATACTTAAGTAGTTTTCTCAGATGCTGGTGGACCCCCTCTACTGCAGGCCGCGGGAGAGGGTATTGTTTCACATGTACTGGTACCGCCCCGGCTTGACTGTGACAATAACTGGGGGGGGCATTCTTCGCCAGACCGGGTGGATTTCCTTCTGCCCATACTTCGGGTGGGGCTCGGATACCGGGTGGGACACTGGGGTCTGGGGGCCTAGACGGGGAGGTACTGTAGAGTCGCCACTCCTCTTCACGGGGGACGGACAGAACCAGTATGCCGGCGGGCTTCCCTTTCAGTGTCATTTCCATATGTCCCCCTTCAGCAAAGGATATCTGTGCTTGAAGTTTGGTAAGCAAGTCATGGCCCAGGAGGGGGATCGGACATTCCGGCATGACAGAAATTGGTGGGATATCCTCTGTCCCCCTAGTTCACAGGTACAGGTTTACAGGAAGGATCTGGTGGCCTGAGCACCGGTGGCCCCCACAATAGTGACTGCACGGGAAGATGGGGGCCACGGGCCTTGCCACCACAGAATGTTTGGCCCCCGTGTCCACCATAAAGTCCATGGGTTGGTCCCCAATTTTCAAACTGACCATGGGCTCCTGGGGACCTAGCAGAAACTTGGAGCCCGGTCTGGCCTCATAGTCATCTGTGTAGTATTCTTCTACCTCAGCCAGGCCCTCAAATGCCGTATCTTCCCTCCACTGGTGTTGATGTTGAGATTCAGCGCCGTTTTGTGCCCCCTTTCTCCCTGATGCAAGAGCTCCTCGCCTTCCATTCCATGGGGCCCCGTGGTTCAGGCATTCATTCTTCCAATGTTCTTCTTCCTTGCAATAGGCGCACTGATTTGCACCTAAGGGGGGTCACGTAGCAGGAAAACGAGAAAAATGACCCCTACCTCTGCCCTTAATCCTTCCAGCAGGTGGCCCTCCCCGGCAATGCTCAACGAGAGCAGCGGCGAGGAAAGTGGCCTTTTTCTTCATCTTCCGATCACTCTCTCTCCTCTGTTCCTGGTCCCAATTCACAAATACCTTCTGCGCAACTTCCATTAACTGTGTAGTGTTCATGCCCGCAAATCCTTCCAGCTTCTGTAGCTTCTGCCTGATATCCCCCTGGGACTCTCCCATGAAAACAGTATTTACCATTCGTTGGTTCTCAGGGCCATCGGATCGTATGGAGTATAGAGGCGATATGCTTCTGACAGGCGCTCATAGAAAGCGGCAGGGCTCTCATCGGGTCGCTGCAGAACCTCAGAAACCTTTCCGATGTTCATAGCTTTTTGGCCGCCTTTCTTCAGGCCCTCCATTAGGGCCTGGTGAAAATGGACTAGTGAGGCTGTGCCAATTTTATCATTCGGGTCCCAGTGAGGGTCTTTGCCCGGGAAATCCTGGGCCCCGGCAGGAGATTTCCTTCCAACCATTTAATGGAAGCCGCTAATATTCGGGACCGCTCTTCAGTGTTAAAAAGGGTAGACAAGAGTTGGCTGGTGAGTCTGCATAATAGTGGCCAGAAGGTCAGTGAGGTCTTGAGGCTTCTCTGTATAGGAGGCGTAGTGGGTCTTCCATTTAAACAAGTCGGTGGTGGAAACGGGTACATAGACTAGACTCGGAGGGCCCAAGATGATTTCCTGTCACTCGTTCAGCGTGGGGAGCCTCTGGGCCTCACGCAAGGGCATAGCCTTAGCGTCTCGACTGGGTAGATTCCTTAAGCCGTATGCTGGACTAGACTTCTCTGATTGTTTTGGCAGAGTTCCGGAGGTATCGGAGGATGACCCCATGCTGGCAAACGAGTCTCGGGTGTCCCCATCATCCACATATGTGGAGTCAGACGAGTCGGGGCTGGTGGGAGGGTCCCTGTCCTCGGGAGAGGACTGAAGAGCAGGGTACATAGGGTGGCTGGTGGAGGGGGCACCTATGCCTGGCGGGGTAGCGGGAGAATCACCCACAGCCTGTTTCACAGGCTCCCTATATGGCGGTGGGACAGGGGCACTGTTCCGATACAGGAAACCTTGAGGGAGGGGCTGGGGCTCTGGTTGTTCAGGGGATTGATAAACCGGAGGGCGGAGTGTCCGGTTAGGTTTTATACTCCCTATCGTTTTTGAAACGAGAATCCTACAATGTTCTTCATAACACTTAGTTATCCAAGGGGGTCGTTTCTGGCAGACCTCTAACCAGGAATCTATATATGGGAATTGATCTGGGTGCTCTTGGCGTACAATTTGATGGACTAAAGACACAATACTGACATCCAGAGTCCCTGAGGTGGGCCATGAGGTAGACAGAATTGGCCACTTCCTCTCACATAACACTTGCAATCTAGGGACACACATTTTTACACCATAATCCCCAGAGAAATCTTTTTTAAAGTTTTGATCATACATTTCAGAGGCATCAAAGTGGACTCGGACCCACCCATAATGACCCACAGACTTCAAACAAAAGGAGTGGGTAGGCGGACTGGAGGTAAGAGGTCCGTCCAGTCCTAGAAACAAAGAAGGAGAGACAAACACCACACGCTTCCTCCTTTTTGCGACCTGGGCGCGGTCACCCGGCCAGGAAATGCGCTACTCAGGAGTCCACAATCACTCGGTATCTATTCTCAATACCTCTCATACATACACAAGCAACCATACAGACACTTCCCGTCAATCCCAGTAACTTACTAACAAAAGGTCGGTGGTTTCAGTCGCAAAAGCAGCTTACTCGGACCGACCAGAGAGGTGATCATGCTCTCATAAAAGACCCAATCTTACAGTCTAACTATATCCCCTTTGTACTCACCGGATCCAGTACTGGTAACAGGACAGGGTTGGTTCACAAACTACGCACGGGTTCAAGGGTGTTGGCCGGAAGGAACCGGCAGCTCTGGCGAGGCAAGAAGGAAATTCTCCCCGGAACAACCACCCGGTGGCGCCTGAGATTTCCCCCTGCGTTCGGCACTCCCCGGTTCCGACCGGTCCAAACCCAGAAGTGGTAAATGCCGAACCTTTACCGCAAAACTTTACCGCGCTTCCCGGTCAGGGAACCAGAGAAATGCTGCGGCGAAAGAGTCAGGAAAGGACACCCGGAGTCTCGTGGGAATACAAGCCAAAGTTTATTGTGCTAGCACAAAACCTCTGAGCCCTGAGTCAGGGGCTGTACAATCCTTATATACTCAGTTCATATCATCAGTTTATACCTACGTTCAGGTTTCTGACTGGTGCTCCCTTGGGTGCCTGCCCAATCATATTCCCTTAGGTAAGGGGCTATTCCCTACCCCCTACAGCACCAAAATCAAAACCAGAAACCTAACAAAGAGAACAAAAGAAGAGAAAGGGTGAGGGGAAGCCCCTCCTGTGGGCTACAGATGTCACAAATGGCCTTGGATTACAGCGCAGCCCTTCTCTGGCTGTTTGTCCATGCAATTTGTTGCATGGGCATATTTACTAGCCAGGGGCTGAATTCCTTTCATCCTGAGGTGACTGCCATACCCCCTCCCCCACAGCCCTCATCTGCATTCCTCTAATTCGCTCCCCAGCCCCCTCTCCCATAACTTTCCCCTTTCTGCACATCCTGCCAGCATATTAAAGGTTCGTATCTATGACCCAATTTGATAATTAACTCTCCACTGGTGTTAGTTATCACCTGCTAGAGTTCTTTGTCCATTCAGCCTTGACCCAAGAATGGGTTCTCTTCTGCCTCGGTTCGTTTTGCATTGGCTGTTCCAGACCTCGATGCGATCTCTCCCTGCTCCATCCGTATCTCCTGGGTGGTTTATCTGGATCCCTGAGATGCTTGTTGTGAAGGCCTGTTTCCCTGGCACTCTGGAGGCACACGTGGGATGGTTTGCTTTGTGGTGAGGAAGAGCTGAACTGCCTCTATAGATGTGAAAAACTTCCAGATCCCAGCCTCCACGAAAGTTAATTTAGCAGGGTACCAGACCGCTGCTTTATATCCTTTTTCTATTAATGTGTCCGGGCATTTTAGAAGTTCTCTTCTGCACCGAACAGTCTCAGCTACCAGGTCAGGAAAAATAAGAACCTTCCAAGTCTTGTAGTTTATGACCCTGGATTTGTGTGCAGCCTTGATTATCAGTTCCTGGTCTTGAAAGCACAGCATCTTTACAATGAATGTCCTGGGATGTGAGTTCTTATGCATCTCTGGGCGGGGCTCCCTGTGTGCCCTCTCAAGTTCAAATTCAATTGGAGCGGCTGAGCCAGGAAACCAGTCTCTCAACAGATCTTGAATAAATGTTACTGGGTTCTGGCCTTCCGCCCCTTCGGGGATCCCGAAGATCCATATATTTGATCTCCTATCTCGATTTTCATAGTCCTTGAGTTTATCGTACAGTCGAGAGATTTGCATTTTGAGCTTTGCGATGTTTCCTATATGGGCCTGCTGGTCATCCTTGATGCAACCAACTCCCCTCTGCTTGCTCGATTCGTTCCCCCAGTGCAACAAATATTTCCTCAATTTTGTTTAAAACTGTGTTCACAATCTCTGTTTTTGATGCGCAGATTTCTTGAACAACTTTGAAAAGCAAGGCATTATCCCCTAGAGTTTCCTATTCTGTAGCATTTGCGGCCGATGAAGAAGGGGAGGGGGGCTGCGATCCTGCTCCCGCTGTTTTCACCTTCATCTTTAAGCTTGCCATGTAGAGCTCTTTTATTGAGGTATTGGTTTGGGTCTAAGGGCTTTTGGCATCTTTCTCACCGGTACTGACTGTGCCGGCTTTATGAGCTGGTGTGAGAACCCCTTGTTGCACACTTGAGGGGGAAGCCATTCATTTTCGACCTCTCAAGTCTCCATCCTGATCTGAAGCAGTAATGGAAAACTATTAAAATATATAGAAGCTGCAATTCCAGGTATTGCCACCAGATGGAGCTCCCACCTCTCAAATAGGTGCAGTTTATTGGCTGCCTACCTGGTGTAGAAGCCGGCAGGAAAAGAGAAAGCAGATAGTCCCCTTATCACTGGAGTATGATCGAGGCAGCACTCTTCAATGTTGTTGCTGTAGGTCTCAAATGCCACAGGCACTGAAATCCCCTGAAGGTCTCTCACAGCTCAGTGGATGCTGAGACCATACATACGCAGCAGCCGTTCACAGACCACCTGCCCGAGGCACCGTGCTCAGACCCTTCCTGGTGTCTCCCCACTTAAAATCCTGCAGAGTATTGGAGAGCTATACAAGCTGGAGGGCCTCAGAATCTGTGCATTGTTACTGGAAGGATCCAACTGTGCGCGGCACCGGAAGCGCTCATTTTCCTGCTGATGGGCAGTCCCTCCTGCGTTTCAAGTTGTGTTCCACCTCCATGTGGTCAATGGTGCCAATGGCCCTGCAAACAGCAGCTTCCAAGGGCATTACAGAAGAGGACACTTCACCTTATAGCAGCAGTGGGAACCCGTACGCTAGTTGCAAAGCCTTCAGGTAACTCAGATCATTACTTGCGCTCAGTCCCTCCGCTGCAGATTACTGTGCATACCTCATGAAAGCGCCATGGTTGGCCTGGCTCCCGTTACTCTGCTGGGTGGTAGAATAGCGGTACAGTGCAAGCGGCATAGCAGGGGGCACTGAGCAGTTCCGGGGAAGGCAGGATTGACCAGAAAGGGGGCATCAACACTGAGCACACATGGCTGACCGGGGTGATCAGCGACAGTGCAAATACTGCTAGGCAGCAAGAATATCCAGGTGATGGGACTCTGATCACTCAACGCTCCTCACCTTCATCCATCTTCTTTGTTGTTTTTTTTTATCATCCTTGAATTCAGCAGTTTGCATTACCTTGCTGCTTCAGCTTGCATTTTAAAGACCGGTAGTTGTCCCTGCTGTGCAGGTTTGGGAGGGAGAGTCTAACTGTGCATCTTCTCACCCTGCCATCTTAATTGGAAGCCTAGGAAGAGACCATCTCTCAGTGCATGTTCTGGGGACTAGGTGCTGGGTGCCCATCCTCACCCTCAGGGTGACCGCTCAAACTGCACTAGTAGCACAGTTTATAGCTGTTCTGTGCTTGTAGCACACACTGTCAGTGTGTTGTACTTAGCTGATGTGATGGATCAGGTGCATTCTCCAGTTGGTGATCAGTTGCAGACTGCTGTTCCGTGTGTGCAGTGCCTCATGGTTACTGGAGGGTCTAACCAATACTGGCACACACAGCAGTTTGGCCAGGGACCTATAGGCTCTTTGAACCCAGATATTGCTGTGTTGTGAGGTGTAGCCTACTGGTTAGTGCAATGCCTCCATAAGTAGGGGCCAAGGGCTTGATTCCTGCCTGAGCATTTTGCACCTGTGTGTTACTCAGGTTCTTTCCTTGCTTGTAACAGTCCAGGCTCTGCCCTGATTTGTAGACACTCGTTCTTCTATTTTGTTATGCGTTCTGGTCACACTTTGGCTCAGTGCACATGCTAGTCCCCATCGTGCCCTTCTGAGAGCATGGCTTTATTGGCTCTGCTGCAGCCCATTGCAGGAGTTCAGACATGGTCACCTTGCAAATGTCAGGCCCCCTGCTTGGAGACATGGTGTACTGGTCATGGCAAAGGCTTGGGGGCCAAGATACTAGGATTTTAGGCCTAATACCACTCCTTATGTGACATTTCAGAATGTATTACTGTCACATTTTATATCTGCCACAATCTTCATGGCCTGACAACATCTCCTTGTGACTTTAAGAGGGTCACTTAACCCACCAATGGCTCAGCTGACTGCAGGTTGTTACAGTGCCTGTATATCATCTGACATTACCAATTCGTCGGTAAGATGCACCATGTCATGACTGCACTGATATTGCCCATGTTCCATGTAAATAGTTATCTCCAAGTTATAATGCCCTGTTCAATGTAATTTCAGTTTGTTCAATGTAAACTGTCTTGATATCATGAAAGGCGGTATATAAGAAATGTTAAATAAAATAAATATTAACAGGCAGTTACATGCATACAGCTGTAACCTATATGTGAGACATGAGTCATGTATGACATCCTGACTGTGACTGTACAGTTTTGGCTCCATCACATCTCTGCAGTACATGCAGACACATCCTACCCCTTGGATAGCCACCTGCAGGTATCACCTCATGTCCGTACGTGCCCCATTTACCCAGTTTGGATGTCACCTGTCCAGTTGTTATCTGCACATTTGTCTAGAGTGTTGTATGGTAGTTGTGTGACTGGGACAGGTGTGCGACCCACATTTCTGGTATTGGGCCTTCCATGTAGCACTAATGCACATTTTCCCACCCAATACAAATAAGTTGGGGATGGCACCTACAGCACATCGGTGCTGCCAGTCCATACCACCCTCTCCTCTGACGCCAACCTTCTTTCAGCCCATCCATCCGCCTCTGTCGGCTGTGTGCAGTCATGTCTTCTCATGCAGGCTGCTATACCATGACCTACACAGGTACTCTTTTCTGCATTTGGATGCTTCATACACACCTTTCCTGTGCCTGATCTTCGTGTCACCAGTCCTGCTCCGTCCTTTCAAGGTATACATTGTCCCACTTCTGGCTCCGTTGTGGGACATGTCTTCCCCATCCTATGCCACACATTGACATTATGGCATTTTACATTTCCTCCCACATGCTTGTCACACTTACTCGCTATCTGTCAGGCCCTTCAGCTCCCACCTGTCCTTCCATTCATCACCTTTCTATTGGATTTTGCTGGTGCTGCCTTATCCAGCAATAACATGACAGTTGTTTTTGGGTGTTAAGGTGCATGCTTGATACCTTAATGCCTGATGTCCTGTTAACGCACGTTAAGTGGTCCATTGTACCCTTACCACCGGAACACCCCCTAGAGGCCCATAGCCTTTTTTGCACGGAAAACCCCTTTTCGCCGTTAACAATAATGCCTGCTCCCTTACCGCAGTTTAGTAAACATACTCCTAAGTTTGTGTGTTATGAGGTGAAGATAGAGATACTCAATTATCTTTTAATTTCATCTAGTTTATAGTTGAAACTGTGCACTTTAGTCAGGCTTAAAAAGAAGAGCTAGGTTTAGCAGTGCAAGATCAGAGAGTTAGGGTTTCCTCTTTTTGATTTATTTGAAGGTAGGGAGAATGTTACTCTCTGACAGAATCCACAGCGAATATCGTTTTGAAGTTCCTGTGCAGTAAGAAAGGTCCCAGTCAAGATAGATGAAGACTGTGGAGAGCTAAGTTGTATGCAAACATCTACCGATAAAAAAAGAAGACTTAGTTGAGCTCAAATAAGTCCTTTTCTGCTCCAGGAGATTTTAAATTTCACTTATAGTGCTGGAGTGTCTGAAGAAAATTTGAATCCTGCAAGAAAGTAGAAACATTAGTTTTAAAAGAAGAGTTTTGAAGCGATACACACTTGTGATTTAAAAAAAAAAATATATATATATATACTTGAATCCTTGAGTCTTAGAAGTCCTGAAAAGGACAGATAGTTTAAAAATCTGGTTAATACAACCCTGTAGAAATTAAGCAAAAGATATTTTACTTATCATCATAGTTAGTCCTGAATATTTAAAAATGGTTAAGCCTGGAAATAATTTCAAGAGGGGTGCTCTGCATGAACAGAAAAAAAAAATACTGACACAATTTAATTGTTAAGCTATGTTGTGTAGTTCATATGGAAAATAGTCTCATTGCAGAAAAGTAATTTATAGTGTCTCAACTCTTAGGGGTATGTTTACTAAACCGTCTTAACATGCGCCCGGCGATAGTGTGCAGGATGCCATAAAAGGAGTGGGCATTTCAGTCTTAAAGTAGCAAAACGGGATTAACGTGCGCTGCTGCACACATTATCGGGTGAAGCGCCGTTAACGCGCGATAATCTTAAGTAGGCACGCAGACATGCAAACATAGAAGCAGAGGTGTAGCACAATGGTTAATACACTGACTGATGGTACAGGGGTCATGAGTTTGATCCCCCAGTGTGCCTAATGAATAAGGTTGGCTGAGGTGTCACCCTTTACGTTTAAGTAGTGATTTTTGAGGCATTTTACTTTTATTTTAATTAGTGCTGCCAGCAAACACACCCTCAGGTGGCGTAACCTAAGGTGCCGCATAAGGCACCCCATAATGCACTCCACAGGGCACATTCTAAAGTGCACTGTCCACCAAGGCACCCTATAATGTCCCCTATAGGACACCTTATAAGGTGCCCTATAAGGCGCCTTATAGGGCGCCCTATAAGGTGCCTTATGGGGCGCCTTAAGGTTACAGTACTCTGAAGGTGTTTTTGCTGGCAGCACTAATGTACATTAAAAATAGACAATGCCTCAGCCAGCCCTATCAAATAACCCCACCATGGGTTTGAACCCATGACCTCTGGCTTCACAGGCAGTGAAGTAACCAGTGGGCTACAGCTGCTAACAAACCCCTGGCTGGCTGCAGAAGGACTGCACGTCACCACACAAACTGTCTGCTGTGGTGACCAGGATAGGGTTAACCCACCCGTACCCATGATGCACTGCACATGCAAATCAGCAGTCGACAGATGGGCACAAGATGGGGTATGCACCCCCACAGCACCTCGGCCTGGTAGGGGGAACTGACCGTGTGTGGTACTGGCACAGATTAGCCACAGACCGTCACATTGTGCGGGTACTGTGCTCACCCTGAGGGTGAGGTGGGGCGCCCAGCACCAGGTCCACAGCACCTTTCATGGCTGAAATACGCCATGCTGCAGGTCCCCATCAGTGCTACTGTGTGTGATAGGTAGTTCCTGCAGACACACCTAGGATACATCTGTGTCCTCCTGTATTTCTCAGTCACGTCTAGCCCTTATGGGCTATGATGCACCCAGAATAGTGCATATCCTGTGTTGGTGCCATGGTTACATGATGTAGGTGAAGGAGGGAGGGAGGGAGGGAGGGAGGGAGGGAGGGGGGGGGGGAGGGGGGGGGAGGGGGGGGGGAGGGGGGAGGGAGGGAGGGAGGGGGGGGGGAGGGGGGGAGGAGGGAGGGAGGGAGGGAGGGGGGGGGGGGGAGGGAGGGAGGGGGGGGGGGGGAGGGGGGGGAGGGAGGGAGGGAGGGGGGGGGAGGGGGGGGGAGGGAGGGAGGGGGGAGGGGAGGGAGGGGGGGGGGGGGAGGAGGGAGGGAGGGGGGGGGGGGGGGAGGGAGGGGGGGGGGAGGGAGGGAGGGAGGGGGGGGGGGGGGGAGGGAGGGAGGGGGAGGGGGGGAGGGAGGGAGGGAGGGAGGGAGGGGGGGGGGGGGAGGGAGGAGGGAGGGGAGGGGGGGGGGGGGGAGGGAGGGAGGGAGGGGGGGGAGGGAGGGAGGGAGGGAGGGGGGGGAGGGAGGGGGGGGAGGAGGGGGGAGGGAGGGAGGGGGGGGGGAGGGAGGGAGGGGGGGAGGGAGGGAGGGGAGGGGGAGGGAGGGGGAGGGAGGGGGGGAGGGGGGAGGGGGGGAGGGGGGGGGGGAGGGGGAGGGGGGGGGAGGGTGTTGTGTTTGGACCCATAGGCGGATTATGTACCACCACACAACCCACCCTCTGGGACTCAGGGTGGGAAACAGGATCACCCACCAATAGATCCACATTCTACCTTCCTGCAATGGTAGCAGTAGAGGGGACCATCAACCCCAGTCCTGCTGGGGAACAGACACCCTACAGGGCAGGCAATGCAGAGCTGTACACATCCATAAAGCAATAGAAGACAGACAGTAGGCCTGGAAATGCTCAGCTGCCCCCCACCACTATCTGACATTCTCCAGCAGCAAGCCTCCAGCCGCTGCACCCTGCAAGGTGTTTCAGCAAGACACATACTAGCTGCAGACAGTCTGCTAGCTAGTCCATAGTGCATGGTCCTGGAGGAGATGCGTGTACCCAGAACTGGGATGTCAGCATACACACCAAGCAGATAAGTCAGTGATTGGGCCCCAAAAGAGACCCATAAATATCACATGAGAGAAATACTATATAGCACTATGGGGGAACCTAGCCATGCCGTGGTCACTGCTCAGTCAGGGTGAGAGTGACCTCCCAGCAGGACATGCTGTGGCCATGCTGTCCGTGCAGGTGGTGGCTGGGCACTACAATGTCCGAGCCATTGTCCTATGCCCTGTGCAGATGCAGCCAGGCCAGGCCACCCTATCCAGGCTATTCCCACAGTACCTTGCTCCTCATTATGCACATTGGCAGGCCAATACTAGCAACAGTGCTAGCAGTATGGGCTGTGGAGGGTGTTGGCAGCCACCACACACTGGATAGACAGACACACACTCCACACACCTATGCCAGCATTGTGCAACTATAGAGGTGTTTGGCAGCCCTGGCTACCACACCAGTCCTGGGCACAGTGCAGGCATGGCTATGGTACGCAATACTGTTGGGGTCACTCTGTCAGACACCAGACCTGAGGCACACTCCACAGACATCAGAAAGGTTGCTATGATGCAGCTCAATCAGCCAATTGTGCTTAACGTAGGAATTGCTATCTGCCAGTTATCATAGCAACCTTTTATTTATTTATTTAACAGTTCTTATATACCGCCCTCTTTGTTATCAGTGCGGTTTACATACAACAAAATTTTACTCAGACAGAATAGGATCTGTCTTAAGTTTACATATAACAGGGAGCATAACATAGACTTAAACTGGGGAGAACTATTTACATTTTAACAAATGCGATGTAATTCTATTTACGTTACAGTAGATATGCATAGATATAGAACTATAAGGTCAATGTGCATATTCTGTAGGAGGTGCATTTGGTTTGTCATCATAAGAGCTTGAGGGTAGGTGGGGAGTCGTTAATTATTTTAGTGAAGTACATAGTAAACAGATGGTGTTTTATGGCTTTTCTGAATTGCAAAAGGTCTCTTATTGATCTGATGCTGGGGGGGAGCTGATTCCAACCTCTTGGGGCATATGATGTAAATGCTCTGTTATTGGTTGCTTGGGAACATTTTGTTGATTCACTAGGGATAACTAGTGTATTTTCAGCTAATGACCTCCTGAGTCTGTTGTTCGGGGTTTGCATGAGTAGATCGGAGATTGAGGATGGCGATAATTTATAGCTTTAAAAGTGGTGAGAAGAGCTTTATATGTAATCCTGCAGCTTATCGTAAAGCCAGTGAAGCTCCATTAATATCGGTGTAATATGGTCTCTTCTTGTTGCTCCAGAGAGAATACGGGCTGCAGTATTCATGGCTAGTTGGAGCGGATATAGGGTGTTCTTGGGTAGGCCGTGTAGTGTGATATTTGCGTAGTCAAAGTGGGGTGTGACTAACGCTTGGAAAATTGTGCGGAAGTCCTCGGGCATTAGCATGGGTCTCAGGAGTCAGAGGGTTTTGATTTTGTGGTAAATGTTTTTTACTGTGTTTTTTATGTGTTCCTTGAAGTCTAGTTGTTGATCAATAGTAACACCAAGGTAGCGTATGGATGACTTGACTGGAGGTTCGGCATCTCTTACTTTAAGGGTCGGAGGAGGAGAGAAACCTTTGTTTCTGGTGTTGATAAGGACTTCAGTCTTTTTGAAATTTATCCGCAGGTTTTGGTTAAGGAGCCAATCCGTTATTGTGTTAAAGCAGTTGATTAAGGCTGTGTAGTTGGGATTTGTAATATTGATCGGGGTAAAAATAAGCACGTCGTCTGCATATATAAGGCAGGAAAGACCAAAGGAATGGGTGATTTCACTAATTGGCTGCATATATATATTAAAGAGAAGTGCAGATAGGGAGGAGCCTTGAGGTACTCCTTGCATTTGCTGGAATGGCTCAGATGTCTTGTTGTTAATGCGGACTTGTTGCCATCGGTCTTCAAGGTATGATTTACACCAGTTCCATGTGAGACCTTGGATACCCTTCTCGTGGAGTCGAGATAGGAGTCGCTGGTGATCCACTGAATCAAACACCGCTGCTATGTCAAGAAAGATCAATGCAAAACCCATCTTGATGCTGTCTATCCCGCTGATGAGTGTGTTGGAGAGGGAGGTAAGGAGTGTTTCAACCCCATGAGCTTCCCAAAAACTGTGCTGGCATGGGTCCAAAGGGGATGATATGTCTATATGTTGTTGGATCTGTCTTTGGGTATCTTTCTCAAGTATTTTGGCTAGTAATGGAATACTGGAGATAGGCCGATAGGATTCCTCCTTCTTTGGGTCTAGACTGTTATTCTTCAGTAATGGTCGGATGGATGTTTGCTTGAGGGCAGCAGGGAATACTCCAGATGAGTAGGACAGGTCTGCGATCTTAGCTATGAATGGACTAAGTTCTGATCGCATTGTTCTGATCCAATACGCTGGGCAAGGATCGTTTGGTGCAGTAGTAGTGTTGATGGTGGCAATAATGTCCTCAATGGATTTTGCAGATGGAGGTGAGAGTTTAGTGAGTAGTGGTTGAGGCTTGGAGGTTCTGGAAGGTTCTTGAAATGCAGTCGTATTCGCTTTAACTACTTTGGATTGAATGTAGTTAGCGTATAGTTGCGGATGAATAGACTCTTGTTGTGGTGGAAATGGTTCCTTAGTTAGTGATTTTACTAAGTTGAAAAGATCTCGTGGCTTGTTTAGCGAGCGGCTAAGGAGTTCAGAGTGGAATTCCTTCCTCTTGGTCCAAGTTGAATCACGGTGAGCTTTCAGGTGAACTAAATAGGTTTCTTGGTCTAAGGTGTTATGGGTGCGCCTCCATTTCCTCTCTAGTTTTCTGAGGTGGTTTAGTGATGCTCGTAGCTCAGGCGAGAACCATGGGGCGGGTGGCTTTTTGTTGGTATGACCATTAGGCGTCGAATGTTTATTAGTAGTCGCTTGCTGGGCATATAGTAGAAGAGTGTCATTCCAGATAGCTACTGCCTCATTGAGGTCGGATGGTGTGAGTGCGAGCTTTGGGAGTGCCTGTTTGGTGATCACTTCTTTATCCAATGGTTTGAAACGTACTGGATTAGCTGATGTTTGGGTATCTGGTTGTCTAGGTGTGATCCATTGTGCTGGTATCTGGAATGTTATCAGGTTGTGATCTGACCATGGAACAGGAGTGATGGAGAGATTGAAACTGTGTCTCGTGCCTGTGACTGTAGGTGGAGCAAAAATTAGATCGAGGATATTTCCTTTTTTGTGGGTAGGATCAATTACAATTTGTTTGTAGCAGAGATTATCCATTGCTTCAAGGAAGGTGCTTGATAAGGCAGGCTCTGTGGAGGCTAGATTAAAATCACCCAGTAGCCAATTTTGTTTTCTGGGATCTTCAGGATTAGCAGCTAGGTTGATTATGTCAGAGAGCTCTTCTGAAGAAGCGCTTGGTGCTCTGTATACAAGATTGATGGTGTTGATTTTGTTGGAGATGGTTATTGTGTCTAGGTGGGGTGAGCTCCTGGTTAGGTTAATTTGGTATTGTAGTGCAGATTTTGCAAGAATAAAGACTCCTCCTCCTTTTTTGTTTTGTCTGTTGCATGTGAAGATTGAGAAGTTAGGTGGGGTAAGTTGATTTAATAGCACAGAGTCCGTGTCTGAGAGCCATGTCTCGGTGACCATTAGTAAGTCTAAGTTCATGTTGGTTATTAAGTCAGTGATTTATTTTTTTATTTTATTTTATTTTGGCCATTTATTGCGGGCCGAGCGTGCATTGATGAGTGCGCACTTGAGGTCATCCTGAACTTCTGTTTTGTTAACTCTTGAGTTAGCAGTAATATCTAGCGTTACATAGAGCAAGTGTGTCTGTCTCCTGTAATGGGATCTTCCTGGAGGCTGATATTGATTGTGATAGAATTTCCTACTTGTGCCTTGGAGAGTGGGGATTGGATTATGGTCATGGAAAAGCGCGTTGGATTCACAGATGACACTTGCAAGGGTGTACAGGAGTGCAAGTGCTATAGCAGGTATGGCCATGATTCGCTCTGTGTGGTGTTGGCTCTGGAGACAGGTTTCTTTAGCAATATTCCTTATGGCCTTTGAAGTAGGATTAGGCCTCAAAGAGGTGTGAGAGCACGCAGGTGGAGGCGGGAGGGGGGGGGGGGAAGGATTAAATATGGAATGTGTGCTAGCTCACTGTAGAGGTGGATGCAATTCCAATAGAAGTGGTGATTGTATCCTAGACTGTTGTATAAACAATCAGAATATTTGTCTTGCTTAGTTACATTGTACAGCAATATACTGTCTAGTTTAGCTATTATGTACAGTAATGTTCTGATTAGTTTAGTTACTTTGTACAGCAGTAAACTGACTGGTCTAGTTACTTTGTTACAGCAATATTCTGACAAGTTTAGTTACTTTGTTACAGCAGTGTTCTGACTAGTTTAGATACTTTGTACAGCACTAACTGATAAGTTCGTACAGATTTGTATGACTTACAGACTGTGATGTTATGTTCGGGCGTGTATAATATCGATGGTCTGCTTTTCTTCTTTGTGAGTCTTGTGTTCGGTTCTTTAGTTCAGCTGGAGTAGAGGCAGATGATGGTTCCCGATGGAGGGCAAGACCTGGAGGATTGGATGCTAATTGCAACTTAGCAATGTCTTCAGGCCTATGAATTCTCTGTTGCGGTCCCCGCCTAAGGGCCACCCTCAGGCGCGGGCCTGCCAGGCACGGGCGCACCCGATGGCGCTTCCCTTTTAAAGCTGGGCGCCTGCCCCGATTGGGCAGAGACGCCGAAGATGGCTGCTTTCCCGCTGCTCCTGCCGGTGGCTCAATCCCCATGAGGGGAGAGCTGCTGATGGTCTGCAGGGAGCTTTCATGTGCGCCTGATGGCGCTTCCCTTTTAAAGCTGGGCGCCTGCCCCGATTGGGCAGAGACGCCGAAGATGGCTGCTTTCCCGCTGCTCCTGCCAGTGGCTCGATCCCCATGAGGGGAGAGCTGCTGATGGTCTGCAGGGAGCTTTCACGTGCACCCGATGGCGCTTCCCTTTTAAAGCTGGGCACCTGCCCCGATTGGGCAGAGACACCGAAGATGGCTGCTTTCCCACTGCTCCTGCCGGTGGCTCGATCCCCGTGAGGGGAGAGCTGCTGATGGTCTGCAGGGAGCTTTTGATGGCTGTGTACAGTTTTCCCATGTTTAGGGTGGCATTGCTAAGGAATGCAAGTGCTAGTATGGGGAGATGCACGCAGGGCCCAACATCCTGCCTCTCCAGGAGGCTTGGGATAATGGAGCCTGTGGGTGTGGGTGTGTCTGCCCCCTGTTGGCCGCTGCTCTAGGCCAGAGGTTCCCAACTCCAGTCCTGGAGGGCCAAACACTGTTCGGGTTTTCATGCTGTCCCTAATGAATATGCATGAGATACATCTGCATACCTTGGGGGCAGTGCTTAGTAATGCAGCACAGCCACATTTATTAGAGGCATCATGGAACCTGAATGGTGTTTGGCCCTCCAGGACTGCATTTGGGAGACTCTGCTTTAGGTAATGTGCATGTTTATGGTGTCTGTGTTCTGTAGGGTAAAATGTAGGTGTTTTGGGCATGTCTATGTCATCTGCACTAAAGGTTCTGTCTGTATTAGCACGTTTTAGTAGTGGGTAAAATATGTGGGCTGGGTTGGCAGGAACCACAGCTGGGACTTGAACCTGTGACCTTCCACTCCTGACCACACTGGCTGTGTGCACTGCACCACCGTGTTGCCACAGAGACAGTGCATTCCCTGGGGATACCATGACTGTTCGTCAGACAGGGCCTGTCTGTTGCAGTGCATGGCACCCACCTACACAGGGCTAGGCCACGGTCTGCTCTGGGCAGCTGCCACTGCCCCCCTCCACCACCAGTACCCCTCTGCCACCCTGCTGACATGCCCTTATGCTGGTGGTGCACAGTCTCAGGCCATCCGGTGTGCGGGTAGGCGGCTGCCTATGGTGCAGGTTCTGGGGTAGGAGTGCCTGCATAGATGGCCACGCTCCCCCCCCAGCACCACCTGCCAATATTCTGTGCCTTTGGGGGGTACCTGCTGGGTACTATCCCCTGTGACACTGTGGGAAGCACACTCATGCCCATGCTGGGCCCTCATCAGTTGCTGTCTGGCTGCTCTACTGTTTCCAGAAAATCAACAAACCCAACCAGTGAAACAAATAAGAAGCTAATTAAACAAGATTCAGTGAAAAAACCTCATCAAAACTTATCTTTTTGTCGGAGCAGGCCGGAGGAGGGATGGTATGGAGACCCGCCCCACACCAGACGGCAAGCTTCTTTTTTTAATTGCCATTCCTCATCAACAAAACTTGTTCACCACTTAATTTATCTATAGAATTCGTCCATAATCTTTGTTCATGCTGTAATTGTAGACATTGCTCCCAAAAGTACAAAATTGCACAACGTGCACGTTTCGGGCTAGCGCCCTGTCTCAAGTGCTCATACTCCGCTGAACATACAGGCAACAACATCAAAAAACGCTGTCACTGCGGCTAAGGTTAAACCTTGAATAAGGCCGACCACTAACATTATAGCATTTAAAGAGGAACCAGCCAATAGGGACAGGGCCAACCCCACAAACAGGGGAACCCCAATCACCATTGGTTTGACCCAGCAAAGACAGCTAATGATGTCACAACACGCTCTGCCACTCAATCTCACGATTTAGGCCTTTTGGTTCAACAGCATCCAACTGAAATATCCATCTCTGTTCCAACCGCTGTAATTTCTTGATCCGATCACCACCCCGGGGATCCAAGGGGACATGATCAATTATGGACCACTCGAGGTCCTCAAAAACATGATTATGGGCGATACAATGAGCTACCATCGGAGCTGTATCTACCCGTTGACGTAATCTCGAAGCATGCTCAGAAAATCTTATTTTAACTGGGCGAATCGTCCGTCCAATATAAAATAAAGAGCAAGGACATCGTAGAAAATAAACAACATACACCGACTGGCAAGTAGTATCCCATTTCCGTTTGTAAATTTTCATAGTCTGTTGATAATGCCATTCCAGCCCAGAAATGGTAGTCGCACAGTAGGCACACGTATTACACGGACTATGTCCTTTGATCGCTAATGGTAGAGGCATCCGATCAATCTCTAATGAGGTCTTCATTAACCAGTCCCCCAAATTACGACCCCTAGAAAAAGCAACACGTAGTGGCTTCCTAAAACAGCCAATCAGCTGTAATATCGGCCAATGATCATGCAGAATTCGTAAAATCTCAGAGCTACGTTCAGTGTAAGGGAGAACCCCGGTAATTGATGTATCTTGTTGTGATCCAACATTCATATATTGAGGATCCAACAGCCACTCCCGATGTACATGAGAGGCACGCTGAAATGCTTTTTGAATGACAGCAGGGGGATACCCTCTACTAAGTAAACGCTGGCGTAAGACAAGCGCTTGTCACTTAAATTCATCAGTAGTATGGCACAATCTACGCAACCTAAGAAACTGCCCAAAAGGTAAACCTTTTCGTAGAGGGCCCGGATGAAAACTGTGAAAGTGAAGCAAACTATTGCGTTGGACCGGTTTTCGAAATAGTGTAGTATGTAATTGATCCTCATGTATATCGATCCGTAAATCAAGAAACGCAATAGTCGTTGAGCTAATATGTTCTGTAAAGTGAATATTTGTACGTAAAGAATTAAGCCAGTCAATAAATTGTCGAAGAGATGCTAAATCCAAAGTCCAGATGAAAAAAATATCATCGAGAAATCGCTTCCAAACCAAAACATTAGAAAATGCCACAGAGCATTCAATCTGACTGGTTTCCATCTCAGCCATATATAAGGTAGCAATGGAAGGTGCGACTGTTGCACCCATCGCTATTCCTGAAATTTGTTGATAGAATTATTTTTTGTCAGGAGGTGTTTTTTTTGTCAAAACCAATTCAATCAACTGGATCAAAAAGGACCGATGCACCCGAGCCGGAGCATAGCCAAACCGTTCCTTCAACAAATTCAGTGCTTCTTCCTGATCTATATTAGTATATAGTGAAACGTCGTCCAGGGTGACTAAAAAAGCACCCAACGGTATCTTTAAAGGGGACAATATTTGTAGAAAGTGAGTGGAATCTCGAATAAATGAAGCCACTTGACAGGCTTCCTGTTTTAAAAATACATCACAAAAAATTGATAGAGGTTCCAACACAGAATTCTTACAAGGCACAATCGGCCTACCTGGGGGGGAAAGCAACGATTTGTGAATTTTAGGCACTAAATAGAGGATTGGGATCTTAGGATGTAGATTAATCAAAAACAAATGTTCCTTACGGGTTATCCAACCCTGTTGAAAGGCTGCCTCCACTAACAACTTGATCGTCTCCTTTAATCCAGTAGTAGAATCCCTTTCCAAAATCCAATAGGTTTGGCGATCCTCTAAATGATTACGGAAAGCTGTCTGATGATCATCTGCCGTCTGCAATACCAACGCACCTCCTTTATCCGCCCGTCGAACAACCAAAGAGGGGTCAGATGCCAAATCCGTCAAAGCTCGCCAACTATTCCCATCCAAATTAGAAAATCTTTTATAAGGAACACTTTCTAATTGCAACAAGTCATTCATCACTAATGATTGAAAAGTGGCAAAACTGGGTCAATCACCCCAGGCGGTATCCATCTAGAGGGGGGGCTTTACCACTGAATCATCGGCCTCAACAGGTTTATCATGAAAAAACCGAATGATCTGTAATTTTCTAAAAAATCGCTGTAAGCTTACCCTCATAGAAAACGCATCATAACGTACCGAAAGGCCATAATTCAGCATATGCTCCTGAGTTGTTGACAAAGTGTTGCCCGTCAAATTAACAACTATGGAGGGCACTGTCGGGAACGTAATCTTGTATTTGGGGGTTCCCAATCGTCGTCGCGATAGACTCCGCGGGACCGCCGGCCCCGAACTGATCGAAAATCCTGCCGCCCTCTATTGGATTGGCGAGCATCAGACTCAGTTGTACTTTCATCTGTATCATCAGATGATCTATCAAATGTCACCGTTTTATGAATAGTATCAGGCTTCTCAGATTTTTCATACATCCAGTAATAGACCTTCCCCAATTCATAGTCAGTTTATCTCGCAAAAATCTTTTCGATTTTAAAGACTTCAAATAGTCAAAAAAACTCTTGATCTGTCGATTTATCTCCTCAAGCTTTAGTGCAAAAGGTTCATCACCAAGAGACTCCTTCAAAGACGATTGAGCCTCATCAATCTGTTTTTGAATCACATCCTCCTCTTGAATTGTGCGCTCTACTTTCTACAAATATTGGCCCCTTTAAAGATACCGTTGGGTGCTTTTTTAGTCACCCTGGACGTCATTTCACTATATACTAATATAGATCAGGAAGAAGCACTGAATTTGTTGAAGGAACGGTTTGGCTATGCTCCGGCTCAGGTGCCTCGGGTCCTTTTTGATCCAGTTGATTGAATTGGTTTTGACAAAGAATTATTTTTTGTCAGGAGGTGTTTTTTATCAACAAATTTCAGGAATAGCGATGGGTGCAACAGTCGCACCTTCCATCGCTATCTTATATATGGCTGAGATGGAAACCAGTCAGATTGAATGCTCTGTGGCATTTTCTAATGTTTTGGTTTGGAAGCGATTTCTCGATGATATTTTTTTCATCTGGACTTCAGATTTGGCATCTCTTCGACAATTTATTGACTGGCTTAATTCTTTATGTACAAATATTTACAGAACATATTAGCTCAACGATTATTGAGTTTCTTGATTTACGGTTCGATATACATGAGGATCAATTACATACTACACTATTTCGAAAACCGGTCCAACACAATAGTTTGCTTCACTTTCACAGTTTTCATCCGGGCCCTCTACGAAAAGGTTTACCTTTTGGGCAGTTTCTTAGGTTGCGTAGATTGTGCCATACTACTGATGAATTTAAGCCACAAGCGCTTGTCTTACGCCAGCGTTTACTTAGTAGAGGGTATCCCCCTGCTGTCATTCAAAAAGCATTTCAGCGTGCCTCTCATGTACATCTGGAGTGGCTGTTGGATCCTCAGTATATGAATGTTGGATCACAACAAGATACATCAATTACCGGGGTTCTCCCTTACACTGAACATAGCTCTGAGATTTTACGAATTCTGCATGATCGTTGGCCGATATTACAGCTGATTGGCTGTTTTAGGAAGCCACTACGTGTTGCCTCTACCATTAGCGATCAAAGGACATAGTCCGTGTAATATGTGTGCCTACTGTGCGACTACCATTTCTGGGCTGGAATGGCATTATCAACAGACTATGAAAATTTACAAACGGAAATGGGATACTACTTGCCAATCAGTGTATGTTGTTTATTTTCTACGATGTCCTTGCTCTTTATTTTATATTGGACAGATGATTCACCCAGTTAAAATAAGACTTTCTGAGCATGCTTCGAGATTACGTCAACGGGTAGATACAGCTCCGATGGTAGCTCATTGTATCGCCCATAATCATGTTTTTGAGGACCTCGAGTGGTCCATAATTGATCATGTCCCCTTGGATCCCCGGGGTGGTGATCGGATCAAGAAATTACAGCGGTTGGAACAGAGATGGATATTTCAGTTGGATTCTGTTGAACCAAAAGGCCTAAATCGTGAGATTGAGTGGCAGAGCGTGTTGTGACATCATTAGCTGCCTTTGCTGGGTCAAACCAATGGTGATTGGGGTTCCCCTGTTTGTGGGTTTGGCCCTGTCCCTATTGGCTGGTTCCTCTTTAAATGCTATAATGTTAGTGGTCGGCCTTATTCAAGGTTTAACCCTTAGCTGCAGTGACGGCGTTTTTTGATGTTGTTGCCTGTATGTTCAGCGGAGTATGAGCACTTGAGACAGGGCGCTAGCCCGAAACATGCACATCGTGCAATTTTGTACTTTTGGGAGCAACGTTTACAATTACAGCATGAACGAAGATTATGGACGAATTCTATAGATAAATTAAGTGGTGAACAAGTTTTGTTGATGAGGAACTGCAACTAAAAAAAGAAGCTTGCCGTCTGGTGTGGGGCGGGTCTCCATACCGTCCCTCCTTCAACAAAAAGATAAGTTTTGATGAGGTTTTTTCAGTGAATCTTGCTCTATTGTTTCAGCATTCCTATGGCCACCTAGGCATCACCCTAGTCCGCACTGTGGCCCAGCTGCAGTACAGCATGTGCCGTCTGCAGCCCTCTGTGTCCTCTTTCCCAGCATCTGTCCAGTTGCCCATTCCGACATGCCCGCCCTGCTGTTGTGGAACATGTGCACGCCATAGGAAACCTGTCCAATGGAGAGGGAAACCCTGATCAGCGCTATTTCACTGTGGGATCATTCACCTTGTATGGGGACGGAGTGTAGACCCTTCCAAAATTCATATTTTTTTTTTTAGCTTTCTTGGGAGTGTTTTTTGATGTTTCCCATTAATATCACTTTTGCCCAGCTTGGTTATGTTTTTTTAAATATTTTGTTGGGGTCATTTTCAATGTTTATTTGCACTTTTGTTCCGTGCACATGTATCACACTTATCACTTTTTTGTAGGTTTCCCTGGTTTTGCTGTACATTGCTGACAGAAATGGTTTCTCTTCCCTTTAAATCAGCTCTAATGCCAGGGTTTCACTGGCGTTAGTTTTCAGCCTCGGATTTCACAGCGTTAGTGTGCGTGGAGCCTCTCCCCTCCCATTGACCCCTTCTCTCCGCCTCTAGGGAGCCTTCCTCCGCCCTCCGGGAGCCTTTCCCCGCCTTCAACACTCATTTGCGCCGCTGCGCGCGTTATCGCGCGATAAGGTACCTGTGCACCTGATAAAGCGCCCTTATCGCGTGATAACATCACAGAGCGCACATTAAGATGGTTTAGTAAGCATACCCCTTAGATAGTAATAGAAAATTTGATCTACTAGTTTTGGAATATTGTACTTGTCTGGACATTTTAATGTTTGTTAGACTGTAAAGGGATACAACCTGATTTTAAATGAGAGAATTTTAAATACATGCTCTGAAGCTTTAGAAATTTTATATTTTAACATATTTATTGCCTAGCAATAACAAATGTAATTCAATTTCAAGTGTCAGTCAATTTGATTTTCTTGGCCCCTTGTCTCATATCATAAGGGAAATTGTTATTGTTTGTAACATCTGATTCTAGAATAGTAAGTTTAGCTTAAGCATTTTTTTCAATTGGGAATTAGAAATTTCTGACTCTTGATAAAAATGTTTAGGACCCGATATTGAAAAGGAGTAACATCATGTTACTTTCTTTAACGGGATATTCAGCAGCACTAACATGGAGAGTGCCACTGCTGCATGCCACGTTGCTAACAGTATTGGGGTATTCTGGGAGTAGCACCCGACCATAACTGGGCAGCAGCGATATTGAGCCACTGCCCAGTTATGGCTAAGTGGCACACATAAGGCGCCGTGGAAGCTAACTGGGCAGCGACTCAATATCGCTGCTTCCCAGTTAGCTTCCTGCAAATCTGGGCAGCCCAGATATTCAGTGCCGGGGCTGGATATGACCCCAGTATTGACTATCTGGCTTTAAGTTCATAGCTACAGGAAAAAACCCCTCCAAATTCAATGAAAAAATTATCCAAAATCAAAACCTAAAGTCATTGAACACTCCAGCCAGTAGCTACCACCGGACTAATATTAAATCCCACAATCTCTATTTTTGTCGGGGATGATCGGTTAGAGAGGAAGGACCACACTTTTCCCCTCATTACCGAAAGAACCCTTTTGCTCAAACGGGCCACAGTGTGCCCAATTCTTTTATTTTTTGCTTTTTGTCAATAAGAACCAGCACTTATCTTAACCAGAAACAATAAGTCTTCCCCAGGCGAATGTTATCCTCCACAGCTTGCCACGACATGACATGCATGTTTCGGGCCCCTCCGGGTCCTGTATCAAGTGGTATCTCGCCCAAATTATCGCCCACAAAAACGCCGTGAGCCCACTGTTCTTTTTGTAGCTAAAACATTTGCTGATTGGCTATCAATCCAACGTCGTCACCAGAGGCTTCGTTCACGATCTCCACCCCGAGGGGTCGCTGAAATCCAATCAATCACCCTCCATTTCAAATCAGCAAAACTGTGATCCAAAGCTACACAGTGTTCAACCATGGGGGCTGTTAAATTCTTCGATCGAATGCGACAGGCATGCTCTCCCATTCTAATTTTAACCAGGCATATGGTACGTCCTACATAAAATAAATTGCAAGGGCATTTTATGATATATACAACTAAACTCGTCTGACACGTAGAAAAACCAAAAAAGGAGTAAGATCTCCCTGTGGTGGAATGACACCATTGAATGCCCTCCATAGTGTTGAAACAATATTTACATTGGTGACATGCCCAATGGCCCTGCATCCCATCCAAACCCCCCTGTATTGAGTGTCCCGGAACCATATGAACCAAACGGTCCCTCAGGTTCGAACCTCTGGTGTATGCGAACCGTACCGGTTTTTGAAAACATCCCCGTGCTTGTAAAACTCCCCAATGTTTTTTGAGCAAGCGAGACACCTCCGCTGAATGAGTCATGAAAGGTAAAACCCCTGTAATTATATCAGTATCACTCAAACTTGAAGTGTTCGGTGGCCCTAAAGGTTGTAAGAGTCACTCACGATGGGAAAATCAGGCCCTAATATAGGCCCTCCTAATTACCTTACAGGGATAACCTCGCTACAAAAGACGATCTTTTAAAGCTCGTGCCTGTATCTTAAATTCCAATAAGGAGGAACAAATCCTTCTAAGACAGAGAAACTGACCCAAAGGAAGACTATTTCGTAAAGGAAAAGGGCGATGACTATGGTAACAGAGTAAACTACTTCGTTGGCTCAACTTTCAAAACAAAGTTGTAAAAAAACATTCCATCTTGTATCCTTACCAACACATTCAAAAATTCAATGCGATGTTCATCAATATGCGCCGTGAATTTTATATTCTCCTTGATCGAATTTAACCAGGTAACAAAATTTAATAAATCATCCCGTGTGGAAGTCCACAAAAAAAAAATATCATCCAAAAATCTCAACCATAAACAAATATTCTGAAAAGCACTGGCTGGATAAATGTATTGTTCCTCCATTGCCGCTAAATATAAAGTCAAGCAGATCAGGGTTTTCAGAGCAAAATAACCGACCATATATAAAATTGCCCTACTAATTATAAATATTTTAATTTTTTAATTCTTTAATTACTTAAACAATTTTTATATTTGGATAAAGGTCTCAGAATGAATGGGGAAGGATAGCTACAGGCTATAACTAGAAAACCTGAGAAAGTCCTTACCCATTCCTTACATCAAGGACCTTATATATCCAAGTTTTTATTAAATTAGCCTAAATTAGCCTCTATTTTACCACCAGACTCTGCTTTGATATCATCTTAATAGAATGACGGACATTTCAACCTTTTAACAAAGAGTTTTTTTGAAAAGAGCTGGAAAGTTGATCATCCAGTCAAATCTGCATTGTTGTAGATACCAGTAAGCATTACTCAAAAGAGAGTTTGCAGAACTTAACATTTTGTCAAATCTGCAATTTTTTCAAATGTTCTTCAAAAGTTTTCTTTAAAAAGCAAGAGTAAAGATTTTTTAGGCTAATTTAATAAAAACTTGGATATATAAGGTCCTTGATGTAAGGAAGGGGTAAGGACTTTCTCAGGTTTTCTAGTTATAGCCTGTAGCTATCCTTCCCCATTCATTCTGAGACCTTTATCCAAATATAAAAATTGTTTAAGTAATTAAAGAATTAAAAAATTAAAATATTTATAATTAGTAGGGCTAAATATAAAGTGGCAATGGAGGGGGCAACTGTGGCTCCCATGGCGATCCCCTGGAATTGTAAATAAAATTGATCCTGATATTGAAAATAATTCCTTGTTAGGACCAATCTAGCAATGTCCAGCAAAAAAGATTTTGGGATTCTAGCCAGAGCCGTTGTAAATGCCTGTTCCAACAAAAGGAGAGCCTCCTCTTGACAGATGTTTGTGTACAATGCTGTCACATCCAGGGTCAACAACCAAACTGATTCCAATGGTTCTTCAAAGGAAGCTAGCAAACTCAAAAAATGAGATGTATCTCTTAAATAAGATTTTACTAATCTAGCCTTCTGTTTCAGAAAAATGTCTATGAGTTGAGATAAAGGCTCCAACACAGACCCTCTACAAGAAACTATGGGACGTCCCGGAGGTGTAAAAAATAGATTTATGTACCTTTGGTACCGTGTAAAAAACTGGAATGGTTGGATGTTTCTTAAATAAAAACATACGCCCGGTTAAAATTAGAATGGGAGAGCATGCCTGTCGCATTAACAGCCCCTATGGTTGAACACTGTGTAGCTTTGGATCACAGTTTTGCAGATTTGAAATGGAGGGTGATTGATTGGATTTCGGCGACCCCTCGGGGTGGAGATCGTGAACGACGCCTCCAATGGAGGGAACAACAGTGGATTTACAGGTTACAGACAGTGATTCCATCAGGTTTAAATATTGAGCAAGACTGGTGGAGCCTTTTATGAGGGTAGTTTGGGGATTTAATCCATCTACCCAATGAAAGGGGGTGGGGAGAATGATGTTGGGAAGAGATTCCTTTCAGACCACGCCTCTGGTGACGACATTGGATTGACAGCCAATCAGCAACTGTTTTAGCTACAAAAAGAACAGTGGGCTCACGGCATTTTTGTGGGCGATAATTTATTTATTTATTTAACAGTATTTCTAAACCGCCTTATCTTATTAATCAAGGTGGTATCACAGCAAACAATCGGGTAAAGTGAGAGTCTTAAACATGCAGTGAGGGAGAAATTTAGTTGAGTGTGTGTTGTATTGTGTGCTAGATTGGTTTGAGCTATGTACAATGTGTGTTGTGTTGTGCGCTAGAGTGGTTTGAGCTATGTACAAGATGGGCTATATACAGTGATGCAAAAAACATTTTCCATACATACAGTGTTTAGGAGGTATCATGTGCTGTTATACATTCTCTGAGGTTATGTGATGTGTCCATAGTGTTCTATGAACAGCATGGTTTTTAGCTGTTTTCTAAAGTCTTTGAGGTCTGTAGTTGCCCTCAAATCGTCCGGTAGCTTGTTCCATATTGTTGGAGCAGCCATGGAGAGTGCTCTGTCTGTTGTGTCCTTGCGTGTGTGTTTGAATTCACTTGGGGTGCTGACTCGGTTGTGTGTTTGTTTTCCTTCTAGGACGTGTGCTGGTGTCCGGTTGTATGAGGGTGTGCAGGCTGTTGGCTGATGTGTGCTGATTTATCTTGAATAGGTTTATGATAGTTTTGTATCTGATGCGTGTGCACCGATTGGGAGCCAGTGTAAGTCTTTTAAGGTAGGTGTGATGTGCTCCTGTCTTGCAGTACCGGATATTATTCGTGCTGCAGTGTTTTGTGCTAGCTGGAGTGGTTTGAGGGCTTGTTTCGGTAGTCCAAGGTATATCGGATTGCAGAAGTCCAGTAGTGGGGTTATCAGTGCTTGACAGACGGTACGAAAGTGTTCTAGGGCGAGGAGTGGTTTCAGTCTCCTGATGATTCGCATATTGTGGTAGACTTTTTGGATTGTTTTGTTTGTGTGGCTTGAGGTTTAGTTTATTGTCCAGAGTAACACCGAGGTATCTCACTTCTGATCTTATTGGTATGAAGCTTTGGTTCCGAGTGATGATTAAAGCTTCGGTCTTGTTGTAGTTTATCGCGAGGTTGTTGTTTTGACACCAACTCGTCATTTGGGTAAGGCAGTCTGTTATCTTAGAGAAGTCCGGGTTGTCGATTGATATCGGGGTGTATATCATGATGTCGTCTGCATATTGTGTATTGAATGTTGTTCTCTTTCATGATGTTGCAGATTGGTTGGATGTAGATGTTAAATAGGAGTGCTGAGAGTGCGGATCCTTGAGGAACTCCTTGACGGACATTTATGGGTCGGGAGGTGTTGTGTCCCACCTTGACCTGTAGCTGTCTTTCGGTTAGGTATGAGTGGAACCATTCCAATGTGATACCGTGTATACCAGTGTTCTTTAGTCTTTCCAGGAGCGTGTTGTGGTCCACTGTGTCGAAGGCTGAAGAGATGTCGATAAAGATCATTATGATTCCATTCCTGGTGTTGTCAATTATTCTTAGGATGCTGTCGAAGAGGTAGATCAGTAGCGTTTCGACTCCATGGTTGGGACGAAAGCCGTGTTGGTTGTCGTCGAGTGTTTCATATTTGTCGATGTGTTCCTGGAGTTGTATTTGAACCGTTTTTTTCGATGATTTTTGCCAGGAAGGGTATGCTGGAGATTGGTCGGTATGCTGCTGGATCTTTTTTGTCGAGAGTTGTTTTCTTTGTGATTGGTCTTACTGAGGCAAGCTTTAGTTGCTTTGGCATGAGTCCTTGAGTGAGTGAGTGAGTTGTGGACTATTTTATGTATGGTGTGGATGAAGTTTGATTTGGTGGCTTTTACCCATGCCACTGGGCATGGGTCTGTAGGAGCAGTGCTTGTGTTGATTGTAGAGATGATGTGGGATATCTGCTCAGTTGAGGGTGAGTAGAAGGTGCCCCAGGTTTTGGTGTATACGTCTGTCCTGGTGGTCTCGCTGGGTGTTGTGCGCTCTGTGGAGTGAAATTTGTTTTTGATGTGGTCGGCAAATTCCTGTGGATCAATTTGTACTTCCCCTTCTGTTGTTTGCTCTTTTGTGAGGATCTTGACTATTTCAAAAAGCTCTCTGGGTTTGTTGATGGAAGTATTTATCATGTTTGTGTGGAATTCCCTCTTTGATTGGTTGATGAGATCATTGTATTGTTTTTGTTTTGTTAGGTAAAGATGTTGGTCGGCTGTTGTTTTGTTTTTTCTTTCTCCATCTCCGTTCAATCTTCCTGAGCTCCCTCTTTTCTCGTCGTATTTTTGCTGAGTACCATGGTTTGTTTTGTCTCCTGTTGTGGTGGTGTTTCTCGTGCCTGCCACCCGATGGTTTGGCGGCGTTAGCTAAGATGCTGTTCCAGCTGGAAACTTGTTCCTCCAGGTCATCTGTAGTAATGTTCAAGTGTTGTATTGTGTCCTGTATGAATTCGTCTTTGTCGAAATGCTTGAATCGTCTTTGTGTGTGTGAGATGTTTGCTCTTTCGCTTGTCTGGTCCTCTTGTGATCGCAGCTTTGTCTCGATTAAGTAATGGTCAGACCATGGCACTGGGGTAATGGTGGGTGGAGAAATTAGGTCTCTTGATGTTAGGTAATTGGATGCGAAGATGAGGTCTGGGGATGATCCATGTCTGTGTGTTGGTGCATTGATTATCTGTGTTAATTGAAGTGATGTCATTGCTTGAAGGAAGGCCTCTGCGTCTTTGGCATTGGTGGACTTGAGGTTGAAGTCCCCAATCAGTAGCGCTGGTTTGTTGTTTGTTGTTATGGCACAGGCTTCTTCGAGTGTGAAGGCTAATTCATCGGGTGGAGCTCTGGGAGCTCTGTAGGTTAGGCAGATTGCAATGTTTTTGTTCTTGATGCTGATTGTGTTACATTGCTGTGTATTGGTGAAGTTCTGTGTCTTGAACTTTAGGTTTGTCTTTGCTATTATTAGGACTCCTCCTCCATGCTTGTGGGTGCGTGGGCAGTTGTACGCTGAGTAGTTGTCCGGTACTAGTTGGTTGAGTAGTACATTGTCGGTAGGGTTGGGCCATGTCTCTGTGATGCATATTATGTCGGGCTGTCGCTTTTCTATGTGGTCTACAAGAGTTTGTATCTTGTTGCAGACTGATCTGGCGTTTATGAGCTCAATCGTTGTTGTCCTTGTTGAGGAGGTTTCTGTTACATGTGCTTCCTTTGTGTAGGTTTGGGAGTTTGATTTGTGTCTGTTTGGTCGTTTTGTCTGGGAGGCTCTGAGTGTTTCTTTGTGTGTGTGCTGTGGTTCTAAATATGGCAGTGCTGTTGGTGGGTACCATGTTGTGCTTGCTTGTGGGTAGTGGAGGTGTGCGGTCGGTGGGAGGAGTTGTGTGACGAGTAGGTAGATTGGGAGGAAGTATGTGGCGCGCATGTTGGTCTTTTGTGATGTTCTGTTAGGGTGATGCCTGTTTTTCTTAAGTCTTCGTCTGTTGCTTGTTTTGCTGTTGCTTTTCTTCTGTTATTCTGTTGTTTTTCTTCTGGTGTAGTGGTGGCTGTGGTTTTCCCTTTGTAGTTCCTTTGTGCACCTTCTTGCCGCGCTGTTCTTTATACGGCCCCGAGTCTGCCCCGATTGGACAGCACTTTGCCGCTGGCTGGCTGTGCTCTCGTCGCCGCTCAAATCCTCCGATTGGGGAGAGTTGCACTCGGTGCGGGAGCCTGTCCCGTGGGGGGAGCCTGTCCCCTTGGAGGGAGCCTGTCCCGTGGGGGGAGCCTGTCCCCTTGGAGGGAGCCTGTCCCGTGGGGGAGCCTGTCCCCTTGGAGGGAGCCTGTCCCCTTGGAGGGAGCCTGTCCCGTAGGGGGAGCCTGTCCCCTTGGAGGGAGCCTGTCCCGTGGAGGGAGATCCGGATCTGTTAGGGTGTGGGTAGAGAAAGAGACAGTTTGTTGGTAGGAAATGTGTGCTGTTTTGTGAGGATTCTACTTGCGGTTCTGACGCCCTTCTCCTCGGTCTGCTCTTTTGTTGGGTTCTTATGAGATGTTGACGGCGCTGCTGTTGCCTTTGGTTGTTTCCTTCTGCTTGCCTTCTTGCCTCGCCTAAGGGCCACGCCAAAGGGCATTAACCTGTGTTCTCCAAGCGGTGGGGTCTTTTTCTTTGCAGGGTTGTTGTCGTTGTTCTTCGCTTCGGTGGTGGAGCTATCTCTGCTGTTGGCCATGATGTGTTTTTTTTTCGGTGGATATGTCGGTTGTTGCTTCCTTCTTTGTGCGCCTCAGTGCCGTGTCTAAGGGCCACGCCAAAGGCCCTCTGGCGAGGCCCTCAGGCGCGGGCGCGCCCGCGAGGGACGCCGCTTTATGGAGGCGGGCTGCCGGGTGTTCTCTCTCCCACTGCCCCGATTGGGCAGGAGTACCGTGGGGGTTGGCGGGTCCCAGCAGCAGCAGCGGCTCCCTCCGGAGGCGAGGGACGCCGCTTTTATGGAGGCGGGCTGCCGGGTGTTCTCTCTCCCACTGCCCCAATTGGGCAGGAGTACCGTGGGGGTTGGCGGGTCCCAGCGGCAGCAGCGGCTCCCTCCGGAGGCGAGGGACGCCGCTTTTATGGAGGCGGGCTGCCAGGTGTTCTCTCTCCCACTGCCCCGATTGGGCAGGAGTACCGTGGGGGTTGGCGGGTCCCAGCGGCAGCAGCGGCTCCCTCCGGAGGCGGGCGAGATACCACTTGATACAGGACCCGGAGGGGCCCAAAACATGCATGTCATGTCGTGGCAAGCTGTGGAGGATAACATTCGCCTGGGGAAGACTTATTGTTTCTGGTTAAGATAAGTACTGGTTCTTATTTGAGAAAAAGCAAAAAATAAAAGAATTGGGCACGCTGTGGCCCGTTTGAGCAAAAGGGTTCTTTCGGTAATGAGGGGAAAGGTGTGGTCATTCCTTTCCAACCGATCATCCCCGACAAAAATAGAGATTGTGGGATTTAATATTAGGCGGTGGTAGCTACTGGCTGGAGTGTTCAATGACTTTAGGTTTTGATTTAAGTTCATAGCGGCAGTGGCGGCTAGCCATGTTTGATTGGTTAGCCACCACTGGTGAATATCGGGCCCCTAGTTTATTTTAAATGTACATCCAGACTCTTAAGTTTCTCTGTGCAAGGTCCATTTAAGTCCACTATATATGAAAGCAAGGTGAAAGTAGGACAGAGGTATCTCTTTGAAGTCCAGCATTACAGTAAGTAGCGGCTAGATATATGTGTGTATTTCCACAAGCTTATGGTGCCTGTTCTATAAAATTAAAGCCGCATGGATTTGATGTTATAAAATACTAGTGTAAGTGGCTGCAAATGTATGTAAAGAAGTCACAGTCACTTACATCAGCTGTAGAACAGATGTAAATGACAGCGTGTATCTTATTCATAGTAGAAACGTGATAAAGTGGAAAAACAATTTATTTGAAAACTCGGACCTAGCAACCCGACACAGGCCGTGTTTCGGAGACCTTCATCAGGGGTTGTCTGAATAGGTACTACAAACATAAAGACAAACAATGTTAAAAAACAATTTAAAAGTGAAAGAACAAAATAGGCATGGACATACATCTTCCATTTAATAAGGACAATGAGTTAGAAATAGTGTTCTACATAACATTTTTCTTTGCTTTTTAGATTACCGAACACTACTATAGACAAGATGTAACAGTGTAGCCCCCTTTCAATTTGCACAATCTCTCCGTTTTTTTATGCTTTGAGATTCTTTTAGCAATTTGATGTTCTATTGAAGTTTGATTTTTGCTTCTTCATCCCTATTAATTCTATTTTTTATCTAATTTTTATTACTAATTTTTACATGTGTTTTAAATGGCGACTGACATAATATTAGTTAAATCAGCAAGAGGTAATTGTTATGCTAGATTTAATAGTGCAGCACCCCTCTATTTTGCACATTCTTTCTGCGTTCTCATGTTTTTAGAATCCCTTAGAAATCAGACAGTTTATCGATGTTTGATGTTTGCCTCTTCATGTTCTTTGTGATTCCACCAGCCATTTTAGGTTTATGTACTTTTACCTGTATATATTTTTTTAAAGGGATTTGTTTAAAGGAATCTTTTTAGATTTTCTTTATCATTTTTTTAGATTTTATGTGAATGCAATTGGTTAAGCTGACCCCACGATGAAACTTTGGCCCCATTTTGAACATCTTCCTGTTATTTCTTTTTACAAATTTTTCTTTACTGCGATTTGTTGACAAAAGTCAAAGACTAGGCTATATTATTTTATTTTTAGCCGTAGTTAGATTAATACACAGTATCTGTCTTTTTTGGCCGTGCCCTCCTCCCCCATCCATGCCTACTGCGTTTCAGTCATATTCTATTCTCCTAATTTTAATTTTTATTTAGGTTCTGATTAGACCATCTCCAATGGTATACATATGCTTTACTCTGTGTCTTCTTTATTTTAGTTTCTTATCACATGCAAGTGTTTAAACCATTACCTCTACTAATGAGTTTGTGTGCCTCCCTGTGAGGTTTACATATCATCGTCTCTACAAAGAAGGTATTAACATTACAATTATATGCTTGTCACCTCCTATAAGGATGTATTTTATTGTGTTTCTATGAATTTTATCTATGGTCTATTGTATTATATCATTTTCCATGGTTTAATTTTATTTGAGTACCGCATTTCGAGCATTAGAGTTTTATTATTATTTTTATTATTATTATATTATTATTATCATTTTAATTATATATTTATTTTTTAATTATATATTATGAGAGATTTTCCACCAATGAATTATATTATTATTACTATTATTGTAATATTTATTGTTTTTATTTTTATGGTTAGAGCCTAATGTATGTCCATGCCTATTTTGTTCTTTCACTTTTAAATTGTTTTTTTAACATTGTTTGGCTTTATGTTTGTAGTACCTATTCAGACAACCCCTGATGAAGGTCTCCGAAACACGGCCTGTGTCGGGTTGCTAGGTCCGAGTTTTCAAATAAATTGTTTTTCCACTTTATCACGTTTGTACTGTGTGCCTGTTTTACGTGATAAATTGCCTTGTGTTGGACAGTCTTATTCATAGTAGGCCATATTCCATAAGACATACATGTAAATTTACACTTTGCCTCCTCTGCAAACCCACAGTGAAAGTTCATGCCATCGGTCCATGGCACGTACTTTCAGAATAATGATCAACTGAACTCTACATGGAAATGGTCATTTACACATGCAGGTCACTAAAGTAGCTTTATTTACACGCATTCATCCACACTACACTTCTTATTTCTTTAAACTTTCTTATATACCACTTATATCATCAGAGAAGCAGGATTGTATGAAGACAACAGAGGTGTGAAGTTGGTGGAAGACTCATCAACAACCTTCACTATGTTGATGATACTACATTACTGGCTGAAAGTGAAGATGATCTGAATCATTTGCTTCTCACAATCAAAGAACATAGTCTCAAAATGGGCCTGCACCTTAATGTAAAGAAGACAAAGATCATGACAACTGGCATAATCAACAGGTTCATCATTGAAGGAGAAGAAATTGAAATTGTGAACAACTTTAACCTACTTGGATCAACTATCAATAAAGAAGCAACAAGCAGTCAAGAAATCCAACGACGCATTGCTCTTGGCAGAATGGCTATGAAAGACCTAGATAAAATTCTCAAGAGCAGAGATGTCTCTCTCCATACAAAGATTTGACTTGTTCAAGCCATGGTATTTTCAATAACATCATATGGATGTGAAAGCTGGACAGTGAAGAAGACAGACAGGAAGAAAATTGATGCCTTTGAATTATGGTGCTGGCGGCGAATACTGTGTATACCATGGACTGCCCGAAGAACAAACCAGTCAGTACTAGAGGAGATCAAACCTAAGCTTTCTTTAGAAGCTCAGATGACAAGCCTTCGACTTTCATACTTTGGCCACATCATGCGAAGAGAGAGATCATTAGAGAAAGACATCATGCTTGGCAAGATAGAAGGTCAACGCAAAAGAGGAAGGCCAGCAATGAGATGGATCGATACAATAACAGCAGCTATGGGTACCAGTCTGTCAACAATGAGCCGCCTGACTGAAGACCGAACACAATTTAGGATAGCTAACCAGAGGGTCGCCATGAGTCGACTCCAACTCGACGGCACTTAACAACAACAACATATACCACTTTTCAAGATATCAAAGCAGTTTACAGAGAACGTTAGGGGATAGGGTGTGATTGGAACATTATAACTTTAATGCAGCAAACTTATGTACAAGAGGTTGAATCATTGGGTAGGTAAGGAGGGTTTGAGTTAGCGATTGGATCAAATGGGTGCTGGTTGGGGGAAGAGGGTTATGGGGGGCAGTAAGGAATGTTTTGGGGAGAATGTTTGGGTGTCAGTTCCAAAGGATTCTTGAAAGTGGAGTGAATTTAGTTATGTCATTGATCGCTTTTAGGTTGCTTGGAAGGACATTCCCGTTTGAGGATCCGTATGAAGATTCCGTTGCAGGTTTTGGTTTTGTGGGCGGGTATGCTGAGTAGGTTTTGGTGTGGTTGTCTTCTTGCTCTGGTATCTGGATTCTTCTGTAGGTATTCCAACGATAGGTTGTGAATAGCCTTGACGTGTTGATTACTGCTTTGTATTTGATGTGTGCTTAGTTTGGGAGCCAGTGTAAGGTCTTGAGGATAGATGTAATGTGGCCTTGCCTTTGCGTTCCAGTGAATAAGCGAGCTGCTGTGTTTTGGGCTCATTGTAATGAATGTGTTGCATGTTTTGGAAGGCCTTGGAACACAGAATTACAACAGTCTAGGTGGGGAGTTATTAGTGCTGTAGGGCTGGTACCCCTGCACTTCTACATGCAAATCTCCGGCCTGCTTAGCAACTCAGGCCTGAACCAAACTGAACAGACAAGATGGATTCTTCACTACACTTTTGCTGTGTTCAGCTACAAACCTGACCTCCAAGCAACTGCTTGCGCAGCGTTTCTAAGTGTGCATACAGAAGCTATTGTCCGTGGCTAATTCACTGCCCACATGCAAGAACATCTGCTCCTCTGGTGCTTATCTGTAGCTAGTTCTACTGGCCTTGGACACTTGTACATGCCCAGAAGTTACATACTGTTGCCTTTGCATGACTTCTTACTATGGATCCTTTGTCTGCAAGAAGATGCCCATCATCTACCTCCTGATTTGCTGAGAACACCTCAGACTGCCTGGTGCCAACCAATCATCGGACCTATGACGGAGTATTCTTACAGAGAATAATGCAATCTGCGCTGGAACTTTAGTAAGAATTGGGGGGCCTTTGCCACCTGTTCATACAGACTTCTGCACCGGTTCCTTCCTGCTGTGCACTGTGTACCTGATTCCTGTGACCTCAGCCTTCCGCAAGACAGCCACTACGTGTGGGCTAGGCCGTCCTCCAAAGGTCTGAGATAAGACTTTCACAGATACCTCTGGTTCGGACGTACTGCGGCTCGCCTCTGATGGGGCTGGAGCCTGCATTAGCCAGCAGCCGCCTCCTTGGACTGTGCTGTTCCTGAGTGCCCGACGAAGCTAAGGTACTGTCTTGTCTCTCCTCCCCCGGATGGGCAAGGGGTTAGCAATATATATTTTATACCTTTCCTCAGTGCAGAGCAAATCAGTGACGTCTGGTTACTAACTAGTGATTTATTACGTTGTCCAATTGTACATCTGTACTATAACAAATTTCTACCTCATGTTTCTAATTAGCTATATGTATGTTTCTATATTTTTCTACTTGGCTGTCCATAATAAAGTCTAATATATATCTGCAGACCAGACTTCTTTCGTGGCTCATTGCCAGAATAACTCACCAAACTTTGGGCTGGGTATTAGTAGCCATTCCCCCTGGACAACAGAGAGTCTAACTTATTTTTATGCTACTAATAATCCCTACAGTGCTTCACATACTGTTTTGAAGTGGTCAGAGACTAAGAGTGGGTGTAGTTTGTGAAAGATCCTAATTTTGTGGTAGACTGAGGTAGTTTTTTTAAATGTGGGGTTGGAGGTTCAATTGTTGGTCTAGTGCAGCGATGGCGAACCTATGGCACGCGTGCCAGCTGTGGCACGCGAAGGCCTTGCAGCTGGCACGCGGGCCATAGGTCCGCAAAAAAAAGAAAAAGCTGTCTCTGACTGCGGACGCGGCAAGGGCAGAATGCAGCGTCCCGCGGGGCCCCCTCCGCCCGCTAAGCCCCTCTGCAAGAGCTTTCAGATTCGCGAGGGAGAGCGTCTCCCTCGCGTCTCTGTTAAGCCCGCAGGGGCTAATGGGAAATTTCCCATCAGCCCCTTTAGACGCGAGGGACTGATGGGAAATTTCCCATTAGCCCCAGCGGGCTTAACAGAGACGCGAGGGAGACGCTCTCCCTCGCGAATCTGAAAGCCCTTGCAGAGGGGCTTAGCGGGCGGAGGGGGCCCCGCGGGACATTGCAATCTGCCGCGGCAGCAGCCAGAGCCTGCTTTTTTTTAAAAAAAATTTGCTGGGGGGGGTTAGGACTGCTAATGGGCAGGAGGAGGGGGGGTTAGGACTGCTAATGGGCAGGAGGGGGGGGGTTAGGACTGCTAATGGGCAGGAGGAGGGGGGGTTAGGACTGCTAATGGGCAGGAGGAGGAGGAGGAGGAGGAGGGGGGGGGTTAGGACTGCTAATGGACAGGGGGGGGTTAGGACTGCTAATGGGCAGGAGGAGGGGGGGGGGTTAGGACAGATAATGGGCAGGGGGGGAGGTTAGGACTGATAATGGGCAGGAGGGGGGGGTTAGGAATGCAAATGGGCAGGGGGGGGGGGTTAGGACTGCTAATGGGCAGGAGGAGGGGGGGGTTAGGACTGATAATGGGCGGGGGGGGGGGGTAAGGACTGCTAATGGGCAGGAGGAGGGGGGGGTTAGGACTGCTAATGGGCAGGAGGGGGGGTGTTAGGACTGCTAATGGGCAGGGGGGGTTAGGACTGCTAATGGGCTGGGCAGGGGGGGGTTAGGACTGCTAATGGGCAGGAGGGGGGTTAGGACTGCTAATGGGCAGGAGGAGGGGGGGTGTTAGGACTGCTAATGGGCAGGAGGAGGGGGGGTGTTAGGACTGCTAATGGGCAGGAGGGGGGGTGTTAGGACTGCTAATGGGCGGGCGGGCGGGGGGGGGTAGGACTGCTAATGGGCTGTGGGCTGATGGGGGCTGTCTGGAAATGGGGTGATGGGGGTTTAGGGCTGGAAGTGAGTTGATGGGGGGGGGCTAGGACTGGTATTGGGTTGGGGGGTTGCTAGGACTGGAAATGGGCTGATGCAGGGACTAGAAGGGAATGGATGCTGGGTGAGGCTGGAACTAGAAGGGAGCTGATGTTGGGGGAGGATTAGAATGGGATGGGGCTGGGAGAGTAAAATGGAGAGGGGAAAAATATTTTGTGTGGGAGGGATAAAAAATCTACAATTGGCCAGGTATTGGGAGAGTAAGTGGGGATTGAGGATGGAGGGGTAAAATTTGAGTGGATGAAATAGGAATGAGGAAAGAGCAAAAGCAGAAAGATCAGTATGTTAAAGCAGATGTAGAGAGAGAATGGAAAAAAAACTAGAAGAGAGAAGAAAGGACAAATGGACAGCAGATGATGGAGAGTTAGCAGAAAACATGAAGAAACCAGAAGAAAGTGGCTGGAGCAATTGCAACTGTGTAACTGAGCTGAGGTATTCTGTTTATGTAATTCCTTTTTGACATTGCCACTTGTTCTCTTTCCCCAGTAGGTCATGTATTGTTATTGTCTGAAATGTATTGGTTTAATATTTGCAGTGTTGCCTTTTGATAGGTATGGTGTGGTGCTTTGTGAGTCCTGGTAGTGCTGTTAGGATACGGCAGGTTTGCTATTGGTTCTAAATGGGCAGTGTTTGTAGTAGTTCCTAATGTGCCTGGCGGTTGGCACTGGATTATAGTAATGTAGAAATCTTTTAGTCTGTCTTTATCCATACACTCATTAAGAGACATGTTTACTAAAAGTTAGTGTATGTTAGCATTATGCAAATATTTATGCAAATTGACGTGCTGGCACTTTGAGGAAATTCTTTGGTTTTGTGCGGCAGTTTGGGCACTCGGGCTCAAAAAGGTTAGCCATCACTGGTCTAGTGTAACTCCAAGGTATTTGACTTCAGATTTTACTTTTATTTCATTGTTGGCAATCTTAATTGTTGTTGTGGATATGTAGGTTGGGTCATTGGTTATATGAAGGATTTCTGTTTTATTGTAGTTTATTGAGAGTTTGTGGTCTGTAAGCCACTGTGTGACTGCTTTGAAGCATTTTTTGATTGCTGTCTGGATTGAGTTTTTTTGTGGAGAAGGGGGCAGAAGGTCGTCTGCGTATAGATGGTGTAATAATTTGTGTTGTTTGATGAGGTTACAGATTGGTTGTAGGTAGAGATTGAACTTGATCGATGTCTGGATTCCCATCTTAGTAACAGTAAATGACGGCAGATAAAAAAACAGTATGGTTCATCTAGTCTGCCCAGCAATATGACAGGAGTAGGTGTACCCTTACCCATGTCTTTGCTTAGTGGTGCACGCACCAGGAGCAGGTGCACCCCATCTTGATTTGTTGGCTGCGGTCTGTGAAGTAGGAGTGAAACCATGCTAGAGGAGTTTTTGAAATTCCAATTTCCATGAGGCATTCAATGAACTTGTGATTTATGGACTCGAATGCCGCTGAATTATCAATGGATATTAGTATAAAGCCTTGTTCAGTTTTTTCTATTCCTTTGATTAAGGTATTCAATAGTGAGATGAGTAGAGTTTCCACACTATAACCTGGTCTAAATCCATGTTGCTGGGGATCAAGGGGGGCGAATATGTTGATGTATTCTTGTAGTTACAGTTTTTTCAATTATTTTGGCTAGGAAGGGGATACTTGCAATGGGTCTGTAAGAACTCAGGAGGCAGGGATTGAGTGAGGTGTTAAGATGGGTCATATGGAGGTGTTGATGTTTATGCAATTTCTTGATATACCACCCAGGCTAAAGGGCATCAGAGCAGTTTACAATCACTACAAGCAGGTACTGGATACATTCTCTTGTCCCCAACGGGCTCACAATCTATGTATACCTGAGGCAACGAAGGGTTAAGTGGCTTGCCCAGTTCCACAAGGAGTGCCTATAGGACTAGAAACCCTAGTCCCTCTGGTCTGAGATTGCTGTTCCCAGGTGGGAATTGAGCCTTTGGCCCTCCGGCCTGAGGTACCTTATCATAACCACTAGGCCACTGGAAAGCATGGGGCCTTGGGTGAGGGATAAATTGATGATGTTGAGTATAATAGGGTAGAGCTCATGTCTGACCATCTTGTTTCATGAGACACTGCATGGATCGAGTGGGGAGGTGGTGGTATTAATAGATGTGAGGGTATGTTCAAGTTGTTCGGTTGAGACTAAGACAAAGGATTGAATGAGTCCGATATTCATTTGGGTGGACTATGCACATGCCTGCACATAACCCTGCCCACCAACCACTAACCCCAGATATTCAATGCCACGGCAAAATCTCACCTAGTTTTAGCCACGGATTGCTAACCGGATAATGGTGCAATATCGCTGATACCAAGTTATCGGAACGCCCTGCCTCTGCTCCACCCCGCCCCAGAATACCAAATTGCTAACCGTATAGCATTGGGACACTTAGGGGACATAGATGGGGGATATTCAACAGCACTAACCATGTAGGTGCCATTGAATATTCCCGTTTAAGGCATTTATACTGTTTACTGGGCTGTAAGCCATGTAAAAGTCTTTCGAATATCAGGCCCTGAATGTTTTATGAGGGTGGGTGAGAGTTGGGGTTAAGATCAGATTTTTGTTTATTCTGGAGGAAGAAAGCTATGTCCTCTGGTCCCAGCTCTTGGTTTTGTTGTTGTGGTGGGTCCTGTGTGAGATTTGACTATATCAAATAATTCTCGGGGGCAATTCAATGAGTTTAGGATTAGGTTTGTATGGTATTCTTTTTTGTGTTTGTTGATGAGGTTTTTCTATTCGGTTTGTTTGGATGAGTATTCTGTGAATAGATCCCTTGTGCAACTCCATTAATGTTCAATCTGCCTTAAACTGTTTGATTTCTCTTACTTCAGAGGAGTACCATGCTGCTTGCTGATTTCTTGTACTGTTGTTCCATTTTGGCGCTATGGTATCATTCCAGTTGTTCATCAATGCAGTTAGCTCAGATGAGTTGTTCAGTTTTGGAATAATGTGGGTTAACAGTGATTTCCTATCAAATTTCTTAGATCTTCATGGATTGTGAGGTTGATTGTACTGGCTAAAGATGGGAGGATGTTGCAGCAGTTAAAATGTGACCATGTGGTGGTCTAACCATGAGATTGGAGTCATGTAGATTGAGATGAGTTCAGTGGGTGCAAATAGGAGGTCCAACGTGTTTTCTTGTTTGTTGCTTAGAATGAAGACCCCTCCCACCTTTCCTGGTGTTTCTAGGGCAGATGTGGAGGGTATGTGATAAGTGGATTAGTTGATCAAGACATTATCTGATTTTGTGAACCATGATTTAGTGACTCACATGATCTTGGGTTTTTGATAATGTACGTGATCAGTTATTGTGTGGATTTTGTTCTGAGCAGAGCATGAGTTGACAAGTCCACATTTTATAGTCAAGGTAGACGCTGGGTTTAGATGTGAGAGTGTGGAGATTAAATCAAATACAATGTTTATAAGTCAGTGATGCTTCTTGTAGCCTGTGTTAGGATTAGGGTTGCATGTTGCAAGCTTCATTTGACTGTATTTTATAGTTATCATGCCACTGTGTAGGGCTGTTATTCCTGCATGGGTCATGAGGGTAAGCAAGAGTAGTAATACTGTAATGAGGGTAGCGAGTCTCATTTTTGATGGTGAGTATCTGCAGTTCAGAGGGTGTTTAATGGGTGGATGTGATTGTAATTGGATCTGTGGTGCCTTCTGTGGGTGGGTTGTCTAAGTTTAGGGGAACAACCAGTAATACAAGGTACGAATGGCCAGAGCAGTGCTCTTTTGATGGGATATGGAATGGAGGATATCTAGAGCTTATCCCCTTGTCCTTGTTATGAGCTAGCAGTTGCAGGTTTTGGTGGTCCACAATGGATGATGCTTTGGGATAGGCAGAGTTCAGTGCTGCAGCATGGAGACACCTTGGTTTGTCCAGCTGGGGCTTCCCTGATGTGAATGGGTGCAGAGTATAGGTCAGATGCTGCTGCCAATTGAGGGGAAGGGAGCCCAGTTACCTCTCAGACAGCTGCAGAAGGGTCCCTTTATAACTGAGTTGCAGCGTTGGATGAGGATGATGCTTTGGGATGGGCGGAGTGCAGTGTGGAGAGACTTTTGTTTGTCCAGCTGGGCTTCCCTGAGGTGGTCAGGTGCCGAGTGTAGGTCAGATGCTGCTGATAGAGAGATAACTGAGCCCCCCTTCCCCCTCAAACACCTGCAGAAGTGTCCCTTACCAGACACCATCTCCCTAGCGCCAGGCCTCTCCCTCCTCATCTCTAATGACTTGTTCCTCCCCATATCCAAAGGTCTCTATCAATTCTCATACTTCTTTATCTTGATCTTTCTATTGCTTTTGACACTGTTGTTCACCACCTTCTCCTCAATACCATGTCCTTGCTTGGATTTAGGGGCTCTGTTCTATCCTGGTTTTCTTCTTCTCTCTCACATCACACTTTTAGCATATGTTCTGCTGGATCCTCCTCTACTGCCATCCCACTTTGAGTTGGTGTACCTCGCAGCTATGTCTTGGGACCTTTCCCTTTCTCTCACTATACTCAGTCTCTTGGTGCACTTATTCCTTCCCATGGTTTTCAGTACCATCTTTATGCTGATAACTTTCAGATCTATCTTACTGTGCCTGAAATATCTCCAGGAACAGATCTCTGCCTGCTTATCAGACAATAGTGCCTAGATGTCTCACTGCCCTCTGCAACTGACCATGGCCAAAACTGAGCTCCTTATCTTTCCCCTGAAACCTACCTTTCTCCTTTTCTATTTCTATGGATAACACTACACTCCTCCCCATTTCTTCAGCTCACAACTTTGATATCATCTTTGACTCTGCATACATCTAACAGATAGCTAAAACGTGTCGCTTCTTTCTCTATAACATTGGCAAAGTTTGCCCCTTCCTTTCTGCACACACTATTAAGACTCTCATCCAAATCGTCACTTCCAGTCTTGACCATTGTAACCTGCTCCTCACTGATCTTCCTCTGAATCATCTCTCTCCCCTTCAATCTGTTCAAAACTCAGCTGCATAGTTTACCTTCTGCCAGTGTCATTATGCTCATGTGTTCCCTATCCATTCCCACATCCAGTTCAAAACTTCTCCTGCTTACCTACAAGTGCATTCATTCTGCGGCTCCTCACTGCCTTTCCTCTATCTCATTCTACAACCCTCCTCGGGAACTCTGCTCCTTTGGCACATCCCTTTAATCTGTTCCCTTCTCTGCCACTGCCAACTCCAGAACAAATTACCTTAGTCAGTGCATCTGGCTCCTTCTGTGGTCCTATTGAAGTTCAGGCTGAAAACTCACCTCTTTGGAGGTTACTTTTGGATCCTGATGCTCCTCACTCTCTCTTGTCCACTACTTATGAGTATCTTGCCATTCTCTAGTCCCCCATTTTGAAATGTTTTTTCATCTCAATTAGATTGTAAGCTCTGATGAGCAGGGACTGTGTCTTACATCTATATGTACAACACTATGTATGCCTTGTAGCGCTATACAAATGACTAGTAGTAGTAATTTACAATAAGCAGGCTTTTCATTTAACCCTTTCACGTTCACATAGTTTTGTAACTGAATTTTTTTTGTTTTGTTTTTAAATTAAGATTTGAGCTAAATGATGCAGAATATAAAGTTTTTTTGAAAAATGTTTTATTTCTAAGAAACAATATTTACTGTTGCCATATGGCAACTACAGTCTTGCATGGCTGAAAATGAATAACAGTCCTGGCATCAGTTTCATTTACTGCTAGGTGTGATAGTTTAAACAACAGTCTTTTTCAGATGTCAAGCACAGATACACATCACATTTCGCACACAGCGTGCAGATTTTTTGGAAATATAGAATCCGGTGAAAAATTTGGGAGAAAATGTGAAGGTTGCCATATAGCAACAACAGCCATGAAAGGGTTAACTAGAATATCTGGTCACAATGCAAAGCAAAACACTAATCCACCATCCTTGGAATGGGCACAACAAACAAGGAGAGGTGACCTCTCACTAAACAGAGCTGATAACATCAATCTGGCAAGTGGTTTAGATCATAGAGAGGGCCAGTCCAGTGCACCAAACGTTCACCCCCAATCAAGACAGAAATAAGGTACTGATTGTATTAGTACTAAAATATGTTCTTAATCATGTAGAACTCAGCACCAGAAGGCTTCTCTTTCCCCAATTGCTAAAAACATTTTATGCATACTTGCAACCTCATATAAAGCGGTTACTTACCTGTAACAGGTGATCTCTGGGAACAGCAGGAATAAGTCTTCACATATGGGTATCATCGGTACCGACGGAGCCTGCACGGGAATGCTCCCCAGCATCCAATAGGAAAGCTTTTGGGAGCATCCCACAGTGCCTGCGTGCTGCCTTCCCGCCTTTCCCAACCGCCTCTCTCCAGTTCGAGTTTTAAAGCTGAGACAAAGAGAGAGGGAAGGAAAGATAGATAGAGAGATACAATTCCTAGGGGAGGTGGGTGGGTTGTGAAGACTTATCCCTGCTGTTCCGATAGATCACCTGTTACAGGTAAGTAACTGTGCTATTTCCAGGAACAGGCAGGAATGAGTCTTCACATATGGGGACTCCCTAGTTGCAGATGCCAGGGAGAGACCCCAGAGTTGTGTGTCCTTGAAAAGGGCTCCACCTCCCCACATGGATCTCTGGCATCCAACCAGGGTAGGTGGGTAGAAGTTGATTAGGAATGGAACAGGTGTTTGAGAACAGCCTGACCAAACAAGGCATCCCGGCGGGAGTCCTTGTCCAAACAGTAATGGGCTGTGAAGGTATGAACCGAGGCCCAGGTGGCCGCTCAACAGATTTGGTCGATGGACACAGAGTTTAGGTGAGCCATTGAGGCTGCCATGGCCCTCACATTGTGAGCTGTGACATGGCCTTCCAGAGAAAGGTTCCTACTCTGGTAGGCGAAAGAAATACACTGAGCAATCCAGTTGGACAGTGTTCTCTTAGAAACTGGAAGTCCTAAATGGGAAGGATCAAAAGCAACAAAGAGTTGAGAAGACTTTCTATGTTGCTGTGTTCTTTGTAAGTAAAAGGCAAGAGCTCTTTTACAATCCAAAGTATGAAGATTCCTCTCTGCACTTGATGCATGAGGTCCTGGAAAAAAAACAGGTAAGTATACCTCCTGGTTCAGATGAAAAGGCGAGACCACTTTGGGCATAAAGTGTGGATTGGTCCTGAGGACTACCTTATGATGGAACTTTGTATAAGGAGGATTAGCCACCAAGGCTTGCAACTCACTGATGTGAAGTGCTGAGGTGACTGCAATGAGAAAGATAACCTTCCAAGAAAGAAATGTCAAGGAGGTGGTGGCTAAAGGTTCAAAGGGTGGCTTCATAAGCTGGCCAAGAACCAGATTTAAGTCCCATGCCACTGGAGGTGGTCTAATGGGAGGTTTAGTTAAAAGAAGGCCTCTCATGAATCTTGCTATAAGAGGATGAGAGGAAACAGGCTGTCCATTGAGAGGCTTGAGGGACGCTGCAATAGCACTCAAATGGACTCTTACCAATTCGTTTTGAGGCCTGCATGGGAAAGATGCAGAAGATACTCTAGTAAAGAATTCAAAGGTATTGCAAGAGGGTTAAGACCCTTCTCTGAACACCAAACGGTAAATCTTTTCCATTTGAAAGCATAGGAACGTCTAGTGGAAGGCTTTCTAGAAGCATGAATAATATCTCTGACTTGCTGAGAGAGATGGAAAACTTGAAGGTCTAGGCCTTCAGCAACCAGGCCCTGAGATGGAGAGACTGGGGTTTTGGGTGCCACAACGTTCCGTCTTCCTGGGAGAGAAGATCTGGAGCAGAGCCCAATTCCAGGGATGGAGCTTGAGAGAGATGCAGAAGTAGAGGGTACCACACTTGGCGTGGCCAATGTGGTGCTATGAGGATCATAGAATCTCGGTCTCTCTGAAGCTTGAACAGTGTTTTGGGAATTAGGGGAATGGATGGAAAGGCAAAAGTAAGTCTTGACCACAGTGAAGGAGGAAGGCATCCTTGGCCTGAACTCCCTGACACGGAATCCTGGAACAGAACCGGGGAAGTTTGGCATTCCACGGACTTGCAAATAGGTCTATGTCCAGGGTTCCCCAAATTCAAAAAATCCTGGCTACCTGGTCCCTGTGGAGGGACCATTCGTGTGGAAGCAGACCCCGACTGAGTCTGTCTGCCCAAGAGTTTTGAACGCCTGGAAGATATACTGCCATAAGATGAATCTGATGCTCTCTGGCGAAGGCCCACAGTCGCAAAGCTTTGTTGCAAAGCGACAGAGAGCCAGTCCCTCCCTGCTTGTTTACATAGAACATGGCTACTTGATTGTCCGTGTGGATGAGGACTGTCCTGTAGCTGAGCAGGGAGTGGAACACTCCGAGCTAAAAAAATTGCTCCGAGTTCCAAGAGATTTATGTGTAGTGAAGTCTCCTGTGGAGACCAGATGCCCTGGGTGGAGAGATCTTGCAGATGAGCTCCCCAACCCATTGGAGAGGCATCTGTTGTAAGGGTTGCTTGGGGAAGTGACTGTTGAAAAGGGGACCCCAGCAACAGGTTTTGAGAGGACTTCCACCACTGGAGAGACCAAAAAAGGCGACTGGAGTTTGCTATTTTGTCTGACAGGCAACCAGATGCCTGAGTCTATAGGGTGGACAAAGTCCATTGAGCTGCCCTCATGTGAAGGTGAGCATATGGAACCACATGTACAGTGGATGCCATGTGGCCCAAGAGTTGTAACATTTCTTGAGCAGTTAAAAGGGGCTTTAACTGTATTTGGGAGGCTAACTGCACCAAGCGTAGGCAACGGGCCTGAGGAAGATAGTCCCTCGAATTTATAGGGGCTTTGTTGGATACCACAACTGCGAGGGCCTGAGTAGGGGTGAGACTGGATTTTGGGATGTTTATTACTAGACCCAAATACTGAAGGACACGCATTGTGCAGGTTAGACAAGTCTTGGCCTCTGCTTGAGATGGAGCTCGAATGAGCCAGTCGTCCAGATATGGGAAGAGAAATATTCCTAGAGTGCGTAGAAATGCAGCTACTACTGCCATGCATTTCGTGAACACCCTTGGTGCAGAGGCCAGACCAAAAGGAAGCACCCTGTACTGGTAGTGCTTTCCTTGAAAAAGGAACCAAAGGAACTTTCTGTGAGTTGGATGGATGAGGACATGGGTGTATGCATCCTTGAGATCTAGAGAACAAAGCCAGTCCTGACTCTGAAGGTATGGCAGCAGAGCACCGAGAGAAATCATCTTGAATTTCTCCTTGAATAGAAATTTGTTCAATTCTCTGAGATCTAAGATGGGTCTGTAGCCCCCTGTTTTCTTTGGAATAAGAAAATAAGGGGAGTAGAACCCTGTGCCTTGTTGAAGAAGAGGTACCTCTTCTATTGCCCCTTGGGCAAGAAGGATGGCAATCTCCTGACCTAGGTTGAGGAGAGATGTTGGAGAATTGAACTGTTTCACCATGGTGTGAGGGGGAAGGCTTAAGAAATGAAGCTTGTACCCTTCCCTTATGATGGAGAGTGTCCATTGCTCTGCTGTGATTTGCTCCCATCTGGGAGCAAAGTAAGTCAACCTTCCTGGGATGGTAAGGTGCTCTGGTCCTTCCAGAGCTAGAAAGGCTAAGTTCTCTAGTTGCAAGTCAAAGGCCCTGAGGAGGCTGAGGCTGCTGGGCCGTGGAAGGTCTAGCTGCCTTTGACTTGGCCTGTTTGGGTGGTTGCTGACGCTTTGCAGCAAAACGATCTGCAGAAGATGCCTGCTGACCATAAGCAGGATAGTATCTTCCCTTTTTGGAAAAAGATGTCTTTTTAAACAATCTTTTCTTAACAGGCGCAGAGGTAGACTTTGAAAGTCGATACAAAGCAGAGTTTTCAGCATTCATCTGAGTGGCCTTTGCTTGCCAATCCTTACCAAAAAGGTTTTCACCTGTACAAGGGAGATTTCCCAATTGATCTTGGACCCAGATCTCCAAATCAGAAGCTTATAGCCAAGCAATTCTGCGTGCCCCTATAGCAATAGCCGAAGCTCTGCTTACACACTCAAAAGAGTCAAAGGCTGCACGGTTGGAAAATTTGGAGACATCCTGGGCATGTTTGAGCCAAGTGAGAAACTCCTGGAGGATTAGATGAGTGTCTTTTTGCACTCTTGATCTTCTTCATGGCAGACTCTACCACAATAGAGTGGTGAGGAAGCCGAGTCTTGTGGAAGCCAGGACAAGGAGGGACACGATACATGGTGTCTAACCTGCGAGAATGAGGAGAGGTGGTGAGAGGTGTCTCCCACATCCTTAATATGAGATCATACAGAATCTCATGAACAGGTAAAGTAGCTGCCTCCTTAGGAGCTTTAAGATATTGTAAAATATCCAACTCCTTGGCTCTGGGTTCTGACTCAGGGGCCACTGATAGGGAAGTGGCTAGGGGCCTCTCTAACAAAATCTTGAAAAGACAAGTCTTCTGGAGGAGACATTCTTCGTTTAGGTGAAGAAAACTCCTGAGGAAGAAGTATCGATGCTTCTACAGAACCCTCAGACTCAGAGTCCTCAGAGGAATCGAAGTATCGCCTGTCTGTATGCTCCTGTAAAGCTCGATAACCGTATCGAGTGGGATCGACATCGGGAGTAATCGGTACCGGTTCGGTACCGATGGGCATCATACGACAGGGTACCGTTGCAGTCGACACTGAAGCCGATGCAATCGGTACCGGGAGCGATGCCGGTACCAGCAACAGGGATTGTTGCGGTACCGGAGGCATCGCAGCCTGTATGAAAGCCGTTAAGGTGCGCTGCATGGTCAGAATCTTCTGATCCATCAACGCCACCAGAGTCTGGATGTCAGTACCAGTGGGAGCCACTGGTACCCCAGAACACGGCAACAGGTGATCTGTCGATGTCAACCTGTGACCCCATAGATAATGCTTTGGAAGCCGGGGCTTCCCGCTGGGGTAATTTTGCCGGTGCGGAATCCTCGAGGGCAAGCCCGGAGGCATCTCGATGCTTGGAGGGAGATCTACCCTTCGAGGACCGGCCAGATTTATGCTTGGTTACCTGAGATCCATGAGAGGAAGAGGAGGCCCTGGAAGACGTCGATGCTCCCGAAGCTGCATCAGAGGGAAACAGGGTACTGAGCTTGGCTGCTCGGTTCTGCCGACCTCTCTTAGACATCATGGTACAGGACATACAATCCGTGATGGAATGGTCAGGTCCCAAACACTTTAGACACCAGTCATGGGTGTCGGTGACAGAAATAGTACCGCCACATTTTGTGCATTTTTTAAACCCAGAAGCGGGCTTCTCCATGAGGAAAAAACGTTTTAGGCCTAGGGCCCAAAAACTGAAAATGCACAGTAGAGATAAAGCGTTTTTTTGTTTTTTTTGAAAGAAAGAAAAGAAAGACCGGCGGTACCGGTCCGACGTTGAAGGCAGACGCGACACAAAAGAATAAAGAAAAAATAAAGAACTTCTTCTGCGGTGACAGGAACACGACCTGCTGGCTCCGCGGAAAAGAAGAACTGGAGAGAGGCGGTTGGGAAAGGCGGGAAGGCAGCACGCAGGCGCTGTGGGATGCTCCCACAAGCTTTCCTATTGGACGCTGGGGAGCGTTCCCACACAGGCTCTGTCGGTATCGACGATACCCATATGTGAAGACTCATTCCTGCTTGTTCCTGGAGATTTATTTATTTATTTATTTACATTCTCTTATATACCGCGCTATTCTGCATCAGTGCGGTTTACATTGAACAAACTGAAATTACATTGAACAGGGCATTATAACTTGGAGATAACTATTTTACAGGGAACATGGGCTATGGAGGGTTAAGTGGCTTGCCCAAGACAAGGAGTATTCAAGAAGAGCAGCTCTGAAGTACTAATGGGGAAGTAGCTAAATATTTATATTATGGCTCAACTTCTCCACAGATTATATGGATTCTTAGAAGATACAAAATCAGATGAGGGCTTCACACATGAGGGCAGAATAAGGGTGTAAAAAGAATGTTCTATGGCCATGATTAACTCTTATTTTACCTGTTCTAATATCAGTGTAAGAAATGACATTGCACAGAACAATCATCCAGTTAGGATTATTCTAGTTTACATTTCCAATCTATGTACAGTCCAAGGGACAATGCCAATTGAGACTTAGGCAGTAGCTTTAAAAAAAAAAAAAAAAGTACTATTGTAAACATCAATAAATTTGAGGCCTTTCCTAGATTGATGGAGTTGTGTTAAAAATAATTTAAACACAAAACACACTAAAAACCTATTACCACCCCCTTTTAATTTGTAAAAAACCCCGAAACATTGACAGGTCATTAAACCCACAGCAGAAAATGCATGAAGAAGAGTTTTGTAATTTGGATCTTTTTTTATTTTAGTAAGTGTGTAAAACAGACTAGCAAAACTATTTAGAAAGGCAAAAAATGTAGACTTTGACAGCACTGCTATTACTCCAGAGAATACTAGCTGTGTATGTCAAATCTGTTATCTTCTTTTGTAGAACCCGTTCCAAGCAGGTGACAATGGCATGAAGCATTTGTTGCGACCCTCCTTTGTCATCAGATTATAAACATCAGCATGTCACTGTAAAAGATGGGGGATGGTCAGTCAAGGCTTTCCTACATTTACCATATTCTGCATTCAAAAAACAATGGCAAGTTTTAAATTTTACGCAACTTCATTATCACGCAAACATATAAACATTTATACTTAGGTTGTAACATATAAATACTAAACAGGTAAACACCCACACAGGGGCGGCCCAAGGGGGGTGTGGGGCCTCATTTGCATAAGTGGCCTTATTTGCATAAATATTTGCATAATGTTACCATACACTAACTTTTAGTAAACATGTCTCTTAATGAGTATATGGATAAAGAAAGACTAAAAGATTTCTACATTACTATAATCCAGTGCCAACCACCAGGCACATTAGGAACTACTACAAAAGCTGCCCATTTAGAACCCATAGCAAACCCGCCGTATCCTGACAGCATTACCAGGACTCACAAAGCACCATACCCTACCTATCAAAAGGCAACACTGCAAATATTAAACCAATACATTTCAGAGAATACTGGGGAAAGAGAACAAGTAGCAATGCCAAATAGGAATTACATAAACAGAATACCTCAGCTCAGTTACACATGCAGAACATAGACCATCACCAAACAAGGAATCACAGTTTAGAAACAGGAAGGCAATAATTAAACTTGGAACCCCAAAAGCCAAACTTGGAATGTACAACACTGTAGAAATAAAACTATAAATTAATTTCCTCTTGTACCAAAGCGCAGACGTTAATGATGCACATTTCCCAGAGCTTTCATATTCTAGTTAATAAATTCAAAATAAAGAGATATCTTTCTACCTTTTGTGCATTTTTTTTCAGTTGCAATTGCTCCAGCCACTTTCTTCTGGTTTCTTCATGTTTTCTGCTAACTCTCCATCGTCTGCTGTCCATTTGTCCTTTCTTCTCTCCTAGTTTTTTTTCCATTCTCTCTCTACATCTGCTTTAACATACTAATCTTTCTCCTTTTGCTCTTTCCTCATTCCTATTTCATCCACACAAATTTTACCCCTCCATCCTCAATCCCCACTTACTCTCCCAATACCCGGCCAATTGTAGATTTTTCATCCCTCCCACACAAAATATTTTTCCCCTCTCCATTTTACTCTCCCAGCCCCATCCCATTCTAATCCTCCCCCAACATCAGCTCCCTTCTAGTTCCAGTCTCACCCAGCATCCATTCCCTTCTAGTCCCTGCATCAGCCCATTTCCAGTCCTAGCTCCCCCATCCATTTCCAGTCCGAGTCCCTTCATCAGCTCATTTCCAATCCTAGCCCCCCCCATCAGCCCATTTCTAGTCATTTCCTAGCCCCACCATCAGCCCATGTCAAATCCTAGCTCCCCTCCACTCAGCCCAATTCCAGTCCAAGCCCCCCATGAGCCTACTTCCAGTTCTAGCCCCTCCATGAGTCCATTTCAATTCAAGCCCCCACCACAGCCCATTTCCAGTCCTATCCTAGCTGCTCCATCAGCCCATTTCCAGTCCTAGCTCCCTTCCCTCACAGCCCATTTCCATTCCAAGCCCCCTCCCCATCAGCTATTTGCAGTTCAAGCCTCCCCTTCCACTCAGCCCATTTCCAGTCCTAGCAACCCCCAACCCATTACCAGTCCTAGCCCCCCATCAACCCACTTCCAGTCCTAACCCCATCAGCCCCCCATAGCCCATTGCCAGTCCTAACCCCCCCATCAGCCCACAGCCCATTACCAGTCCTAACCACATCAGCCCACCTCAAGTCCTAACCCCTCCCCATCAGCCCATTTCCTGTCCTAGCCCCCCCATAGCCCATTACCAGTCTTAACCCCCCCTCATAGCCCATTATCAGTCCTAACCCCCCATCACCCCCCCATTTCCAGACAGCCCCCATCAGCCCACAGCCCATTACCAGTCTTAACCCCCCCCATAGCCCATTACTAGTCCTAACCCCCCCAACAGTCCACAGCCCACCTCAAGTCCTAACCCCCTCCATAGCCCATTACCAGTCCTAAACCCCCCCCCATCGGCTCATGGAAAATTAAAAAAAAAAAAGCTGGCTGCTGCGGCAGAATGGAGTGTCCCGCAGGGCCCCCTCTGCCCGGCTGAGCCCCTCTGCGCCGGCTTTCAGATACGCGAAGGGAGAGTGTCTCCCTCGCGTCTCTGTTAAGCCCGCAGGGGCTGATGGGAAATTTCCCATCTGCCCCTGCAGGCTTAACAGAGACGCGAGGGAGACACTCTCCCTTCGCGTATCTGAAAGCCGGCGCAGAGGGGCTCAGCCGGGCAGAGAGGGCCCTGCGGGACACTCCATTCTGCTGCTGCCGCGGCGGCAGCAGCCAGCTTTTTTTTTTTTAATTTAATTTTTAAAAAAGCAGAATGTTCTTTGCACGGGGCCCCCTGAAACGCAGGGCCCTGTGCAAAAAACATTCTTGCTCAATGGACGGGCCGGCCCTGCACCCACAGTAACTTCAGCAAAGTGTGATGATAAAATCACTGACTGAAAATAAGCATTCTGGGCTGTGCCATACATTACATCTCATATCCAGCAAGTGCACTAGTGTGGTACTTCCCAACTCTCTCTGAGGCACACCTAGTCAGTCACTTTTTCAGATTACCAAAATTAACATGAAATAAATTTGCTTACATTGGTTTTCCCTGTGTGGCAGCTATTGCCTGATAAACTGTACATGAACAAAGCAAATAGCTAGAAGGTACAGAGCAATTATATACCAGTAACCTGAAAGCTCATCTTTTATTGGACACAATCACTGCAATATTCCATTAAATATTAAGAATATGGCCTGCTAGACATTTTGTAATCTTCTTATGCTGGCTCATGCTGCCAAGCTGAGTTTCCAGTTCCTAAAGAATGCAAATTTAACTTTTTGCCCTGGCAACTGCCTCTTTCGGTTTTGAGTTTAAATCAGAAACAAGGAGGAAATCTGGCACCATAAGCCTCTATTCACAACCACCAGTGCTCCTCTGTGGTTCCTAAATCCAGCCATGAGGTACTGCCGTTGCATGACGACCATGACTCTCGCTTCCGCGGGGGCTGTGAGCACCATCTCTGAGCATTTCCAGCTCTGGCTAAGTCAGGCGGTCACTAGACTGCCCTCTATGTGTCCGATTAAAAAAACCCCAACAACTTAGAAATAAAGATTTAACAAGCAAGCTGTAGTCTTGTGGTCAAACTACTTCCAAGTGGGTGGAAATGTCTACTTCCCAGCCTAGGCAACCTGTTATAAAATTGCCCTCCACATGGATAGCATTGGGCTAAAAAGCCATCTAACCATATAGTGATGTGGAGAAGGGAGGGCAAAAGCCAAATATCATCCAGGGCAGCAATATTCAGTGCCTATACATAGAAACATGACAGTACAAAAAGACCATATGGGTTATCTGGTCTGCCCTTCCATAGCAACCATTATAGTCCCTTTTTCTTCTTTAGAGATCTTCTCTGTTTGTGTCAGGCCTTCTTGAATTCAGATACTGTCCTTGTCTCTACTACCTCCACTGGGAGACTATTCCATGCATCTACCACTATTTCTGTAAAGAAATATTTCTGCATATTATTCCCGAGTCTATCCCTTTTCACCATCATCTTATGTTCCCTCATTGAAGAGTTTTCTTTCAATTGAAAGAGGCTGTCCTCCTGTGCATTTATGCCACGGAGGTATTTAAACATCCCTACCACATCTCTTCTATCCTGCCTTTCCTCTAAAATATACATATTGAGATTTGTAAGTCTGTCCCCATATGATTTATAATGAAGACCACTGACCATTTTGGTAGTCACCCTCTGCACAGACTCTATATATCCTTTTGAAGGTGCGGTCTCCAGAATTGCACATAATACTCCAAATGAGGTCTCACCAAAGCCTTATACAGAAGCATTATCACCTCCTCTTTCCTATTGGCCATTCCTCTTCCTATGCACCCAAGCATCCTTCTGACTACTGCCACTGCCTTTTCTACCAGTTTAGCCACTTTGAGATAATTGGAAACAATCACACCGAGGTCCTGCTCTTCTTTCATGCACAGAAGTACTTCACTACCTGCACCACTCCCTTGGAATTTCTGCAGCCTAAATGCATGACCCTGCATTTTTTTTGCATTAAATCTCGGCTGCCAAATTCCCAACCATTCTTCAAAGCCTAGCTAGATCCCTCCTCATGGTATCTACTCCTTCCTGAGTGTCTACTCTATCATCCGCAAAGAGGCAAACCTTAGCAGACAGCCCTTCCGCAATATCAATTACAAAAATGTTAAGAATCAGACCAAGGACAGAGCCCTGTGGCACAGCACTGGTAACATCCTTTTCCTCAGAGTGAGCTCCATTTATTTGCACCCTCTGTCGCCTCCCACTCAACCAATTTCTAACCCAGTCACTTTAGGGTCCATCCCCAGGGTGCTCAATATATTTGTAAGTTGCCTGTGTGGAATGGTGTCAAAGGCTTTATTGAAATCTAAGTGCACCACATGTAGGGCTCTCCCTTGGTCCAACCTTGGTCTCACCCCCTAAGACGCTAACCATGTGTGCTGTGACCCCAGTTATTTGTACATACCACCCCCCCCAGTCTTGATTGACAATCCCGGAACATGAATCAAACCGCTGCTGATCGCTGGAAGTAGCGGTATATAAATGTGCAGTAAATAATAATAATAAAAAAAAAATAATAACACTCTGGTCGCCCAGTCAAAACAGTCAGATTTGTCTGACAAGACCTGCCTTTAGTCCAGAAACTTCACTATCCTCTGTTTTAGCAGGGTTTCCATTAATTCACTCACTACAGAGGTCAGACTAACTGGCCTGTAGTTCTCAACCTCATCCTTATTTCCGCTTTTGTGTAAAGGGACCACATGCACCTTTCTCCAGTCCTATGGGACCACTCCCGACTCTAAAAAAGCATTGAAAAAGGTAAGATAGTGGAGCCACTAGAACTTCCCCAAATTCCTTCAATACTCAGATGAATCCCATCCTGCCCCATTGCTTTGTCTATTTTTAGTTTAGCTAGTTCCTCACAAACACAGTATTATGCCAATTGTTCAAGATCCCCTTCATTTCTGTTCCTATTTGTCTGTGTGGTTTTTTTTTAGGTCCTGCTCCTAGGCCTTCATCTGAACACAGATGAAGGGCCAGGAAGAGGATCCTAGAAAATATCTGTCAAGCAATTCCACTTTATCCTCATCAGCTTCTACATATTCCTCCTCAAGTCTAACAATACTACTTTTGCACATTCTCTTCTCTTTAACATACCTGAAAAAATGTCTTGTCCCTCCATTTTATTGCACTGGCTATTTCTTTTTCTCTTTACTTTACTGACTACTTTCCTAGCTTCTTTACGTTTTTCCCAAATACAGATGCTTGTTTTCCTCTTTGCGATCTCTTGTATTTTATGAAGGCTACCCTCTTATTCTTCACCTTTTCAGCTACTTCTTTTGAGAACCAGTGTGGCCTTCTTTTCCTTTTACATTTATTTACCTAATAAAAATATTTGTTGCCCTTAAAATATCCTCTTTCAGTTTTGCCCATTGCTTTTCCACATCCCCCAGCTGTTCCCATCCCACTAACTCCTCTCTGAGGTATTGTCCCATCTCGGCAAAGTTAGTTTTCCTAAAGTCTAAGGTCCTCGCTTTTGAATGGATTTTATCAGCCTTAGTCCTAATACTGAATCACATCATCTGGTGATGACTGGATGTGAGATGATCTCCCGCTTTAACATCAAACACTTTCCCCAGGTCCAGTATGGCCCCTTCACATTGTGGGTTCTGTTACCAGAATAGTTCTTCCAGCTGAGAATCTTGAATCTTTTAACACGCTAGAGGACATTGCAGCATGGATGTGCTAATTAACATTTGGCATGTTGAAATCCCCTATCAGCAGCACTTCTCTTTTCATGGCAATACTGTATGTGTCTTCTTCTCCCTCTGAAGGGACCTTATCTTTTTCCCTATGGAAGCCAACTAACGTTCATCCAGGGAGGTGAACAAGTGCAGGACAGAAGTTTCTGGAACCTTTCTTCACTTGAAGCAGCAATTTTACCAAAGCAAAATTCCTGTTAAAATAATTATTCCTTCACAAGACTTTCCCTATTGGTTAAAAGGCACATTTTAGAAAGGCTACTTTATGTGGCTGTAATGACACAGAAGTGAAAATGTCCAAAAATGTCTCTTGATTTTAGAAGAGGGTACATGCATGTGTAAAATTGGTGCATCTCCATCTCTCAATATGGGCATGTGTTTTAAATCATAGAAAGGAGGGTGAAATTAGACTTACCTGCTAATTGTGGTTCCTGGAGTGTAGCCAGTCTAGTCCTGGACCTCTGGGTTCCCTATCTCATCCAGCAGCTTTGGAGACTGAGAAACTCCTCCTTATTATGATGTCACAGGTATATCCTCCCGGGATCCGCCTCTTGCCATCAGTAACCTATTGACAAAGCAGACTCACTGGAGACACAAGCAAAAATCCAACTAAAAGCCAACCCCCGCACTTATGCAAGAGGTACACCCCCCTTAAACCAAAATTTCTGATAACCAACTGTGACTTTAACTTACGCACTCCACTGGACAGAACAACCTGCCATAGAAAAACTTGAACAGACACTCTTACCTGTAAATGACCTGAGTACTTCAGGCTCCTTAAGAAGCGCAATCCTAGGGGAGGGATATGGGACTAGACTGGCTACACTCCAGGAACCACAGGTAGGTAAGTCTAATTTCACCTTACTGATCGTGTAACCAGTCTAGTCCCGGACCTCTGGGTAAGTACCAGAGCAGTGAGAAACTCAAATCTGGGAGGGCCCCGGGAGACCAGCCTGAAGTACTGCTGATCCAAAAGCGGTCTCCTCCGCCCTCTGCACATCAAGGTGGTAATGCTTTGCAAAAAAGAGTTCAGCGACGACCACGTCGCTGCTTTGCAAATCTCCACCGGAGGCACCAGACGCACTTCGGCCCATGATGAAGCTTGCGCCCTAGTGGAATGAGTTCGCAGCCCTTCCGGCACCAGCCGACCTCTCAAGACATAGGCCGAGGCAATAGCCTCCTTAACCCACCTTGCGATGGACACTTTCGATGCCGCCTCACCTTTCCTGGGCCCCGAAGGACAAAAAGTCTGTCGGATTTGCGAAAGCTGGCCGTACGCCGAAGATACCTTTTAAGCGCCCTACGGGCATCCAACAAGTGCAACCTTCGCGATCCTGATGAATCTGCAGACTGCGAAAATACCGGCAAAGAAATTTCCTGCTTCATATGGAAAGGCGAAACCACCTTAGGAAGGAAGGCCGGCACCGTTCTCAAAACCACCTTCGAGGGAAAAAACAACAGATAAGGCTCCCTGCAGGAAAGCGCCTGCAGCTCCGAGACCCTCCAAGCCGAGCAGATGGCCACCAGAAACACTACCTTTAAGGTGAAGTCCTTGAGCGACGCCTGGGACAGCGGCTCAAAGGGCTTGTGCTCCAGCGCGTCTAAAACGGACGGGAGATGCCACTTCGGGACGAAGGGCCGCGCCGGCAGGCATAGCAAGAAACCCGCCCGCAAGAAAAGTTTGACATCCGCATGACAACCGAGTGTCTGACCCCCTATCTTACCTCGGTAACAGGATAAGGCCACAACCTGAACTCGCAACGACGACGCTGCTAGACCTTTAGCAAAGCCATCCTGCAGAAAATCTAAGATCTGCGGAATGGAGGATCTCAAAGCCTCACACACTTCCTGTCCAGGCACCAGGATTCGAAAACCCTCCAGACACGGACATATGCTAGCGAGGTGGACCTTTTCCTAGCCTTTAAAATGGTAGATATAACCGCCGATGAATAGCCCCTCGCCTTCATCCTTGCCCTTTCAAGAGCCAGGCTGTAAGCGAGAATCGACCCACGTGCGGCATGAACAGAGGACCCTGTGCTAGAAGATCGGGTGAGGCAGAAGCCGCCACGGCTTTGCCACCACCAACCTCATCAGATCCCTGTACCAAGGCCTCCGAGGCCAGTCCGGGGCGATCAGAATGACCTGACCTCTGAACAGCTCGATCCGCTGCAGTACTCTTCCAATGAGAACCCACGGCGGGAACACATACAGCAACTGCCCTACAGGCCATTCCTGAACGAGCGCATCCAAGCCCTCTCTTCGCCTGCTGTAAAAGCGGCTGGCCTTCGCCGAGGAAAAGGTCGCCATGAGATCCATGACCGGCGCTCCCCATCGGCGCACTATCATCTCGAAGACTTCGGAATGTAGGACCCATTCCCCCGGATCCACCCGTACTCGACTGAGAAAATCCGCCTGCACGTTGTCCACTCCGGCTACATGCGCTACTGATAGGTTCAGGAGGTGCGCCTCGGCCCACTCGCACAGGACTCCGGCCTCGACTTCCAGCCTCGCACTGCTGGTGCCTCCATGTCTGTTGACATAGGACACCGCTGTGGCATTGTCAGAAAACACGCGGACCGCCTTGCCTTGGACTAGCTGCTGAAACTTCTGCAGCGCTAGCGTTACCGCCCTCAACTCCAGCCTGTTGATGGACCACGCTTTCTCCTGAATCGTCCATTGTCCCTGCGCAAACATACCTTGGCAATGAGCGCCCCAGCCCAAGAGACTGGCGTCTGTCATTACGGACACCCAGGCCGGCGTAGTCAGCTCCCTTCCTCTTGCCAAGGACTCGGGAAGCAACCACCATTGCAGGGACTGACGAGCCTCCTCCGGACAGGGCAACTTCCTGGATAGTGGATCCTGTTGATGCGACCATCGGTGCTCTCTGCAGAGGTCTCATGTGAGCTCTCGCCCAGGGAACTGTCTCTATTGCCGCAGCCATCGTGCCCAGCAATTGAAGATAATGCCACGCCGAAGGCGCCTTGCACTGAAGAAAAAACGGGCCACCAATTTCCGAAGGGCCAGCACCCTTTCCTCCGTCAGACACACCTTTCCTACCTTTGTGTCGAAGCGAGCTCCCAGATATTCTAAGATCTGAGGGGGAACCAAGTGACTCTTTGCTAGATTGACGACCCAACCCAGCTCCTCCAAAAAAGCCACTACTCGAGCCGTGGCTGAGAGGCTCTCTGACCTGGACTTCGCCCGAATCAGCCAGTCGTCCAGGTACGGATGCACCAAGATCCCCTCCTTTCTGAGAGCCGTTGCCACCACCACCATAACTTTGGTGAAGGACCGCGGTGCAGTCGCCAAGCCAAAGGGCAACGCTCGGAACTGAAAGTGACCGAAGGGGACTGCGAATCTGAGAAATCTGTGATGCTCCGGTCTTATGGGAATGTGAAAATAAGCCTCCGATAAGTCCAGCGAGGTGAGGAATTCTCCGCTCTGCACCGCTACAATGACCAACCGTAGCGTCTCCATATGGAAATGGGAAACACGAAGGCAGCGATTCACGCCCTTGAGATCCAAGATCGGACGAACGCCTCCGCCCTTCTTGGGGACGACGAAGTAAATCGAGTAACGACCGGCACCGCATTGGTCGGGTGGAACAGGCACTATCGCCCTGAGCTCTAGAAGCCTCCGGACCGTCTCCCGCAAGGCCTCGCGCTTGGCGGGAGACTTTCCGGGGGACAGCACGAAGGACTCCCGCACCGGCCGCAGGAATTCCAGAGCGTACCCTTCTCGCACTACCACCAGCACCCACTGATCTGAAGTTACTCGGGCCCAGGCAGCGTAAAACTCCTGCAACCGCCCCCCCCTACCGGGAGTAAGGGAGCCCGGGCCCCCCGTATCTCATTGTTGCTTTTTGGCAGCGAAGGAGGAGGAGGCGGCTGACGGACCAAACCCTCGTCCCGCTCCGCAAAACCCCCGGAAGGGCTGACTTCTATTAGAGAAACAGCCTCTGTCCAGAACTGAATCTCGGGGACCGAAAACAGCGAAAATCTCGCTGCTGCCCCCTGCCAGCCAAGAACTGCCGGATAGGCCTAGGCTTGTCCTCCGGTAATTTGCCCCCTTTAGATTCTCCTAAGTCCTTAACCAGCTTCTCTAAGTCTTCTCCGAATAATAGGCGACCCTTAAACGGGAGCTTGCTTATTCTAGCCTTGGAGGCACTATCCGCTGCCCAGTTGCGAAGCCACAGGTACCTACGAGCCGCCACTGCTGACGCCATGCTCTTGGCCAAACCCCGCATAAGTTCATATTGAATGTCTGCTAAGTAGGCCGCGCCAGACTCCAACTTGGCCGCCTCTCCCGATTCTGCATCATCTTGGCCCCCCTGTACCTGCTGCGACCAGCTAAGACAGGCTCTAGCGACCCATGCACCGCAGATAGCCGCTTGAAGCGACAGCGCATTTACATCAAACACCTGCCGTAACAAAACATCTAACTTCCTATCCTGAGCATCCTTGAGAGCCGCACTGCCTTCCACCGGGATGGTAGTCTTCTTGGTGGCCGCCGAGATGGCCGCATCAACCTTGGGTGACTTAAAAACCTCCTTATCCTGATCCGACAAAGGATAAAGGAGGCTCATGACCCTGGATCCCTTCAAAGGCGATTCCGGCAGGTTCCACTCCTCCTGGATCATCTCTCGGAATACCCTATGAACAGGGAACACTTTCTGAGTCTTCCGAAAGACCTGAAGCAAGGGATCCTCCAAGGTGTCATCCTCTGCTGTTCCAGGCACTGGCATATTTAAAACCTTGAGGGCTTCTAATATCAATGCAATTTATGCAATTATGCAATTATCTTACTGTATACTGTATACCAGTAATTAGAATCCTTATGTACTATCACCACTATTGCTATTACCACCTGCATTCACAGTACTATTGCAATTAATCCTTCCTGAATTGCGAATACTGCACCACACTGCTCTGCTCTACTAACACCCAAGAGAATGTACAAAGTTCTGCTCTTATTCATAACCTTCCTTACCCTTGGTCTCCCGTACACATCAAAGGCATTCAACCATGATACATATCATATACCAATCCTACGCACATACGGAAGGAGATGGTCCGAATTCCCCCATCACACTACGGCAAAAAATAACTTTTCATCCCACTCCCATCTACTCAACATTCCTCTCCAAACCATCAAAGGGATACAAGAAGAGAAGCAACATCACCAACGCCTACTAAAATGTGCACTGATAAATGCCAGATCAGTACGATCTAAATGGCCCGCAGCCATTGACCTTATACCCCAATATAATCTCGACATCTTGATGATCACAGAGACATGGCTATCCGACTGTGACAACGTACTACTGAATCAGATGCTGCCACCAGGTTTTGTGATATACACATCTCACAGATCCAGTCAAAAAGGAGGCGGAACCCTCATCCTGGCCAAAGCTGATTTACAATTCAAGATGTGCAACTCCTCTAGCTCAACTTACCTTGACTCCCTCACTATAGCTAACGAGCTCTGCACAATCAACCTTTTCTATCGGGCACCCTCCCCCTCTCCAGATGATCTTTCAACTATAATTGAGCAGGCATGTACCACATCCACCTCACGCTCACCAAGTTGGCTAATCGGTGATTTCAATCTCCCATCTCGTCAAGACAGCCACTCAGCAGCATTCCTTGACGCCCTGGAGGATCTAGGTTACAAACAGCTTGTTGATTCCCCCACCCACACTAAAGGTGGCAAACTAGACCTCATTTTCGCACCTCTCTCCAACGCCATAATACCCCTAACTCTTGCACTATCTGTAATACCAGTACCCTGGTCGGACCACAGTCTTCTCAGTTTCAATATACCCATTAATACATCCCACAAAAGCCGAAAGTCTTCTAACACATCTGGATCCCACACAACCCGCTTTAGACCACTCAACCAGAGCGTAGTCCTAGAGAATCTCAGACCTCTCATGGCCAACACAACCATGGACTTAGATGATCTCATATCCAAATGGGATGAAAACCTGAGAGCTGCCTCCTGCCCATCACTCACCGAAAAGAGAATTCGAAAACGTGAGCATACTCCATGGTTCTCCACAGACCTTCGAACATCTCTCCACCATCTACGCAAACTTGAGCGACAGTGGCGACGAACTCACTCCCCTGAGGCGCTGGTAGCATACAGCTCATACCTATCTACTCACCGAGCAAAGATATCACAGAGCAGAAAAACTTACCACACAGCCTTAATAAAACGCTCCATCAACAAACCACATGCATTGTTCAGCATAGTAAAGTCCATAACAGGTGAACCGGTTTCAGCACAACCCCCTATGCCTCAGCCGCAGGACTACGCAAACTACCTGCAATCAAAGATGATTAAAACCAACACAGACATAAATGTAAATAATGCTGCCACTTCACCCAAGGCATCCCAGGCAAGGCCACTACACAACTTCTCCACTGTATCAAATAGAGAGGTTGTGAACATTATTGCCTCAATCAATCCCAGCACAGCTCCTAATGACCCGTGTCCAGCCAGCTGGATCAAGGACATGCGACATGACCTCAGTCAAATATTGAGCAAAATACTGAACCAGTCCTTCTCAACAGGTTCCTTCCCACAGAGTCTAAAACACACTTCCATCAAGCCCCTACTGAAAAATAATAGACTGGACCCATCCAAGGTTGATTCCTTCAGGCCTATCTCGAGCATCCCACAGCTTGCAAAAATCATTGAGAAGGCCGCCCAACAACAAATCCAACATCATATTGACACTGAAGCACCACTAGATCCATCTCAACATGGCTTCAGGGAAGCACATGGAGTCGACACAGTCCTTACAACCCTATTCAATGTTCTGGTAACAGGAGTAAATAACATACAACAGGGTTTCGTCCTCATCTTCCTGGACATCTCCGCCGCTTTCGACTCTGTGAGTCATAACATACTCCTACAACGCTTGAAAGATAAGGGGATTCAAAGCACAGCACTCGAGTGGTGTAAATCCTACTTATCTAACAGGTGGCAACAAGTAAAAACAGGCCATGAATCCTCAGAACCATTCCTGCAATCACAGGGAGTACCCCAAGGATCGTCCCTATCGGCACTAATGTTTAATATCTACATGCAGCCGATATGTGACTTGATCAGATCCTTTAATGTACAATGTCTCGCTTACGCAGACGACATCCTCCTATATATGCCATTCACAATTGAACACCCAGTATTCTCCCCAATAATCAACTGTTTTGAAGCTGTAGCCGAATGGTTGCTATCTCAAAACCTTCGGATTAACCACAACAAAACTGACGTTCTTTTTGTCACAAGGAACCGTAAGTTCATACCTCCTCCATCACTTCTCGTCAACAACAGAGTTGAAATCAAAAGCCACCATCCGTTACCTCGGCATTACATTGGATCAGCACTTGGATATGACAACGCATGTCAAGAACATCACAAAAACTATATATTATAAGATTAAATCACTACGTCACCTCCGCTCCCTACTTGATCCCACAGACTTCCGAACAACCTTCCAGGCATTAGTCCTCCCACACCTGGATTTTGCCAACATCATCCTTCATGGCCTCCCTCAATCAACTTTGAATCCGCTCCGCCTAGCCATGAATACAGCCGCCAGAGTCCTTTCCGGCTCATCAAGATCTGACCATATAACACCCATCATGAAAGAACTGCATTGGTTGCCATTACATGCCAGAATCCAGTATAAGTCTTTAGTCCTTACTTTCAAGGCACTAAATAACTGCCCCCCTACGCCAATCAGCAAGCTCATCCACGTCACCCTGGAAAACAGAAAAAGGAGAACCACATCAATGAACACCTTAATAGTCCCGAAAATAATAACGAAGTGCACTAAGGCCACCTCCAACAGGGCCTTCTCCTTATTTGCACCTCTAAACTGGAATGCGCTACCTCCCGAAATCCGTGCTATCAAAAACCTAATCCTATTCAGAAAGGCATTGAAATACCACTTGTTTACAAATACTACCCAGAAGTCAACCTAGACATTAACAAAACTAGCTCCTCAATACAACCTGAAAAGGGCTAGTTGGTCAACCTTCTCTCTAGTCCTATTAGTGAACCACATTGCAACATCCAAACGAGTTTCATATTACTGTATATAACATTAAGTTAATCTGTACATAGTTCCCCCGGTTGTCCTATTGTTGAAGTTCCCTGTTCAATGTAAAACTCAATGTTACTTGTATGCATTGTAGTATGTTCTTGTTCAATGTACACCGCACTGATTGTAATAGCGCGGTATAAAAGAATTGTTAAATAAATAAATAAATAAATGCAGGAAGCTCTTCCCTGCGGAAGACGCGTACTACATGTGCCTGGTCTTCCTGCTCTGACAGCTCACCTTCTTCCAGCTCCTCTTCAACGTCTAAATCGTGGACCTCGCCATCAGACAGTGGCCCCTCCGATGTTACCGAACAGTCCGCCAGCAGCCCCTCCAAACGCGGTCTCTTGGCGCCGCGGGAAGGGGCCTCTGCCTGGGCCGGAGACGCAGTCCTCTTAACCCCGGTCGACGCCTCCGGACCCTTTCCCTGCTGAGCGGTAGCCAAGAAAGACTGCTGAAGGAGCACAACAAAGGTCTTGGAAAAAATTGCAGACAAATCCGTGGGCAACGCAGGAGGCGGGGGCGTGACCGGAGCCGACGAGGGGCCAGCCACTGGGTCCCCCAGGGTCAACTCATGTAGTTGTGAGCTACAGCCCTCCGACGCCGTGCCCTGACCGTCCCCTGAGGCATCACCGGGAGGGTCCATGGCGGCAGTGTCTCTGACACAGGACTTGCACACTCCTGAGGAAGACCCCTTCTTCATGCCACAGACTAAACACAGTGGCTTAGAAGGCATGGCAAAGTAAAGGCAAAAGAACTGGAAGGCAAACTATCCTGTCAAGCTCTTCCCTACACATTCACTGCACCCGGTTTCAGAACTAAAGCAGAAAGCCCCGGTTTTTTTTGTTTTTTTGGGTTTTTTTTACAAACTCGCTTAAACTACAAGCTAGAAAAAGAAATGAACTATCCTAAGTGAGCAGGGAATGAGTGATCTCCTCCAAGGCGCCACAGTCTGGCCCGAAAAAATGTCTCCCGCATGCAGCAACGGTGCTCCTACGCTGTGCCGCCACGCTGCTAGGCCCGCTGGTCTCACTTTGGCACCAAATATGCTTTCCACCACCCCCGTGCCCAGAAAACGTGGTCTCTTACCTCCGGGCAGCTAAAGAGCCTGCAGCACACTCACCGGGACCGCTCCGCTCCGATCGCGTTTGAAAACGCCAGAGGCTGCACACACTCACACCTTCAGATTCGGCGCACGAAAGGGAGGGCCTGCCAGTGCACTGACAGGCAATCTTCTGTGTGGCGCTGGCTAGGCAGACCTCCGGGTCTCTCCCTTTAAGGCAGCTGACTGAGCCAGGGGGACCCCAGAGAGCGAGTAGATGCTTAGGCCCACTGAGCCAGCAGAAGTAGAAGGACCAGAAAGCCCCAAAGAGAAGAGGGGGGGGGGGGAGGGAGATAGAGAGAGAGAGAGAGAGCAGCCTGCCATCAAATTAAAAGGCACAGTTCTTTAAGGAACAAGCTCTCTCCAAAATAATTAATCCCCAACAAAGAAAGTAGGTCAAATGGTTTCTTCAGTGAGCCCGGCTGTCCGGGATCCTATCTATCCAGCTGCTTGGAGACTGAGGTAACTGATGGCAAGAGGCGGATCCCGGGAGGATATACCTGTGACATCATAATAAGGAGGAGTTTCTCAGTCTCCAAAACTGCTGGATGAGATAGGGAACCCAGAGGTCCGGGACTAGACTGGTTACACGATCAGGAATGCAAGATTGCACAGGAATGGACATGCACATCCAGCAGAAGGCATCATTTTACAGATGTACAGCTAAATAAATGTACATTTTTGGTGGGGAGGGGGAAGGGAAGGGGGAAAAAAAATCAATGCGAGAAATCTGGCAACTTACATGTTTAAGTACCTGCAGTCCACAACACACATGTGTAGACACCAGCGCTTGCATGTGTATCAGAGACATTCTGCGGACCCAAATGTGCAGGTGCTCTCAGTCACAGGGGACTCTATGTTTACCTCGGTACAATTAGGAGAAGGGAACAAACATCGGGGGATTAAGGGAGATGTCCCCCCTCCCCTCAATCACTACTCTAGAGAGCTGGCCAAAATGAGCGCTTAAAATTCAGATGTGGTTGTAGTTTGCATATGGATGTAGTTTGCATATGTATGCGCCGAGATTTGCACGTGCAAAATAAGGCTTCTAAAAATAACTCCCTAAATTAATACTGCACTATAATTTACACGTTAAGTTGGAACACTTGAAATATGCAAGTTTACTGGAGATATATTTACCTGAGTTTAAGCAGCAGGAGTCTCAGAGCTTTTACTCTCACTCTCTTTATGTTTTCTTTTACATTCCTCACAGATATGAGTACAGTGGCTACAATTAAAAGATAAAAGTACAATGAACAAAGTCCACACGTATGCACCAGATTCTGCTTGGAAATTCTTTAAAGCCAAACTTTAATTTAATCCCCGTTTTATCCTCTCTACTCTGGGCCCTTACTCCTGCCCCTGCCTAAATCCTACAGAATGGCACCAGCAACCAGGAAATAAGGATCCAGTAATCAAAGTTTTTTTTAAAAATTATTCTTTGTGAAAGATAGGAACTTACATACAGTGCGAAACTTTTCCTTTTCCATCATTTCCTTTTCATACACTTTCCTCCACGTCTTCCATCCTTCTCCACCCCCTCACTGCTTTCCCCACACCCAAAAATATTACTCCTTCCACTTCCTAATCACCTGTATCATTTGCATAACAAATACATTTCACATACTTTCGATTACATTTCGAATACTAATTGAATACATACAGTATTTTGTACTTAAGGCTACCCCCTTTCCTCCCCCTTTACTTGATTATACACAAAGCAAACAACTTAACCCCAAAACCCAACAGGTTGCTTGCGCTATCTCCCCACCTCCTTTTGACTTTTGAGAGAGAGATGCCACCCCCCTAAATTCCTCCCCCCTTCTGTCCCTTTAGATAAGGGTCCCATATTTTGTGAAAGACCCATTCTTTCCCCCTCAACCGGTATGTTAACAGATCAAATCTCACCGCCTCCTCAATTTTTAAATACCATTCTCCTCTTTTCAACTCCAGACTATTGCCACCCTTTCTGCCAACTTGAGCTTCTCATTTAGCAGCTCCCCCCCATTCCCTACCCCCCATCTCCCCAAACCTCCCCAGTAGCAGTTCCCTTGCGCCTCCTTGATTTACCCCCCCCTTTCCCCCCAGCAGTCCCTCCCACATCTCCCCTCAGTACTGCTGTATTACCAGGCATTCCCACCACGTGAAAAAAATGTACCAACCCTTGCACACCCTCTCCAACATGAATCTGTTTGCTTCACTCTGGCCAAGTACAGCTTCTTCGGAGTGATATACAACCCATGTACTATCTGGAACTGCATCTGCCTCCAAGAGGAAACCCCCGTGGCCTTATAAATACTCATATATTTTTCCCCACATCCTTTCATCCAGATCCTCCTCCAACCATCTGTGCCATTTACTTTTATGTACCTGAATGCCACTATCTTCCTCCTCCTCTAGTTGGACTTTATACAACTTTGATATTACTGCTCTCGCCGAGGTCCCTTGGTACAGGGCAAATTCCATCTGAGAGCTGAGCCTTGTAATTTGCTTTTTGACATCCCCTTGGTCCAGGAAATGTCTAAGCTGAAAGTAGTGGGGTTTTTTCCTGTAATCTTCCTTTCATCTCCTGATGCGATCTTACCACCCCCCTCTCCAGAAGATCTGCAAATTTTTCCACCCCCCTCTTCCTACCCTGCTCCCCCCACCTTATCCAGTCCATACTCCTAAAAGGGGAATAATCTCCAATTTTAGCCCATGGCGACAACATCGATGGAAACCACCCCTTTTTCTTCCCCAGTCTGTTAACCATAGAGATGGCCTGCAGCAACAGGTGCTCATTCCTGCTCATCCTCCTATCCGCCTCCACTCTAACCATTGGAACATCGACCGGGAGCCCATTATTATTCTCTCTAACCCCACCCATGCAGCCCCCCCCCCCTCAGATAGTGATCCCTCCAGGCCTTAACCACACAAGCCTGATAATACCAAGTTAAGGACAGGAAGCGAATCCCCCCTGATCCTTAGAAAGATACAACCTTCGAACCTTTATTTGCGCCCTTCTTCCTCCCCACACAAATCTTACCAACCGAGCCTCGCACTTCTTAATATTTAGTGGAATCTGGATGGGCAATTGTGAAAACAAGAAAAGAAATTTTGGAATAATATTCATTTTCACTGTCTCTACCCGTCCAAACCAACTTAGTTGTAGTGTCGACCACCTCGAGTGCTCCTCGCTAATTTTACATGCCAGCAGTTTATAATTTAACTCATACAACTTCCCAGGATCCACCGTGATTCTCACCCCTAGATACTTAATATCCCCTAGGGCCCAGCGGAAGGGAAAGTTCGGAATTTCCTCCTTCACTAAACCCCCCAACGCTAACGCCTCCATTTTTGTTAAGTTCACTTTAAAACCCGACACCCCAGAGAAGCTTTCCAATTCTTCCAACAATATAGGTAGGGAGTCTGAAGGTCTTGCCATAAATATCAACGTGTCATCTGCATATAGAAGAATCTTATGCTGCGTACCTCCAACCGTCACAGGTATGATACCTTGTTGTTCCCTTATTCAGATCGCAAGCGCTTCAATCACTATTGCGAACAGCAACGGAGACGGGGCAATCCTGCCTCGTCCCCCGCTGAGTCCAAATAACTCTGAGCAGTGTCCATTCACCACGATCCTTGCCGAAGGGCACTGATAAAGCACCCTCACCGCCTGCATAAAAGCCTTATTCAGTCCCATCCTAATCACCTTGAACAGAAAATCCCACTCCACTCTGTCAAATGGTTTCTCAGCATCCAGCGCCACACACAACATTGGTAACTTCTTTACCTTGACCAGGCAGAGTAGATTAACCGCCCTCCTCACATTATCAGCAATCGCCCTACCCTTGATGAACCCTGTCTGATCAGGGTGGATCAAATCTGGAAAAATGCCCTCCAGCCTACTCGCCAGTATCTTTGCATACAGGTTAGTATCGCTATTAATCAACGTGATAGGCCTGTGGTTCTCACATCTATTAGGTGGACACCCCTCTTTAGGAATTACCATATTAGCATCTTGTGCCATCAACTCCAGAATGTTCTTTCCCTGCATGATTCCCGTAAAGAGTCTGGCTAAGAATGGTGCAACCTCTTCCCGCATTATGTGATAATACTCTGCTGGGTATCCATCTTCGCCTGCCGCTTTCCCCCTGGGGAGTTTCTTAATCCCCATTGGGCCTCCCCATCCAAACCACAGTCTCCTCCTCCATCCTACGCAGCCTAATCCTGTTCAGATATCAGTTAATCAGCTCCTTGTTGATCCCCCCTGCCCTCTATACAATTGCTCATAAAAATGCCGAAATTCATTACATATACCTTGACTCTCTACTACCCTCTCTACCCAAACGTTCCGTCACAGTCAGACTTTCCCTCTTTTTCTGCAATTGCCTTGCCAACATTCGTCCAGCCTTGTTCCCTCCCTCCGTAAAATTCCTCTTGGTGGCTCTCATAAGTCTCTCCACTCTTTCCAAGTCTAGGGTATTTATTCTCACCCGTAACAGATTTCTCTTTTGCAGGGTGTCCTTCGCCTCCTTTCTACTATGTTCCTTCTGCAACTCCAACTCCTCCGCCCATGTTTGCCTCTCCTTCTCCCTCTTTTTCTTTTGACTCCCCAACTGGATCATTACCCCTCATAAAAGTTTTCCCCCCCATCCCAAACCGTTGAATCAGACACCTCCCCATTATCGTTCATTTCCAAGTACTCCCGCCAGACATGCCAGAGTTTGGTCTTCCCCTCTTCTGATTGTATTAACGAGAGATTTCCCCTTCATCCTCCCTTCTCCCACCCCCTCCCAATCCCCTGTGGTATCCACATCCCCGTAACCAATCCATGATCTGATAACACAATAGGGCAGAGGTACTCAAATCCAGTCCTGGAGGGCCGCAAACCAGTCAGGTTTTCAGGATATCCCTAATGAATATGCATGAGATATATTTGCATGCACTGCCTCCACTGTATTTGAATCTCTCTCATGCATATTCATTAGGGCTATCCCAAAAACCTGACTGGTTTGCAGCCCTCCAGGACTGGATTTGAGTACCTTTGCAATAGGGTGAATGTTTATCTTCTCCAACACCCCAAGTTGCCCTCTTTTCACCCGAAAATAGTCTAATCGAGAATATGTGTACTCCCACCCCCCAGGGTTCTCCCACTGCCATATATCCACCAAATCAAAATCCTCCATTCCCTTCCTTAGTTCTCCTCCCATGCAACTTTAACTAGAAATTGGATCTATCCCCTGGACCTAACGTACAATTCATATCCCCCGCAATGATCCATTCCCCTTTTGCCATTTTTACAAAATCTTGCAAAGCTTTCTTGAAAAAGGAGTCTTTCTGCCCATTGGGAGCATAGAGACTGAGAATTGACACCTCCTTATCAACCCTTCCAACAACCCACACCATCCTGCCCATTGTATCTCTGCCCGATTTATATGGGACAAACAAATCCCGCTTATGTACAAGTATAACAACCCCCCTTTTCTTGGAATTATATGAACAGAACATTTGTACAAACCCCTGCGATTTTAATTTCTCATGTTCCTCAAAAGTCAAATGTGTCTCTTGCAGCAGTGCAAGATCCACCTTAGCCCTATTCAGTTGTGTGAGAATCCTTTTCTTTTTTATTGGGCTATTAATTCCCCGCACATTAAGGGTGGCTTATACCCCTCCCTTGTGATCATTACCAATCTTTACTCCCCCACCCCAGGTCTCTCACAGATCTTATCAGTTGGGCACCTGACAGCATGATCTTAATTACAACAAGTCCATAACTTATCATACATGTATACATGTTAACACCTTCCACCACCACCACCCCCTTCACAATTCTTTTTGTTTAGTGACCTCTATTAGCCCTATACTCTTTCACCGCTCCTCCTCTCGTCCTGCACCATCCACCAAGTCCCCTCCCCTGCTCTCCCTCCTCCACCTTTCCCCTCTATACCCTTCCCTGCTCTCCTCTGCCTTCCCACCTAATAACCACGGGAGGATTTCTACTTCCAACACCAGTTTCCCCAATATATCCCCTTCCTTCCTTCCCCTTATCCACCCACCCCATACAAACAAGTACTATCATTCCCCTTCATGCATCACATATCGTCATCCCCACATCCCACAGTCTCATGTCTGAGCTTCATATGAAGCAGTACCAGTCCTTTCCATATCTCTTCACTGCTTCCTCACCAGCTCTCTGCAAGTCCGCTGTAGACTCTGCTTTCATTCCACTGTCAACAGCTGTTCTCCAACTAATTCTGTAGGAGGCGAACGACTCACCACCTCCCTCTGACCGCCATCGCTCCCTATAAAGGGTCCCTTCTGCGATTTTAGAAACTTCTCCAAAGCATCTGGCGAATTGAAGAACTGCCTTGTTCCCCTCACCACCATCGTGAGCCTTGCCAGGTACCATATCGCCACTTGTACTCCTTTCTTAGCCAATGAATCTTTCACTTTCAGTAGATCCTTCCTTCTTTTTACTGTTTCCGCTGCCAAATCTGGGAAAACATACTTTCCAGTCATTATAGAGCACAAACTTTCATCTCCTTGCCGCTCTAATGATATGTTCTCAGTCCTGAAATCTGAGCAGCTTTACAATAAGAGCCCACAGATTCACTGAGGGCTTTGGCCTTGGCCTCAGTTCCCTATGCGCTCTTTCCAATTCAAATGGTGTTGGCGAGGGGGGGGGGATCCGGGAAACACTTAAGCAGCATGTGCTTTACAAACTTTACAGTGTCCTCTCCCTCCGCAACACCAAAAATTCTAACATTAGACCTTCTTTCTCTGTTTTCCATGTCCTCTGATTTGGAGTGTAACCAGCTCACTTGTTGCTGTAGGGAGGCCACCGTGCATTGAAGAGCTGTTTGAGTATCCTCCGTCTTACTGACCCTGGCCTCTACCTCTTCCAGGCGTTGCCCCATCCCCGCCAAACGTTTTCCAACTTTGTGAGCACCCTATCCACAATGTCTTCTTTTGACTCACGTATCTCTCTCTCAATATCGCTGCTAAGTCCGCCAGGGTCTCTTCCTCTCTATCCGTTCCCGAGTCCCCGTTGATGAAGCTGGAGACGCTGGCGCAGGCAGGGCCCTCATATTGTCTGGATTACTTTTTCCCCGCCCCCACTTTTGCCACGTCAAGGTCTGTGATAGTGGCACTCTGCTTCAATTTTACCATCTTCGGCATGTTTTCTCCTTTTCCCCTCAATATTGACTATCGGGGGAGACTGTTTCTGCCAATTTTAATCGGTGTGGGCCGGAGAGCACTTGCACCCACGTCCTCCTTTCTCCGTGGCTACACCGGAAGTCCCAGAAAGGTGTTTAATCGGATACTGCACTGATATGTATGTGTTGCAGCCTTTGGACTTTATACCATCCAAAGAAGCTTTGCATGTTTCGGTAGTGCAGAAAGGTACTTATGGATGACAGGTTTTATTCTTGTGATGTTCTGAAGCATTTGTCCTGTCTCCCAATGCAGTCATCCTGCATAAACCAAAACTCAGAGTTGAGCATCAAACTTGCTTTCCCAAACGACAGTGTTATATATAGGTCAATGCCACTGTATGTGCAGGACAGACACCTTGCAAAATCAGGAATAGTCCGATGATGGGGCAAAAATAGCCAGCCAGAGAAATAGAGAAAAAAAAAGATAACATTTAGAGAGAGAAAAAGCAGAGAATAGCAGCCAATGGGAGTCGGGGTTCTAAGAACAGGAAACAAGCTACTGGGCGATGTAGTCTCAGGAGGAAGAGGAAGCTGAAGGTTGATGGAATTGTTCTTTCATAAGTCTTAACGTAAGGCTAATTCAGGGAGAGAAAATCATTGTAGGGAACATGACACCAATGGGCAATATGTGTATGGGTAATTAAGGTCATAATGAGAGAAAGCAGGGTCTCTGTTGTTGGAGCAGACAGTCAGAATGTAGAAGGCTTCTGGGGAAGGCACTGGCCCAGCCAGACAGGGCCAAGAGACCAGAGAGTATCACACTGGTAGGGACTATGCATGTAAGAAAGCTGGGCGAGCATGCTGCAAGAACGCAAGTTTGACAGCATGGAATTTAAAATTTAAAAAAAAAAAAAAAAAAAAAGTGGTGGCTTAGTTGATGCATGAAGTTTATATCAGCCTGTATTTAAAATATGTCCTTTTTGCCTCTGGGATGTTAAAATGATTGTGTATGAGAAATAAAGGACAATTTACTGCAAGTGCCTGGCTGTGTGGATATTCCTGATGAGCTGGCAGTGTGCCAGAGCAGGTTACTGGCAGCAACTGACAATTACTCAAGAAATAATCAGGTCAATGTTCAACCTGAATTATCCAGGCAGCAGCAACCATTTCAAATTATCTTGGGCAGCACCACCATGGATTTTCAGAAAGGACATCTGAGGGGAAAAAAAAAGGAAAGGCATGTCCAAGTTCAGATAGTATTTCACAAACATGGATGTGCCCAGACATCCCCAGAATAGTATTTCAGAACCTAGACATCGAGAAATAGCCTAATGATTTCAGTAGTGGGCTAGGGCCAGGGAAGCCATAGCTAAAACTTCACTGCTGCTATCATCGTAATTGTGCCGAGTACTGGGGGAGATGGAGTGCCATTTCTCTACACCCTCGGGGTATTTTTCTGACAAAAACTAGCACTTTCCCCATGCTTATTTGTGCCTGAAGCAGATCTAAAAACTTTGATGTGACTCTGAACACCCAGGACATTTCCAAGATCAGGCAGTGATGTCCAGGTTCCTGGGAACACCTTGGCCACGCCTCCACTACGTTTCCGTTCAGACTTGGACTGTCACAGACCCATCTTCGGAACCATTTTAGAAGCCATCTTTGTTTTGGACATCTCGATGCCTGTTTTCAGGATGTCCAAAACACGAATAGGGCTTCCAAAGTAATCCCTTATCTGTATAGTGCCACTTAAAATCCTTACAAAAGTTCCTCGGCACTATCCAGTCTGTGCTGGTGCAGTGAATGGGCAGAACCTGAAGTTATACAGAGGGCAGCGATATTCAGTCCGAATGTGTGTATAGGGCTCGCTGGTACAGAGGGCCCTATACATATAGTCGGTGCCACTCACTATTCTGATAGCAGTACTGAATATATACATTTTATTTAAAGCACAGTGGTATATTTTTTTTAAACACTGACCATGGTTAAATATTGACTGAAATACTTCTAATTTTGGAAGTTGCTTTGATGTGTTGCACTTTACAGGGCAGAGGGTGATGCATGCTTAGCCAAAACACATTTTTAAAAAAATATTTTAAATTTATGGATTTTGAAAATGATACAAACCATAACACAACTTGTAAAGAAATAAGAGAAACCAGAAGATACATAATACAGGAAACATTAAAGCTCAAAGGCACTTTACAGGAAATACCCAGCCCCTTCTCTAGCCCACAATATAAGGGGGATAACCAAGGGAAATACAATGATAGCGATACCATCAAAGAAATTAAGGCTGAGCACAGTCGGCCCACAAACGTTAAGACAGCTGGGGGTCCACAGGGGCAGCATCAGGTGCATTCAAAAAGGACAACTGAGAAGTGTATAAAAAACATCATAAGTAGACGGAAATTTAACTAAACATTTACAGGGGTATTTAAGAAAAAAATAAAGCACCAATCTGGGAGACCACAGGTCGAAGGAGAAGAAATTTCCTTCTATGGCATTGGGTTTCCCGAGAAATATCAGGGAAGACCCTGACTAGAAGCCCCTTAAACCAGACAAATCTTTTGTGGAAAAATATCTGCAAAAAACAATCACGATCAGCTGGTAATGCAAATTGTACTAAACAAGTAGCTGGAACAAAGGATTCAGATACCAAACTCTAAGATCGCAGATACATTAAGTACATCAGCTTGTGGTAGAACCAGATCTTCAATGTTGCCGGGGCCTTTTTCCCCAAGAAGCAAGTAATGTTTTTACGATTGGTATGTGAGTTTCAGGGGGAACCCCCTAATACCTCCACTAAATAACTCCTGAACATTTCTTTAGAGGAAATAAGCTAAGACTTGGGAAAATTAATTAAATTGTAGGTTCATTATCATTCCTCCAGTCCAGTCCCACACTTCAGGGTAGTAAACCTCCTCCAGCAGCTTGGAGACTGGCCATGTCATGTTTTTGATGACATCGGAATACTTAGGCAGCTGTCTCCACCTACCAGCCCCAGTAAGCTCAATCTCCAAGCATCTGGAGGAGTGACCCAGGGAGCTGGGCTCACTGAAGGGACAACTGAGGAGAGTTAGGAAGTTTTATTTTTTTCTGGGTTAGCTTAGATAGCTTAGGTTTTTGGCAGTGTACTGCTTCTTTAAGTTAAAAAAAAAAAAAAAAAAAAAAAAGGGAAGCCAGTGGCAGAAGGGGATGGTCTAAGGATTTGGATTCTTGTAAAGAGGCTTCCTTTTTTCCCTCCCTTCCCCTCGTGAAGGAAGAGGCTTGCCATGGCTCGGGGGGGGGGGGGGTGTACCAGGTGTGGCTAAGTCTATCCAGCAACTCCTGAACCAGTGACCAGGTGAGGAGCCACGAGTGCAGTAAAAGCAAGCAGGCAGCAGACCTCAGCTCTCCCGCCTCTCTGCCGAAGCCATGATTGACAGGCTGAGCACGAGGCAGCAGGAGAGAAACAAAGACAGAAGTGGCTCCGGTTGGTGTTTTGGCAGCTGGTAAGTGGGGGATTTTAGCTTCTGGGAAGAGAGTAACAGATTTAGCCCCTGGCCTCTCTAGTAACTCACATGAGGGAACAGCATGGTAGGGACGGCTCCATCAGCAGCACAGGAAAATGCACCATCTTGCAGAATTTTTTCTTTTGGCACTAAAAGACATGTGAGGGGAAGGCATTGCTGAGGGCAGGGTGAAGACTCAGCTTATGTCTTCCTTTCGTTGAGCCATGGTAGTTGCTCCTGGGAGCGATTTAAAAAAAAAAAAAAAAAAAAGTGACAAGAGAAAGCAGGAGAATAATCAGGAATTTAAAGCTGCACTAGCAGGGTGTTTTCTCCTACCACCCCTTCTACAACAGTATTGCATGGGCAGGAGACAGGACCAGTCGGGCAAAGGGCCATTCTGGCAAAGCCGCAGTGCGGGGTGTGTGGCATCCAGGGGGGGGGGGGTCCGTTTCTGAGGTAGGCATTTGTCACGGATGTGAGAAAAAGGCTAGAAAGGAACATGACGAGTAGGATGGATCCCTGGGAGGGCCAAAGCTCGTTGGCAGGGGAGGCTGCAGTTGTGGGGTCTGCGCCTCCTCTGTTAGAACCATACGGCTCAGACCAGCTTCACCCTATATACCCTCAACATCTCAGGGTCTAGAAAGGGAAAGTGGTTCAGGAGGTTTTTCACTCAAAATCTGTCCTCATGCATAAGGTGTTCTCTGTATGAGGCAACAGGGGACAAAGATCCAAGCTTCGGAACGGGAGCAGACAGCTGCTGCATGAGAGCCGGATGTAGATATGGAGGCCACCAAACGGTATAGGCTTTAGGGGGACTGGGGGGAGCAGTCCCCATTCTCAGAGGACCCAGAGGGGGCAGATCCAGAACCAGAGCTGGATGCGGAAGAGGCAGGGTTAGAGAAAGGAGAGATTTCGCAGGGGTCATCTCGAATAGTCTGGGTCTTTTGCCAAGAGGAATTGGTGATGCTCATTGCAGAGTCCTTAAAGACACTTAATATGACAGCAGGGCTCTCTGAGGAGGAAGAGGCGTTGGACATCTGCTTCTCCAGGCGGTTTGGAAAATGTAGGTGGTGTTTCGAATTCATAGAGTGATCAAACAGATGATTCAAGATGAGCGAGAGCTGCTGGAGACTGGACTCGGGGGTGAGGACTATGGCCCAGCTGTATCTGCTACCTGAGCAAGAATAGGACATGTTTCATTCTCCAAAAAGGTGGATGTGGCAGTCTTGGCCGTTACAAAGAAGACAACAATCCCAGTAGAGGGCAGTACTGCACTCAAGGATAGTCTGGATAGAAAGCTGGACACCGTGTTGAAACAAGCATTTGATATCAATGCCCTCTCGCTACAGGCTTCTGTTTGCAGGGCCAGAGTCTGCCTGAGATGGGTGCAAGGAGTTCTGGAGCTGGGGGATGAGACTCAAGCTTCCGCAAGGGCAGCGGCAAAATTGAAATCGGGGGTTGCATACCTTGAAGATGCTTTCTACGATCTCATTAGAGGTCTGTCTAAGAATATGGCCTCAGCTGTGGCTGCTCGCCACTCTCTGGCTGTGAAATTGGGTGGCAGATAGCTCCTCCAAGGCCCGGCTTAGCAAGCTCCCATTCAAGAGGAACCTGCTGTTTGGAGACGAGTTGGAAAAATTGGTCAAGGATTTGGGGGAATCCAAAGGGGGCCGCCTCCTGAAGGATAAACCAAAGCAGGGCCGCAGCATCACTTCAGCACGTGGGCAGCCACGGGACTTCTGGCGGTTTCGCACCATAAGGTTTGCACCTTACCAAAGGTGTTGGTTCCCCTCTAGAAGTCAGGGGTTTTGAGGAGCAGGGCAATGCTATTATTGTACCTCTCCATCCTCGGGGGACTAAGAAGTCACAATGAATCGAGGAGGGGCCCAGGCAGTGGTGCAGCCCATAGGGGGTCCGCTATGGGAGTTTTACCCTGCCTGGTTCCAGATCACATCCAACTGACAGGTGCTGGAGGTCATCAGGGAGAGCTACGCACTGGAACTGGCCAGACCGCTAAGTCCCTCCTTTGTGTAGTCCCCCTGAAAGGCGCGCAGCAAGACTGTGGCAGTCAAGGACACCTTGGAGTGGCTTCTGCAATTGGGGGCCGTGGTGCCGGTTCCAAAGATCAGTGTGGATCAGGTCGGTACTCCATTTATTTTGTGGTGCCCAAAAAAGGAAGGCTCTTTTCAGCCTATTCTCGACCTCAAGCACGTGAACAGGGGTCTGCGGGTGCCTCAGTTCCACATGGAAACTTTGTGGCTCGTCATAGTGGCAGTGAGAGGGGTACTTTGACATCCCTCGATCTCACAAGTGTACCCGCACATTCTGATCAGGCCAGAGCATCAGCAGTTTCTTTGTTTTGCAGTGCTCATGGGCAATTCTCAGTTTGAGGAATTGCCTTTCGGCCTGGCCATGGCCCCCCGTGCCTTCACCAAGATAATGGTGGTGGTGGTGGTGGCAGTGGCATTATGTCAAGAAGGGGTCTTGGTGCACCCTTATCTTGACAACTGGTTGATATGGGCAAAGTCAAGGAGAGAAAACGAGCAAGTGACAAGACGAGTGTTTGGGTTCTTGCAGAGGCTCGGATGGGTGATCAACGTGACAAAGTCATTTGGTGCCATCCCAGGAACCAGAGTACCTGGGGGCGTGCTTCGATACCCACAAGGGACGAATGTTTCTTCTGGAACAAAGGGTGCAAAGGGTGCGGCAGCTAGTGTACCAATTCCTGCAGATGTGTGATCCGACGGCTTGGCATTATCTGCAGCTCTTGGGAACCATGACAGCAACACTCGAGCTAGTGCCATGGGCAAGAGCTCACATGCTACCTTTGCAGAGGGCACTGCTACACAGTTGATCACACTAGAATCATCCTCTGACACAGCAGTTGCCCTGCCTGAAGGAGACCAGGAGGGTGCTCAGGTGGTGGCTCCGCCCCGAGAAATTGGTGGCGGGGATGCCTCTCGAGACGCCATGCTGAGTTACACCGACAACGGACGTGTCACTTGGGCTGGAGGCCCATTGCAAGGGACACGTGGAGCATGCAGGAAGCCATTTAGTCCATAAACAGGTTGGAGTTGCACGCAGTCGCCCTAGCACTACAGAGGTTTCAGTATGAAGGACAGTCTCTGCCCTGCTGGTGTGAGGCTGCGGAAAGAAGGTGGGGAGCACTACCTCCTGATTTAGGTGGAAAGGGGACACCACTTTGGGAAGGAAGGAGGGGTGCATGCGGAGCACAACTCTGTTCTTATAGAACCTCGTGAAGGGTGAATCCGCCACCAATGCCTGGAGTTCGCCAACCCTGCGAGCCAACGTGAGTGCCACCAAGAACATGACCTTCCAGGAAAGGTACCGTAGGTGGCAGGTAGCCAGGGGCTCAGACAGTGGGCCAGGGAGTTGCGACAGCACCACACTGAGGCCCAACTCTGCCACTGGCAGATGGACTGGAGGCTTGGACAACAAGAGACCCCGCAGGAATCGGGTCATGACAGGTTGGACGGAGAGGGACTTGCCCTCGATAAGGTGGTGGTGTGCCACGAGTGCACTCCGGTGGACCCTGACCAAGTGGACTTCAGTTCTGCCTGAGACAGGTGAAGCAGATATTGCAGGACAAAAGCTGCATAGAGCATAAGAATGGGTTAACCCATGCTCCGCGCACCACACTGAGAATCTGTGCTATTTTAAGGCATAAACCAGTCTTGTGAAGTCCTACAGGAGGCCAGGACCACCTCCTCCACCTCCCCTGAAAGGTTGAAAGGGACCAAGGCTACCCTTTCAGCAGCCAAGCTGTTAGCATCAGGGACCCCAAGTTGGGGTGTAGGACGAAGTCTCTCTCTTGCGACAGTGGCCCGGGGGCACTCCCCAGGTGGACCGGAGGCGCCATGGATAAGCAAAAGGAGCAGTGGGAACCATGGTTGCCTGGGCCACCAAGGGGCTATTAATATCAGGGATGCCTTGTCATGCTGAACCTTGAACAAGGTCTTGGCAATCAGCAGCATGGGCGGGAAGGCATACAGAAGGCCTTCCATCCATGGGATGAGGCATGCATCTGCTGCTACCTGCGATGGGTGTGGTCACCTGGAGCAGAAACGGGGCAGCTGAGTGTTGGCTTGACTGGCAAAAAGGTCCATCTGTGGAGTCTTCCCACCACTCGTGTGGCTGGAGGGCGCTGCTCAGCCTGTCTGCCAGGGCGTTGTCCTAGCCCAGCAGATACACTGCCCGCAGGAGCATCCCGTGGCGGTTCGCATACGAACAGAGTGCCACTGCTTCTTGGCAGAGGGTGTATGACCCTGTGCCCCGCTGCTTGACAACATAGAACATTGCCACTTGACTGTCCATCTAGACCAGCACTGAATGGTGTTGCAGATGGTGACGGAAGACTTGGAGGGCCAGGGATATGGCTCGAAGTTCCAAGAGGTTGATCTGCTGCAGACTGTCAATCTGCAACCATCTGCCCTGAGTGCAGAGGCCGTCGCAGTGGGCTCCCCAGCCTAAGAGGGAGGCGTCCATGGTTAGAACTCTCTGGGGAGGTGGGAGCCTGGAAGGGCATCCCAGCCACACAGTTCTGGGGGGGACTTGCCACCAGGCGAGGGAGTCAGCCAGTTGGATGGTCACCAACACCCTGTCCCGCAGACAGCCCATGGCCTGGATACACTGGGAGCAGAGGCCCCATTGAACAACCCTCATGTGAAGACGAGCATGCGGGGTGACGAACTGTGGAGGCCATGTGACCCAACAGGCGGAGTAGGAGGCAGGCGGACACAGTGTCGGCGCTAAATGGCAGTGGTCAGCACCCTGAGGCGATCAGGCCTGTCCCGAGAAAGGTTTTGGCCTGGTGTCCAGCCTTGCCTCTATAAATTCCAGACACTGTGTCATCGGAGATGGGACTCGGGATTCATGATAAACCACCCAAAGTGCTGCAGGATGAGATGGTGCACACCGTTGCATGTTGCACCTCTGCGACCTCTTATAAGCTAGTAGCCCAGGTAAGGGAAAACAAAGGCCCCCTGGAGATGAAGGTAGGCCGCAACTACCATCAAGCACTTTGTGATTACCCTCGGTGTGGAAGCCAATTCAAAGGGTAGCACCCTGTAGGGGTAGTGGCCACCTCCCACTATGAACCTGAAGTATTTCCTATGGTTGGGATGGATGAGGATGTCAGTGTACGCATCCTTTAGGTCCAAGGAGTATAGCCAGTCTCCCGACTGGAGATATGACAGCAGTGCATTTTGAACTTCACCAGGAACCCGTTTAGATCCCACAGGTCCAGAATGGGCCGGAAGCTTCCGGTCCTATTGGGTACAAGGAAGTACCAGGAGTAGAACCCTTTACTCTTGAGATGTGCCGACACTGGTTCCACTCTCCTGTCCTCAAGGCGGCCTGCGAGCTCCTGCAGTAGTAAGATATAGTGGAGGGAAGTCCTGGGAGGCTCTCCCGGAAAGAATGGAGGGGGCGCCTGTGTCAGGCGGAGGAGGTAACCCTCCCTCGCCATCTGCAGTGCCCAGGAGTCAGTGGCAATGGATGGTCAACGGTGGGCATAGAGAACCAGACAGCCCCCTGTAGGCTGCTCGGCTAGGTCTCCTGGGGGAAGAACCTTTTACCAGAGGGCTTCCATTGGGAAGGGTCAGCGGTCTTCTTGGAGAGCCTGGTCCTAGTCAGGAATTCTGATTCCAACTCTGCAGCCTTATCAGTAACAGCTTTGCTGAAGAGATTTTCTCCCTGGCAAGGGACATCAACCAGCTTGTCCTGAACCCACTGCTCCAGGTTGAAGGACTGTAGCCAAGCCTGGTGTCTGGCACCAATGCCCACCGCAGCTGCTTTAGTAGCCAACTCAAAGCCATCATAGGCTGCCTGAGTCATAAACTTGAAGCACTGACACCTGAGGCCAGGGTCCGGAACCGTTGGAGGAGTTCCTCAGAGAGACCAACCGAGTGGCCTAGTGGTTGGGGCAAGGTACCTCAGGCCGGGGGTTCAAATCCCACTAGAGGACAGCAACTTTGGGCCGGAAGGACTGGGATTTCTAGTCCCACAGGTGCTCCTTGTGGTCTTGGGCAAGCCACTTAACTATTTTACAGGGAACATGGGCAATGGAGGGTTATCTCCAAGTTACCGCCTTGATTGTAAGATAAGGCGGTATAGAAATACTGTTAAATAAAAAAAAAAAAAAAAAAAAATGCCCTGTTCAATGTAATTTCAGTTTGTTCATGTAAACTGCCTTGATATCATGAAAGGCGGTATATAAGAAATGATAAATAAATAAATAAACCTGGAGAGTTCCTTTGCCAGATCCCTCAAGTACATGCCCATGTATATGTGGTATGCCTGAAAGTACTTCCTGCTTAGGTTGTCCAAGGCGCAGGCCTTCCTACCCATGGGCATCGAGAAATGCATCTTCTGGCTCGTGAGGCAACGCATGGCCGATTCCACCACCATGGAGTTGTAAGACAGTTGTGCTTTTTGGAAGCCAGAGTTTCAGCAGACTCAGTACATAGAGTCCAGCTGTCTGCTCACTATGGGCACCAACACAGAAGTCTCCCACATGCTAAGGAGCAGCTGTTCCAGGATCAGGAGAACAAGCACTGTAAGTGCCTCCTTCGGAGGGGCTACATACTGGAGGGTCTTGAGTTCCGACTCTGTGTCTAAGGCTAGTGCCTTGACCAAGTCCCGCACAAAGTTGAGAAAAGCCATATCGGGTGGGGACCAACCAAGGTCTCGGGGGGGGGGGGGGGGGGGGAAGAGAAGATTTATTTAAACGGATTTCTATACCGCCTTTTCCTACAATCAAGGTGGTCTACACAGCAAAACAAACAAGATACAGTGTCTAGTATGTGCATGCATTGAGCAGTGAGTGCGTGTGTGTGTAGATGGACATTGATTCTTGGTGAGCTATTTACAGCGTGGGCTATTTACAATATTATGTACATCAGGACTACTTTAGTACTAAATCATGTCGCTAGGGCAGGGTGTTGAGTTGGGGTATTGTCTGTTGCACCGTTTAAGTGAAGTCACCGTAGTGCTCTATGAAGAGGGTCGTCTTTAACAGTTTCCTAAAGTCCTTCATGTCTGTTGTTGACCATAGTTCATCAGGGAGGGCGTTCCAGATTGTTAGTGCCGCCTTTGATAAGGCTCGTTTTTCGGTGACCTTGCGTACCTTGTTGATGTCTTTAGGTGTGTTGACACGGTTGGATGTGCCTCTCCTCCTCGGTCTTGTGCTGCTGTCGGGTGTATGAGTGGGTGTAGGCTGAAAGCTGACGACTGTTGCTTGATTTTGAATATGTCAATGATTGTCTTGTATCTGATGCAGGAGTTGATTGGTAGCCAGTGGAGGTCTTTTAGGGTAGGTGTGATGTGTTCTTGTTTTGTGGTGCCAGTTATTATGCGAGCTGCTGTGTTTTGGGCCAGTTGTAGTGGCCTGAGTGTCTGTTTTGTTAGGCCAAGATAGATTGGGTTGCAGAAGTCTAGGATTGGGGTTATTAGTGCCTGACAGACTGTGCGGAAGTGTTCCTGGGAGAGGAGGGGTTTGAGGCGTCTGACTAGTCTCATCCTGTGGTATGCATTTTTGGTGGTTTTGCTGATGTGGGACTGAAGGTTCCATTCTTTATCCAGGGTCACTCCGAGGTATTTCACTTCTGGTTGTATGGGTATGGTTGTGTTGTCTATTTTGATGTTGCGCGGAGGGATGAAGTCGGAGTTTTGTGTGATGATTAGAGCCTCGGTCTTGCTGTAGTTTATGTTCAAGTCGTTGTGTTGAAACCAGCTGTTCATGTGCATGAGACATTCTGTTATCTTGGTGTAGTCTGGGTTGTTGAGGGTGATTGGTGTGTATATCATTATGTTGTCCGCATAGATTGTGTATTTTATCCCGTGTTCTCTTATGATGCTGCATATTGGCTGGATGTAAAGGTTAAATAATAGTGCTGATAGGGCGGATCCTTGAGGTACACCTTGCATTACCTTTATGGGTCGGGATGTGTTGGGACCGATCCTGACCTGTATCTGTCTGTCTGTTAAGTAGGAGTAGAACCACCTCAGTGTGGCTCCGTGTAATCCGATGTTCTGTAGTCTTGCTAGTAGGGTTCCGTGGTCCACTGTGTCGAATGCTGATGAAATGTCAATGAAGATCATGAGTATTCCTTTCTTTCTATTGTCTATGAGGTGTAGTATGTCGTTAAATAGGTATAGCAGGAGTGTTTTGACTCCGTGGTTGGGGTGAAAACCGTGTTGGTTGAGGTCCAGTTGTGCGTGGTTGTCAGAAGGCACATCCCGGTGATAGGTATTCAGGGATTCGTTGTCCTCAGTGTCCTAGTCAGACTTGTAGTCAATGGAGGTGTTGAGGGTGATCCAGGTTCCAGCATCAAGCCCCGAGTCCAACAGCCCCTGGCCCCCGGAGGCACAGGTACTCATCAGGGATGACCTTGGTCCCAAAGACCGGGACCATGATCAGGACCAGTGTCGAGGAACCTCTTAAGGCTGGTGGCACTCAAGGATTGGCTTGACATCTGGGGAAGTCCTCGAGGTCAAGGGCCTGGTAGTTGGGAGTGATGACCTGGTAAAGCCAGGCATCAGAGCCTGCTGTTGATCCATGATGGCAAACAGACTGCTCCAAAGCCGCCACCTGGACTTGAGGCCAGATGGCTTTGCAGCCTTTGACATGGGCATAGAGGGACTGGGGCCCAACACTGGCTCTGTTGAGAGAGAGTCCTCGACCAGGATGGCCTCAGGGGTCCAAGGCCGGTTGACGACAATTCCCAGAGTATTTTGGTTGGCAACTCTCTCCTTCTCCTTGGACTCGTGACGGGGGCTGCAGGCCCAGGGCCCATGGGAGTTTCCCCACGTTCCCAAAGTCATCAGCTGACGCAGTCTTAGAGGGTTTCCTGCTCTTCTTGGGCTCTTTCCTCTGGAGTGTTCTGACTGGGGTGTTATGACGGCTCTTTATGGCCTTGGAGGTCATCTTCTTGAAGAGACCACAGTTATGGTCTGGTGCAAATCAGTGGAGGCAGCAGTTATGTGGATCGGTGCGCAACATGGTGTGGGTGCATCGGTCACGGTGCTTAAAACCACTGGCAGAGGCCATGATTGGGAAGACAGCTCCCGCAAGGTCAAAAGCCTCAGTCCCAGCCAGGGAAAAAAAGGGTGCAAAGCTGATCAAAAAACTCAAGAAAAAAAATAAGGAATGAACCCCCCCCCCCCCAAAACCACCACCACCACCAACCCCCAGACCCAAGACAATGCCGAGGCAAGCAAGATTGTGGATGGAAAAGGGAACTGGTACGCGACCGGAAAAAAAAAATTCAAAAGAAAAAGCTAACTTTTTCTGGGGAAGACAGACATACATCTGGTGGGCTCCATGGAAAAAAGGAGACTGAGGCAAGATGGTACCCTTGGATGGGAAGGGGACCACGCATGCTTGGTGCATCTCCCAAAGGCCTTCTTTGAAAGCTGGGGAGAAGCTACCATGGGTGCTCCGTTGGCGCAGATGTCACCCATATATGAGGACCAACTTCTTGCTTGTTCCCGGAGAAAAGCTGGGAAGACTGTCAGAGCTGCTTCGTAGCATGTAGGCAGTAAAACACAGCTCTGTAGTAATCCAGAGAGTGCAGAGCTTCTTCCAGAGAATCTGGCCGAGCGTCTGGGAAAAATGTAAGTAGTACAATGGATTGGTTCAAATGAAAACTGGATACAGTCTTTGGAAGGAACTTAGGATGGGTACGCAACAGTACCTTATGAAGAAATTGCATATATAGAGGATAATGGACAAGATCCTGGAACTCACTGACATGTCTTGCAGAGATGACAGCAACTAGGAAGATGATTTTTCAGGTAAGGTGTTTCAATGAAGGAGATCCCAGAGGTTCAAAGGGACACTTCATGAGCTCCGAACGAATGACATCGAGATCCCATGCTGGAGAAGGTGATTTTATTGGAGGCTTGGTGTTCAAGGTGAAATTACACTTACCTGCTAATTGTTGTTCCTGGAGTGAAACCAGTCTAGTCCCGAAACCTCTGGGTTGTCCATCTCATCTAGCAGCTTGGAGACTGAGAAATTCCTCCTTTTGTGACATCACTGGTATATCTCTCCGGAGTCCGCCTCCTGCCACCAGTACCCTATTGACAAAGCAGACTCACCGGAGCAACAAGTAAGAAGTTATCTAACCATATTAAACTAACCAGAACTACAGCAACTCTCAAAATTAACACAGGAAACAAATCCTCTTCCATACTGTGACTTGAAACTTGAACAGGCCACTCCCTCATCCAAAGGAAAGGATAGCAAGCCCCAACAGAAAACCAGTCCTAGTAGCCAGCTCCCTCAATTTTCATTCTTATTTTTTCTTTTTAAACTGGAAATTGCGAAATCAAAACAGCTCTTACCTGTGACCCATGGAGACACTTCAGGCTTCTGTTCGACAACGAACGCTGGGAGGGATACGGGACTAGACTGGTTCCACTCCAGGAACAATTAGCAGGTAAGTCTAATTTCACCTTCCTGATCGTGTCCCCAGTCTAGTCCCAAAATCTCTGGGTCAGTACCAGAGCAGTGAAGAACATCAACCACGGGAGGGACCCGGCAAACCAGCCTGAAGTACTGCTGATCCAAACAAGGTCTCCTCCACCATTTGCACATCCAAACGATAGTGCCGAACAAAAGAATTTAAAGACGACCAGGTCGCCGCTTTACAAATCTCCACCGGCAACACCAACTTAACTTCCGCCCAGGAGGTAGCCTGAGCCCTAGTGGAGTGGGCCCTCAGCCCCTCTGGTACCACTCTACCTTTCAACACATAAGCCGACACAATGGCCTCTTTGATCCAACACACAATGGATGCCTTCGATGCCGCTTCCCCCTTTCTTGGTCCCGCAAAAAGAACAAAAAGCCTATCTGACCTGCGAAAAGACGCCGTCTGGCTAAGATACTTCAACGCTCGCCGGAAATCCAAAAGATGCAGCTTTCGACGAGGACCCATCCGTGCCCTCGGAGAACACCGGTAAGGAAATCTCCTGGTTTACATGGAATGCCGAGACCACCTTCGGAAGAAAGGCCGTCACAGGTCTCAAAACGACCTTTGCCGCAAAAACCAAAAAGATAGGGCTCCCTACAGGGAAGGGCCTGCAGCTCCGACACTCGTCTAGCCGAACAGACAGCTACCAAGAACACCACCTTCAGAGTGAGATTCTTGAGCGACGCTCGAGCTAACGGTTCAAAAGGCTCCCGCTCCATTGCGTCCAACACGAAGGGTAGGTGCCACTTATGGAATACTTGCCTAGCCGGAGGTCTGACAAGAGCCACCGCCCTTAAAAACCGTTCACATCTCGCTGAGTTCCTAGCGACTGGCCTGCAAATCTGCCTCTGTAGCATGACAACGCTATCACCTGTACACACAACGACGCGGCAGCTAGCCCCTTGTCAAAGCCATTTTATAAGAATTCCAGGATCCGAGGAATAGAAGCCTTTAAAGCCTCGCACTTCCTTTCCGTGCACCACGCCTCGAAAATTCTCCAGACACGAACATATGCTAGTGAAGTAGACCGTTTCCTGGATTTCAATAAGGTAGCAATGACCGCCCCGGAATACCCCCGGGATTTTAACCGAGCCCTCTCAAGAGCCAAGCCGTAAGCGAGAACCGATCCACGTGAGGCATGAACAGGGGTCCCTGAATTAACAGATCCGTTCAGCAGGGAAGCCGCCAGGGATTTGCCACCAACCACCTCACCAGGTCCCCGTACCAGGGGCGATGCGGCCAGTCTGGCGCTATCAGAATTACTTGACCCCTGAAACGCTCTACCCGTTGTAGGACCCTTCCTATCAGAACCCACGGAGGAAAGACACACAGCAGCTGCCCCTCCGGCCAGTCCTGCATAAGGGCATCCAAGCCCTCAGACATCCTTTCCCTGCGCCTGCTGAAGAAGCGACTGGCCTTTGCTGAAGCGAAGGTCGCCATGAGATCCATGACCGGCGATCCCCACCTGCGAACCACCATCTCGAAGACTTCGGGATGCAGGGCCCATTCCCCGGAATCCACCTTCACCCGATTGAGAAAATCGGCCTCCACATTGTTCACTCCTGCTACATGTGCTGCCGACAGGTCCAAGAGATTCGTTTCTGCCCAGCCACACAGGACCTTGGCTTCTAGCGCCACGCTGCTGGTGCCTCCTTGCTTGTTGACGTAGGCAACCGCCGTCGTGTTGTCAGACAACACTCAGACCGCCTTCCCTCCGAGTGACGACCGAAACTCCTGTAGAGCCAGATACACCACTCTTAATTCTAACCGGTTGATCGACCACGTCCTTTCCCGAGGGTTCCACCACCCCTGCGCGAAGTTGCCCTGACAATGAGCTCCCCAGCCCAGCAAACTGGCATCTGTCATCACTGCCACTCAGGCTGGCGCCTCCAAAGGCTTCCCCCGCTCCAACGACTCGGGACGCAACCACCAGTGCAGAGCTTGATGGGTCTCCTCTGGGCAGGGCAGCTTCCGGGACAGAGGATCCTGCTGGTGCGACCACCGGCAAAGCAATGCCCTTTGTAAGGGCCTCATGTGGGCTCTCGCCCATGGCACCGTCTCTATTGTTGCCGCCATGGTGCCCAACAGTTGCAGGTAATGCCAGGCTGAGGGAGCCTTGAGCCTCAAGAAGCTCCCCACAAGCTTTCGCAGAACCTGCGCTCGCTGTCCTGTTAGAAACACTTTCCCGATCCAAGTGTCGAAGCGAGCTCCCAGGTATTCCAGACTCTGTGAAGGAACCAAGTGACTCTCTGCCATATTGACTATCCAACCGAGACTTTCCAAGAAAGCTACTACCCGGGCCGTAACCATCTTGCTCTCGGCCTGCGACTTTGCCCGAATTAACCAATCGTCTAGGTAAGGATACACAAGGATGCCCTCTTTGCGCAACGCTGCCGCTACCACCACCATAACCTTGGTGAAAATCCTCAGGGCAGTTGCTAGCCCGAAGGGCAACGCTTGGAACTGATAATGCCCGAACGGAACTGCGAATCTGAGAAATTTGTGATGATCCGGTCTTATGGGAATATGGTGATATGCTTCCGACAAGTCCAGAGACGTGAGATATTCTCCCTTCTGTACCGCCACTATAACTGATCGCAGCGTCTCCATGTGAAAGTGAGACACCCGCAGACAAACGATTCACTCCTTTGAGATCCAGAATCGGCTGAACCCCTCCGTCTTTTTTCGGGACGACGAAGTAGATGGAGTATCGACCACATCCGCACTGGTCTGAGGGTACCGGGACTATTGCTCTGAGGCTCAGCAACCTTTGTACTGTCTCCCGCAGCACAGAGCATTTTGCTACTGATCTGCCGGGAGACTGCACAAAGGCCTCCCACACTGAACGTAAAAACTCCAGGGCGTAGCCCTCCCGAATGACTTCCAGTACCCATTGATCTGACGTAACTCGGACCCAGGCAGAATAAAACTCCTGCAAACACCCCCCCCCCCCCCTACGGGAATTAGGGGCGTCTGGGTCCCCCTCATCTCATTGTGACTTCCTGAAGTTAAGAGAGGAGGAAGGAGATCCGAAACCCCTCCCCGCTCCTCGAAACCCCCAAAACCCCTGGTTTCTATTGGGGAACCGTCCCCTTTGACCTGAATTGAACCTTTGGGACCGGAACCGGCGAACATTTCGTAGCTGCTACCTGAGCCTGCTTAGGCTTGTCCTCTGCTAATCTGCCTCCTTTGGACGCCCCTAGATCCTTAACCAGTTTCTCTAAATCCTCACCGAACAACAAACGGCCCTTAAAGGGTAGCTTACTTAATCTAGCCTTGGATGAGCTATCCGCCGCCCAATTGCGTAACCACAGGTAATGCCATGCTGCTACCGCCGATGCCATGCTTTTTGACAAACCTCACATAAGATCATAATGAATATCCGCCAGGTAGGCTGCTCCCGATTCCAGCTGGGAAGCCTCTCCTGCCAAGGGACTCGGCTGCCCCTCTTGCACTTGCTGCGCCCAGCGAAGACAGGCTCTAGCCACCCACGCTCTGCAAACAGCCGCCTGCAACGATATCACATGGACGTCAAAAACTTGTCTTAACAAGACATCCAGCTTTCTATCCTGAACATCCTTGAGGGCCGCACTACCTTCTACAGGTATTGTGGTCTTTTTGGTAACAGCCAAGACGGCCGCGTCCATCTTGTGTGATTTAAAGACCTCTTTATACTGGTCCAACAACGGATCCAGACGTCCCATAACTCTGGACCCTTTCAGAGGAGCCTCCGGAACGTTCCACTCTTCCTGAATAATCTCTTGAAATACCCTGTGTACAGGGAACGCTCTTTGATTTTTCCTGAACACCTGCAACAAAGGATTCTCTAGCGTTTCATCCTCCACTGGACCTGGCACTGGCATATTGAGCACTTTTAGTGTCTCTACAATGAGACGGGCCCCCATAAAATGTAATTTTTCGCCGCTCTCTACTTTCGGTTAAGCTCCGTTTGGTCCTGGGTTCATTTCACAGAGACAGTAGGGTTAGTAGCCCAATAAGACAACCAAAACTGGTGTGGCTTGGAAAAAGGATTTATATAGAAATAGGCTTATTACATAGGTACAGAGCAGAGGTAGAAGGTTGTTATAAAGCTGCTTCAGTGTACTTCAATGAATCTGTGTGTGGGTGAGAGAGAATAGGAAGAGAGAGAGAGAAGGGGGGGGGGTGTAAGGAGTGTGTGTTCAATAGAGAGAGAGAGAGAGAGAGAGAGAGAGGTGGGGTGTAAAGAGAAGTGTGTGTGTCCGATGAGTAGGAAGAGAGATATTTTTGTCCTTCTCTGTATTTTATAGTGAAATTCTCCAGCACCTCCCTTTTGTCATAATTTGGTCTGTTTGATCTGATATCTCCTGATTAGCAAGGAGGGGACTGTTGTCTTACAGACTAATCACATCAGGTAAACTACGCTCATGAAGTCTGGAGACTAACATCCCCAGGGAGTCAGAGCTGCCTGCAATCCAAGGTCTGGGAAAAGTCACGACACCTATGCTAGGCATAATGTCATGCTGATGTATGCTGACAGCTGGCAGTTCCTCTCTTCTTAAGACTCGCACAACTCTAGCCTGATCCTCTCTCTCAGAAAGCTCACCTTCTTCTAGCTCCTCATCTAAACCCAAACTGTGGCTCTCCTCATCTGACGGTGGGCCCTCAGAAGCCCCCGATTGCTCTGTCAACTCCCCCTCACCACAGGATCTCTTGCTCCCACTCGGTGGGACCTTCAACCCACGGAGACGCCGGGCGCTTCTTTGCTGCGCTCGCTTCTGCTGCAGAGCACTACCAAGCACCGTCTGCTGCAGCAATGCAACAAACTGTTGTGAAAAAATGGAAGCCAGCTCCTTAGGGAAAACCGTCTGAGAGAGGGCACGCCCGAGAAGGAAAAGGGACCTCCCACCAGCTCTTCCTGCGCTACTTTGGGAACTAGCGAAGCCGAAGCTTCTGCCTCACCCCCCGAAGCTCCGTCCTGCTGTTCACGGATGAGTTCTGAAGCCGTAGACTCCCTTACACAGGCTTTACAGACCCCTGAGCTTGTGCCCTTCTGAGCCCCGCACACCACGCACTGCGGCTTGGAAGGCATTGTTGCCTATCGAACAGCCTGCTTTTTTTTTTTTTTTTTTTTAATTTTTTATTTATAAAATTTTTCACAATACAAGAAAACAATCATATAAAACGAGACATAATTTATAATAGGAAACAGCTAAAGAAAACAGATCATATAATAGACCACTTCAAGGAGGGGTGCTGCTATTTTAAACAAAACTAATATGGTTCCTAGAGAAATACTCCAAAAGAGAGACACTACTCAATTTTGTCCTTAAGAAATTCCATCAAATGTTTAGGATCAAAAAACAAATAACGATTACCCTGATGAATAATAAGACATTTACATGGAAAACGCAAATGAAAAACAGCGCCAGCGGCCAACACACGCGGGCGCAGCTCTAAAAAGGCTTTGCGCCGCAACTGTGTGGTCCTAGACATATCAGGAAAAATTTGAACTGATTGACCACAAAATTTTTCAAACTTTTTTGGAAAATAAGCCTGCAATATTTTGTCTTTATCCAATTCCGAAATAAAGGAGACCAAAAGAGTAGCTCTAGAAGAGATATCGTCAGATGTAGTTTCCAGAAAAGCTGAAATATCCAAAGTAGATGAAGAAGGTTTATCAATTATAGCTTTCCCAGAAACAAAAGAGACTCCTCCCTCACCCTTGGATTGTTGATTTAAATTCCTCAAAGGAACATAATAAATCTTTGAAATTGATGAAGCTGAAACATCAGTAATTAACAAAATCTCTTTTAAATATTTTTGAAAAAGAATCATTGGAGATAAATAGTGTGTACAGGGAAAGTTCAATAACCGAAGATTCTTAGACCTCATCAAGTTCTCAAGAACCTCATCTTGACGACACAAAGAGCTAAAATTTTTGAACTGAAGAAGCTAACAAACCTTTGTTAACAGAACAATCTGCCTCAAGCAAATCAATCTTACATTCAACAGACATCAGCCTTTTATCATGATCAGCAAGTTTCTGAACCGTCGCCTTGGAGAACTCAGAAACCCGCTGCAGAGAGGCCCCAAGCACTGATTCAATACGTGAGACAGCCATCCATATATCTTTTAGGGACAAATCTGCAGGCGGGGTTTGAGGTTCCCCAGGCAACGGAAAAGATATCACAGAGGGTAAAGGAGGAGAAAGATCACCATCCAAACGTAAAAAGGAACCCGGTAACACAACAGACTCCCCAACATCACAGTCATTTTGTAATAAAGACGACTCTAATGCAGGCAATTGCTTGGCCTCTTGAATGGGAGGAGACAACCCCATTCCTCGGGAATCGTCGCAGGAGGATACAGTACTTACAGAGAGAAGATTTTCAGCTCCACCATCTAACAAGGCAGCAGACGAAGATGAAACCGGCTTGTCACCCATGACGACATGGGAATCCATCGGGCCTACCACTTTTACTGCCTTGGATTGAGCCGCTTGAGGAAAATGCTTTAGTCGTTTCCCCATCACAGGGAACCTCCTGCGCCGAACTGACGCCGAAGGGGCGCCAAAGGGGCGGACCTGCCCCTTTGGTCATGCCCCTTCGGGCACGCGCCCATGGGACGCGCCCGCTTCGCGTCCCGCGAGCAGGGCTCGATGAAATAGCCCTTAGGAAGGCTCCGCCCACCGCAGGGAGCAGCCTCCGTCCTCGGGGAACCAATCAGGTATCAGGTAGGAAATCACAGGAACAGCCAGCAGACCTCCCGAACAGCCTGCTTGATATCTACACAGTTAACTTGTTCCCTCTAAGGCCGGAAAACCGGCTGTGCAACTCACAATAGAACTCCTGAGCCACAAACCAACTTCTCTGACACACTCTTTAATTAACAAAGGCAGAACACTGCTCTTAAAAAAACAAACAAACAAAAAAAAAAACACAAACACACACATCGCTAAGGTCTCCTCCAATATCCCGGAAACCCCAGAGAAAAGCGCCCTCTTGAGCCTGAAGACTGACCACGCTGACGCCACACGGCTGGGCCGACAGCCTATTTTGCACCAAAAACGCGCTGAAGAAAAGCCCACAGAAAAGATACTCCCTTATCTTATCCGGCAGCAGAGCGAGTTATGCGGTACCTTTTAACAAACTGCACTTGCTGCCGGCTCCAGGAACACTCCACTGCCCTGGATCAAATCACCAACACCACACTTCAGAAAGGAAGCTCCAGGCTCCATGCAGCGGTGAAGAGCCACCAGGTATGCTGGCAGGCAAGAACCTCTGTGCGGCGCCGGCTAAGCTCTGCTTCCAGTATCTCGTTTTGGTTTAATACTCGGCTGAGTACAGGCGCTGCTCTCCCCCAGATAGTATCTTCTGAGCTAGCAGGCTACCGCCGAAAACGACGGAAAGGAAGAGTGGAGCAGGTGGAGGGGGGGGGGGGAAGTAAAGATGAGAGAGCCGGTCTGCTGTAAAATTTAAAGTCACAGTCACTTAAAGTGAAGAGACTGCTTCTTAAGTAAACCAAAACCCATAGACAAATACTAAACTGAGCCTCTCAATTCCCAACTGTTTCTCCAGCGAGCCCGGACCCCCGGGCTCCCTATCTATCCAGCTGCTTGGAGACTGAGGTAACTGGTGGCAGGAGGCGGACTCTGGAGAGATATACCGGTGATGTCACAAAAGGAGGAGTTTCTCAGTCTCCAAGCTGCTAGATGAGATGGACAACCCAGAGGTTTCAGGACTAGACTGGGGGCACGATCAGGAATAAGCCTTTCATGAAGTGAAAAACTAGTGTATGCATGGAAATGGGTTTGCCATCCTCAAGACAATGGAATGCTGCGATAGAGAGATGGTAGCGAACTGAGGAAGTCTCAAGACCGGAATCTGACAGATGAAGGATATTCAGTCAGTCTCACCTGAGGGCGCACGAGGCTGGGTCCAGGCCTCGCCAAGTAGTCCAATGGTAGAAGCGAGTCCATTTAGGTTGATAAGAGCACTGTGTAGAAGGTCGGCAAGACTCTTGAAGTACAGCTTTATCATCATCTGGTATGGGGAGGGGAGGGACTACAGCATTCAGCTGGTTAGTTTCCAAGCAGCTAGAGCTACTGCATGTTGGGATGTAGGAGACAACCTTTCTGCTGTGTGAGAAGGAAGAGAAAAAGTGGTAACAGCCAGGGGCTGTATTGTGCCATGGCGAGATGATGTGGGTACCGGGTCTGTCTGGGTCACTGAGAAGCAATGAGGATCAGAGTCGCTTTGTCTGCTCGGACCTTGAGGAGGGTCAGAGGAACTGGTGGGAATTGCATAAATGCATAGAAGAGGCGACCTGTCTAGAAGATGAGGAAGGCATCTGCTGCCCATCTATTAGAATTGGGGCGAAGAGAGCAGTAGGGAGGACACTTGGCATCGTCATCTGAGGCAAAAATATCCACTTCTGGAGTCCCCCAGGCTTAGAAGATGGGAGTTAGGACTGTGGGATGCAATGACCATTCGTAAGCAGACTCCCTTAGACATCGACTGGATGCAAACGGATTCCGAATGCCTGGAAGGTAGACTGCTTGCAGGAAGACTCCGATGGATTGAGAATAAAGCCATAGGCGGACGGCTTCGCAGCAGAGGGAACCTGAGCCACCGTTTGTTGATGTAGAACATGGTGACCTGATTGTCGGTCTGCACCAAAATTGATTTGTTGCAGACCCAATGATGGAAGGCATGAAGGGCATAATAAACTGCAGGCGTCTCCAGCAAGCTGATGTGCAGAGAGGCCTTCCTGCTAGTCTAATGAACTTGAGCCATGAGGTGCAAGAGATGAGCTCCCCAGCCTGTATGAGAGGCATCTGTTAGAATGAGCTGATGTGGGTGTCCTAGGAAGGGCCTCCCATTGGTGAGGCTGGATGGAATTTTCCACCAATGAAGAGACAGGTGTAATATGTGGAGGTTCAGGCCAGAGAGAGTGATCTGACAAAGAGATTGAGAATGCTGATTCCAGCTGAGTTTGAGATGCCACGGGAGTGGCTGTGTATATACACGTGTACTGAGGCTGCCATGTGACCTAAGAGGCGTAAAGAGATGCAAGCTGAGGCACTTTGTAGACTGAGTAGTTGGGCACCGAGCTGCTGAAGGATAAAAACTATCTGGTGACAGAAAAGCTCCAGCCACTGTAGTGCTGAGACGAGCCCTGATGAAGTCCAGAACTTGATGAGGTTTGCATTCTGACTTTTGGAAGTTGATAATGAAGCCAAGCTGTTACAAAAGTAGGGATGTCTTGCTGACTGACAGCTGGGTTGTGGTCTTGTTGGGCCCCGAGATGAGCCAATCATCTAGATACAAATAAATGCATAGGCCCTGCCTGTGTAGGTCTGCTGCGGCTACTGCCAGACACTTTGTGAAAATCCTTGGGGCCGAAGAGAGTCCGAATGGTAGCACTCTGTATCAATACTGTTCTATCTTGAAGCAAAACATGAGGTATCGCCAATGAAGAGGATGGATGGGGATATGGGTGTAGGCGTCCTTGAGATCCAGAGAGGCGAGCCAGTCTTCCTATCTCAACAGGGGAAGAATAGTGGCTAGAGAAGTCATTTTGAACTTCTCTCTAGATGTAGCGTTCCCAGAGGTCGAGGATCAGTCGAAGGCCTTCTTTCTTCTTGGGAATAAGGAAGAACCAGGAGTAGAACCCTTGGTTGTATCCCTGCCAAGTCATAGGCTCGACTGCATATTTTTTGAGCAGTTTTGCGATCTCCTCTGCTAGGAGAGAAAGATGGGAGGGAGGAACATTGTTGGGTGGGGATGGGTTTTGAGGGGGGATAATCGTGAAATTGAGTTTGTAACCGGATGCGATGATGCTGAGGACCCAAGGATCTGTTGTGATGGACTGTCAGGCCTCCTAGAAATGCTGGACACGATCTCCTATGGGTAGATAGTCAAAAACTAGGGGCTGCTTTAGATGGCTGGGCTGGGGCAGCTGCTAGTTGTTTCCTATCCCTTTGCCTGGAGCACTGAGGATACGTGGGTGCAGGCTGACACTGTGGCAGAGGACGAGGATAGGGCTGAAAACATTCAAGAGGGTAAAATTGTTGGAAATATTGATAGTGGTATGCCATCTGGTACCGAGGGTATTGTGTGCATCAAGATTTGTTTCCTGAGGCCGAGCTGTAAGTTCCCATATCATAGAGGAATGGTCCTTGACCTCTGAGGCTGCCTCCTGAGCCTTAGGACCAAAAAGGATATCTCCATGGCAGGGAGCATCCGTGAGGCAGTCATGGAGATCTTATCGCAGGTCAGGAGGCTCAGAGCCAAGCTGTGCGGTGGGCGAAGATGGAAGTAGCTGTGGATTGGGCAACCAAGTCAAAGGCGTCATAGGTAGCCTAAGATATGATAATTTGCAAGAGCCCCTCTATCTTGAAGAGTATGGGTCTCTAATGTTGAAATGCAGTAGGATCTGGCATGCATGAGAGTAAATCATGATGATACTGAAGTAGTTGGAGTTGATGGGCCAGGATCTTCATGGCTCGAACTCCAAAAAAAGTCTATCTACTGAATCCAATGTCTACTGGTCTTTCCAAGGGAGTATCTGAATATAAGACTTTAAAAGATTTGGCTTTCTTAAGGACAGCTTCAGACACTACCAACTGGTGAGGCAGCCGCTAATGCTGGAAACCAGGTGCAGGGAGCACTTTGGACTTAAGGTCTAGACGGCAAGCCGTGGCATGGACAGATTCTAGCTTCTTCCAAACTGATAGGAGATCCTGCAGAACTTGGGAAATCAGAATAGCCAGGACCTTCTTAGGGGTGGTACAGGCCCACGGAATAGATCAAAAATCCTTTTTGGTCGGTCGGAGTCTGAGTATCACTAAGAGCAAGTGCTCTGGAAACCTTCTGGAGAAACTTCGGGTAGGAGAAATCCCCAGGAGGTTCTTCCCCCAGTGGGTATTCCGAGGAGGGTGCTGGCTCCATCTCTCCCAAAAGGGAGGGCTCCAAATTCCAATGCTGTTGGAGAAATATCTACTTCCGAGGTTACAGGGGCTCCCCATTCCAGAAGTGAAGAGGGTTACTGTGCCGTAACCAGCGGAGGCTGGCGAGGGGGGCCTCCGCAGGTGACAGTCGATCACTAGGAGGGGCAACTTCTAGTAGGGCTGCAGTGTCCTGGACAAAAATGGGGCAACAGTTGCAGAAGGGGATCACTAGAGAGCCCTATCTGTTGTCAGGGGAGTCGAAGGAGGCAAGGTTTGTGTATGGGCCATATGCTGTTTAGTCCTTCTGGACCTGAGAGGAAGACTCAGATAAGTCCATCAGACTTCAGCTTGTGCAGGTGCGGGTCCTAGGAGCTCCGTGTATTTGCGGAGTGGTCTTTGCAGCAATGTTTTGATTTAGATAGATGTTTGCAACCTACCTGAGGCTCCAGCCTCAGAGAGTGTTATACAGGCTGGGTTAGGTGGCGATGGCATAGGGCCTCTGGCCTGCTTTAGAAGGTTCTGGGATGTTTTCTTGGATGCCAGTGCCGGTCGGAGATCTGCCTCTGGCTGCACGGCAAACCCAGCTGGTCTCGATCGTACCTTGTCTGGGTCCGATGGGACAGGGGCAGGCATGAAGCTGGATTTGCAATGAAATGGAGAGCGCGCAGCTGGTAGGACTCAAAAATTTACAGTCTTAAAAAAATGTGGGCAGTTAGGCTGTTGCTGCACCTACTGCTGTTATCCTTTTTTATTTATTTATAATACAATCACTGCAGGCAGAAGAGGGTCTGTTGGTTCTCGCTCTCTTCAGTGAGATTGCCCTTCATTGCTGCTTCTTTTAGCTGTCCTTTTATCATTTTTTTTGACAGAAAGCAACAGTGAAGACCATGGCAGCAGGGAGCTGCTGAGAAATGCTCAGTTTAATTAATTAATTTTTTTAAATTAAGTACCGCGGAGGAAAACAAAACTGAAAGTAAAAATAAAGAAACAGAAAAAACACATGCGAGTGAGAGTAGTGAGGGAGAGACGTGGCTGGCTGGCTGCCTGCCGCGGAAACAGAAGACTGGAGAGGACACATGGCGTGTGGTCAGATGTGCATTGCTCAGAGAAGTCTAAAGAACTTCTGAGCCAAGGGAACCCGGACAGCACCATGGAGTGTATCTGCATCACCCCTTGCTGAAATACAGAGAAATTAGGGAAGCTAATAAATTTGTCAACACAATAATAATGGATTATTTCAATTACTCAAATATTGACTGGATAAACATCATGAGTAAAGTTTCTAGATGAAATAAATGACTACTTTATGGAGCAACTGGTTCAGGAACAGACTAGAGAAAGAACTATTATAGACCCAGTCCTTTGGGGAACACAGGATTTGGTGCAAGAAGGTGAAATTAGACTTACCTGCTAATTGTTGTTCCTTGAGGAACTCCAGTCTAGTCCCGAACCTCTGGGGTTTAGGCACCTCCTCCAGCAGCTTCGGAGACTGAGAAACGTCGTTCTTCTGATGACACTGGTACTAATACTCCAGGGACCGCCTCCTCTGACCAGTAACCTACTGACAAAGCAGATTCACTGGAGCAACAATTAGGTAGTCATAAAAAGAAAACAACCAACCTTAAATCAAACCTAACTGACATGCACTCGACGGGAAAAAAAACTGTTCCCGCTTTTAGCTCTATCCAAAAACTTATTTCGTTCTGTATTGATGAGGTCCTACCTCCCCCTCTCTGGAGGCGAATGACCTACCCTTCCCCCAGACGTCCACAGTTCGTTAACCAAAAAACCCCTACCCTGCTTTTTGGCCCGCATCTGTACAGCCGCATCCCCGACGTACTCTTAACTAACTCTCTCTTTGCTTCAGGCCAACCAACTAGGGAGGGATACGGGACTAGACTGGAGTTCCTCAAGGAACAATTAGCAGGTAAGTCTAATTTCACCTTCCTTATCGTCCCTCCAGTCTAGTCCAGAACCTTTGGGATGTAACAGAGCAGTGTAAGAATTCAACGGGAGGGACCAGCTAGACCAGCCTGAAGCACCGCTGATCCAAACAAAAGTATCCCTTTCCACCTGAACATCCAGATGGAAATGCTTTACAAACTAATTTAAAGACGACCAAGTTGCCGCCTTGCAAATTTCAACAGCTGGCACTAAACTATACTCAGCCCAGGAAGCCGCTTGCGCTCTAGTCGAATGAGCTTTAAGCCCTTCAGGCATGGCTTTGCCTTTCAAAATGTACGGCAAAGCTATTGCCTCTTTAAGCCATCTTGCAATAGAAGCCTTAGAGGCTGCCTCTCCTTTTCCTGCTCCTCCAAATAGAACAGCCTATCAGACTTTCGGAAAGCCGCTGTTCTCCGCACATACCTCTTTAATGCTCTGCGAACATCTAAGAAATGCAACTTTAGGGAATCCGCCTTCTCCGCCTCCTCCTCAAAAACCGGCAAAGAAACCACCTGATTCACATGAAAGGCTGATACAACTTTGGGCAAGATAGACTGCACTGTCCTCAATACCACCTTTTTATCATGGAACGTTAAAAAAAGGCTTTCGACGAGACAGAGCCTGCAGCTCCAAAACTCTCTGCGCTGAACATATTGCCACCAGAAACACTACCTTGAGGGTAAGATCCTTAACTGAAGCTCTAGACAAAGGCTCAAAGGGTTCTTGTACTAACGCCTCCAGCACCAACTTGAGGTCCTACTTTGGAATCGCCGACCTATACGGCGGCCTCAAAAGAGATACTGCCCTTAAAAAACGTTTAATATCCAGATGTGCTCCTAGCGCCTCTCCTTTTATCTTTCCTCTATAACATGAGAGAGCTGCTACCTGCACCCGCAAGGATGCTGCCGCTAATCCCTTGTCAAAACCGTCCTGTAAGAAAGACAGCACGTGTGGGACAGACGTCCTCAAAGCGTCCACCATCTTGTCCCCACACCAGGCCTCGAACTCACACCAGATTCTAACATACGCCAATGAGGTAGACCTCCGCCTAGCTCTCAACATGGTGGAAATAACCGATCCGGAGTAACCTTTCGCTCTCAACCTCGCCCTTTCAAGAGCCAAGCCATAAGCAAGAATCAATCCACCTGAGGCATGAGAAGTGGACCCTGACCCAACAGGTCCCTCCGCATTGGCAACCGCCAGGGACGGTCCACTAAGTCTTATGAGATCCGCATACCATGGCCTCCGCGCCCAATCCGGCGCTATTAAAATTACTCATCCTCTGAACTTCTCTCTTTTGCAGTACCCAACCTATTAAGGCCCACGGTGGAAACATGTACAGGAGCTGTTGATCTGGCCACTTTTGAATGAGGGCATCGACATTCTCTCCCTTCTTCTGCTGAAGAATAGGCTTACCTTTGCCAATTGAAATGTCTCCATCAAATCCATTACTGGCGTTCCACAGAGACACACCACCATGTCAAACACCTCCAGATTGAGAACCCACTCTGCTCGGTCCACTTGACTAGACTCAAAAATAAATAATAAAATCGGCCTCTACAATGTCTACTCCTGCCACGTGAACCGCCGACAATGCTACGAGATTGCCCTCGGCCCACACCAATAGCTGTTCTGCCTCGATTTCCAGAGCTGCACTGCTGGTGCCTCCCTGACGATTGATGTAGGCCACTGCAGTTGAGTTGTCGGAAAACACCCAAACCGCCTTCCTTCCTACATGACTTTGTAATGCTCTCAGCGCTAGAGCAACTGCTCTCAACTCCAACCTGTTTATGGACAAACTCCTCTCGACGTCGTTCCACTGTCCTTGAACAAACTGTCCCCTGATGTGCGCCCCCCACCTTTAGAGACAGGCGTCTGTCGTCAGGGCTAGCCATTTGGGTGCTTCAAAGGGCACCCCTTCTTCCAGAATCCCTGGAAGTAACCACCACCGAAGCACCTGCCTCGTCTCCGTCGGGCATGGAAGTCTCCGAGACAGTGGATCCTCTTGGTGTGACCACCTTCGGAGTAATGCTCTCTGCAACAGCCACATGTGGGCTTGCGCCCACGGAACCAACTCTAAAAGTCACTGCCATGGTACTTAGTAACTGTAGATAATGCCATGCTGTGGGATTCCGCCTGTCCAGAAACATGCGGACCAGCTTTCTCAACCTTATCGCCCACGATTGTGGCAGAAAAACCTTTCCTAGCTTCGTATCGAACCGAGCTCCCAGATACTGCAAGTTCTGCATTGGTTTCAACCTGCTCTTTGCCATGTTGACCAGCCAACCCAGACTCTCTAGGAACTACCACTCTCGTAGTAGCCAAGTTGCTCCCTGTCTTGGACTTTGCCCATATCAACCAACCAATCGTCTAGGTAAGGGTGTACTAGAATTACTTCTTTTCTCAATGCCGCCGCCACGACTACCATGACCTTGGTAAATGTTCTTGGCGCTATTGATAACCCAAACGGTAACGCTCGGAACTGAAAATGCCCCATCGGCAATGCAAACCTGAGAAACCTCTGATGCTCCTGCCGAATTGGAATGTGCAGGTAAGCTTCTGACAGATCCAGAGAGGTAAGAAATTCTCCTGCCCTCACTGCTACGACCATGGACCTCAGTGTCTCCATATGAAAATGGGACACGGAGACAACGATTTACGTTCTTGAGATACAAAATGGGGTGAAAAGACCCTTCTTTCTTTGGCACCACAAAACATATGGAGTACAGACCATAACCACACTGGTCTGGCGGCGGCGGCACCGGCACCACTGCCTCGAAGTCCAACAACCTTTGTAAGGTCTCTCACACTGCCTTGACCTTGCACGGTGACTTGCATGGAGACTGAACGTAACAATCGACGACTGGGCGTAGAAACTCGAGAGCATAGCCCTCTCAAATAACCTCCAACACCCACTGATCTGATGTAATCTGGACCCAAGCAGGATAAAACTCTCGTAGCCGACCTCCCACAGCTACCGTCCCCACTTGGGTCCTCATGGCTTCATTGCGGTTTTCTAAGGTTCGAGGAAGAGGAAGCCCCAAATTCTCTGCCTGCCCCTCTAAAACCTCGAAACCCCTGATTCCGATAAGGGAAACATCCTCTGAAATTGGCCGAATCGTGCAGAATGGATACAGCGACATTCCTTCTGTTGTCCCTTGGCCGCTGGAGCAGGACGCCCCTGCTTCTGCTTATCCTTCAGGAGCCTCCTGCCTTTGGACTCCCCTAGATCCTTAACTCATCTAAATCGTCTACAAAAAGCAACTTACCTCTAAAAGGCAGCTTAACCAGCCTTGCCTTGGAAGAACCATCTGCCGCCCAATTTCGCAGCCAAAGATACTTTTGAGATGCTACCACTGAGGCCATACTCTTAGACAAACCTCTGATAAGGTCATAATGAATATCAGCTAGATAAGCCGTTCCTGTTTCTAACCTGGCCACCTCACCATCCCTCTCGTCCAACTGTTCTCCCTGCACCTGCTAAGACCAGCAAAGACATGCTCTTGAGACCCATGCACCACAAATATCAATGCTCTGGCTATCCAGGCAGTTATCAAACACCTGTTTCAACAAGGTATCCAGCTTTCTATACTGTGCATCTTTGAGCATGGCACTACCTTCCACTGGGATGGTGGTCTTTTTGGTCACCGCCGAGACCGCTGCATCTACCTTTGGGGGATTTAAACAATTCTTGATCCTGATCTACCAACGGATACAGGCGGGCCATTACCCTGGACCCCTTAAGGGTTGCCTCGGGCATGTCCCATTCTTATTGAATCATCTCTCGCATCACTTGGTGAATTGGAAAAGCTTTTTGTGACTTATGTACCGCTTGCAGTAACAGATCCTCCAAGGTCGCATCTTCTGCCGGACCCAAAGACGGCATATTAAGAGCCTTAAGTGTCTCTGCTATAAGCACTGGCAATTCGTCCTTACGGACGACCCGAATCACTCTAGCTTGATCTTCGTGCTCCGCAAGTTTGCCCTCTTCTAACTCCTCTTCCATGTCTAACTCTGGATCCAATTCCTTGGACAGGTGGCTCTCTGAAGTTACCAACTGCCTATCCTTCTCCTTCCTAGGCTTTTTCAACAGGCACTCACTGGCTCCCGAGTGCTTCACACCTAGTCCTGACTGCACTGAACCGGCCCCAGAGACCCTCTTAAGGCCTGCTGAAGAGCCATGAAATCTTGTGAGAATATTGCCACCAGCCCTCCCTGCAAAGGCTCTTGCGGTAGGACGACGATCTGGAGCCACGGAAGTCCCCGCTACCAGCTCTAACAGGGGCGCTGAAGGAGAAAAAGGCTCTGTTAAAACTAATGTTTCCTCCTGACCCTCCTTATCTACATCCAATGCCTGCTCCATAGAGACTGCTTCCTGACTGCAGTCTCTACAATCTCCATTCTCTGAGATCGGCCTCTTTCTAGTACGGCACAATAAACATTGCGGTTTAGAAGGCATGCCGCGGACGCTTCAGCGCTGACCCTCAGTTATACTTATTACACTAAAAGCCTGCCCGCAGCCCTCACTCAACTGGAACTTTGTCTCCTTAAATCCCTGCAAATAGGCAGTGGCCCCAAAGAAAAAAGCTTGGATTTTTTTTTTTTTTTTTTATTACTACAACCGTTCCGCCTGAATCTCCTCTAAATCCTAAGAAGAAAACTCTGAAAACTGCCGGATCACCTGCAAAAACAAGCCTTCAGCAAGGCCCGCGAACACAAACGTCTTCCTGCGCACCTGCCATGCGGCTGCGGCTGCGGCTCCCCAACCACGCTAACCGTTGTTCGCGCGTTCCCAGGCCTGCCAACAAGCGTCCCTACATTGCACTGCTTACCTCCTTCAAGTGCTGTTTTGGGTTCTGCTAAAGCTCCTTCTGCTTCTCCCGGCGCTCAGCCGAAATTGCGGTTTTAGCGCCAGGAAAGAGAGCGAATTGAGGAGAAGCCCTGTACCGATGTTGGGGCCTGCCACGCGTCTGCTACTGCACGCTGCTCACCTTAATCGCCGCCAGTTCCTCACTCAAAAAGTGAGTTTGGGAAGCGGAGCACCTCACTCCCCCAGTGCTTAAAGCTTTAAAATCTATTCTGCACTGCTGATCGTTCGTCTGCGGAGAGGGGAGGGAGCACTCCTCAGCTTCTCTTTTCTTTTTTTTTCTTTTAACCTTTAAACACAATCTTAAATTCAAGCTCAAATCTAACTCCCTTAACTACACTTCCTTAAATGTTCCTCTAGTGAGCCCGAATCTCCAGGCTCACCAACCTCCAGCTGCTTGGAGACTGAGATAACTGGTCCGAGGAGGGGGTCCCTGGAGTAATAGTACCAGTGTCATCAGAAGAATGACGTTTCTCAGTCTCCAAAGCTGCTGGAGGAGGTGCCTAAATCCTAGAGGTTCGGGACTAGACTGGAGGGACGATAAGGAACCGTATTGGGACCACCTGGTACTAGTGATCATAATATGATCAAATTTGATCTAACCGGAGGGAGTACACAAAGGAAATCTACTGTGTCAGCATTTCATTTTCAAAAGGGAGGAGACTATAGTAAAATGAGGAAAATGGTTAGGCAAAAAAAGGAACCTAGAGAGGAGCTGCTGTAAAGGTCAAGAGTTTACATTAGGCGTGGACATTATTAAAATACCAATTTTGGAAGCCCAGACTAGATGTATCCCACACATTAAAAAAAGGCAAAAACCACCACCAGTGTGGTTAGAAGATGAAAGAAGTTATTAGAGCCAAAAAAAAAAAGGACTTTCAAAAAATGGAAATAGGAACCAAAAGAAAAGCATAAAAAGCACTGCAAGTTAAATGCAGGGAGTATAAAGTCATAGCTGAGAGACTAAGGGGTATGTCTAATAAGCCGGGCTAACGTTAACCCAGGCTATCTGCAACTACTTCCCATGTTATTCAATGGAACCTAGTTGCAGATAGCTTGGGTTAGCCGTTAGCCCAGCTTAGTAGACATACCCCTAAATGAATTATTTCCTTTGTTCTGATTGAGTAGGTCCATTACGAGTGCTTCCTGTGCATCTCTGTCCCCTCTCTCCCTTCGTCTTAAAATTTGGAAGAGCCTGCTTCGACGTTTGGTGGCTTTTCTAGCTCTTTTGACCAGGAGTCCTTTCCATATTCACACTGCCTGCTCTGCAGAGGCTGGTGCACCATACATTTTTGCTATTGTAGTAAGATTAGAAAATGCTGTATTAGTATTAGAAGCTACTGATGTAGTCAATGAGAGAACACATGTAGAAGACATACCTTTTTTTATATGCACCAAAGCCTGGCCCAAATCCAGGGCCAAAGGGCTGGATCCCTATCTTGTGAAACTTTTCCTGGCATGCTCCCATGTATGAAATCTTGCCAACGACAAAACCAAGAACTCCAGCAACTATAAAATCAGACATACATGATTATAAAACAATGACAAAACCATAACTATGCAAAAATATTCTGAAGTTAAAATGATGCCTGTATTGGACTTTGATTCCTTGAGAATTCATGGTATATACACAAATTGCAATGTGTGCCTTCAAGTCAATGCTGACTGTGGAGACCTAGCAGCTCCTGGGCTTTCTTGATAACGTGACCAGAAGTAGACTGCCAGACCTGTCTGAGGCAATGGAGGGTTAAGTGACTTGTCCAAGACCACAAGGAGTGCTAGTGGGAATCAAATGCTGGTCTCTTGGTTACCAAGCCAGGCTAGTCTTCCACCCCCATGTTATGTGTTATATTATTTTGAAAGTGGTAAGAGTTACTTACGAGCAACTTTAGGCAATGATCCGAGTCTTGGGTTAGACGACAGATAGCCTAAATAAATACAAATGTGATTAAACAGTCAGAAACAGGCAACTGATAACCAATCACCACAAGCATGATATTGCATCCCAAAAGATTTATAAAAAGACAGCAACAGTTTACAAGCAAAATTTTCAAATGCTAGATGTCCATCTATAGGAGGAGTTGAAAATGACAAAAAAAATCAAAATGATTAACTGCTAACTTTCCACCTTTGTCTCTTCTTAAAAGAATGCCTCTTATAAAGTCATTAGTTTCTCCGTTTCCCCCCCCCAGCCCCCACCCCAAAATCTTGCCTAAAAATTCCCTTCTCCAGTGCATCACAGCCGAAGGTTAGTACATACCCTTGCTTTAGAGAATTCTCCAAAGTAATATTTGCTAATGTTAGTATATCTAAAATCACCTAGCAATGAAATGTACAAAGACAAAATACTATGAACTGTCATGACCTGAAATATTAACCAATAAGAGACCTAAAACAAATGATTAGATGCACTCCAGTAATAACCAGGACACTCATTTTTTTTTCTAGACATAGCTTTAGTTTGCTGACATGATTTATTTAGCTAGCAGCTCTTTTATACTGCTGTATCTACAAGTCACAGCAGAGTAATGGAACAGGTCTAACGAATGTAACTTTACATAGAACACAGGTAACAAATCTATTAACAGTAACAACAACACTAAAACTCAACTGAGCATCTGGTTAAGTGTGATCATTTACAATACATTAATAATGAGCAAACCAAGGATGGATTTGCTTAGGGTGGTAAGAGACAATGTGAAAAAAATGGGATAAAGTGCTAGTGTTTAAGTAAGAGGAAAGGTGGCTGAGGTAGCTTAGAGGGGTGAGCAAAGTGTTCCAAAGTGTTCTAGGAAGAGGTGATCTGTTCTAGGAAGATAATGATCTGGCATCCCTCCCATCCAATCCAGACTGCCGGTATGTACCAGAGCAGTACTCAAATCTGGGTGGGACCTGCAAGACAGGCCTCCAGAACCTGAGCCCTGAAACGAGCATCTGATCTCGCCTGCACATCCAATAGGCAATGCTTCATAAATAAATGAAACGATGACCAAGTAGCCGCTCTGCAAATGTCTGCCGGTGGAATGAGACTTGACTCGGCACAAGTGGTCACCTGTACCCGGATGGAATGGGCACAGAGCCCCTCCAGCAGCACCTTGTTTCCTCAGGAGGTATGTGGAGGCTATCATTTCTTTCAGCCCCCGCGCAAAGCCTTGGAACAGCCTCCCCCTTATGAGATCCCTCAAAGAGGACAAACAGTTGATCTGATTTCTGAAACAGTTGTGTGTGCTTCAGAAACTGCCGAAGCACTCGACGGATGTCTAAAGGCTAATTCCCGATCAGCCATGTCTGGAAAACCAAGCAATAGGAGGGAGGAGTAGCCTAGTGATTGGGGCAAGGTACTTCAGGCCGGAAGGTCGGGGGTTCAAATCCCACTAGAGGACAGCAACCTTGGGCCGGAAGGACTGGGGTTTCTAGTCCCAAAGATGCTCCTTGTGGTCTTGGGCAAGCCACTTAACCCTCCACTGCCCATGTTCCCTGTAAGTATTAGTGTATGTGTCTCATATCCCCGCGTATTAAATGTATCCCCCAATTGTGTTGTGACCGCGTTGACTGAAGGATAAGGCGGTATTTATTTAATTTTATTTATTTAGACAGTTTTGTATACCACCATCTGATTCAGATGAAATACGAACACCACCTTAGGCAAAAAGGAGGGCACCAAACATAAAACTACTTTTTCCTTAGCGAGTAAAAGAAAAGGGCACTCTAAAAGATAATGCCTGCAGCTCTGACACATGGCATGCCAAGTGGAGGGCCACAATAAACACCACCTTCAAGGTGAGGTCCTTCAAAAGTAGCCATCCCCAGTGTTTCAAAGGGAGCTTTTGTCAATATCAACAGGACCAAATTCAGGTCTCAACTGGGGACTGGAGTACGCAAGGATGGACGGATATGCCTCATGGCCCACAGAAAGAGTTACATTGAGATGAGATGCCAATGGAGAACGTTGAATCCACCCATGGTATCAGGCCAAGGTGCCATCTGAATTCTGAGCGAGTTGGACACCAGTCCTTGTTGACGCTGGCCTGCAAAAATGCCAGAATCTCTGGGATGGTTGCTCGGAAGGCTGAAGCGCCCCTGTTGGCACACCAGCCCTCAAACCATCGCCAGACTCTAATATAAACCAAGGACATGGAATGCTACGCTCGCAAGAGGGTAGCAATCACCGCTGGAGAACATCCCCTCTTCCTCAGCCTCGCTCTTTCAAGATCCAGGCCGTGAGAATTGACTCACCTGAGGCATACACACTGGAGCCTGAGACAGAAGGTCGACATGTGTTGGCAATCTCCATGGCTGTGCCACCGACAGCCTCAGCAGATCCAGATACCTCGATGTCAGGGTCAAATCTGGCACCACCAGAATCTTGGCCCCATGATGCACTTCTATCTGCTGAACCACCTGACCGATAAGTGGCCATGGAGGAAAGATATACAACAGACCCTGCTGCAGCCAGGGTTGTGCCAGAGCATAGAGGCCCTTGGACATCCACTCATGATGTCAACTGAAGAATCGAGGCTCCTTTGTGTTGAGGGCAGATGCCATCAAATCCATTATCGGCCTTCTCCAGCACCATGCTGTTTGCCAGAACACTGAGCCCTTCAACGTACATTCCCCCAGGTTGACCCGATTGTGATTGAGAAAGTCAGCCTCCACATTTGCTTTGCCTGTTATATGGGCCGCCGAGATCATTAGATGTATTTTCGCTCACAGAAGCAGCGGAGCAATTTCCTTGGCCAGGATGGGGCTCCCCATGCTCCCCTGACAATTGATGTAGGCCACCGTGTATGTGTTGTCAGAAAAGTCATGAACTGCCCTGCCTTCAAGCAATTCGCTGAACTCCTGGAGCACCAGGAAGACGGCCTGCATTTCCAGCCAGTTGACTGACCCTGTATGCTATTCCTGCGACCAGAACCCTTGAACGATTCGCGTCAGACGATGCGCACTCCAGTCCGGGAGACTGGCATCCATCACTAACACTGTTCACTGTGGAGTGATCTAGTGGCACGCCTGCCAGAAGGTTCTCTGGATACACCCACCATTCCAAACTGGCGCACACCACTGATGGGCCAGTCAACTGGCGTGACAACTGGTGCCGCTGTAATAAGCGTGTATGAGCAATGCTCACTGAAGTGGTCTCATGTGTGCTCAAGCCCGGGGGACCAGCTCCAGGTTCACTGCCATTGAGCCCAACACCTGGAGATATAGGTAGGCTGTCGGAGCCTGACATTGCAAGAATAGTTGAATCTGACCCTGCAGCTTGAAGACTTTCTCTGGGAGGAAGATCTAGCCCACCTGGGTGTCAAAGTGGGCACCCAGGTATAGGAGGGTTTGAGATGGCTCTTAACTGAATTTACCACCCAGCTGAGACCCCGTAAGACCTAGGAGTACATGAGATGTCGCGACCCTGCTCTCCTGAAGCGACTTTGCTTGGATCAGCCAATCATCCAGATAGGGATGAACCAACACGCCTTCCTACCACAGCGCCATCGCCAAGATCACTATGATCTTTGTGAGCATCCGCAGGGCTGTGGCAAACCCGAAGGGCAAGACCTGAAACTGGAAATGTCCCATTGGGACCGCAAAAATCACAGGAACTGTTGGTGTTCCTTCTGAATGGGCAAATACAGGTACACTTTTGTGAGATCCAGCATGGTCAGATATTCGCCTGGTCTGACCGCTGAAATGACTAACTGCAAGGTTTCCATTTGAAAGTGCAGCACTTAATGAACGATTGACGTACTTGACATCCAAGATGGGCCAGAAGGTCCAGTCTTTCTTTGGAACCATGAAGTAGATGGAGTATCGACTGGAACCCAAGTAACCTGCAGGGACAGGCACAAGGACAACTGCCTGAAGTTGGAGGAGCCACTGAAGGGGGTCCTCAACTGCCGCCTGCATGCCTGCTGCTGTGCATGACCAGAGGAAGGCATCCTTGAGTGACTATGCAAACATCAGGGCATATCCCTTGAGAATTACTTCCAGCATCCATTGGTCAGAGGTGATGTGGACCCAGGCGGAGTAGAACTGCCGCAGGTGACAACCCACAGAAACCAGGTTCACCAGGGTTTGCTGCAAGTCACTGGGATTTTTTGGGTCCGGCCCCGGCACCGGAGCCAAAGCCATGCTGTGCCCCTCTGCCGCCTCAAAAGGGCTGACCACATGCTGGATAGCATGATCACTGGTACAGTGTGAAGCATGTCACCCGAAAATGGCAAAAGTCTTAAGAAGCAGCCTTTGCCACCTTTGCCTTCCCTGCCTTTGGCTTATCCTCTGGAAGCCTGGCTGCTTGGACTCCCCGGAGTTTCACCAACTTGTCTAGGTCTTTCCCAAACAAGAGCTTCCCCCAAAAGGGAAGCTTAGCCAGGCGCACCTTGGTGGAAACATCTGACGACTAATTGCAGAGAATTCTCCTTACCGCCACAATGAAGGACAGTCTTCACGGATGCCCTGACCAAAACATAGTGTGCATCATCTTGATATATGTCACCCTCGACTCCAGCCAGGCCACCTTGGTAAGCTGTTGCATCCTGGAGGTCACAGCCTCCGGAAGAGCCTGCACCAGATTACGTAAGCCCTGCAAACCGCTGCTTGCAGCTATAAGGCCTGTGACCTCAAACACCTGCCACAACAGTTTCTAGTCACTTGTCTTATGGATCCTTGAATGCTGCAATAATTTCCACTAGAATGGTGGTCTTTTTAGGACAGCGGAGACCAGGGCATCCACCTTGGGCAGATTTTTTCTCCTGTAGGGACAGGATAGACACAAGCCATAGTACGCCCACCACAGTGCCCAGCCTCCGGCACTTCCCACTCTGCCTCAATCATTTTCTTTATGGTTCTATGGATTGGGGAGGTCCCCTGAAGCAGAATGTCCTCCAGTGGCAGATCTGAAGCCCGAGGCTCTGCCCACTTTGTGACATCTGCTGCGAGCCCTCCCTATAAAACAGCTACTGGAGCCTCAGGCGGTTGAAGAGACTGTGCTGCCTGCTTTTCTTTGGACCACCTTTGCAGTTTTATCCATCTGTTCCTGTTTGGCTGAGGGTTTTAGCTTTGGGGGAGCTAGAAGAGATTTGTGGATAGCTCCGCCCACTTTGTATCATCATCTACTGTGAGCCCTCCCTATAAAACAGCTACAGGAGTCTCAGGAGGGCTCTGCCTGGTGGGCCCCGGCTAAAGGGAATGGCCAAGGGGCATGCCAGTTAGCATTCCACTTGGAACGCTGCATGGAACGCTGCAATTACACAGATTTGTTATCTGGGAGAAACGCTGGGGGGGGGGGGGGGAATTTCCTCAAGTTGTTAACGAGTCATCATTGCTCCTCTGTTATAATTGATATGAAGGAGGTTGGGGGTGGGGCCAGCGACGTCAGTGACTTCCTGCTCTCTTAAGCTATCAGCGTGCTAGTGGCTGCTTGCCCCTTTCAGTGAGCCTGTTGGGGAAGCCTTTTTGAAGTGAGCCTTCAGTGGCCTTTTCTTTCCTGTTCTTCTGTCTAGACTTTTGTGGTCTTTTGGGTAGGAGTGGGCGTGATATATTGGTAATGTTCATGATTTCAGTTGTTTCAGGGAAGGGCCGTTATGGGGGTGCAAGTATTTATCAACAAGTTTTCTATACCGCCTTCTCGTATATTCAAGGTGGATTACAGTACAACAAACTTGAATAATACATTGAACAGGGAGAGTACAACTTGGAGGTATATGGAGATGTGCATAAGCAAACATATTTACAATGTTATTCTAAAAGCTAGTATTTGGGTGAAGGGAGTTTTACGCTGGGAGCAAGGGGGAGGGTGTGTGAGTTAGAGGGGGTGGGTTGGGGTACACTGCATGAGTATTATAAGTTTTTGAACTGTGGGTTGGTCATATGTCGAGTCCATAGTGTTCCATAAATAGGTATGTTTTCATTGCTTTATGGAAGTCCCACATGTCCTTGATTGATCTTGTGTTTTCTGAAAAGGTGTTCCATAGGGATAGAGCATAGAGGGATATGGCTCTGTTGCAGGTTACCTGTTTGGCTTTTGTCTTGCTCTTCGGGATAGATAGTAAGCTTTATTTAATACTCTTCTTGGTCTATTTTCCGGTTCCTTGATTATCAGTGGTTGAAGAATGGCCGGTGATTGTTGATCTACAAAATCATGTATAACATGAGTCTTCAATTTGCTTCGAATGTGGACTCATAGTCAATGTAGGTGATATGGTTGTGTTTTGTTGTCACTGTGATTATGTGAGCTGCTGTGTTCTGGACTAGTTGCAGAAGGTGCATTGTTTTTTTTCGGGAGGCCTTGATATACCATGTTGCAGTAGTCTATTATAGGTGTTATCATGGCCTGACATATTGTTCTGAAGTCACTTTTCTTGAGTAAGGTTTTTAGTTTTTGTATGGTTCTTAATTTGTGGTAAGCTGTCTTTGTAGTTCTGTGTGTGTGTGCTTGGAAGCAGAGGTCTTGGTCAAGGATAGCCCTGAGGTACTTCACCTCCTGTTTGACTGACAACTCGTGTGTTTGAATTTTTAGGGTTTCCGGCTGGGAGAATGTAGTACTCTTTGTGATGTGTAAGACTTCTGATTTCCTAAAGTTTATAGCGAGATTGAGGGTTATTCTGTCCCCCGAATAGCGGAGATAGACGTTCCAACATCCATCCCTGCTATTCGTGAGCCTCCCTGCCGGTGTCTAACTTCCCCACAGATTGTACGGGGAAGTAAGATGGGGTGAGGAGGGGCAGATTGGGGGCAGAGTTATGGCCAGCGACTTGTACAGGGAAGTTATTCCACTCAGAGGTGGAATAGCTTCCCTGGATGTAGTGGATCAGCAGACCCAGGGCATGGATGGGGCAGGGGGGCTCCCGAGGACATTCCCAGCAGTCCTGACTGTAGGTGGCCGTATCGGGCGTCAGGCTGTGGGGAATTAGCTGCAGGAACCGGCAGCCAGGATCGCAGCTTTTAAATGGAGCCACAGTGCCATGGCAACAAGACACCATGGCACTGTAGCTCTATTTAAAAGCCCTGAGTTAGTTGGGCATGTCCTCTGTACATGCAGGCCAGGCTGAATTGCAGTCCCGGCCTACACATACAGGACAATTTGCGATTCTGATCCTGCGAGGCTAGACATGCCCCACAGGATCAGAATCACGACGCCCTCTGTACGTCCGGTTCAGACCAGACGTACAGAGGGCTTCGACGTCTGGGACAGAATCGGGCTAATTGTGTTTGTTGAGTCATTCCATCATTGCCTCAAAGCAGGTGATCTGTGTGTAATCAGGCTAGTCTGTGTATAAATCATTATGTCATCAGTGTATATTTTGTAGTGTATTTTATGTTCCTTTATAGTGGCTGAATGTAGAGGGCTGATCTTTGTGGTATACCTTGTGTTTGGGTGAATAAATTTGATTGACGTTTTCCCGATTTAACCTGCTGTCTTCGGTGTGTTAGGTATGAGGTGAACCACTTCAGTACTATGCCATAGATCCCCATTTCTTGGAGCCTTCTTATAGGGTGAGGTGGATGACTGTTGAAAACTGCTGCAATGTCGAAGATTAGGATGAAACCTTTTTTGACATTGTCTATGCCTGTGATGAGGGTGTCTAAGAGCAATATGAAAAGTGTTTCTATATTGTGATTAGGTTTGAAGCCATGTTGATGGGGATCTAGTGGTGCGCGAGTATCTATATGGTTTTGCAACTGTTGCTGGACTATCTTTTTGATTATCTTGGTTATAAAAATGTAAGTTAGATATTGGTCTATATGAGTTGGGGTCCTCTTTGTTAAGATCTCTACCTTTCAATAATCAGGTCTTATAGAGGTTTGCTTTAGGTTGGGGATTAAATATCCTTGAGTAAAGAATTATTGGGCAATATTCAGTAAGATAAGGATTAATTGTTTCCTTCTGAGCTTAATCCATGAGGCCGGGCATGGATCCATAGGGGAGGTGATTTATATTGTATCCAGGTGTTCTTCTGTGGGCATGTGGAAGATTTCCCATAGATTAATGTTTTTGCAGCTTGGAAGGGGGTCCTCTGGTTTGTGTCAGCTGTTTTGGGGTTGTATCCGAATTCGAGGAAGTTTGCCATCTCTTGAGGGTTAGGCGAGTGTCTCTCATTCCTTGTAGGCTCTTTGGTCAGGGTGCGTGCAATATCAAATAATTCTCTTGGCTTGTTGAGGGAACTCATGATAAGGTTGGTATAGTACTCATTTTTGCATTTGTTTATTTGGTTATGGTAGATGCATTGCATATTATTGTACTGTATTAGGTTTTCTTTGCTCTTTGTTTGTTGCCATCTTCTCTCCAGCTTGCGTAGTGTTCTCTTTAGAGCACTGGTTTCAAAGGAGAACCATGGTGCATTGTGTGTTCTATGTTTGTGTATGTTCTTGGAAGGGACTGACGTGGCTCTATGTATGGTTTGGTTCCAGTTGTTTACACTTGCTTCTATGTTTGTTTGTGGTGTTGTGTCATGTCAGAATTGTGGAAGTACTTGGTTCAAGAAATCTTCCTCATTGAGCTGTTTAAACCTTCTTGTCTCTTTTAGTGCATCTTCTGTTGGCTTCATTGATATAGGCATTTTTATGCTGAAGTTTATTATAAAGCGGTCCGACCATGGAACCTCTGTGGTGGTCGGGTGGGTTATTAGGTTCTCTTCTAGTAGTTTGGGCATGAATGAGGTCCAGGGTTCCTCCTCTCCAGTGTGTTGGGGAGCTTGAGATTTGTGTATACGAAGTGACAAAAAAAAAAAGAAACGAGACTGTGGCAGCCACGCCCATGACTCAATGCCAATTGGCTAACCGTTTATGTCACTGTGTTGTGCAACATCTCGCCACTATTCTGCTATAATATTTTTCATCTCTCACTCGGTTTTTCTTTTTCAGGTTTTTTTGTAGCACACTGCTCCATCGCTTTGTCACACAACTGGAGGTGGCAGAAATATGTAGCAAAGAATCAACTTGAAATTTCTGGTTAAGTTGGAGAAGGGCCCAACTGAGTGTCTCCAACCTCTCCAAAAGGCTTATGGAGAAGATGCAATATCAAGGCCGTGAGTCTTCGAGTGGCACAAATTCTTCAAGACTGGCCACGAAGAGGTGGAAGATGACCCCAAGTCAGGACAGCCTTCCACGACCAAGACAGCTGAGAACATTGACAGAGTGAACCAGCTGATGTGCAGTGATTGCAGACTGACAATACGGATGATAGCTGAGGAGCTCAGCCTGAACAGTGAGTCAGTGCAGACCACCTTGGTGCAGGAGCTGGGGATGTGGAAGGTGTGCGCCAAGATGGTGCCCAAGCTTTTAGCAGACAACCAGAAGGAACACCGGGTCAATGTTTGTCGAAACTTGCTAGAGAAGATCGGAGAAGATCCAGAGTTCGTTGACCGAGTCATCACAGGAGACAAGACTTGGGTCTTCCAGTATGACCATAAAAGCAAGAGACAGAGCCGGCAGTGGAAGATTCAACTGTCACCCAGACCTAAGAAGGCCCGCATGTCCAAATCAAGGATCAAGGTCATGCCGATCGCATTCTTCGACCAGAAGAGAGTGGTCCATTATGAGTTTGTGCCTGAGGGTCAGACAGTCAACCAGCAGATCCTCAGTCGCCTCCATGACCGGGTTTGGTGCAGCAGGCGGGCTCTGTGGAGACAAGTCGTGGCTGCTCCACCACGACAATGCACCCACACACACACACCGCTCAGTGTGAGGCAGTCCTTGGCCAACAAAACAGATCACAGCTCTCAACCACCCTCCTTATTCCTGAGATTTCACACCGTGCAACTTCTGGCTCTTCCCCAGGCTGTGCTCAAAGGAACTCATTTTGCCTCTGTAGAAGAGATCAAGGCCACTGTGACGAGGGAGCTGAGGGACCTCAAGGAGGAGGACTTTACCAAGTGTTTCCATACATGGTAGAAGCGAATGCAGAAGTGCATTAACACGGGGGAGGGGGGGATTACTTTGAAGGGGTGTGATAAGGAAGCTTATCATAGCTCAGGAAGGAGCTATAGAAAAGGTGAAGTGACTCTGAACAAGCAACCTGTCAGTTCTGGTAGAAATAAGAAAACAGAATTTTCCCATAAAAGACTACCAGTCCCAGAATGCACCAGGTTTCCAACAGCCATTAGAGGAGCTGAAGTGGGGAAATGTGTGTTCAATCAGGAGGGCTATGAGGTAATCCCTAAGCACTCATCTCAAAGGGCAGGGCCTGATTCAGCACAGCTGCGCTGTGTTAAGGTGGAGCACTCAAAGCAGAATAAAGGTAGAGTTTATTCTACAGAGAATCATCATCATCTTCATGATCAGCTTGGATATCCTCAGTTTCATCTGGAGGATCATCAGAAGCAGAAGCCAAACCGGACGGACAGAGAGGGCAAGAAACCCTTTGGAAGAAGGAAGAGAAAAGCCTTTGGGAGGTCTAGAGGAGTCTGGAGAAGTACGTATACTGGGAGGCATTCCAAGGGCCAGCATACATCATTGGACTGGGGAAAGCCAGAGGAATGGTGCTGCAGAGCTAGGAATCTCCAGACGGTACCTGTGAGGGAGACGGCTGCACGTGGAAGGGACCCTAAGACCCGTGCCAGAAGGTATGTGAAGAGAGATCCAGTATCTAGGGATCTGGATTGGAAGGCTGGACATAAGAACTGGACTACATACTGGCCAGGCTATAGAGAGAGGAACTCTAACAGCAATGGAAGCTCAGGTATGAACACTGATCTATGCACTAGCTATAACCTTGAAAGACAGCAGGGAAACAAGTATTCTCCTGAAAGTGCTCCATTGAGAAATTCCTCTGTGCCAATCCATGATATTGAACCCATGATTGTTGAAGAAGAGGGAAAGATTGCAGATGAAGGATGTGTTTACATGGATTGCTCTGTCTAAACTCCTTTGGTGATTTTCTGTTATAAAATACAACAACCATCACAAAGAAATACAAACTTGTTCTTTAATCTACTCAGAAAAGCTCCTGAGTAGGATTTTTAGCCACGCAGTAGAAAGCAAGCCAGTTAAGGGGTTTCAGCTGGGTAACTGCTAGCAATTGAGCCTTACCTAATTGCTTGTGAGCTCTGAGGGAATCACTTCTGAATCTATGTGTGAAGATATAAGAAGTTAACCTGAAAAGTACAATAAGAAATTTGGAGTACAATATCACCTCTATGCGGATGATATTATGTTGTACATTCCATTTACGATCCCTAACCTACCACTACAACGCCTATCAGACTGCTATAACGAAATCACAATTTGGCTAAAAACTCAAAATCTCCACATAAACCATGCCAAAACAGAAGTCCTAATTGTAACAAAAAATCAATCATATATCCCTCCAACCCACATAACACTACAAGACCAAGAAATTAAAATAAAAAACGAAATAAGATATCTAGGCGTAATCATAGATTCACACCTTACAATGGAAACCCACATTAAAAATACTATAAAGAAAATCTATTTTAAACTCAAAATACTCAAACAACTACGCCCGCTAGTATTTATAGAGGATTTTATTAATATAATACAGGCTACCATAACCCCTCACTTTGATTTCGCCAACCTAATACTAATGGGCATTTCAAAACAAAACATTAAAAGGATTCAACTAGCTCAAAATGCAACAGCTAGAATTATACTAAAAATAAACTCACTCCAACACATAACACCAATTCTAGCATCCCTTCACTGGTTACCTATTCAAAGCAGGATAATTTACAAAATAATAATAACATCATTCAAAGCCTTACATGACATGGCCCCGACTACTCTATGTAGTCTAATATGCAAAGAACTTTCTAAGCCTACCCACAGAAAAGGACAATCAAATAAACTAAAGATTCCAAAAGACTTTATAAAAGCACATAAATTAACAAATAATAGAGCCTTTTCTCACATAGCTCCAACCATTTGGAATTCGCTACCAGAGGATCTACGATCACTAACAGAGATCGTGGAATTCCGCAAAAAATTGAAAACATATCTATTCACTAAACACTATAATACAATGGAAACCCTAGAACCCATATTAGACAAAGGCTAAATAGCCACCTGTTCACATCAAGTACAAACCTAACTCTATCCGGACAACACTTATAGCTTAAACGAAATGACGATCCAAGCTCTTATGCCCAAATACCTCCACATGTATATAGTTGCATATGTTATGTTCTTTTTTACGCTGTTCGACACTACACTACGTTAGTTAACTTGATACTCACGGTTCTAGCTTACATATACTGTTTGTTTATTAAACTGTGTTTGTTTAATTTATGATGTTCTATGTAAAAGTTATGACGTTCTATGTAAAACAAACTGCGCTTTGTTAATTGTTGTTAATTGTACACCGCAACTGAACTTTGGAAGATGCGGTATATAAATGTTAAATAAATAAAAAAAAAAACAAAAAACAGTTTTTCCTTTCTTTGTGGATTTTTGTTTGTTGTTTGATACACTGCTAAGAAAATATTAGCTAAAGCCTACAGAAAAGACCAGTTTGTTACCAACCAGGTCTTATTTTTTTTGCTTTGATTGCCTGACAAGTTCAAATGTTGTTTTCCTGATTTTGTTTTTCCAAGTTTAACACTGAAAGCAAGTATCCTGATTTATGTGCTACCAAGCATATCTGTGTTGGGAGAAATAACCCCAAAAATAAATATCTTATTGGCTTTACCCTCAAGCACAACTAATTATTGTGAGCAGCTGTGTCTGGTGTGAATGGACTGCATTGCCCACAATCCCTTGCAAATCATATTGATATATGCACTTGCCAAGACTGTGAACATTCTCACCCAGGCAGCCGTCTGACAGGGGACAATGTGTAATTTCTCTGTAGATTTTGTAATAACACATTTATGGGACAGTCTTGTTTCTTTGTCGTCACACCTCGTACTTTAAGTCGTTCATTTTTGTGTAAGAATGAGTTAGCTTCTTTGATAGTTAAGGAGGGGAGGTTTGGGTCACTTAATAGGACGAGAGGCTTTCATGGTGTTGAGTGTGAGCACACTGTTGCTAGAATAAGTGTTCAACTTTCTTGCCGTTTGGTGCACAGTAGATGAGGTAGATTGATAGATTTCTGTTTGAGATCATCATCATGACATTGCTTTCATCAGAGTTAGACTGAGCTCATGGTGAACTTTAAGTGATCCATTGCAATAAGAGCTCCTCCACCTTTTCTTGTGTTCCTTGGGCAGCTATGTACCATGAATGATTAGAAGTAATTTGATTTAGAATGACCTTGTCTGTATCATAGAGCCAGGTTTCCATGATGCACATTATGTCTATCTTTTGGTCATGTACGTAGTCTGTTACGGTGTGGAATTTGTTTCTGATGAAAAGTGCATTGATTAAGGCACAAGGTGGTGTGATGCTGGGTGTTAAATCGTTGGATGTTGGAGTATTGTTACGGGGTTTATGAAGATTAATCTGTGCATTTTCTTATTTCCTGTGTGGTAGGTGGTCTGCCTTTGTGTTCTGTATTTTCTTCCTGCTATGATTGGAATTCGATGGCTTATGGTGGGGTGCATAGTCTCTGTAGCATTTATGTGTTTGAGAAGCAATGTTATTGCTACAGCCAGTAGTCATAGTGTGAGTAGTCTAGTGTTCATGGTTCGTTGCTGTGCGCCTTTTGGTATGGGAGTGTGGTGTCTGTCTTGATTCCTATTGCTATGAAGCCTTAAGGTTTGGGAATGCTGTCCATAGGCTTACTTCAGTTGTCTTAGCTCCTAGTTTACCTTGTTAATCTCCTGCGGTCCACTCCAAGGGCCATGTTGTGGCCCTTAGACATAGGCCCACCAGGCATGGGTTCCCCTGAAGTGCGGTGGAATTTAACCAGTTGGGGGGAAACCCTTGGTGATGTCAGGATGTGGGTGGGGAAAGGAGTTGCGTGGAGCAGGCCTACCTTCCCCGTCTGCAGTCTGGTGTGGTGGAGAGTCCTTTCCTGAAGATCAGTGTCGGTGAGCTTGCTGGGGCTCAGGTCCCTTCCCTTGATCCCCAGGGAAGCTGGCAGTGCAAGGGAGAAGTGCAAGGAGTAGAGGTTTTAGGAGGAAGTGCAGAACCGAGGCACTACATATAATGTCTTTGCTGAATGGGATGGCTGATATTGGGACTGAAAAAGTTATAAAAGATGTGCCCTATTGAATGCTAGGTCAGGGTCCAATAAGTCGGTTTCGATATATGATTTGATTAGGGAATGTGTTAGACATCTTGTGTATTACTGAATTATGGTTTCAGCAATCAATGTTGCCCAGCTGATTATCTCTGGGAATGGTCTTGTCAGGATGGGAAACAGAGGGGGGGGGGGGAGTTTTTATTGTATTTAGGAAATATCTGTCTGTCTATGGTTAAACTGTTTCTTCAGAGCAATCTGTTGATAGCTCTTGATAAGCTCTCTGTCTAGTTTATGTCCCTCTGGGAGTCCTTTCTTTCTAGGGATTGTTCCATTTTACTAGATTTTATTGCTAAGACGCCTGAAAATGTGTCTACAACTTGTATTTTAGGTGATTTTAATCTCCCAGATTTGGCTTTAGGAAAAGGTCAGTGTGTTTATGAAGCCATGGTTGCTTTGGGTTTCTTTTAAAGTGTTCAATCGTCGACTCATGTTGCTGGAAATGTTTTGAACATTGTTTTTATTCCCTGTGCTTGGAATCCTGTTTCCTGTAACCATGTCTCCTTGCTCTGGTCTGATTATTGGCTGTTTGATCTTCCTTTTTATACTGGAACAAGGGATTTTCAGGAGTCATTTGTTAAACAGGTGAGATCTGATTTTGAATTGCCCAAAGTAATTGCTTGGGTAGACGTGGTTTTAGGGCTATTTCAGGATGTTGATTTTTTTGTTAATAATCGGAATGCAGTTTTTTCAACTTTTTGGATAAGTTGGCACCAATGTGGGAGGTGCATGCTAGAATGAGAGGGAGCGTGGAATAGTCCTTGGATGTTGCCAGTTCATAGACAATTGAGGAGAGATTTAAGGCAGGAGGAACAGAGGTGGAGGAAGTCTGGGGACTCTGATGCTAAAAATTAATTTTTTATATCAGTTTGCAAAAATGCAATGTGTGCCTTCGAGTCAGTCCTGACTCCAGGCGACCCAGAAGCTCCTGGGTTTTCATGGCAGTGTCACCGGAAGTAGATTGCCAGGCCTTTCTTCCGAGGCAATGGAGGGTTAAGTGACTTGCCCAAGGCCACAAGGAGTGCTAGTGGGAATTGAACCCTGGTTGCTCAGTTACCAAGCCAGTGTTCTAACCACTAGGCTACTCCTCCACTCCATCAGTTTGCAGGAACATAAAATTTATATTGGAACTGGCAAAGGGGGATTACTTTAAAAAAAGGAAGATCATGTCACTGGTCAACTGCCCTAAAGTTTTGTTATTTGGGGTACTATACTCTTTGACAAGGGAAAACCGGAGGAGGGCTCAAAGTTCTTTTCCTCTGAGCTTGTTAATGGGTATTTTTTGAAGAAAGGCTACAAGTTCCGCAGTCTTTTCAGGCTCCGATTTGGTATCTTCCTTTCCTTGTTACCAACCATTGGGGTTATGGAATGAGTGAGAAGGTGGGTAGGGAGGAGGTTGGTCAGCTTTTGAAGTGTCTGAAGCCCACCTGTGTGACCTCAGATGTATGCCCGGTTTGGGTCGCGGGGGGGGGGGGGGAGGACTAGTTCCCTTCTTTTGTATTTGACCAGATTGGTAACTTCCTTTCTCATCAAGGGTAAAGATCCTGGGCCTCTCAAGGTGGCTACTCTTCTTTATTATTCTTTATTCTTGTACTTGATATACCACTCAGGCGATTGCATCAGAGCGGTTTACAATACAAGGTTACTGTGAAAAACAGGAAGTATGAAAGGAACGCTGTTTGTAGACAGTCACCATGTAGAGGGGAGCCAGGTTAAAAAGCATGGAGGCAGGAAGGAGAAACAGCCAATTCAGGTTAGAGGATGAGGGAGGTCAAAGGCAACATGAAAGAAATGGGTCTTAAGCATAGCCTTGAACTTACGGAAGGAGTTCTAGGCAGAGGGGAGTGGAAGTGGTCCAAGAAAGAAGAAAGCCAAGTTGCGTGCGAGTTCAAGGTGTGCCTGAGAGATTCAGGGAAGGGAGACACGATTGACATGGATGGAACATAGAAGATGGTGTGGAGTATGGTAGTGGATAAGGTCAGAGATATTGTGGAGTGTTAGTGTGGATGGCCCTATGAGAGACAGTGAGGCTCTTGTATTGAATTCTGTATCTGATGGGAAGCCAATGGAGGTCAATAAGTAAGGGAGTGACGTGATCTGAGCAGGAGGCATAGGCAAAGATATGGACTGCCATGTTTTGTAGTAGCTGTAGTTTTTGCAACTGGAAGACCTGCCAGAGCAACATTACAGTAGACCAGTCTTGAGATAAGCAAGGAATGGAGAAGTGTTATCATGGCGGGGATAGATACAAACAGACTGTGCAAATCTGATGTAAGAAATAGGAGTTGCGGATGATTGTGGAGAGATGCTCACTGAATGAAAGTGCAGAATTCAGGGTATCACCAAGACAGCGAAGAGATGCAACTAATGAGATAGGCCCCAATGCAAGCAGAGAGGCTGATGATGGACACAGGGAGCCCCAAACGTAAATCAGATAGCAGCTGACTTAGCCGGTAGTTGGGGCCACCAAGAAGAAAACAAAACCAAGACAGATTCAGGAAAGCACCCTGGCAGTGGAAAATACAACTTGTCTCAAGATGAAAAATGACACAGCACATCTCTCATTAAAATTACAATGCAAGTCATTATAATTTAATAACAGATTGCAATTCATTCAATGTAATTCAATGAGAGATGCAGAATAAGATCAGACAGGATCTGTGTAATGTAAACTGTTGCTGTATTCCACACTTGGCTTTGCAGACTACAGAGTCCAGATGAGTTTGTACTTCTTATACCCAGTGTAAATGCATAGTCACTTCACAGCCCTGAAGAGGCTATAGCTCTTGAGAACTTGTCAAAAATATATTTCATTAGTCCAATATTAAAAAAATATATATATATGTATCACCTATGACTTGTTTGTTGACCTTAATTTGCACATTACTAATATTTTGCACCATTCCTCAGGTTCAAAAAGGTAGCCTCGAGGTCCTGTTCCCACTGCTGAAAATCTCACAGGAGTGAAGTTGGCGCGTCTACCCCTTCATAAAAAGTGACAAAGTTTCCTAGTAACACTCCAGAAAGTGCCCTCTGGTATTGGTATAGAAGTACCTGAAAGAGCTACAGCATTCTGGGGAGCACAACAATTTTGATGCTTGCAATCTGCCCCAGCCAAGAGGGTTTAAGCTTGTCCCAGAAAGCGTAGTTACTCACCTGTAACAGGTGTTCTCCAGGAGCAGCAGGAATCAGTCCTCACATATGGGTGACGTCGGCGCCGACGGAGCCCTCGCGGAGCAATTTTCCCCAGCTTTCAAAGAAAGCCTTTGGGAATTGCAGCGCGCATGCGCGGTCCCCTTCCCGCCCAAAGGTGCCATCTTGGCCAGTCTGATGACATAGCGAAAAGACAGCAAAAAAAATTGCAAAAACTAAATCAGAAGATTGCAACTCCAAAGGGAGGAGGGAGGGTTGTGAGGACTGATTCCTGCTGCTCCTGGAGAACACCTGTTACAGGTGAGCAACTACGCTTTCTCCAGGACCAAGCAGGAAGTCAGTCCTCACATATGGGACTCCCCAGCTTAAGGCTACCGGAGACCCTAAGCACAAAAATGAGCTCCCTCTAGCTCAGCAGTACAGAAGGAAGGAATCTTCTCTGAGTAATCTCCAACGGTAGCCCAACATCCGGGATGGAGGGTAGGAGTTGCCTAAACCTCGAAGAGATTACGGAGGACTGCCTGTCCGAAAGCACTGTCCCTGCGGGACTCCCTCTCGAGGCAGTAATGGGCCGCGAAAGTCTGGCTCGAGGACCAAGTAGCGGCCCGGCAGATATCTGCCAATGGAACAGAGCGGAGGTAAGCCACTGACGCAGCCTTCGCCCGAACCCGATGAGCGGTGACTCGACTCTCCAACGAGAGACCTGCCGCCGCATAAATCCAAGCGATACAGTCAGCTACCCAGATGGACAGAGTGCGCTTGGAGACAGGGAGCCCCAATTTATTAGGGTCGTAAGACAGGAAGAGCTGAACCGTCTTACGGTGCTCCCGCGTACGATCAAGGTAGAAGTTCAGCGCTCTTCTACAGTCCAGGGTATGCAAGACCCTCTCAGCTCGGCTGGAGTGAGGCCTGGGAAAGAAGGTCGGAAGCACCACCTCCTGATTGATGTGAAAAGGGGAGACCACTTTTGGAAGAAACTTAGGGCGAGTCCGCAGGACTACCCTATTCTTGTATAACCGAGTGTAGGGAGGATCAGACACCAGGGCCTGCAGCTCACTAACGCGTCTAGCGGAAGTGAGGGCTACCAGAAATAAGGTTTTCCAAGAGAGAAAACGGAGAGGACAGGTAGCCATGGGTTCAAAAGGCGGGCAGGTGATCCGCTGTAAAACCACGTTCAGGTCCCAGTCAGGGGCTGGGGGGCGCAATGGTGGTTTGAGAAGAAGGAGGCCCCGGGAGAACCGAGCCACGAGGGGGTGGCCGGAAAGAGGCCTGCCTTCCACCGGCACATGATGTGCCGAAATAGCACTGAGGTGAACCTTGACCGAGTTGGACTTGAGCCCAAGATTGGAGAGGGAAAGCAAGTACTGCAAGACCACCGACACTGGGCAGGAGAAGGGATCTTGAGAGCGTTGAGCACCCCAGTTGGAAAAGCGACGCCATTTAAGGGCGTAGGATTTCCGGGTAGAGGGTCGCCTGGAAGCCAGCACGACTTCCTCCACCTCCGGAGGCAACAGGAGGGGAGCAAGAACTACCCTTTCAGCAGCCAGGCCATCAGATGGAGAGATCTGAGGTTGGGGTGTAGGAGAGACCCCTGATCCTGGGTCAGGAGGTCGGGTTGAAACCCCAGGGGCAACGGGGTATCCACCGCCAGCTGCATCAGAAGCGGGAACCACGATTGCCGGGGCCACCGGGGAGCGATCAGGATCACGGAGGCCTTGTCCTGGAGAACCTTGAAAAGAGTTCGAGACACCAGCGGCATCGGAGGAAAGGCATACAGAAGGCCCGTGGACCATGAGATCAGAAAAGCATCCGCCGCCACTCGGAGGGGATGCGGTTCCCGAGAGCAGAATCGAGGAAGTTGCCTGTTCAGAGGACTGGCAAAGAGATCCAGAGTGGGGAGGCCCCACTGGAGAAAGATCCTTTGAACCACCAACGGGTCCAATCGCCACTCGTGCGGTTGGAGGATTCTGCTCAGTTTGTCTGCCAGGTGATTTTCTTGACCTGGGAGATAGACAGCTTTGAGGAGGATTCCCCGGCCGACGGCCCAAGCGCAGAGCTTTTGTGCTTCCCGGCAGAGAAGGAAGGAGCCCGTGCCCCCCTGCTTGTTCATGTAGAACATAGCAACTTGATTGTCCGTCTGGACCAGCACTGACTGGTGAGACGTGAGGTGGGAGAAGGCCCTTAGAGCCAGGCGAATGGCCCTGAGCTCCAGGAAGTCGATCTGCTGGGCAGATTCCCACGGGGTCCAGAGACCCTGAGTACATGACCCCTGGCAATGTGCTCCCCAACCCAGGAGAGAAGCGTCGGTCGTCAGAACCTGAACCGGCGGAGGAGACTGGAAAAGCATTCCGAGCACTAGGTTGGGTAGGTGAAGCCACCATTGCAGAGAGGAGACTAGCGGGCTGGAGATGCGTACCGAGTCCGCCAGTCTCCCCGAGGCCTGACGCCATTGAGAGCGAAGGCACCACTGAGCCGGCCGCATGTTCAGGCGGGCATTGGGGGTCACATGGACCGTGGACGCCATATGACCGAGCAGCTTCAGGAAGAGCCGGGCCGAGACACGGGAATGGCTGTGAAAACGGCTGGCGAGAGCCATGAGCCGTTGAGCCCTGTCGAGCGGCAGAAAAGCCCGCGCCTGAAGCGTGTCCAACCTGGCGCCGATGAACTCGAGGTCCTGAGAGGGGAGCAGAGTGGACTTTTCGAAGTTTATGACAAAGCCCAAGTACTGGAGCAGAGCCACAGTACGCTGCATGGCGTGAGTGGCCTCCGTGGCAGACGGGGCCCTGATGAGCCAGTCGTCCAGGTACGGAAAGACGAAGAGGCCTTGAAGCCGGAGATAAGCCGCTACCACGGCGAGACATTTTGTGAAGACTCGTGGTGCGGAGGATAGGCCAAAGGGCAGTACTCTGTATTGGTAATGATTGCCCGCCACCACAAACCTTAGGTATTGTCGGTGGCTGGGTGGATGAGGATGTGAGTATAGGCATCCTTTAGATCCAAGGAGCATAGCCAATCTCCCTGCTGGAGGTAGGGCAGCAGGATTCCAAGGGTAAGCATCTTGAACTTTTCCCTCTCCAGGAACTTGTTGAGGTTCCGCAAGTCTAGGATGGGTCTGAGGCCTCCAGTCCGCTTCGGTACCAGGAAGTACTGGGAATAAAAACAGTGACCCCGCAGGTGGTGGGGCACCGGCTCCACTGCCTGTTCCCGAATAAGACTTGCCAACTCCTGAAGGAGTAAGTCCCGGTGGAGAGGGGTTCGCAGAGGCTCCCCCGGAAAGTAGGGGGGAGGTACCTGGTGGAAGTGCAGCAGATAGCCCTCTCGGACTATGTGGAGCACCCAGGCGTCTGACGTGATGTTGGACCACCTGTGGGCAAAGTGGACCAGCCGGCCTCCCGTGCTGAGAGAAACCAGCGGAGGGGGAGAGGCTATGCTGAACGAGTCAAAAACCCCCACCCTGCGGAGCAGGGGCCGGTGGCGCAGGCTTGGGGGCTTGCTGCCTACGTGATCCGTTACCCCGTCCCTTGGCCTGCTGACCCTGATGGGGAGCTGCGGGGACCTGATAATGGGGGTAGTGTTTATAGGCAGCCGCCTTCCTCGGGTAAAAGGGCTTCTTCCCCGAGCCCTTCTTCTTCTGGGAAGGGGCAGAGGTTTTCCTGGAGAGCCGAGTCCTGGTGAGAGTCTGTCTCGAGCTGGGCAGCCTTCTCGTCCATAGGTTTACCAAAGAGGTTATCACCTCTGCAGGTGTACGGCCCTGTTTCGTACAAAAATGGACCACAACCTAATTATTATTATTACTATTATTACCTGAAATGATCAGATCCAAAATGTCAGTACAGGTGCAATCAGAGTCTCTGTTTATTAGATAACTGATGACCAAATACAGGCAGCAAAATGGGGAAGAGAGTTCTATCGGGCACTAGGCACCTCAAGAATGCAACTCTCCCCCTTGAATATAGAAAGCATATTACAATTTATACCTTTTTTCCTTCCGCATTTTTTACATACAGCCCCGTCCCCAGAGCTATTCCTTTGTGTTGCCTCCCCCTCCCCTATCTTATTTTCTATTATTACTCTTTGCTCCCCTTAGTTCCTGTTGCAAAATCCCCCTGGCCCCCCTCCTCCCATACTCACCATGATCCAGCTAATCTGCTTTCTTCAGAGCCGGGCCCAGCATATATGTTGGTAGCTTTGTGGTTTCCTGTGTATGCATTTCTTTGCACATAGACCTTACAGGCCTATATCTGATATCCCCTTGCAGGTCCTAGTCTAGACTCTCCAGCCCAAACTGGCCCCTCACAAGGCTCATGATATCTCCTTATATGGTTCTTTCCGGTGCTGGATCTCTTCTTGCAGAGGCCTGTATGCTGGCTCACATGTTATAGCAGCATGACTGTTCTTTTTGTGAGATTCAGGGTAGCCAGTAAGTGATTATGAATCAGGAACATTATTAATCCTTAGCACTTAAAAATTAAAAGCAAATCTATCATACTAAACCCCAAATGTATCATACTTAACCTCTACCTCTACAAGCACTTAAACCCTACAACCCTACACAGGGGACATCGACCAACTTGCCCTGCACCCAGGGCTCGAGGTCGGAAGACTGGAGCCAAGCCTGGCGGCGGGCTCCGATGCCGGCTGCGGCCACTCGAGCCGATGCCTCGAAGCCATCATAGGCTGCTCGAGAAATGAACTTGGAGCACTCGAACACCAGTGGACAGGGCCAGAAACCTCCGCAAAGGTTCCTCGGAGAGACCAGCAGAGAATCCGGCTAGTTCTTTAGCCAGGTCCCGGAGATACATGCCCATGTAGAGCTGGTAAGTCTGGACCCGACAAGAAAGCATAGAGCCCTGAAAACACTTCTTACCGATGCCATCCAGGCTGCGGGCTTCCCTGCCGGAAGGCACCGAGGAGGGCATCTACTGGCTCTTGAGCCGATGCATGGCCGATTCCACCACCATGGAATGGTGCGGCAGCTGTGCTTTCTGGAAGCCAGGGCTCTTGTGGACTCGATATATGGCATCAACACGCTTGCTTAATACCGGCGACGCCGCCGGGCTCTCCCACATGCGGAAGAGAAGTCGTTCCAGCATCGGAGGAACCGGTACAGTAAAGTGCTCCTTCGCAGGAGAGTCATACTGGAGGGCATCGAGCTCCTCGGCTCGAGGCTCCTCCTCGGGATCCGCAGGGAAGGCCAAGGCCTTGGCCATATCCCTTACGAAGTCCGAGAACCGGGCATCCTCCGGGGGGGGGGGGGACTGCCTCCGAGGCTCGGACTCGGGGGAGTCAGAAGGGACACACAGAGTCCGGAAGGAACCAGGTGACTCATCCACCTCGGATTCCCAGGCCGACTCCTCGGAGGAGGAGTCGAGCGGCTCCAGTCGGGCGGGCACAGACGCCGTCCGCCCCGACGCCGAGGGAGTCGGCGAAGACCTCGGCCCCGAACGGGAGGCCGAAGGTGACCTCGACAGAGGATCGACTCGAGCCCGCATGGACTCGAGGATCGGCTCGGTCTCCGGGGTCGACTTAGACGTCGACGTCCCGGCGGTCAGGGCCGACGCACCAGCGAGGCCAGCGATCAATGCCCGCTGCTGGTCCATGAAGGCAGTCAAGCTGCGCTCCAAGGCCGTCAACCTGAGTCCGAACTCAGGAGACCCAGCAGCCCCCGACTCGGGCCCCGACGGCGTCGGGCCCGACGTCGGACCAGTCGGAGGCGAGTCAACGAAGACAACAGCACTTACGTGAGCAGAGGAGTCCAGTTCCAGACGAGGCTGTTTGGACGGCCACTCCAGCTCCAAAGACCCGGGATGGCTGTCGGGGCTATGCGACCTGGCCCTCGAGGAGCCAGGAGCGTCCGACGCCGCCCTCATGGGTTTCTTCTTCCGCTAATGTTCCCGGTTAGGGGACCCCCGCTCAGAAGAACTCCGGCGGTGCTCAGAGCCAGATTCTCTGGACACCGAAGCTTCTGACGAGGTCCGGGTACGGCTGGGGTCAGAGAAGATTCTCTCCCGCTGATGCTGCCGACTCCGCAAAGACTTCGCAGACATTTTGCTACAGGGCCCACAGATCATTTCTTCATGATCGGGGCCCAGGCAACGGAGGCAGCAATCATGTGTGTCGGTAAGAGACATACGTTTCTTACACTTAACACACTTTTTAAAGCCACTGGCGGCCATCGGGGGAAAAAGGGCCCCTGCGAGGTCGAACGAATGGGCCGCCAGGGAAAAATGAAAAAAAAAGAAGGGGAGGCCTCGCAACCGGCTTCGCAAGGCCGGGCGGAAAAAGGACCGGCGTCGAACCGAAGAATTACTGAAGAAATTAAGGAAAAAATCAACTTTTCGGCGGTGACTATTAGACAACGTCTGTAGGGCTCCGCGGAAAAAAGAAGACTGGCCAAGATGGCACCTTTGGGCGGGAAGGGGACCGCGCATGCGCGCTGCAATTCCCAAAGGCTTTCTTTGAAAGCTGGGGAAAATTGCTCCGCGAGGGCTCCGTCGGCGCCGATGTCACCCATATGTGAGGACCGACTTCCTGCTTGGTCCTGGAGAACTCCAGTTCCCTAAAGAGTTTATAATTCACCTGGTACAGTCTTATAACCTGGAACAAAAGCTGTACCCCCAGATATTCAACACTAATATAAGCCCGTTTGAAAGCAAATGTGCCTTTTTCTATCAACTCCAAAGGCATCTTGACTGGTAACATTTTGGATTATGGCATATTAATTTTATTTATTTATTTATTTATATATATATATATTTATATACCGCATCTTCCAAAGCTCAGTTGCGGTTTACAATGAACAACAATTAACAAAGTAAATTTGTTTTACAGAGAACGTCAATATTATAACAGAACATATTTACAAGGAACATCATATTATAAGTAAACAGTCAAACAATGTGAGATAAATACAAAGTGGCACAGATTAACTATATACAGTTTTTATATGTATATATATACATGGATGTGAAAGGATGTAAGCTGAGAGGTCATCGTGGGTGTGTGTTTTTGTTTGTGTTAAAGGCTTTTGCTTAATGTGGACTGAATACCTGTTTAACCTTTGTCTAGTGCAGGCGCTGAGTTATCTATGTTATAGTGTTTGGTGAACAGATAAGTTTTCAGTTTTTTACGGAATTCCATGATTTCGGTTAAGATTCGTAGCTCTTCTGGGAGGGAATTCCAGGTCATTGGGGCTATGTGGGAAAAGGCTCTGTTTGTTGATTTATGGGCTCTTGTATAATCTTTTGGGGTCTTTAATCTGTTTAATTGTCCTTTTCTGTGTGTGGGCTTGGATGGTTCTTTGTGTATTAAGTTACATAGCATGGTTGGGGCCATGTCGTATAGCGCCTTAAATACAGTTATTATTGCTTTGTAGGTTATTCTACTTTGAATTGAATTTTAAAGCCCGGAAGTCTACTATACTCTTTAATTCCCACACTAGAAGGGGGGGGGGGGTGTGATCTGTGGCCTATCCACAGAAAACATATCTACAAATAGGGTAATTTGATAATCTACTCCGTCTTCTGTTCTGTTGAAATCAGAATTCACCCTAATTCACGCCACAAGTGACTATGGAAAGAGCAAATAGCAGCAGGAACAATCAGAGGGTCCCCCCCCCGCACCCTGCCAAGATCAAAAAAGGTCAAGTATGCACCATTAACTTTTGTACAAGCCTTGGGACTTTGATGCATTACCCTTAACCAACCAAAAAAAAAAGAAGATCTCAAAACACATCTTTTTCCAATGTCCTAACATAAGAGACAATTTACTTGGTCAAACACCTTTTCAGCATCAACTGAGGGAATAAGGTGGTGATTCTCTCCCCTGCCTCCATATGCAACCCATATTAGGTTTAGGATCTTGTGAATATGAGTGGCACCCAGCCTAGCTAACCAGCATAAAGACGAAATTAGACCTTACCTGCTAATTGTCTTTCCTTGAGTACTCTCCGGGCCAGTCCAGAACAGATGGGTAGTCAAATCCCCCTCCTCTAGCAGCTGAGGACTGAATGCTGATTCTTGTTGCTAGGATACCTATCTCTCCCCTGGCGACAGGAGGCAGTCTTAACGTAACAAGCAGATAAAAAACAACAAAGTGGCACAGGAAAAATGGAGAAAGAGTTACACCAAAAGACTCTGAGCGTGTGCAACGCGCTGCTACAGAAGCCGGCTACACTGCTCAATAAGAGGCACGGTGACACCCGAGGAACCACCCAGAGAAGTAACCTCGCAGTGCCCCATTTTATTTTATTTATTTATTTATTTTTTTTTTTTCTTTCGCATATAAATATTGTCTCTCGATTACCATATTCCACCAAACTGACTATGAACAGACCTTGAGCTCACAGAAACCGCATAAAACACAGCAGGGCGGGATCTGGACTGGCCCGGAGAGTACTCAAGGAAAGACAATTAGCAGGTAAGGTCTAATTTCGTCTTCCTTATCGTCTCTCCGGGCCAGTCCAGAACAGATGGGTAGTACCAAAGCAGTAACTAACCCAGGGAGGGACCTGTGAGCCCCGCTATCACGGCGGAAGACCCCACCGAAGCATCCTGACGCGCAAGCACATCCAAGCGATAATGACGCGAAAACGCATGAAGAGACGACCAGGCCGCCGCTCGACAAATGTCCACCGGCGGAACCAAGGCCGACTCCGCCCAGGACGTGGCCTGTCCCCTGGTAGAATGCGCCCGCAGCCCGACCGGCACGGGTTTGCCTCTGGTCTCATACGCTACCCGAATGGCTTGCTTCACCCAACGCGCAATGGAGGCCTTAGAGGCCGCTTGACCTTTGGACGGCCCGCCAAACAGCACGAACAAACGATCGGACTTACGAAAAGACTCTGTCTCCCTAAGGTAGCGCCGCAGGACGCGGCCCATATCTAACCGTCTGAGTGAACGATCAACCGAAGATCCTGCTGCGGTAGCCCCAAAGGTGGGAAGCGAAATCGACTGATTCAAATGGAAGGCAGATACCACCTTGGGCAGAAAAGATGGAACAGGACGCAAGACCACTTTTTCCGCAGAAAACTGAAGAAAGGGAGGCCGACAGGAAAGAGCCTGCAAATCAGAAATGCGGCGAGCCGAACACAAGGCGACCAAGGCGGCCGTTTTCCAGGACAGCTCCCGAATGGAACTGGAGGAGCGCGGCTCAAAGGGAGCAGAAACCAAAACCTCCAGCACAAGATTCAAATCCCACGGAGGAATAACCTGCCGGACAGGAGGCCGAATAAGCTTGGCCGCCCTGAGGAATCGCAAGATATCCGGATGTGAAGAAAGACGAGACCCGCGAACCGGACCCCGAAACACCGCCAATGCAGCCAACTGCACCCTCAAGGTGCTCAGAGCAAGACCCTTCTCCAGCCCACACTGGAGAAACTGAAGAATATCTGGAACTGAAGAGAAACGTGCTCGCAGGGATCGATCACCACACCAAGCTTCAAACACGCGCCACACGCGGATGTACGCTAGCGACGTGGAGCGTCGGCGAGACTGCAGCAACGTGGAAATCACCGAAGAGGAATACCCCTTCCGTCGCAAGCGATCCCGCTCAAGAGCCAGGCCGTAAGCAAGAACTGATCCGCCTGGGGCATTGGAACGGGACCCTGCATCAGCAAGTCCGCTCGAGCGGGCAATCGCCAGGGCGGCGCTACTAGTAGCCGCATCAGATCGGCATACCAAGGGCGCCTGGGCCAATCTGGAGCAATAAGGATCACCCGACCCTCGTGAGTGGCTGCTTTCTGAATCACTCGCCCTATCAAGGGCCACGGCGGAAACACATAGAGAAGCTGACCCGACGGCCAGGGCTGCGCGAGACCGTCGAGACCCTCCGACATGTGTTCCCTGCGTCTGCTGAAAAAACGCTCGGTCTTGGCATTGTGCAGCGTCGCCATTAAATCCATGACCGGGTGACCCCAGCGTCGAGTGACCTCCAGAAACACGTCCGCATGGAGTTCCCACTCTCCGGGATCCAGGCGGTGACGACTGAGATAGTCGGCCTGCACATTGTGCTTGCCCGCGACATGGGACGCCGAAAGTGCCACCAGGTGCACCTCCGCCCATTGAAACAAGCGCTGACTCTCCTCCAGGAGAACGAGACTGCCCGTTCCCCCTTGGCGATTTATGTAAGACACCGTCACGAGATTGTCGGAAAAGACTCGCACAGGCTTTCCCTCCAGCAACTCCACAAACGCCAGCAGCGCGAGATACACGGTGCGGCGCTCCAGACGATTGATGGACCATCGAGCCTCCTCCATCGACCAGGAGCCCTGTGCTATTTGAGCTAAGCAATGCGCCCCCCAACCGGACAGACTGGCATCCGTGGTAACCAAGACCCACTCCGGCAGAGACAAGGGACGCCCGCTAGGAGATGATCGGGAACCATCCACCAGTGGAGACTGGCCTTCACCTGATCGGGACAGCCCAAGCGCCGGGAGAGCGGATGACGCTGCGGAGACCACCGCGAGAGAAGAGCCTGTTGAAGAGGCCGCATGTGCGCCCGAGACCAAGGCACCAGATCCAAGGCCGCCGCCATTAGTCCCAGCAACTGCAAGTACTTCCAAGCTGTGGGAGCACGAAGACGTAAGAAGGCGGACACGTGAGATAGAAGCTTGCGGACACGGTCCAGCGGTAAGGAGACGAGCCCTTTGCCCGTGTCGAAAAAGGCCCCCAGATAGTGAAGCTGCTGAACCGGCTGCAGGCGACTCTTGGCCTGATTCACTATCCAACCCAGGTTCTCGAGACAAGAAACCACTCGCACGGTGGCAGCAAACGATTCCTCGCGTGACGGAGCTCGAATCAACCAGTCGTCGAGATAGGGATGCACTTGCACGCCCTCTTTGCGGAGAGCCGCCGCCACCACCACCATCACTTTGGTGAACGTGCGGGGCGCCGTCGCCAGCCCGAAGGGCAAGGCCCGAAACTGAAAATGACCCAGGGGAACCGCAAACCGAAGGAAACGCTGATGGGCTGGAAGGACCGGGATGTGGAGGTAAGCCTCCGTCAAATCGATGGAAGACAGAAATTCCCCCGGATGCACGGACCGGATCACCGACCTCAAAGTTTCCATACGGAAATGAGAGACGCGCAGACAGCGGTTGACGTGCTTCAGATCCAAAATTGGCCGGAAGGAGTCTCCCTTCTTGGGAACCACAAAATAAATGGAGTATCGACCGAAACCGCACTGGTCTCGAGGAACTGGAACCACGGCCCGGAGCCGCAGCAAACGCATCAACGTGTCTTGAACGGCCTGTCGCTTGACCGCCGGCCCGCAGGGAGAAAAAAGGAACGCATCCGACAGAGGAGAAGTGAATTCGAGCGCATAACCCTCGCTGATAATCCGCAGTACCCAGCGATCGGTGGTAACGGCGGCCCAAGCGGAGAAAAACTCCTGCAACCGACCCCCTACTGGGAGCTCCGCTTGGACCGGCCTCGCTTCATTGGGGCTTCTTGGCGGCCGCCAAAGAGGCACCAAAATAGCCTCTGCTGGAGCCTCTAGCGCCCCGAAAGGAAGGACCCCGAGACGGAAAGCGACCGCGCTGATACGGGCTAAAACGAGCTCCCCGAAAGCGGCGAAAATCACGCCCTTGGCCTCTCGAGAAGGAACCTTGCTTACCCCCCTTAGGACGATCCTCCGGGAGGCGACCCCCTATTGAGTCACCCAAATCCTTGACAATCTTTTCCAGCGCCTCCCCAAACAGAAGCTTACCCTTATACGGCAGCTTACTAAGACGCGCTTTGGAAGAGGCATCCGCCGCCCAATTTCTTAACCAGAGAAACCGGCGGGCGGCAACCACGGAAGCCATCGCCTTTGCGGTAATGCGAATCAAATCATAGAAAGCATCCGCCAGATAAGCAGCCGCCGACTCGAGCTTCGCCGCTTCAGAAGCAGAAGAAGGACCCTCGGAACTGGACGCCTGTTGACTCCACCGAATAGAAGCACGAGAAACGAACGCCCCACAGACCGAGGCCTGCAGCGCCAGAGCGTTGGCATCAAAGGCCTGTTTCAAGAGCCCCTCCAAGCGACGATCCTGCACATCCTTCAGGGCCGTAGCCCCCTCTACCGGAATGGTGGTCTTCTTGGTGACCGCCGAAACAAGCGCATCCACCTTCGGCACGCGCAAGAGCTCCAACTCCTCCTGGGGCACCGGATACAAGCGAGCCATGTTCCGAGCCCCTCTCAAGGAAGCCTCGGGGAACTCCCACTCCGACTCAATCATCTGTTTGATGACCCGGTGGAAAGGAAAACATTTCTGTTCAGACTTAAACCCCTGGAAAAGGGGATCCTCCAAGGGCTCACTTTGTACCGCTGGCGGAACAACATTGAGCGCCAGCAGAGACTGCGCAATTAGCGCAGACAATTCTTCCTTCCGAAAAACCCTAAACAAATTAGGGTCTTCCCCAGGCCCCAACTCACCCTCTTCTAAATCAGCCGGCCAGGGGTCCACACATGAATCATCTTGGAGCTCACCTTCCTCTGGCCCCAGAGCCTCTGTAGGCAGGGAAATGCTATCCCCCCTAGAAGCTGAAAGGGTAGGCAAGCCCTGAACCCCCTCTGTAGGTCCGGAACAGCCAGAAAACCCAGCCTGAGACTGCGGCAGAGATCCTGCCCCCCCAGGCAAAGGAGTCTGCGAGTGCTTGAGCAAATACGCCCGATGAAACGCCAAAATGAATTCGGGACTAAGAAGAGGATCCAGCACGGCAGGGAGAGGAGATATAGAAGGCTTCTCCTGCTCCACCACCACATGGCGTGATTTGGCCTTTTTCTTCGCCGGCTTAGCCGTCGGGTCTGTCGACGCGGCTGGCGCGGACAAAATGGCCGCCGCTCCCGCGCTTTCCGCGGGAGTCTGAAACGCCTCAAGATGGTCCCCCTGAGAACCGGAGCGTTCGGGCATGACGGAGAAGAAGCGGCCTAAACCCAAGGGAAGCCCAGAAGCCCGAAGGAGTGAGAAAACAATACCGGCAAAAGCCCCCACACACGGAAAGGCGCGCGCCCGCGACAGAAACAAGGGAAGCAGAAATCAACCCCAAAATACCTGGTGAGGAGCCGATAGCGAGACGCTCACAAATAGCCAGGAAACCGCTGCTATTTTCGTGTCCCGAGGACCGGAGTGCCAAAAATCAGAGCACCTGCGATTCAGGACAGTAACTGGGGCCCCCAGGTCTGATCCCTAGCAGCACATGGCACAGAGAAGAGGAGACAGGCTCTGTCCCATTCCCTGTGCACCGCAGGGCAGGCACTCACCTCAATAGAAAGTGCTAAATACCCAGCCAGGGCCAAGCACCAACTTAAAGTGAAACTCTTTCCAAAAATAAAGCAGAAAGAAGGGCAAAGTAACAGAACAGCAATGGGGAGACAAATCTCTACACATCCAGTCTAGCTGCTGAGGACATTAAGACTGCCTCCTGTCGCCAGGGGAGAGATAGGTATCCTAGCAACAAGAATCAGCATTCAGTCCTCAGCTGCTAGAGGAGGGGGATTTGACTACCCATCTGTTCTGGACTGGCCCGGAGAGACGATAAGGAAGCTAGCGTGATCAGTATGAATTAAAATGTAGCTGGCCAATGTTTTTGTTAAGATTTTGATATCTATATTAGAGAAAAAGGGCCTTAAGAGCCACAATCTGAAGTATCCCTCCCCTCCTTATAAATAGGCAAAATCATGGCCAGCCCATAGTGGCTGCAAAGTCCCCTCCCTGTTTAACAACAATGAAAACAGTCATTAGTAATTCCAATAGAGGATCCATAGAAGCTTTATAAAACTTCCCAGACAGGCCATCCAACCCTGGGAATTTCCTCCAAGTTTAAGAGATCCTGTAGTTTCCCTAACTTCATCCATAATATTATGATCTAATCCCTCTCACTCTTCCTTAGACAAAGGATTCAATTCAACCGAGTCCAGATAACTGTCTACATCAGGAATTACAAATCCCTCCCTCCACCTATAAACGGATGCAGAAAACTCTTTAAATTGTTCCCTGATCATCTTGTTTTTAACTAAGAATTCCCCTTGAGCCCCACAGACACGGATCCGTCTCTGCTCTTGTTGCTTCTTTAACCATGCAACTAACCTTGTGACCCACCTTATCCCCAAGTCTGTTTCACTTGCATCATATGCCAACTAAATCTGGCACATTACTTCTGCCCACAATTTGATTCTCATTGCAGAAAGTGGTGCCTGAAGTCCCCCACTGGGCCACTGTTTGGAACTCCAAATTCTAGTTACCTCCTGGAACACCTCAATCTTTTGCTTGCGCTTCTTTTGAGCACCTAACCTAAACAACCTACCCTGTATCACAGCTTTAAACCCATCCCAGACCACAGCTACACTTTTCCATTATTGTTCAAAATACTCTTTTATATCACCCTCTTACGTCCGTACTACTTAATCTCTTGGGTAATGCCTATCATTTATTCTCCAAAATTTCCCTTTTCTGTCCCAAGATGGAGAAGAGAGTTTCCTGATCAATCCCATATCAGATTTCATGCGCTTCAGGTCCCTGAGGAACAACCTTCTTTTAAAGGGAGAGCTGATTGCAACCTATGCATTGGAACCCAATAGAAATTGGGTTTTGAAATTATATTTCAAGGACACTTCCTGCATCAAAAAAATGCTTTTGATTTTTCTAAGACTACACAGCAGAGTCAAACTGCTTTTTTGAGGACAAATTTTGTTGCGTTTTTCTTGTAAATATATAGTTCATTTTGAAAATAAATGAGGAATTTTACATGACTGGATTTCCTCGAATCCTGACAGACCAGTGCATATTAAGTAGGATGTACCAAAGCTCTTTCAAAACGGGCAGGAGGAAGCCAAGGGCTGTTCAGAGGACACATGCCTCAAATGCTGTAGCTGGGCTCCTCCCCCACCCCACCCCCATATCAGCCAGATTGTAAGGTCTCACAAGGGAATGCAAAGGCCAAGAGGCTGCCCATAAGAACATAAGATATGCCATACTGGGTCAGACCAAGGTCCATCAAGCCCAGTATTCTGTTTCCAACAGTGGCCAATCTAGGTCATATGTACCTAGCAGTTTCCCCAAGAGACACAAGTTCCACAATGCCTGTACTGGGTCAAGCATTGATATCTTCGGTATCAATGCCCAGCAACTGTCTGCCAGTGGAACAAAAAAATCATTTTACTCTGCCCAAGAAAATGCCTGTGCTCTAGTACAGTGTTTCTTAACTAGTGTGCCAGGGCATACTGGTGTGCTTTGGGAAATTCTTTGGTGTGCGTTGGTGGTGACAGCCAGAGATGGGGCAAGCGCCTCATGAGGCCATGCCTTGCCACATCTCAACTGACCAGTACCCATGAAAAATAGCCATCTGTTTCCTGCTCCATCCCCAAGCAGAACACAGACCGGGTGAGGACAGGGTTAGCTTGGAGAAGATAGTCTAGATCTTTTTTTTGCGCTCTCTCTTAATTTATCCCTCCCATCATTCCAGGACAGCAGGAGAGAAGTGCAATTGATTGAACCCATGCTCCAGATCAAAGAATAATCCCCTAGCCTCCCTGCTCTAGTTCTCACTTCTATTCTAGGATGTTGAAAAATAGCTTTTATTTTCAGGTTAGTGATAGTGGTAATGAATGATCTAGTAGCTATAAACTGGATGCTCTGGGACCAAGTGCAAAGTCTCTGACCTGAACCTCTCTCTTACACAAAATTTACATGTTGGGAATAGTCTGACTGTTAACTAATCAGATTTTTTTCTCCGGTGCAAAACTAATTGTCTTGTATCTAGGATATAGCTACCAGCCCTGAGGTTTTTATAATACACCCAAAAATATATTTTTAGTAGCAAAACTGAAAAACTATACCTAAAAGCATATATTGCTTCAATTTTTCATGGACAGAATCCACTGAATTCCCCTCATCCTCCCCACTAACAACAACTGGATTACTTACTACAAGCAGTCTCTGCCTCCCTTCCATCAGTAGGACAGCAACACTTCTTACAGGGGCAATTTTTCCACATGGGTTAGCTTTAGCCAGGATATGTGGAGGAGTCTTACCCATGTGCGTCCTCTGCTGGCTTCAATCTGGTGTCTGAATGCATGGAGCCCAGCCATCTCATATGACCTGCTGGCCTCATATTTTCAGATTGGAGATTAAATCTGACAGACTGAGGCACCCACAGGTAAAAAAATGCTGCTTTCCTTCTGCCAGTGGGAGGGACAGAGCGGTGAGGATCATGCAGACAGAGCCAACCTAACCACTAGGCAAACTAGCAGTAGCCTAGGACAGCAGCTTCTGGGAGAGGAGCGGTAGCAAAGGGAGCTACAGTCAAAGCAAAGCCATGGGTCCTGGCAGCCACACTGTCACAGTGCATGCTTTTACCTGCAGGAAGAAGGGGCGATAGGAAAACAGACTATTTACCCTTGGAAGTGGCTTTTTGAAAAATCGCCCTTGTTTTGCTTATATTTAACACACAAAATTTAATATTTAAAAGTGCGATGTCCATAGATGCATTTTTATAGGATTGTTCTGGAAAGGATGGTGTTGAAATGATTATAACCGAGTTTAATAATCCAAATCTTGGGGTGCAGGTGGTGTTAGGGTCTAAAAGCTAACTTGTGAGGGGACACAGGACTGAAGTTTCACCTAGGGCCCCTGATACTCTTGCAACGGCCAAGCACACAAAATTTCATTTGTGTGCCCCAAGGACTGAAACTCAAAATAAAAAAAGATTGAGAAGCACCGCTCTAGTGGAAAGAGCTCTCAATCCCAACAGGAACCCCAGTCCTTTGCTAAAGTAAGCAGAAGGGTTGCCTGCCTCCTTAACCTATCCAGGTAAGGGAAGTTAAATGCTACCGTTCCCTTCCTTGGGGCACGGAACAAAACAAAAGATCTGACAGCCTAAATGGTTAGTGACCTATAAGAACCTCAATCAAGCTTTAGTAACATAGAGAGAAAAAAACAAACACAAAACCTTATCTTTGTGAAGCCTGGAAGTAAAATAGAATGAAGTGTCACCTTTTCCTTAGGAATAACTAAAGAAAGAGTCCCGTAAGTTAGGGTATTCCAGAGATGTAAATACTGTCCTAAGTATACAGCCACTAAAAAGGCTATCTTAAGTGTCAAATCCTTGTAGGATGCCCTTCTTAAAGGTTCAAGGGGGGGGGGGGGGGAGAAAGAGGCAGAGGTCTTTAACAAAGCAAACTACCTTCAGCCACTAAATGACCTTCCTTGAATTTTCCCCTTATATCATGCCACTCCATGCTGAAAGAACTAAGGGCCAGTCCCTTGTCCAAAATTTCCTTGTAGAAAGGACAGAATGATGGAGATGGAAGTCTTACGATGAAAGTGGCTTGTACTGACACCACACATCGAGAAACCTTCACACCTTGATACATGCTAGGGAAAGATGACTTGTGTGTTCAACAGCATGGCTATTATTGCCCCAGAAAAGATACTTTTCCACAGCCTTGGCCTCTCTAGGACCAAGCCAAAAAGGAAACAGGGAAGGTTATTTCTCGGAATAATTTTTTTGGCAAAGTAGGCTCCATAATTGTCAAAGGTGTCAGATCTACATACTCTAACTCTGTCCTTGAGGAGCCCAGAGACCCCTGGGGCAGCCTGACATCTCTAACATTAACTTGGATGGTCCATTATCTTCTACTATATGAGACTTAAAAGGCATTCCAAAGGAACTAGTTAAAAAAAGGAAACCTCTGCCCCCCCCAGAGATCCCAATTTTCTTTCCTGCAACTGAATATTGTCCCCATTTGTGCTTGCGAGACAACCACTAGGGGTCAGACACTCCATTTTGAACCCAGGCACTGACAGGGAAGGAGTGTCCAGGGATCCCTCCTGCTTCCCACTAGAGACAGTTTGTGTAGTTTTAGGGCAATTCTGGGGATAAGGATCAGTTTGCAGACTCATGGTAGAGTTGCAGAAGGTATTTGAGGGTGGTAGCAATTGTGATTGGAGGGAGAGGGAGAAAACCAGGAGGCGCACAGTTTGAAAAGAGTAATCCCTAACTGCTATGTTTCAAGGGGCTTATTTCTCCAGAACCCTCAATCTGATCTGGCCTATTTTCAAACTTGGTCTTTTCAGAGGCCCCCTCCCACATCAAGTTTCATCTCATTCTGTTTAATTTTCAGAGAATTATTTTGTCCCAGACAGACATTTCCCAGCCTATTTTGCATAATTCTTTCAAACTTCTATTAGGTTGGAAAAAAACCCAAAACAATCATACAGGAATAACCTCACCAATAAAATACATCATGACATCAGGGGCGGCCCAATGGGGGTGCGGGGCCTCATTTGCATAAATATTTGCATAATGTTACCATACACTAACTTTTAGTAAACATGCCTTTTAATGAGTGTATGGATAAAGAAAGACTAAAAGATTTCTACATTACTATAATCCAGTGCCAACCACCAGACACATTAGGAACAACTACAAACACTGCCCATTTAGAACCCATAGCAAACCCGCCGTATCCTAACAGCACTATACCCTACCTATCAAAAGGAAACGCTGCAAATATTAAACCAATACATTTCAGAGAACAACAATACATGACCTACTGGGGAAAGAGAACAAGTGGCAATGTCAAATAGGAATTACATAAACAGAATACCTCACCTCAGTTACACATGCAGAACATAGATCACCAAACAAGGAATCACAATTTAGAAACAGGAAGACAATAATTAAACTGGGAATCCCAAAAGCCAAACTTGGAATGTACAACACTGTAGAAATAAAACTATACATTAATTTGCTCTTGTACTAAACAAAGCGCAGACGTTAATGATGCACATTTCCCAGAGCTGACATATTCCAATTAATAAATTCAAAATAAAGAGATATTTTTCTACCTTTTGTACATTTTTTTTTCAGCTGCAATTGCTCCAGCCACTTTCTTCTGGTTTCTTCGTGTCTTCTGCTAACTCTCCATCGTCTGCTGTCCATTTGTCCTTTCTTCTCTCTTCTAGTTTTTTTCCATTCTCTCTCTACATCTGCTTTAACATACTAATCTTTCTCCTTTTGCTCTTTCCTCATTCCTATTTCATCCACTCAAATTTTACCCCTCCATCCTCAATCCCCACTTACTCTCCCAATACCCGGCCAATTGTAGATTTTTTATCCCTCCCACACAAAATATTTTTCCCCTCTCCATTTTACTCTCCCAGCCCCATCCCATTCTAATCCTCCCCCAACATCAGCTCCCTTCTAGTTCCAGCCTCACCCAGCATCCATTCCCTTCTAGTCCCTGCATCAGCCCATTTCCAGTCCTAGCCCCCCATCAGCCCATTTCCAGTCCTAGCAACCCCCCAACCCAATACCAGTCCTAGCCCCCCCCCATCAACCCACTTCCAGTCCTAACCCCCCCCCCATCACCCCATTTTCAGTTTAAGCCCCCCTATAACCCATTACCAGTCCTAACCCCCCATCAGACCACTTCCAGTCCTAACCCCATCAGACCATTTCCAGTCAGCCCCCCATAGCCCATTGCCAGTCCTAACCCCCCATCAGCCCACAGCCCATTACCAGTCCTAACCCCATCAGCCCACCTCAAGTCCTAACCCCTCCCCATCAGCCCATTTCCTGTCCTAGCCCCCCCATAGCCCATTATCAGTCCTAACCCCCCATAGCCCATTACCAGACAGCCCCATCAGCCAACAGTCCATTACCAGTCTTAACCCCCCATAGCCCATTACCAGTTCTAACCCCATCAGCCCACCTCAAGTCCTAACCCCTCCCCATCAGCCCATTACCAGTCCTAGCCCCCCATAGCCCATTACCAGTCCTAGCCCCCCATAGCCCATTACCAGTCCTAATCCCATCAGCCCACCTCCAGTGTTAACCCCCCCCATCAGCCCATTTCCAGTCCTAGCCCCCCATAGCCCATTACCAGTCCTAACCCCTCCCAACAGCCCACCTCAAGTCCTAACCCCTCCCCATCAGCCCATTTCCTGCCCTAGTCCCCCATAGCCCCGTACCAGTCCTAACCCCATCAGCCCACCTCCAGTCTTCATCCCCCCAGCCCATTTCAGTCCTAGCAACCCCCCACCCCATTACCAGTCCTAGCCCCCCATAGCCCACTCCCAGTCCTAATCCCACCAGCCCATTTCCAGTCCTAATCCCACCAGCCCATTTCCAGTCCTAATCCCCCATCACCCAATTTTTAGTTTAAGCCCCCTCATAGCCCATTACCAGTCCTAACCCCCCATCAACCCACTTCCAGTCCTAATCCCATCAGCCCATATACAGACTTAGCTCCCCCCAGCCCATCACCACTCCTAAACCCCCCCAGCCCCCCCATAGCCCATCACCACTCCTAACCCCCCCCAGCCCCCACCACTCCTAACCCCCCCCAGCCCCCACCACTCCTAACCCCCCCAGCCCCCCACCACTCCTAACCCCCCCAGCCCCCCACCACTCCTAACCCCCCAGCCCCCCACCACTCCTAACCCCCCCCAGCCCCCCACCACACCTAACCCCCCCCCGCCCCCCCACAGCCCATCAGCACTCCTACCCCCCCCCAGCCCAGGGAAAAATGTTTTTAAAAGAAAGCTGTCTGCTGCCGCTGCCGGGGCCGCGGCGGCAGAATTGAGTGTGCCGCGGGGCCCCCCCGGCCCAGCCCAGCCTGCCCGCCCCTGTATCACCTCTTTCAGCTGCCTGCAGTCACACGCGCCGGCTTTCAGAGCGCGAGAGGAGAGTTTCTCCCTCGCTGCTCTGTTAAGCCCGTGGGGGCTGATGGGAAGTTCCCATCAGCCCCCGCGGGCTTAACAGAGCCGCGAAAGGGAAACTAGTTCCTTCGCGCTCTGAAAGCCGGCACGTGTGACTACAGGCAACTGAAAGAGGTGATACAGGGGAGGGCAGGCTCTGCTGGGCAGGGGGGGTCCCGCGGCACACTCGATTCTGCCGCGGCGGTCCCAGCAGCAGCAGCAGACAGCTTTTTTTGCTTTTTTTAAAATTTAACTTTTACATCAGAATGTTTTTTGCGCGGGGGCCCCCTGAAACGCGGGGCCCTGTGCAAAAAACATTCTCGCTCAATGGACGGGCCGGCCCTGCATGACATCCGTTCTCCTCATTAACTAAATATTTTCAAGACCCTAAAAAAACTCTCACCTTCCCCCATCCTTCACTCCAACACCACAACATCCTAAAAACCCAGCATTTTAAATACTGAAAAGCAAACATAGGTTCCTTATCCTCCATCTTTGCTCTACTAAATAATCCGCACAGAAAAGAGAAATTTGACTTGCCGTTATTTTCCTTTCCTGAAATCCTGCTAAACCAGTCCACACAAGTGAGTTATGTCCCCCTGCCAACAGATGTTGGAGACAGGAAAAAAAAAAATCAGAAGCTTTATGACATCACCAGAGGCACATAACCCAGGATCCCTATGGGTCAGCTTCAGTTGCAGTTGTCAAAGTACAAGGACTCGGGAAAAAAAACAGCCTAATAAGGAGGCAAACCCAGCCAAGAATCAACTAAACCAATCCAAAAGTATATTCAAGGCAAAGAATAGCTGGAGACCACCCAATATAGATACATGCTCTCAACTTGGTGTCGGCTAGGCTAGTCTCAAGACTGAAGGGTGGGTCCTGGACTGGTCTAGCAGGATTTCAGGAAAGGAAATTAACAGTAAATAAAATTTCTCCTTCCAATACATCTTGCTAGACTAGTCCACACAAGTGAAAGTACCTAAGCTATTCCACTCCTGTGCGGGAAGGAACACCTGCTGTCAGAATGGTGGCCCCAAAGTGAGCTGCTTTCCTGGCTTGGAGATCCAAGTGATAATGCCAGGCAAAGGTAGACAGGGAAGACCAAGTGACCGCCCTGCAAATATTTAGTGGATCCACTGAGGATCTTTCTGCCCAAGATGCTGCTTGTACCCACATCAAGTGGGCGCAAAGTCCCGCAGGCAAGGGCTTATTGCACAAATATAGGCAGACTCAATAGCCTGCTTAATCCAGCATGCAATAGTCGCTTTAGAAGCAGCCTGTCCTTTATGAGAAGCAAAAGGTTATAACAGAAGTGATCTGCGAGGCAAAAGGCATTGGTAACTTTGAGGTAGCGGCATAAGGCTCTGCCAACATCAAGAAAGTGAAGTTGAGCATCGTTCCCTGTACAGTGTTGCTTTGAAAAGGAAGGGAAGGGAGCGACACTGTTTGATTAAAAGGACCTTCGGTAAGAAAGAGGAACTGTGTGTAAAGACAAAAAGGACGGCAGAAAATAGCCTGAAGTTCAGATACACGGTGAGCCGAAGTAACAGCCACTAGAAAAAAAAAACACACACACACACACACACACACATCTTGAGCATCAAATCCTTTAAGGTGGCTCTGTGCAAAGGCTCAAAAGGCATGCATGTGGGGGACTAACAAAAGATCCCAAGCCGGCATGATCAGGCGAAGAGGGGGTCGGAGAGTACAACCCCCCCCCCCTCAAGAATCTGACATTAGTGTGAGATGATCATGCTAGAGAACACCTGCACAGCAAGCCCCTGAAATGAGTTAAAGCAGCCACCTGCACCCTTCAGGGAATTGAGAGCAAGGCCCCTGTCAAACCCATTGTGAAGGGAAGCAAAAATGTCTGGGATCTGTACTTTCCAGGGCAACAAAGTCCTGTGGGAACACCAGGAAGAAGAGAGCCGTCAGACATGGCCATAGGTACGAGAAGTGGAGGGTCAGCATGCCTGCAACAAGGTAGTAACTACTGAAGGTAAGTAACCCTTTTGAGTCAAGCAGCGCTGCTCAAGAGCCAGGTCATAAGCAAGTAAGGAACGGGATCATCCATGACTATGGGACCCAGTCGAAGGAGATCCTGTCTCGACTCAAGTGGGAAGGGCTCAGCTATCTTCAGGTGAATCAGGTCGGCATACCATGGTCGACATGGCCAATCTGGCACCACTAGAATTACCTGGCCAAAGTGCACTTCTATCTGATGGAGGACACAACCGATCAGCCACGGTGAGAAGATATACAAAAGGTGATGTAAGAGGCCAAGGCTAGACTAAGGCATCAAGGCCCTGAGACCGTGGCTCTTTCCGAGGGCTTAAAGTGGCCATCATCTTGGAGATGGAGGCAGTGGCCTTAAGATCCAGAGCTGGATGCCCCCACCGGTGAACAAATGCGCTCAAATGCCCAAGGCGTAAGCTCTTATTCGCTGGGGTCCAATGCCTGACGACTGAGAAAGTCCGCCTTCACATTCTCTACGCCTGCAACGTGTTGCACAGAGAGTGCTATGAGATTGTGCTCTGCCCATGGAAAGAGGAGATCCATCCTGCGCCACTCCTGGGCATTTGGTATCTCCTTTCCTTTTGAGATAAGCCACCATTGTGGAATTGTCCGATAGGACTCAAACTGCCCGGTTCTGGAGAAGAGGTTGAAAGTATCGCAGGGTGAGTCATAACGCCCACACTTCGAGGCGATTGATCGCCCAGACGGCCTCCCAACGGGACCAAGCTCCCTGCGCTCCCCACCTGGTCAGTCTGGCGTCTGAAGTCACAAATGTCCAATGGGTATCTCCAAGGACACTCCCCATAATAGATGGTGCTGAGAAAGCCACCATTGAAGGCACGGCATACAGGTGTTTGAAGCGGATGACTGACTTGGTAATCCTGAAAATAAGGGGACCAGCGCAAGAGGGAGCACTGTAGTGGACGCATGCGAGCCCAAGCTCAGGGAACTACATCCAGGGTGACCTCTATGGTACCTATAATCTCCATATAGCTCCCAAGGTGTGGGACTGTCAGGTGCTGAAACTTCTGGACTTGCATGCAAAGCTTCTTGTGGCGGTTCCCAAGTAAGAAAAATGCATCCTGCCTTCATGTCAATCTGGGCCCCCAGGAACTCTAGAGACTGAGTGGGACGCAGAGCACTTTTGGCATAATTGATTACCCAACCGAGATGTTCCAGAAATTGGACAACGCAAGAAACCACAAAGACTGCTTCTTCGCATGACTTGGCTCCAATTAACCAATTGTCCAGATAGGGATGCACCCGGATGCCCTAGCAGCGCAGAAATGCAGTGACAACCACCATAATATTGGAAAAGATACAAGGAGTCATGGCAAGACCCAACAGTAGAGTATGGAACTGATAATGTTGGCATAGAATGGCAAAGCGCAGGTAGTGTTGATGGTCCTTGCTGATTGGAATGTGGAAGTATGCCTCTGCAAGATCTAGAGTCACCAGGTACTTGCCCATCTGGACTGCCTGAATGACTTGACCTTAGGGTCTCCATCTGGAAGCAAGGTACTCAGTGGTTTACGCCCTGAAGATCTTGGATAAGCTGGAAGGAACTGCCCTTCTTGGGAACCACAATATAGATGGACCACCACCTGGATCTCCTCTCTGACAGAGGGACCAGACAGACTGTTTGGAACTGAAGAAGGTATTGGAGAAATCACCTGCAACACCGCTTTCTTGTTGTTGACCTGCAAGGGGAGATGAGGAAGGCATCCCAGATGGGTTCAGTGAAATCGAGTGCATAGCCCTGTGAAACGACGTCTAGCACCCATTTGTCAGATGTTATGTGGGTCTATTCTTGGGAAAGTAGGTGCAGCTGCCCACTGACCCGCAGCACCCCAGAATGGGCCCCAAACCAGTGAAAGGGAAGCCCACTCGGTGCCCAGAAACATCTTAGAGTGTGTGTAATTGTCTCTTGAGTGTCGGGAACCGCGAAAGGACAAAGGATTGGAGCCTGCTTTGGATGAATAGCCAGTCCTTCCAGGTCGATAATGACAAGAGTCCTTTAAACAGCTTCTAGATGATGATGACTAAGCTTGGACTAAGGGATGCTGAGATCCGGATTTGGGCTTATCTTCCTGCAGCCTCTGAGGCTTGACTTCTCCCAAATCCTTTACAAGTTTGTACAGATCCTCTCCAAACAGTAGCCTGTCCTTGAAGGGGAGTTTAGCCAGATGAGACTTGGAAGCTGCATCAGCATTCCAGTGGTGAAGCCAAAGCCACCATCTGGCAACCATAACAGCAGCAACAGAACAAGCCGCCAGGCGTAATAAGTCATAAATGGAGTTTGCCACATAGGAGATTACCGATTCAAAAAAAAAAGCCAATGCTGGATCTTCCAGCAATAGTTGGATCCAATGTAGTAGGATGCAGGTCGTTAACCAACCCCCCCCCCTCCCCCCCCAGACAGAGGCTTACAAAGCCAAGGATGAGGAAGAAAAGACTGTCTTAAGGAGGCCTATCTTCCGGTCAGTCTGATCTCGGAGGGCTGCCCCACCTTCTACCAGGATTGTTGTATGCTTTGGTGACCACCGTTATGAGAGCATAAACCTTTGGAAAACACAGCCACTTGTCCAAGTCTTCGGAAACCAGACATAAAAATGCCCAAGGAGCCGAGCAGACTGCAATGACACATATGGAGAATCCCTCTCCAGGGAAACCATTTGCTGTAGCTCTGAGGGAACAGGGAAAGCCCTTTTGAATGCCCACAAAGATAGGATCCACCTGAGGTCTGCTTGAGTCTGAAGTTGGTTGAGAAGGATCGGCCAGATGTAAAGATTCCACAATTTGCAAGGTTAGAGCTGGAAGCCCTTCCTTGCGGAAGAGATGAACATCTGTGCCCTCCTTGCGGTCTTCAGAGTCCACTTCCGGTGGAAACAGCTCACACTCTTCTCAGTCTGACACACTGCTACAAGACTGATCCTCTGAGAAGCTCCCCCTGTCCTCCTCAACAGGTGCCCAGTCGCCCACAGGCCCTACATGCGGCATGGCCTGGTCCTTATCTTGCCTTGGTGGAATAGGCCTGGAACGTTTTTGGGAGAGGATGGGGCTGCAGCACTTGGTACAGTCAAGGGAGGTGCAGAACACTACATATCCCAGGCCTGCCTGAAAAGATGTAAAAAACTGTGCATCCACATCCATGGTTTGAGGCTGAGAAGGTTGTCACTCCAGTAGAGTACAGGAGGAAGGCGATCCCCTGGGTCAGCAGACGTAGGGATTCCTGGGCCTCCAGAGGGCCCCAGCAGGGCTGGTCCAGCTGACCTTGTGAACAGTTGACCTGAAGGACCCCCTTGGTCCACAGCACAGGTCGAGCAAAGGTCATTCTCCATATGGTGCTGTTTCTTTCCACATCCTAAGCATCTCTGCAAGGAGGAAAGCATCTTATTGTAAAAACTGCAGCCCAAAGCAGAAAGGCCTCAGACTAAAGCTGCTTGCAAACTATGCTTTTCCACCTAAACAAAATGGCAGCCGCAAACAAAAAAGGAAGGCGGGAAACAGTAAAAAGGAGCTTAGCTGGAAAAACGCTAAGCGGAGGCAGAATCACCGATGAAATTGCCCAAAAAAGGCAGCAAAACACAGAAATGAAGCCTGTCAAAGTAAGATAAATTAGCTGTGAACAGTACCACTTGAGCCGTAAGCAGTTTCCGGCACCAGTGATGGACATGCTTATTGTCAGTCTCACATATTAAAACCAGTAATCCCCAAGGTCAAATAGCGCAGAGCTGAAGAAGACAAAATACTCAATGGAGGGTAAATCAGTCGATGGGGAGGGGTGGGAAGGAGAAAGTAACTCACAGCCCTAAAGAACCATAATCACAGACGATGGAAGCCCCGTAGAATCTGCCCGACTGAAGTAGAACTTCTCTTTATTTTTTTGTGCCTTAAAACTTTAAAGGAAAATAACAAAAAAGGGCAGATTGTCCAGAAGAGTGGAGGGCTGCACTGCTCCTCCTGAGCAAGAGTCCATCCCTTCAGAGACAATCCAGTGATTCTCCTGACCGCAAGTGCCCCAAGAACAAATGAGGTGTTCCTCTGGTATTTTTCAGGTTACCCTGTGTGTGGTCTGGACAGGACCCAAGAAGAAAGCTACTCTAATAGACACTGCCAGGAATTCAGCTGAAGGCCACATCTGCTGGAGACAAGAGAAAATACTGAAGCTGACCCCTAGGGGTCCTGGATTATGTATGCATGGTGATGTCATTAAGCTTCTGATTTTTTTTCTGTCTCCAACATCTGTTGGCAGGAGGATATAACCCACTTGTCTGGACTGGTCTAGCAGGATGTATTGGAATTTTCACTTATTTTCTGAAGCAAATATAATCTAGTTCAGTTCTTAACTCAGATGATAAATGTATTCTACAGTGAAGGCACGTTTCCTCCCAAAGATCTGAGTTGGGAGGGGGGTATGCCCAAAAAGAGCAAGTTGACTAGAATGTAAGGCTTTGGAAGAGTTATGTAAAAGAAACCTAGTATAAAGTCTTGGGGCATCTCAAAATTATGGACCCTAAGATTCAGGGTAAGTAGTTGCTGAGAGTCAACGCAGAGTTATGACTTTGTCCCACCTGTAACCATCTTGCAACAGTGTTTTATATAAACTGCAAAACAAGACGTCAACACTGGGAAAACTCAAATATATTGGAGTTACATTTGTCAAGGTTGCTTCTGAAGCTTTTTCTGTTTCTATTCCAATAAATGCCTTCTGAAGGTAGTGTTGGCAGGACAATCGACTGATAAAAGCGGAAGTCCAACATTTTTCCCCCACGTCCCCATACTGGTAAGGGGGAAAGTGCTCTGCATACATTGGCCTGTAAGAGAGTCTTGGCCTTCTAACTTGGAGTTAACTAAAGCCCATCAACAGTTCACTCAGTTTTGTGTTTCATTTGATCCAAAATAGGTTAGGAGGTTGCCATCACCAAAAGCACTGTCAATCTGGATCACAGATTGCATCTTCCACTTTTGTCTTGGAAAGTTTGAGTCATGAGGGTTATTTTATAGGTAACTGTTACTTATCACTTATCTTATGTAAAGACCTTTATGGCCATGTTTTATTGTGAACCACTTAGATTTGTGGCATATAAATTTAGCAAAATAAATATGTTGCGGTAGACAATGTCTGAGCCACAGCTATGTCGGTGGCCCTCTTGCGCTTAGCCTCCATGGAAGAGATTTGTAAAGCTGCTATCTGGACTTCAGGCCACATTCACTTCTCACTACCATTTGAATGGGACTTTCTGCTGAAAAACTTAATGAAGGGCAGATCAGCTAGTAGGGTCTGCAGTATGTTGAAGTTACTGCCATTGAGAAAAAAAAATCAAGACTTTTCAGGTCAAAACCTTCAGGGTGCAGGCATTCGGCAGCTTGGAAGGAGCTTTCATTGGCTGAATTAATATCACACAGATTCCTGCACCTTAATCTCTGAAGAGGTAGCCTCCACGGCACATCAGCTAGTAGTCCTCCGGCTCAGAATCCTACCAGTTTTCAGGCACCAATGCTCAAAAGGTGGCTCCTCTATGCCATTTTGAAAATATATGTATCATATCATGTGTCACACAAATAATCTGCTTTCCTCATGCTTTCCCTTGGCTCACAAGGGAACAATACTGCCCAGCGTTGCTGGAGGGAGATAGTTTGACATATCGTTGAGGTTGTGCATGATGTTCTGCAAATGCATGCCCATGAAGAGCTGCTAGGACACCACGCAGGATGTTCGTTTTTTTCAGAATTCCATGCTTTCTCCCAAAAGAATCCAAAGTCCAGGCCTCTCTCTCCCTGGGGGTGCCAAGAAGTACACCTTGGAACTCTTAGCTCTTTTCAGGGTGGATCTGACAACCATAGAGTGGTGTGGCAGCTGGAGACTCATATCTGAGAGTCTTCCCGACTCCTTACTCACTGGAGGCACAGGGGGAGAGGGGAAGGGAGGATGTCTTCCACATTCTTATCTATAAGCTCTGAAAGATGTAGTGCATGGCTACTCTCACTGCCTCTTTAGGGGCAACAGAAGACTAGAGGATATACAATTCTTCAGTCCTATGCTTCTCCTCTGTTTCCAATGGAAAAGGAATGGCCTTAGCTGCTTTTTAACATATTCATAAATGACCTGGACATGGGAATAATGAGTGAGGTAAACAAATTTGCAGATGACAAAATAAATTATTCAAAGTTGTAAAAACCCAAGAGGACCTTGATAAATTGGAAGACTGGACATTCAAATGGCAGATGAAATTTAATGTGGACAAGTGCAAAGTTATGCACCTAGGAAAGAACAATCCAAACTATGATTACATGATGCAAGGTTCCCCATTAGGAACCACCATCGAGGACGACGATTTAGGTGTCATCGTGGATAACAAGTTGAAACGTTTCGCCCAATGTGCAGCGGCGGCCAAGAGCGCATATAGAATGCTAGGAATCATAAAGAAAGGCATGGAGAATAAAACAAAGGATATTATAATGTCTCTGCATCATTCCATGGTGTGACCGCACCTTGAATATTGCGTGCAATTCTGGTCACCATATCTTAAAAAGGATTCAGCAGAATTAGAAAAGGTACAGAGAAGAGCCACCAAAATGGTAAAGGGGATGGAAGGCTAACCCTATGAGGAGAGGCAAAAAAGGTTAGGGCTCTTTAACCTGGAAAAGAGATGGCTAAAGGGAGATATGATAGAGGTCTATAAATTAATCAATCAATGGAGTGGAACGGGTAAACACAGATCGATTGTTTACATCAAACTATAGAAAGACTAGGGGGACATGCAATGAAGTTACAGTATAACCCATTTAAGACTAAGAGAAAATATTTTTTTCACTCAATGTGTAATCAAACTCTGGAATTCATTACCGGAGGATATAGTAAAAGCTGTTAGTGTAGCTGGGTTTAAAAAAATGTTTGGACAAGTTCCTGGAGGAAAGGTCCATAAAACATTCTTAAAGGGGACCTCGGAAATCCATTGCTTGCCCCAGTACAAGCATTGTGGAACCTGTGTCTTCTGGGGAAACTGCTAGATACTTGTGACCTAGATTGGCCACTGTTGGAAACAGGATACTGGGCTTGATGGACCTTGGTCTGACCCAGTCTGGCATATCTTACTGTATGTTCATACCTGCACAAAAATCATGCGAGGACTTATTCCTCTCATGTGGGGGAGAGGGATCCAGGAGCAAATCTGGAGACTCCTCCAAGAGATATTTGGAGTCATACTTAGGGAGCTATCACAAGGTGCTCCTTGTGGTCTTGGGCAAGCCACTTAACCCTCCATAGCCCATGTTCCCTGTAAAATAGTTATCTCCAAGTTATAATGCCCTGTTCAATGTAATTTCAGTTTGTTCAATGTAAACCGCACTGATGCAGAATAGCGCAGTATATACGAGAATGTAATAAATAAATAAATAATAAATATCCAGGATTTGGACTATCTCATAGGGGGAGATGGTGCTCCTACAGAAGCACCAATGCACTGATGACTTCTGATGCCTCAGAGAGCGATTAGCCCCTGATACCAGAGTCTCTAGTGTATCTTTTTCGAGGCCTTTCAATGCCTCAATGATATCTCTACTGCAGGTGAATCAACCCCTTCCTACCCAGGGGATCTGAATTTGATAACTCACTTGCAAACCTGAGCTCAAGGTGAGAAATGACTCAAATACATTACATATTCCCTGCCACAGAGGCTCTTATTCTAATAGTTTACTAATCTGTGTTAAACAACCCAAGCCCATTATTTCAAGGGGGCATTTTACTATGTCAGTAAATGAGGCCACAAGTTTGTACTTCAGACAGTGGAGTTTTAAGGACTTGCCCAAAGTCACAGGGAGCACCAGTCAGGAAGCACATCTGTACCCTAGTTCTCAGCTCATAGCTCCAACTACTGGGCTACACTTCCACCCCAGATTATGCTAATTTCCTTCAGGAAATATAATTTAAATAGGTACTAGATTCAAAAATCTAACAAGTTGTTGAAGGGGGATCTTAGTGTTAAACAAGATTACCAGCACTACTGCGTAAAAAAACAAAATGTTAATGACTTAGAAGTAGCAGTGATTTGATCAGGAAAATCTGCTAGCACTTTCTGCACACACATTTACAGCTCTGGCATTAAACATTTATCATCAAGGTTCATCATGCATAATGTTAAATAACTACATGAATCTGCATCAGACTTCCTTATGATCAAAAGTGTTATTACCTTTGTAGACTAACCCTTGGGTGACCATCATGCTTCCGAGAGATAAAGGGAGAGCTGAAAGACAAGATGAACATTTTCTAGCAGTTTTAACCACTAAGTCTGCTTTGCATAGTTCACAACAGCACCACCAGTACATGAAAAGTGATAAAGAGACTTACAGTATTCTCTTGACAAGGTTACCTTTGTATTTAAAAGTAAGGTTAGTCCCACATAACTTGCATGAATACTGCGGTGTGTACATATTAACTGTGCCTTACAGATTTATTTTTTTTTAAATGCCATCAAGTCAAACCTTGCAGTCCCTGGGTTTTCTTGGCAAGGTATAACCAGAAGTAGATTTCTAGGCCTTTTCTTCTGAGGCAATGGAGGGTAAAGTGACTTGCCGAAGGTCACAGGGAGTGCCAGTGGGAATCTAACCTGGATCTCTTGGGAACTAGGCTGTTAGTAGCCTAGTGGCTAGAGTCCTTTTCTCCATGTCTTACAGATAGGATATCTAATATTTCTCCTGGCCTAAGCAGCAGAAATATTTTAGGATCTAAGCAAGGATAGTGAACTTTGGCTCCCGAGTGCTGCAAGCAAGTGCAGTTTTCAGTGCAGTCCCAATTATGCAACCAAATGTGGATCCAACAACAAAATATATTCAACCCAAACATTCATTATGTAAATTGCAAAAACCAATCCAGCATGCAACACTCGAGAGAGTCATTCTGCTCCCCCCAAGATGATGTTCTGCACTTCCCACCTTACTTTCCAGTTTTGACAGAACAATGCCCCCCCCCCTACCTCATGGATCCTCCCCTCCAACACACACTACCTGATTAGAAAGTAAGCAGGCAAGTATAGGAGAAAAACTCTGTCCTCCTGACTCTCTTCCTGTAGAAGCATAGAGAGACTAGAGAAAAAAAAATGTCTCAGGGCCTCTTCTGTAGCCAGAAAAGGAAATTCCTCCTCCTCCTCGCTGGCCCACAGTAATGCATGGCCTCAGTTTGAGCCCTGCATGGCAGCAGAAAGTGTTAGGGACCCATGTTAACTAGCCACATGGGAAATTTCCAGCCCTTCTGGTTATATACAGAACATCACTATGTAAAAAATATCAAGAAAAAACAAAAAAATTCTCCTTTTCATCCACTGTAACCTAAGGCTGATTTTAGCTAAAAATGACCAAGCTATTTAGTGTGAGATACCTCTGTGCCAGAAGCTTTCTTCCTTGCACTCCTGAATAATCTTAGCCACATCTTCTCTGTCAACATGGGCACTGGATACAGGACAATGAAGCCAACCCTAAAAAGAAATAACATTTTCTTTATTCATACCCATTTAACACTTGGACATCTAGCCAAAGACTGGAGTCATGTTACCTCCACTATTACCTCAGAAACCTGGTTTAGATGGCAAAGATAACGGCACACAAACTATCCTACAGGCCTCCCTTTCAATTCTTCAAAATTAAAAGCTTCTGCTTGCCGAATCTGAACCAAAATAACATCATATCACATGGTTATGCATGGGAAGGCTACACAATGGGGCATCTCTACTAAAGTCCACGCCAGTGACATAAAATTAGCGCAGAGGCCCATGATAATTTGTGGGGGTGTTTGCCTCCGCCCTATTGCTGTTGGCATGTTCTAGTGTGCAACAGGTGGTTGCACTTCATACCATCAAGGTGGTGTTAAGTGCACCCACACTGTTTAACACTTTTTCTATTCTGCCTTATCCTTTAATCAAAGCAGTTTACATTGCAACTTTGAACAATTTACATAGCAACAACGTAACAGAAAAAGGGAAACAGCATGCGGGAAGTGTGAACAGAACCTATATCCATTACGTACAACATGGTGAGGAAGGATCATGGGAGATTAGTTAGTGTGGCTTAAGATCATCCCAGTGGTGCCCCAGGAGGGAGGCTACTACACGTTAGGTGATGCTACTGAAGTGTTCTGTGTATAGTAGAGTTTTCGATTTTTTCTCTGAAATCCAACAGCAACAGTCACGGAAGCAGCCCCCATGCTCTGGGACTCGCTCCCAGAAAGTCTTTGCCAAACCTAAGGCTATCTTTACATCAGGAAGCAGGTGGGGAAAAAAAAAAACCACACAAACTTTTAATGGACAAGGCAACAGACTAGCCAGTCACACACTCTGAGGACAATGTAATAAGCCGTGCAACCGAACAGCGTGCTTCAGTTTTAGCACACAAGGCTCTAAAACATGCACTGACAAGACTGCAGTAAATGAAGGGCTCGAAAATGACTGCAGTATAAAAAGTGCACTGAAATGCAGCACACACCTTCATGGCATCATGCCTTTCTTTAGGCAAAGGACATAAGGAGTTTCCCTTCCTGTCGGTGCTTGAGCAGAAATTGGTTTATGCACTGACAAAGTCAAAACAGTAAAAGATTCCTGGTGGCTCAGTGGACTCACTCTGAACCCCCCCCCCCCCCCCAAACATTCCCTGGATGCTGAATGAGCCCCAGACCACAGAGCCCACCTCTGGGGTTCAGAGGCAGGAGCTATGCCCAGCCACTTCTGCCTCCAATGCTGCCATTAAAACAAACAAACAAAAAAAAAAAAACACCACAGTGACACCTGATGCTTAACAGGGCATTAGATACACTAGGAGTCAAATAAAAGAGCTGAAACAGCCCCTCCACCTTACATCTGGCCCAGGGCATCCCTGGCCCAGGAGGCAACCTAGACTACAGTAACCCAGCATAGGCATCAGTCTTAATGCCCCTTCCCCCCATAGACCAATACTACTCAACTGGTCTTGGGGAGGTGTCCAGTAGTCTCCTTTTTCCAAAACAGCAGAACCCGAGCCTAGCAATGCAACTGGATGCTACTAGGCACCCATCTGCTAAATAAGGGAAGCACTTTCTTTATTTGGCAGATGGACCCCTAGTGGTGCTTCTTGACATAGCACTAAGGATCTGCTGCCATTTTCCAGTTGACACAGATCCTTTTTGTGAAGACACCAGTTTCACCCCATCTGCAACTCCTGGTTTAGCCATGGACACAGTACATAAATCATAAGAAAAAATAAATAAAGTAGTATCACCTTTTGGAAGAAATCCAGCCAAGGCTGCATATGGCAAGTGTATCTGGATATAACCATTTTACAGTTATCATAATCATATGAAAATATAATTATGTAAATGAAACTATGCGTAAGGGGAGAGGCCATGGCTCTGGCTGTCAGGTATAGGAAAAGAGTTAACTAGATTATAATATCTTCTTATCCAGTTGCTACTTACTTTATCTGATAAAAAAACTAAACAGATTTTATTGTAAATTCAGGGCAACCTGCAACTCCTGGCACTGGTCATATGATCCTTGTTTTGTGAACCATAAAAATTAAGATGCCCCAGACACCCTTTCCTGCAAATCTGAAAACAAATAAAAAGCCAGGACTAGAGTATGTACACAAAAATTAATTGTGTATCAGTAAACATCATGAGAGAACCAGGCTTTTCTGGTGTGGGCTGCAGCTCTGAACTATTTCTGGTGTTTAAGAAGGGAATCTCAGCAGACATCTGGCCATGCACAACGAGCTTGATTTTAGAGTAGCTCACCTACATGAGGGATCCACAAAGCAGGGTTGGCCCAACCATTAGGCAAAGTAGGCCATCAACTATGGCGGCCCAACTTCTGGAGGGAGGGCGGGCAAAATGCAGAGCATTCAAAGCTAAACAATAGACTGACAGCCAAGAGGGGTTGTAAGTCTGACGATCTGCCTAGGGTGCCCACACCTTGAACCAACTCTGGGGCTGGCCCTGCCAAAAACGCACTTATTCTAAGCTTTTTTATAAATGAATCACAGACATCTATGGGCCTTTATATAAAAGGCTTCTAGATACAGCCTCAGTGGCGCACAAATGCCAAAGCATGCATTTACATCTATTCCGAGGCAGGTGTAAATGTGTGCGTTTTCTATGCATCCACTTGCTAAATCAAATATACAGCTCCCCTGTTCCCACTAAACTACAGCCCCAGAAACGCCTGCATGCATTTTATCAGCACACAAACCTATGCGCATATATTGCCAGGCAATTTTATAAAAGTCCCTTTTCATGCCTAAAAAAAGCCTTTACAGGCAGAAAAGCCTTTGCAAAATTATTCCCAATATACCACAATGAAAAGTTAAATTTCTACTTGTGGCAAACCTCTTGTTCTCTGTTAAGTTATATTTTTATAAACTGGCAACCCTGACGCAAAGCGTCAGTTTCAAAACACCCCTGAAAAGTCGCACTTGAATGTAAGAGGACAAGCGGCGACATGCAAAACCTACGGACTGGTGCTAGAGTCCAATTTGATCCTTTCCTATAGGCATTTATGAATTATTTCTTGCCACTTTTTGTTTTAATAAACTTTAATCATTGTTACATATGTTGCTAAAGTAATACCTACATTTTCACACCAGTGAAGTTATTTACTAACATAAAACGGGAAGGAATCAAGGACAAGCTCCCCGACAAACCCGTGTCACTTCCACGCGCAGATTCGACAACAAAACACTGGGATAACACACCGATTCACCCAAACATCCTGCGATCACAAGTTCATGGAAGCGGCCACGCCTGTTCACTTACATGCTTCTTAGACTCAGGCTGGGCGGGAGGGGAGGCCATGTCGACTAGAGTATTAGACGAAAAGCACCGGTCACTGCGATGCAACAACACTCAGCCCGACCAAGCTGGTGGATGCAGCGAGCGGCGCGTTACCCGCAACCTTCCTGTAAAGCGTCAGCAGCCACGCATGCGCAGACCAGCCGCCGCCGCACACCTCGCCAGCTTGCAGAAAGTCTGAGCAAAGTTGAGCCACTGAAGTAGACGCGGCTTGTGCAGGACAGGGAGCGGCCCAGGCCAGTTCTCTCTGCGCGGGCTACGGAGTGTTTTGGACGTATATCTTTCCTTCCAACCCCCCAGGGCTCGTGCTAGGCTACACAATACTAGGCAAACCTTCAGCCTTTCGACCTCTCACGATTAGCTTTTACAACTTTAGCAACCATTCCCCCCCAAGAGTCTGATAATTGAACGCAATCAAAATAATCAGGGCAGCTTTAACCACTTATGGGGCCCTCGGCAAACCTTTGGGGATCGCCCTCCCCGCTTTTCTAGATTGAACCCCCTCTAAATTGTGGAGTTATTAAGTGCTGTCGAGTCAGTGTTGACTCATGGCGACCCTCCTGATAGTTGACCTAAATTGTGTTCGGTCTTCAGCCAAGCGGCTCATTGTTGACAGACTGGCATTCATAGCTGCTGTTATTGTATGGATTCATCTCATTGCTGACCTTCCTCTTTTGCGTTGACCTTCTACCTTGCCAAGCATGAAGTCTTTCTCTAATGATCTCTCTCTTTGCTGGATGTGTCCAAAGTATGAAAGTCGAAGTCTTGTCATCTGAGCTTCTAAAGAAAGCTTAGGTTTGATCTCCTCTAGTACTGACTGGTTTGTTCTTCTGCAGTCCATGGTATTCACATTATTTGTAGACAGCACCATAATTCGAAGGTATCGATTTTCTTCCTGTCCGTATTTTTCACTGTCCATCTTTCACATCCATATGATGTTATTGAAAATACCATGGCTTGAAAAAGTAAAATCTATGAATGGAAAGAGACATCTCTGCTCTTGAGAATCTTGTTTAGCTCCCTCAGAGTCATAGCCATTATATGTAAATAGCTTTGACTTCTTGATAAGGCGGTATAGAAAACCCTTATATAAATAAAATTCTGCCGAGAGAAATGCATTGTTGGATTTCTTAACTGCTTATGGTTTCTTTATTGATTGTTGATCCAAGTAGGTTGAAATGGAGGACCAGCCTAATGGTTAGAGCACTTTTCAGAATCTACTATTACAGGATCTGTCTATGTTGGAGATTAATTTACCATCCACATTTTCTAATTTGAATACAGCTCAACTGTGCATTTAGTGGCATCAAGAATGCAGTCTGAATTCTGTATTCATAGGGCAGACAAAGGAGGTGCAATAGTTATACAGGACAGAACACAATATAATCAGACGGTTCTTGCTCATCTGTCTGATGGAAATTGTTGGATGGTGATCCAATGATGATATTAAGTGCACAAATAAAATCCTGTACGACTCAGGCATATACTTTAAATTGGATTACAAAACAAGAATATGAATTTTTGAATAAGAAGAATCTGATTCTACCAATAATATATATGGTTCCAAAGATCCATAAAAGTTTGGTTCCCCCCCGGGTTGCCCTATAGTTTCTTGTCAGGGTTTTCTTTTAGAACCCCTATCCCAGTTTTGTGATATTTTTCTGCGTCCTCTCATTACACTGATGCCAACTTATGTGAGGGATTCATTTCATTTTCTACCTTTGCTACGCCAGCAATCAGTGGACTTTTTTTCCATGCTATTGGTAACGATGGATGTAACAGTTCTATATACTAACATAGATCAAAATGCAGCTTTGACCATGGTTGCGGATTTGTCTTTTCATCTACCCACTCGGATACCTAAAGAGTTTATACTACAATTACTAACTTTGGTATTGAAGCAGAATTTTTTTCAGTTTAATGATTATTACTATTTACAGACCTATGGAGTGGCCATGGGACCCACAGTGGCACCCTCAATAGCAACTTTATACATGGCCCAATTTGAAGAATCATGTATTTATCCATCAGTATGGTTTGAATATATACGGATGTGGTCCCGATTTCTGGATGATATTTTCTTCCCGTGGACAGGTACTGAATTACAACTACAAGATTTGTTCAGCTGGATTAATACGTTAAACATGAATTTGTTCCAAAATATCATCAGTATTCTATAGAATATTTGAACCTTCTCATTTATAAAAGTGGTCCTACTCTTCAGTCTACATTATACAGAAAGCCAGTACAAAGAAATACTTTATTACACTACCAAAGTTACCATCCTGGCCCCCTACGAAGGGGCCTTCAGGTAGGACAATTTATTCGATTAGGAAGGATATGTTCCATGTTGGATCAATTTCACAAACATGCTAATGAATTAAAAGCCCGACTCCTTGAAAGAAAGCGTATAGAAGGGCCCATTTTAACCATCCTGAGTGGTGGGAAGGAGGAAATGATATTTCCTCCTTCCCACCACTACTCCAAAATAACAAACTGCCTCACACAAATGACAAGATGGTGTCAAAACAACAACCTCTCAATAAACTACAGCAAGACCGAGGCACTAATCATCACTCGTAACCCGGACTTCATCCACCCACCAGACATCAAGATACAAAACACAACCATACCAATAAAATCGGAAGTAAAGTACCTCGGAGTGACCCTGGACAATGAGCTGAATCTCAAGCCACACGTAAGCAAAACCATCAAAAATGCGTACTACAGGATGAGAATCATCAGAAGACTTAAGCCTCTCCTCGCCCCTGAGCACTTCGTACGGTAAGCCAGGCACTAATAACCCCCATACTAGACTTCTGCAACCCAATCTACCTTGGCCTAGCAAAACAAACACTACTACAACTAGCACAAAACACGGCGGCCCGCATAATAACTGGATCAACAAGACAGGAACACATCACACCCATTCTGAAAGACCTACACTGGCTCCCAATCAGTTCACGCATCAAATACAAAACAATCATAAACATATTTAAGATCAAACAACACACTTCAGCCAACAGCCTACACACCCTCGTACAACCAGACACCAGCACACGCCCAAGAAGAAAAGGCAGCTCCAACCGTGTTAACACCCCTAAGGACTTCAGAAAAACACGCAAGGACACCACAGAACGAGCACTCTCCCTGGCTGCCCCAACAATCTGGAACACCCTCCCAGACGATCTGAGAACAACGACGGACCTTAAAGACTTTCGCAAACAGCTGAAGACAACGCTATTCACAGAGCACTATGGACATGTCACATGATCTACTAACTAGCAAGAACAACTAACATACCCACCTCCTGACCCCCGTATAGAAGAATGTATAACAGCACACGATGTATCATAGCACACAATGTATAGAAGAATGTATAATAGCACACGATGTATTATAGCGCACAATATACATAGCTACACCTAATCAAACATACAACACATCAAACACACCAAACACGATATACCCTTCACTGCATGAAAACACATGATCACCCCTTTGATTGTTTTCTGTGAAACCGCTTTGATTGTAAGAGAAGGCGGTATAGAAATACTGTTAAATAAATAAATAAATACATTTCATGGGCAAACAGAAGAGAGGAGGCATCTTATGTTGGAGTTTTGCCTCACATGCCAAACTCATCATTAGTGATGGGTATTTTGAAGAAACATTGGTCTGTTTTGGCACTACACTCTTGTTTTAGAAAACCTTTGATGATGGCGTTTCAGAGAGGGCGGAATATAGCTGACTGGGTAGTATATACAGCTCATAGAAATGAATTGAGAATGGACAAAGGGCATTTTTGATGTGGATCATGTGATTTTTGTGCCTTTACTATTGAGGGTCCAGCTTGGGAAGATCCGGTGACTGGGACCAGGCACTTTAGTAAGAATTATACCACCTGTCTTAGTTCCTTTGTGGTGTATGTTCTAGTGTGCCCTTGACAGAAAAATTTATATAGGAAGGACATCGCGTCCTATGAAGAAACGATTACAGGAACATAGATCTTGTATCAATACTAAAGTGCTTTAGGCACCAGTAGCGCTTCATTGTCATCAGTTTCATCACTCATTTCAGGATTTGAAATGGTGTATTTTAGATTTTATCCCAGAGCACTCTAGAGGGGGAGATCGTTTGTTTTGCCTACAATATTGCAAACAATCTTAGATTTACCGTTTGAAGTCGACGACCCCGGAGGGTTTAAATCTCGCTTTGGATTGGTGGAGTTTGATAGATTGACAGTAAGGAGATTGATTGAGGTTTTCAGGAAACAGCCAATGCCTGCCTAAAGGTCTGAAGACCACATGATTAGGGTTTGGCCAATAAAAGGCAAGGAGAAGGAGAAACTGCATGACGCAATATGCATGAGGAAGGGCCGGGAGGTTCAGAGGCCTGAAATGCGACGTTGTGTACATAAGGCATTGAATTGCAGAAAATGTTGCAAAAGTGAAGAGCTGGAGAGTTCGTCCGTAGTTTGCGGTGATTGTGGACACACAGAATACTTGCTATGGAATGAGGCTTGAGACCTACTGGATGTAGAGGTGGTATTGTTGGAGTTCACTTATTACTCAGAACACTTGGAACACTCAAATTCGGCTAAGTAATTCTGAGGGTGATTGTGGTATTATCCCTTGGTGTGGTGTGAGGGGTAATTCCCTTTTAAATAGAATAAAATGGAAGATTTGCTACGAGAAAGGATATTCCTTTCAAGGCAAATAATCCAACAAAAACAATTTTTTTTCAGGATATGCAGTGGGCACGGGGTTTATCCCTTTTGTTTATGATATATAAGTTGGGATGAACAGCAGTCTTATTGGACATTGAAAGGACATGATTATTGGCACCCTTATAAACAATCCAAATCAGTTTGAACTGAAGAACCACATTCCCATGGCAGTAAAATTAGACACACCTGTGATCAATTGTCAGTACTCACATGACTTGAATCAGCCAATGAATGATGGCTCTAATGTTTAAAATGGCCATATTTGCTCCCTGTTCCATTTCCACAACGGTGAAGACAGGAGAGCTGCCTGAGACTCTCAGAAAAGCCATTATCACCAAACATCAAACTAAGAAGTTTTCTGCTCATTGAACCTCCCAGGATGTGGTGAGAAGAGGAAAATTAATCCAAGAAGTCTATGAAGGTTAGTGCGAACTGTTGGAAAAACTCCACCTACAACATCCTGGAGTGGTGGTTTCAACCCACACCATACGCAGTGCACTAAACAAAGAAGGACTTCATGGATGAAGGCCAAGGAGGACCCCACTATGCCTGATATTTGCCCAAACCCACCTTGAGAAACCACAATCCTTCTGGGAAAATATTTTGTGGACAGATAAAAACAAACTTGTATCACTGGTCTGCTTTGCCGATGAGTTCATTTACAGGCAAAGAAATGAAGCATATAGGGAAAAAAACACCCTTCCTACAGTTAAATATGATGAAGGTTCCATAATGTTGTGGGGCTGCTTTGCTGCCTCAGGAACTGGAGGCCTGGAATGTATTAAAGGAATCATGTAGTCAGAGGACTACCAAGGTATTTTGGAGCAAAATGTGCTACCTAGTGTCAGAAAGCTAGGTCTGGGTCCTCCAGCAGAGCAATGACCCTAAACATATATTAAAAAACCCAAAAAGATTGTTAAAAAGGAACAAATGGGCTGTTTTTAAACTGGCCAGCAATGCACCTTGATCTCAATCTAATAGATAACTTTTGGAAGGAGCTGAAATCTGCCATTGGTAAAAGGAATCCTGAAAACGTTCATGAGCTGGAACAAATCTCAGTTGAAGAATGGGATAAACTACCAGCAGACAGATGTACGAAGCCTAGAGATAAATTTGGAGGCTGTCATCACTGCCAAAGGTTGTGCAACCAAATATTAGTGAATCCTGTCCAGGTCATATTTAGGTTTTTTTTCTTAGAAGTGACTTTCTAAGTTGCAAAGACTTTTTTTCTGTTGTATACCTTTGAACATACTATTAAAATATTATGATGACATACCGATGGAATATTTCTAATTACTTCTCAAGATATTGTACACAATGTACCTAAAATGCAAGGGTGCCCATAAGGTTGACCACAACTGTAATGTGCTCATCACTGAAGCCTGAATGTTTGCCATAGTCATTGCAGTGCATGCTAACAAAATGCAAATAAAGACATCATAAACTCCTGCAAACATACAGTTTATTGCTAAATGTGTGGATTTTGGACATGTCAGTGTGCAGTCAGTATCAACAGCACTGAGGCTATTGAAAATTCAAAGGAGAGGCAAAGGCTGCTGTTTTCCCCTTTCCTTAATCACAGCCTCAAATTGTTTGTTTCTTGCTGCCTTGTTGCTTCATGTTACTTTCTGGGCTTTACTTTTTCTCTTTTCCCTACAAGGGTTTTGTAACTGTGTTGGTCCTGAAAGAAAGAATAACTATAGGCAGCACAGCCCATGCTTTTAAGTTAGCGAAGCTATAACTAAGATACAAAGCAATTCTATTCTTTTCTGGTCTATCAGTTTTCAGTCCTCTTTCTGCGACTCTGCTGTGTGAAAGCTTGGCATGATAGCAGCTGTGGGCAAGGAAAGGCTGATGCAAATCACACTCAACAAATCTTGCAAGTCACGTCCTGTTGTATAAGCCCACGTGTTTTAGGTGTGAAATAAGGCTAACCTCCAGCACTGTATCTTGACAGAAGAAACATGATATTGGCTACAGATAGAGTAAATCAACAGGGAAAAAATATTATGTGGGTTGTGCTACCTAAACTCCTCATGGAGGAATAGCCTAAAAGTTGCAGCAATGGGCTAGGATCCAGGGAAGACACATTCAAAGCCTACTGTTGTTCTTTGTCATTTAATCTTCCATTGCTCAGGTACACACTTATGGACCGATACAGAAAACTGGTGCTAGACCCGCGCTGGATTGATTTTTTATGTTCCTGACAATGTACACATTTTAACGTGAGATGCAGGAAGTTTAGGGTATGCAAATACACGCCACAGTAACTGTGTGCATGCAAATGAGCTACCGCAGCGTTAAACTTGGAGAGCAAGCCAAACGCATGCGCACAAGAAGTCTGCACTAGTTTGGCTTGCTCTTTAGACACAGCATGGCTAATTTGCATATCAGTCCCGACAGTGTTTTGATGGCATTGGGGACGATTGTGGCATCAGGAAAAGCCCCCACTGCCATCAAAATACTTTTGGGGCCGATGTCCTGACAAAAAGAAAAATCCCTGGTGGCCCAGCAGCCCGATCCCCCCACCTGACAGCATTTTGATGGCATTGGGGATGATCATGGATTCGCAAAAAGCCCCTGATGCCATCGAAACAACGTTGGGGGCCGGTGTCCCAACAAAAAGTAATTACCTGGTGGTCAAGCATCACTTGTTTAATTTAATGTGTTTTACATATTTCTGTTCAGTGATTCAGTCATTAGCAATGGAGATAGCTGGGGAGCTCATGAAGGTGGTCTAAAGGGTAGTATATTAAATAAGTAATGAACATAAACAAGTCCGTTATAAGTTATTTGCTCCCACTTGATCTGCCAACTTCATCAGTATAGACACCCTGAATTAGATACTGTACTTTCAGCACTCCAAATATATTTTTATATATACTGGACTAATGGCTGCAAACAAGTCTGCCAAATCAAACTCCTCTTTTCAAATTGGATCTGGTCATAAGCGGTAATCTTGCGGAACTGACATTAGGGGTCAGATCCATCATTTTGAACTGGAGAGGCAAAGGGGATTTATTTTATTTATTTTAATTCTCTTATATACTGTGCTATTCTGCATCAGTGTGGTTTACATTGAACAAACTGAAATTACATTGAACAGGGCATTATAACTTGAAGATAACTATTTTACAGGGAACATGGGCTATGGAGGGTTAAGTGGCTTGCCCAAGACCACAAGGAGCACCTGTGGGACTAGAATCCCCAGTCCTTCTGGCCCAAGATTGCTGTCCTCTAATGGGATTTGAATCCCCAACCTTCCGGCCTGAAGTACTCTGCAACGTCCCACATTCTCCTCACCTCATCGGAGCAGCGAAACAGAGGGCAGAGCACGTGTGCTCCTCCCGCACCTCCCATACCCAATCGGGGCCTTCTCAGAGCCTTAAAAGCGGCTGCACGCCACCGGGAGTCCCTCTGCAACGTCCCACATTCTCCTCACCTCATCGGAGCAGCGAAACAGAGGGCAGAGCACGTGTGCTCCTCCCGCACCTCCCATACCCAATCGGGGCCTTCTCAGAGCCTTAAAAGCGGCTGCACGCCACCGGGAGTCCCTCTGCAACGTCCCACATTCTCCTCACCTCATCGGAGCAGCGAAACAGAGGGCAGAGCACGTGTGCTCCTCCCGCACCTCCCATACCCAATCGGGGCCTTCTCAGAGCCTTAAAAGCGGCTGCACGCCACCGGGAGTCCCTCTGCAACGTCCCACATTCTCCTCACCTCATCGGAGCAGCGAAACAGAGGGCAGAGCACGTGTGCTCCTCCCGCACCTCCCATACCCAATCGGGGCCTTCTCAGAGCCTTAAAAGCGGCTGCACGCCAAGGCGTGCCCGCGCCTTGCGGGCCCGCGCCTGAGGGCCTCGCCAGAGGGCCCTTAGGCAGAGGCCTTACCGAAAACGCCTGTTCAACATCCGACGGATACAACGCTAGCTTACGTGAAGTTCACTCTGGTTGAACTCGCAATAGACGCAAACATCGAAGCTATAACAGCGACGCTCAAACATCTATCAGCCTAAGCTCCTCGAGAACTGAGAGCATCAACACGTCAAAAGACCAAGGACACAGCAAGTATAACTGTATTGTTATCAATAACCTGCTCCTGTACACTCTACTGCTAATATCCAGCATACTGCAAGAACTTATCATAGCCATTATAATACTGTTGTCAGTAAGAACTTATTATAATACTGTTGTCAGTAAGAACTTATTACAGCCATTACAATACTGTAGTCAGTAGGAACTTATTACAGCCATTATAATACTGTTGTCAGTAAGAACTTATTATAATACTGTTGTCAGTAAGAACTTATTACAGCTATTACATTACTGTTGTCAGTAAGAACTTATTACTTATTACTTATTACTGCCATTACAATACTGTTATCAGTACAAACTAGCATCTCACAAGCTATTATACTGTTATCTGCAAATCAATAATCTTAATACTATTGCCAATACTAAATTAGCACATTGTTCCACCACTGCCTATAGTCCTTTAACTGTTGCCAATATCAATTAGTCATTGCATTGTTGATAGCAATTGCGGATCACTGCACTGCTGCTAGTTATCGCACTATTATAGGCATTGCATTATTTATATCTAACCTAAAAATGTACAAGGTCCTGTTATTGATCACTACCCTCCTTACCTTTGGGCTCCCCTGCATCACAAACGCCCTCAACCACGATACTAGCTACATACCAATACTGCGTACATATGGAAGGAGATGGTTTGAATTCTCCCACCACACAAATGCAAAACGCAACCACACATCCTACTCCCATCTTCTTAGCATTCCCCTTCAAGTCATCAACAAAGCCCAATCTGAGAAACTCCATCGACAACGCCTCCTAAAATGTGCATTGATAAATGCCAGATCCATACGATCAAAATGGCCCGTAGTCATGGACTTGATTCCTCAATACAAGCTCGACATCCTGATGGTTACAGAATCATGGCTATCTGACAGCGACAACATCCTCCTAAACCAGATGCTGCCTCCTGGATTCGACCTCTACACATGCCACAGATCCACTCAAAAAGGAGGCGGAACGCTCATCCTTGCTAAAACAGATCTTAACTTCAAGCTATGCAACTCCTCCAGCTCAACCCACCTTGACTCCCTCACTATATCCAATGATCTCTGCTCAATCAACCTGCTTTATCGAGCACCATCCCCATTACCGGATGACCTTCCAACAATAATTGAGCTTGCATGCGCAACATCCACATCACGCTCTCCAAATTGGGTAGTTGGCGACTTCAACCTCCCCTCTCTTCATGACAGCCATTCAGAAGCATTTCTAGATGCACTAGAGGATCTAGGTTACAAACAATATGTCGACTTTCCCACCCACACTAAAGGAGGCAAACTAGACCTCATCTTCGCACCTCATTCCAAAACCTTAACACACCAAGCCCTTCAACTATCGGTTATACCAGTACCTTGGTCTGATCACAATCTTATTCAATTCAATATACCCACCTTTACCTCACATGTGAGTCAAATACCATCTAACTCACCCGGAACCCATGCAGTCCGTTTTCAACCTCTCAACCGCGACAAAGTCCTAGATAACCTCCATCCACTCTTGACCAACACTACCCTCAACTTAGATGACCTGGTATACAAATGGGACGAGAACCTCAGAGCCGCCTCATGTCCAGTGCACATGGATAAGAAAATAAGAAAACGAGATCACGCACCATGGTTCTCTGCTGACCTTCGTACATCCCTCATTCATCTACGCAAACTTGAAAGACAGTGGCGCCAAACCCACTCACCAGAAGCCCTTGAAACATATAACTCACACCTAGCCACCCACCGTGAAAAGGTAACATTGAGCAGGAAACTATACCACACGAACCTACTGAAGCGCTCCATCAATAAACCTCATGCTCTATTCAACTTAGTAAGATCCATAACAAGAGAGCCAGTTTCAGACCAACCTGCAACACCTCGGCCACAGGACTACGCAAACTACCTGCAATCAAAAATGATTAAGTCCAGCACCTGCATAAATACCATCAACCCCATTATATCACCTAAGGAATCTCATATAACTCCATTTTGCAACTTCAATACTATATCATCTAGTGAAATTGAGAGAATTATTGCCTCCATCAATCCTAGCACGGCACCTAATGACCCATGCCCAGCTAACTGGATCAAAGATCTGCGACATGATCTAAGCCAAATCCTATGCAAAATTCTGAACCAATCCTTCCTAACAGGCTCATTCCCCCAGAGTCTTAAACACACCTCTATCAAGCCCCTACTAAAAAACAGTAAGCTTGATCCATCCAAAGTTGAATCATTTAGGCCAATCTCAAGCATCCCCCAGCTTGCAAAAATCATTGAGAAAGCTGCCCAACAACAACTTCAGCATCACATTGACACAGAAGCACCCCTAGACAAATCACAACATGGATTCAGAGAAGCACATGGAGTCGACACAATCCTTACAACCCTATTCAACGATCTGATAACAGGAATAAACAACATCAAACAAGGATTTGTCCTCATCTTTTTAGACATTTCTGCTGCCTTCGATTCTGTAAACCACGATATACTAATTCAACGTCTGAGAGAGAAGGGGATTCGAAGCACAGCACTGGAATGGTGTAGATCCTACCTTTCCAACAGGTGGCAACAAGTTAAAACAGGCCAGAAATCCTCAGAGCCGTTCCTACAGTCTCAAGGCGTACCACAAGGATCTTCACTATCGGCGTTAATGTTCAATATTTATATGCAGCCGATTTGTGAATTGATCAGATCCTTCAACGTGCAATGCTTGGCATACGCTGATGACATCCTCATATACATGCCGTTCAAAACTGACCAACCAGTGTTTACTCCAATAACCAACTGTTTCGGAGCAGTAGCCGAATGGTTGCTGACTCAAAACCTAAGAATAAATCATAGCAAAACTGATGTCCTATTTGTTACAAGGAATCTTAAGTTTGTACCTCCGCCGTCACTGCTGGTCAACAACACAGAACTGACATCCAAACCCACGATCAGATACCTCGGCATAACATTAGATCAACACCTGGACATGACAATGCACGTGAAGAATGTGACAAAGAACATATACCATAAGATCAGAACACTACGCCACCTCCGTCCACTACTAGACTATACTGATTACCGGTCAACCTTCCAGGCACTAGTCCTGCCACATCTAGATTTCGCAAACATCATCCTTCACGGGCTCCCTCAATCAACCTTAAACCCACTACGTCTGGCTATGAATACAGCTGCTAGAGTCCTTTCTGGGTCACCAAGGTCTGCTCATATAACACCTATCATGAAAGACCTACACTGGCTACCACTACAAGCCAGACTCTCATACAAGTCACTAGTTTTGACCTTCAAAGCCATGAATATCTACCCACCAACACCAATCAGAAAACTAATCCACAACACCCCTGAAAATAGAAACAGAAGGACTACAACTATGAACACTTTAATAGTTCCTAAGATGATGACTTCATGTACTAAAGCCACATCAAACAGAGCTTTTTCATTGTTTGCACCCAGGAATTGGAATAAACTTCCCCACGAAATCCGCGGCATCAAAAGTCTATTACAATTCCGCAAAGCCGTAAAGCATCACTTATTCACAAAATACTACCCAGAAGTGTCCATGGACACCCACACAGCCAACAGGCCTCCCACTCACACCAAACACCCTAGCACTTTAATCCAACCAGAAAACGGGTAGTCCCCACGAAAATCTACCTTACTACTATAGACTCATCCTACCCATGAATACATGTTCAATATTCACTCGAGTTTAAATATGGTACATAATTAAAGCATATAAATAGTATATTGTTTATTGTACATAGTTATCCCTGTTATTCCATGTTTTATATTCCCCTGTTCTCTGTAAACTCGATGTTACCTGTACACATTGCAGTATATTTTGTTCGATGTACACCGCGCTGATTTTAATAGCGCGGTATATAAGAGATGTTAAATAAATAAATAAATAAATAAATACCTTGCCCCAACCACTAGGCCACTCCTCCACTCCTGCTCCAACCACTCCTCACTCCTGCTCCAACCACCAGGTGCCTGGGAGGATATTTGCATGGGGGGGGGGGGTGGAGGTGGGTGCTATTGGGAGGAGCCTTCTTTAGGGCAAAGGCCCTTGGATTGGGGAGGGTCAAGGATTGGGGAGGGTCAAGGATTGGGGTGGGAATCTGATGTGGGCAGGGGGAGATCTGATGCTGGGGGGTCTTCTTGGGGAGAGATCTGCTCAGTCTGACTAAACTGCAGGAGAGGGGTGAGGGGGGTTGATCAGGCTGGCCCAGCCATACATTTACCTGCAGGAAGAGCAGGCACACACATATTTATAAAGCAAATTTTAATATTTAATAGTATGCTATCTACTTATGCAGTTTTACAGGATTGTTGTTGGAAGGGTGATGTTGAGATGACCATGATTGTTGAATTTAACTTTCAAAATCTTGGCCAGGGAGAGGGGTTCGAATTGTAAGGATGAAGGTCTGCTTAGGGCACAAACTAGCAAACAGGAGCCACTTGTCAAATAATGGTTCAAAATCTTTATTCAGGAGTACAGTGTAGCCACACCAGACACGGCCGTGTTTTGGCACTTGCCTTCTTCAGGGGTGTATTGGCACTATAATAGAGCAATGTAAGATACACATATAAATACATGCATAAATAATTATTCAAAGCCATAAAATATAAGATTGATAAAAACATTATTTGCATGGAAATCAAATAATAAATATAAACAGAACTTTAAAAACATAGGAAGCCATTCACAAATAATATATTAAGAACTATAATAAATAAATAAAATCAATAAAAGTAGTTAAAAGACACAAGTGAGGTGACTTCAAATGAAAAATTGAGGTTATATTTCCAGAACGAATAAGAAATAGAGCAGAATCCTTAATGGTGCATAGAGGGACATACGACTAAACCAAAACTCATGTGGGTGAATAAAAAGCAGGGTATGAGGAGACAGGTACCTTACTCGATACTGCAGCACTCTGATTTTCCTTCCTATGTGAATCAATTTCTTAAAATACACTGAAGCTGGTTTTTCCTCCTCTTCTGAGCCCACAATAAGTGACTCTAGCATCCATCTGGTCTGCTCTTCAGTCAGTTCATCAGGTTTGTGCTGCAGCTCCCCCAGGCACTGACCCCACTTCCTGCTCGGGTGGAAAGTGTGGAGAAGAGCCTTGTGGAGCAACAGGGTCAGTTAACTGTTCTTGACTAACGAATTCAATAGGTACAAGGGCAGCAAGGGATAATTTCCCAAGATAAGTTGATGTTTCTTCGGAAGATTGAAAATTTGGAGAACGCTTCCTGGTCTTTGAACTTGAGGATATTGAATTTTCCACGAGTGTCTGGCTCTCCGGCTAGAATTCTATTTCATAGATCTCTAAAGGGTATTTTTGGGTACCCTGAAGGTGGATTTCCTCCAACGCAGAAGATTTATTATATACCATCTGTTTGTTGCTGCTGGTACTACTGTTACGAGTCCTGTTCCTCAAGCCAAAGTTTCTTTAGACTCTTTGGATTTGGGGAACTTGTCCTTATTGTTGGATCAGTCTTCTGAAACAGTAGGGTCCAGAGCGACACTTTTAATTTCCTTTGTTTTTCTCTCTGATAAGAATGCATTATTACACTTGTTTCTCAAGAAAACGGATATTTCTTTTCTGGGGGGTAGGATTCAGATTTTCCCAGATGTGCCCCGTTGGACACTATGATGAAGCAGATGCCAGTAAACCCATGGAGGTAGAAGAAAACACGGATCTCTTTAAAAGAAATGATATATATAAAGTGCAGTTAGTGAGAAGTGCAGCTAGAGGGAGCATGCACGGAGATTCAGAAGGTAGGCTGACACGCCCAGATTGGGATGATGCAAGAACTAATTCAAAGCATAATCAGATACACCTGGTCAAAGAGACAGAATCCTTACTTAAGAAACAGCTTTATAAGCAAAGCATAGACAAGCCAGAGAGGAGAGGAGCGGCACGAGCCGCAGCAGCTGCTGATAGAGAAGAAAGAGAAAGGAGACGGCTCCAAAGAGAGGAGAAAAGGCAGTTTAACTTGCAGCCTTTACAGGAAAGGAACAAGTTCCAGGAGAGCCAGTTTCAGGCTGGGACGCTCCAGAAGGAGAACTGGGAGAGTGCCTGGTAGGGAGAATACCAGAGACACAGACCCAAGAGTTCAGAGGTACCTTCATGCTTCTTCCCCTGTATGTGAGCCCCAAGGAGTTCAGAGGTGGGTGAACAAGACTCAGCCCAGGAGTCTAAAAGACACAGATCTGAACCAGGAACTGAGGCCGGGTCAGAAAGGCCTGGAAGCCAGGGAGCCGTAAGAGCAGCCAAGGCAGCTAGAGAAAGGTTTGGGAACCTATAGAAAGAGTGCTTAACAAAAATCCTGTTGCATATTTGCCAGACCGGGTACAGCGAGGTTGGAGAGCCTTAGGAAGAAGTTCTGAAGTAAAACCAGGAATATATAGGGAAAGCTCAGGGGCCACAGATATCTCAGCAGAACAAGAGGCTATGCAGATAGACTCTGCTGAACCTGACCCTTTGTTAACTGAATGCCCTATGGACTGTACGTTTTTGTTGTACTGGGAGTTTAGAATCCTTGAGAGAAATCTAGCACGCAGGATATACTTTTGAAACACAGTTTTGTTTGACAAGCTGAAAGAAGAAGCATTGCTTTTGTTTGTATAACCTGTTTTGTTTGAACCCTGCATAACTAACAAACACTGTGAAGCATATCCAAGTTTTTGACCTATGTAAATACCTTATGTGAAAATCCTGAACAAGGTGAAAATCCTGTTGTCTTCGTTTGAACCTTTTGTGCATTAAGGGAATAAAACCCTATACTTTACCATTCACATGGCTTACACAACTATTCATTATGAAGAAAGGGACTATTAGCACCAGAATGCTTCTGGGCTAACAAAAGTTTCTACCTTCAATACAACAATAATGTCCACCCTGACCTTTAAGCACGTGGCTAAAGGGATGGGGTTGTGACAACACAAATCCATAGAAAGAAATTTTTGGAACTTCGCACAGAGGTGTTATCTCTGGGAGTGAAGTTCCAATTAAGATTTCCTTGTAAATGTATAGTTCGTTACCAGAATTCTGTATTTCATTTCTTTGAACCTTCTCAATTGCGCTTCTTTCTGGATGCTAAGAAGTTGGAGGGCTGACTGGGGTTGGTTGGAGTATGGGTATGTTGGGGGACATTAGTGTACTATGCTTGCCATAATAGTCCTGTTGTTTTTTTGTGTTTGAACTTTTCCTTTTTGTTTCCACTCCTCTGGAATAGTGTTTCTTGGATCTCTCCTATTGTGGACTATTTGGTTGATGGCCTTGCATTTCCCAGTTAGGGCTTTGGGTTTGTTATGTGATTTATTCTATGACTATTTTTTTTTCTTGTGTCAGACCATCAATTGTATTTCCTGTTCAAAGTTTGCTTGATGTATTTTTTGTTAAACGGAAAAAAAAATACACTGAAAACAGAGACAATTATTCTGTGTGGAGCAATTCCTTGGCGTTACAATTTAAACTGCCATAAAAAACCTTGATAGAGGGAGAGGGGCCATAGATAGAGTATGCACGGGATTGTTAAATAAACTAGACTATCTCATATATACAAACAAATTAATAAATGTATTAGCTGATAAATTAAGTCAAAACAAGGTATATTTATCTTAGGGGTATGTTTACTAAACCGTCTTAATGTGCGCTCTGTGACGTTATTGTGCGATAAGGTACCTTATCGCGCGATAATGGCGATTTATCAGGCGCACAGGTACCTTAGCGTGCGATAACGCGCGCAGCGGCGCAAACGAGCACTGAAGGCGGGGAAAGGCTCCCAGAGGGCGGAGGAAGGCTCCCCAGGGGCGGAGGGAAGGGGTCAATGGGTGGAGAGTGGGAGGGGAGAGGCTCCCCGCACACTAACACTGTGAAATCCGAGGCTCAAAACTAACGCCAGTGAAACCCTAGAGTTAGAGCTGATTTAAAGGGAAAAGAAACCATTTTCGTCAGCAATGTACAGCAAAACCAGGGAAACCTACAAAAAAGTGATAAGTGTGATACATGTGCACGGAACAAAAGGGCAAATAAACGTTGAAAATGTACAGAGGAAAATGTAAAAATAAAATAACCCAGCTGGCCAATAGTGATATCAGTGGGAAACATCACAAAACACTCCCATGAAAGCTCCAAAAAAAGATATGAGTTTTGGAAGGGTCTATGCTCCATCCCCATACAAGGTGAATGAGCCCACAGTGTAATTGCGTTGAGCAGGGTTTCCAACTCCATTGGCCAGGTTTCCTATGGCATGCACATACATTCCACAACAGCAGGGTGGGCATGTCGGAATGGGCAACCTGACAGATGCTGGAAAAGGGGACACAGAGGGCTGCAGGCGGCACATGCTGTGGTGCAGCTGGCCCACAGTGCGGACTAGGGTGATGCCTAGCTGGCCCATAGGAATGCTGAAACAGTAGAGCAGCCAGACAGCAACTGCTGAGGGCCCAACATGGGCACGAGTGTGCTTCCCACTGTGTCACAGGGGATAGTACCCAGCAGGTACCCCGAAGGGCATGGAACATTGGCATGCGGTGCTGGGGGGAAGCATGGACAGCTATGCAGGCACCCCTACCCCAGAACCCGCACAATAGGCAGCCGCCTACCCGCACACTGGATGGCCTGAGACTGCTCTCCACCAGCACCACCAGCAGAAGGGCATGTCAGCATGGTGGTAGAGGGATACTGGTGGTGGAGGGGGCAGTGGCAGCTGCTCAGAGCAGACCGTGGCCTAGCCCTGTGTAGGTGGGTGCCATGCACTGCAACAGACAGGCCCTGTCTGACGAACAGTCATGGTATCACCAGGGAATGCCCTGTCTCTGTGCAACACAGTGGTGCAGTGCACACAGCCAGTGTGTTCAGAAGCAGAAGGTCACAGGTTGAAGTCCCAGCTGTGGTTCCTGCCAACCCAGTCCCCATATTTTACTCACTACTAAAACATGCTAATACAGACAGAACCGTTATTGCAGATGACGTAAACATGCCCAAAACACCTACATTTTACCCTACAGAGCACAGACACCATAAACAAGCGCATTACCTAGAGCAGAGTCTCCCAAATGCAGTCCTGGAGGGCCGAACACCATTCAGGTTCCATGCTGTCTCTAATAAAGATGCCTGTGCTGCATTTCTATGCGCCGCCCCCATGGTATGCAGATGTATCTCATGCATATTCATGAGGGACAGCATGAAAACCCGAACAGTGTCTGGCCCACCAGGACTGCAGTCGGGAACCTCTGCCCTAAAGCAGCGGCCAACAGGGGCAGACACACCCACACCCACAGGCTCCATTATCCAATGCCTCCTGGAGAGGCAGGATGTTGGGCCCTGCGTGCATCTCCCAATACTAGCACTTGCATACCTTAGCAATCTTTCTTTATCTTTATCTTTCTTTACGGATTTAATATACCGCTCTTTACCAGTGGCATCAGAGCGGTGTACAGTAATAAAAATACAAGCTGCAGAATACCAAAGGATTCGACAAAGTCCAACACGAAAACCACAAACAGGGCATTCAGTTTTTATGTCCCCAAATGCTGGAACGCTCTACCCCCCAACATTAGGGCCATTACCAATCTATATCAGTTCAGGAAGGCTCTCAAAACCCACCTTTTCCTCCAATACTTCCCAGACAGCAATTGAACTAGATATCCCTCCCAAGAAATGACCCAATCTAGAAAGGCCCTTACAATTTTTATCTTCAGTGTAGATAGCTTATGTATATAGTTAACCCGGTTATCCAAGTTTGTACTCCTGTTCAATGTAAAACCTGACAGTTTGTCGTTATGGTCGTTATGTTATGATGTAAACCGCGCTGATTCTAAATAGCACGGTATATAAGAAACTGTAATAAATAAATAAACAGAAAAAGAACGCCATTATATAAAGAACAGGACAGGAGGAGAAAGAAAAGGCCGTAGATAGTACATCAAAAGGGGAACAAAGCCAGGTAACAACAACATACAGTCAGTACTATCGTGGAGGGGGGGAAAGGGAGACAGGTGGGGGAGGGAGACTGAAAGCGGTGCAAAAAAGGTGAGTCTTCAGCCTGGATTTAAAAGTCTTGTATGAGGGTTCCAGGCGGAGGGCGACGGGGAGCGAATTCCAAAGTCTCGGACCCAGAAAGAAAAAGGCTGAGGAGCGGGTGGACTCGAGGTGGGCCTGTGAGGGGGAGGGGAGGGACATGCGATTCAGGTGAACTGATCTGAGGGAACGGTATGATGAGTGTCGATGTATGAGACTGGCAAGATAGAGGGGAACCCCGGTATGGATAGTTCTATGTACGTAGATAAGAATTTTGAACTGAATGCCGTAAGGAAGGGGAAGCCAGTGTAGGTGGATCAGAATGGGGGTGATGTGGTCAAAACGAGATGCATGGGTAAGGAGGCGTGCAGCGGCGTGATGGACAAGTTGTAATCTACGCAGTTGAGTTTGGGGGAGGCCGACTAGAACTACATTGCAGTAGTCTAAGCAGGAGACAATCAGGGACAGTAGCAGGGTAGACAAGGAGGAAGCTGATATGAAGGGACGGATGGCATGGAGTTGACGCAGAGTGAGGAAAGAGCGCTGTACAACGGAGGAAATATGATCTTTAAAGGAGAGAGCGGAATCTAGGGTGACTCCGAGGTATCGTAGGGATGAGACTACTGGTAGGGGGACACTGGACAGGATGGGGGCAAAGGGGGGGGGATCGGGGCACCAGAAGTAAACCAAATAGCGAAAGACTTAGAGGAGTTTATATGCAGCAAGTGGGAAGAAAACCAGGCAGAGACTGAGGACAGGCAGGAGTTGAGGGGGGCAAGATCTGGAGCAGAAGGGTCTGTATGGTGAAGGAGAATGATATCATCGGCGTAATAGTGGGCGGAGATACTATGTTTCTGGACGAGGAGAGCAAGGGGGGCCAGAAAGATGTTAAACAGAAGAGGGGCAAGAACAGAGCCCTGAGGAACACCACAGGGAAGGGCAGTGGGAGGGGAGGAGGAGGAGCCTGTGGAGACAGAAAAGGAGCGGTGGGAGAGAAATGAGTGAAACCAGGAAAGGACAGAACCAGAAAGGCCAATGTCATGTAATCGAGACAGAAGGAGGTGATGGTCTACAAGATCAAATGCAGCAGATAGATCCAGAGAAACAACGATAGTAATAGAACCGTGGTCATGTGCGGTGTGGACTTCATTAAGGAAAGAAAGCAGAATGGATTCAGTGCTGTGGTTGGGACGGAAACCTGACTGGCGGGGGTGAAGTGACAGGGTGGCCTCCAGGTGGGAAGAGAGCTCTGTGTAGACCAGTTTCTCGAGGAGTTTGGAGAGAAAAGGGAGATTTGAGATTGGGCGCCAATTTGCCAGGGAGGATGGGTCAAGAGAGGCCTTTTTCAGAATGGGACGGATGATGGCATGCTTCCAGATGGTGGGGAAAGAACCAGAGGATAGACTAGAGTTGAGGATGGAGAGTAGAAAGGGAGAGAGGGCCAGAGATGGGTCTAGAAGCCACTGGGAAGGGATGGGATCGGAGGGGCAGGTGGTCTTCCGAAGCGAAGAATAGACCCTGGAGAGATCTGAGAGGGACACAGGCTGGAAGGAGGACCATTTATGAGAAAGAGAGGGCGAGTTAGAGGAGGGGGGGCGGGGGGAGAGTCAAACGACGGAAGAGCAGAGGAGAGGGGAGGGGGGCAGGAGGGAAGAAGTGACCGGAGGTTTTGGATTTTGGTGGCAAAGTGAGAGGTCAAAAGGGCAGGATTAGGGGTCATTGGGGAAGGGGCTGGAGAAGTGAAAGAGTAAGAAGCAGAGAGGGAGCGAAGGACAGAGTAAAGTTGTCGAGTGGAGTTTGCGGACTGAGAGATATGGGAGGAGAAATAGTCACGCTTGGCGGAATGAAGCAGGGAACGGTAGTGGGAATGGCAGTGGCGAAAGTGAGCCAGAGAGTTGGGGGAGGGATGCCGACGCCAACGTCGTTCGGCGCGACGCAGGTAGGAATGATGGAGGAAAAGACCGGGGTGAAACCAGGGATAGCGATGGCGAAAAGAGTGGGAAGAGGGAGGCTGACGTGGGGCAAGCTGGTCCAATGCAGCTGAGAGAGTAGTATTCCAGGACTGAGCCTGGAGGTCAGCAGGAAGCGAGTAAAAATCTGGAGGAAAGAGGGACTCAGAGGAAGGGAATTGAGAAAGAACAGCAGGGGTAAGACGACGAACCAGAGGGGGAGCAGAGGGGGATCTGCCCTGAGTGGATAGAGAAGAGGGGATAGGGAGGGAGAAAAGTAAGCAGAGGTGGTCGGACCAAGGGACAGACAAAGTACGGAGGGAGGCAGGAACCGCAGAGGAAGAGGAGTGAGATATAATCAGATCCAGGGAGTGACCAGCAGAATGGGTAGGCACATTGGTGTGCTGTAACAGAGAAAGATCGGAGAGGAGGGAAAGAAAGGAGGAATCACGGGAGGAGGAAGGGGAGTCAGAGTGAATATTAAAGTCTCCTAGGATCAGGAGATGTGGGTGGCTGAGGGAAAGTTCTGAGAGAGTTTGAACAAGGGAATCCCAGCGGGGGGTAGATAGGGCAGGAGGGGCATAGACCAGGTAAAAGTAGAGTGGTGGGGAAGAATTGAGACGAAGAAGAAGAGATTCTGGATAGTGGAGAGCAGGGGAGGGGACCTCCTGGAGGGCTAGGGAGGAGAGGAAGAGAACAGCAACCCCCCCACCACTCCGACCCCGACGGCAGGTAGATAGGGCGGAGTAGCCGGGAGGGAGACATCGGTTCAGGAGAGGCTCTTCGCCTTCTCTGAGCCACGTCTCGGTCAGAAATAGGGCGTCAACTGAGTGTTGAGAGATGAGATTTTGGATAAGAGAACCCTTTGAACGGGCGGAATGGCAATTCAGAAGGGCCAACTGTAAGAGGATGAGAGAGGAAACGGAGGATGGATGGGGGATTGGGAGTGGAGGAGTGGCGGAGAGCGGACAGGGGACCAGATTAAAAGGATTTCTGGTGAAAACACCCGGGGGAGCAAGGAAAGGCAGGGGCCTCCAACCCCAAAAAGCAGGAATTGCAGACATGGCAGGCGAAGGTGCAGGAGGCGATGGGGCAATGGGAGAGGATAAAAGGGGAAAAAGCAACAGGAGAAGGGTCCAAAGAAAAGAGGCCTTACCGGACAGAGAGGCGGACACGCAGGCAGATCGGGCAGGCTGACAGCGATCAGGCAGCATGAAGAACGGAAGCCCTAAGGTCAAGGAGCGGGGTACGCAACTATGGACTCGCCCCCACGGACTCGCCCCAAGGAGCTCGCCCAAGGAGCAGAGGGAATGCAATTTATGCGAGGGGGGCACCTTGAGATCACGCGGTCGCGGGCAGCGCGACCGCGTCACATCCGGTTGGGAGTGCAGCAGTAATATGACGTAGCCAGGTAGGGTAAACAGAGAAACAGCACCGGGTTTGCACCTTGAGATCACGCGGTCGTGGGCAGCGCGACCGCGTCACATCCGGTTGGGAGTGCAGCAGTAATATGACGTAGCCAGGTAGGGTAAACAGAGAAACAGCACCGGGTTTGCACCTTGAGATCACGCGGTCGTGGGCAGCGCGACCGCGTCACATCCGGTTGGGAGTGCAGCAGTAATATGACGTAGCCAGGTAGGGTAAACAGAGAAACAGCACCGGGTTTGCACATCAACAATCGGGTGAGGCTGAGAAGAAAGGCAGGAACAAACTTAGCAACAAACACAATAGTGGCACCCTAAACCTGGGAATACGGTACACAGCTATCAAAAGGTTGCTATGATTACTGGCAGATAGCAATTCCGAGGTTAAGTACAATTTTCTGAGTGAGCTGCAGCATAGCAACCTTTCTGATGTCTGTGGAGTGTGCTACAGGTCTTGTGTCTGACAGTGTTTACCACCCTGGGGGGTGACCTCAACAGTATTGCGTACCATAGCCATGCCTGCACTGTGCCTAGGACTGGTGCGGTGGCCAGGGCTGCCAAACACCTCGATAGTTGCACGATGCTGGCATAGGTGTGGGGAGTGTGTATCTGTCTGTCCAGTGTGTGGTGGCTGCAAACACCCTCCACAGCTAGCACTGTTGCCAGTATTGGCTTGCCAATGTGCATAATGAGGAGCAAGGTACCATGGGAATAGCCAGGATAGGGTGGCCTGGCCTGGATTCATCTGTACATAGCATAGGGCAATGGCTCGGACATTGTAGTGGCCGGCCACCACCTGCACGGACAGGGTGGCCACAGCATGTCCTGCTGGGAGGTCACTCTCACCCTGACGGAGCAGTGACCACGGCATGGCTAGGTTCCCCCATAGTGCTACATAGTATTTCTCTTATGTGATATTTATGGGTTCTCTTTTGGAGCCTAATCACTGACTTATCTGCTTGGTGTGTATGCTGACATCCCAGTTCTGGGTACATGCATCTCCTCCAGGACCATGCACCATGCATTATGGACTAGCTAGCAGACTGTCTGCAGCTAGTATTTGTCTTGCTGGAACACCTTGCAGGGTGCAGCGGCTGGAGGCTTGCTGCTGGAGAATGTCAGATAGTGGTGGGGGACAGCTGTGCATTTCCAGGCCTACTGTCTGTCTGCTATTGCTTTATGGATGTGTACAGCTCTGCATTGCCTGCCCTGTAGGGTGTCTGTTCCCCAGCAGGACTGGGGTTGATGGTCCCCTCTACTGCCACCATTGCAGGGAGTTAGAATGTGGATCTGTTGGGGGGGGCAATCCTGTTTCCCACCCTGAGCCCCAGAGGGTGGGTTGTGTGGTGGTACATAATCCGCCTATGGGTCCAAACACCCCCCCTTCACCTACATCATGTAACCATGGCACCAACACAGGATATACACTATTCTGGGTGCATCATAGCCCATAAGGGCTAGACATGACTAAGAAATACAGAAGGATACAGATGTATACTAGGTGTGTCTGCAGGAACTACCTATCACACACAGTAGCACTGATGGCGACTTGCAGCATGGCGTATTTCAGCCATGAAAGGTGCTGTGGACCTGGTGCTGGGTGCCCCACCTCACCCTCAGGGTGAGCACAGTGCCCGCACAATGTGGCGGTCTGTGGCTACTCTGTGCCAGTACCACACACGGTCAGTTCCCCCTACCAGGCCGAGGTGCTGTGGGGGTGCATATCCCATCTTGTGCCCATCTGTCGATTGCTGATTTGCATGTGCAGTGCATCATGGGTATGGGTGGGTTAACCCTATCCTGGTAACCACAGCAGACAGTTTGTGTGGTGATGTGCAGTCCTTCTGCAGCCAGCCAAGGGTTTGTTGGCAGCTGTAGCCCACTGGTTACTTCACTGCCTGTGAAGCCAGAGATCATGGGTTCAAACCCATGGTGGGGTTATTTGATAGGGCTGTCTGAGGCATTGTCTATTTTTAATGTACATTAGGGCTGCCAGCAAAAATACCCTCAGAGTACTGTAACCTTAAGGTGCCTCATAAGGCGCCCTATAAGGCACCTTATAAGACGCCCTATCAAGCGCCTTACAAGGTGCCTTATAAGGTGTTCTATAGGGGACATTATAGGGTGCCTTGGCAGACAGTGCACTTTATAATGTGCCCTATGGAGTGCGTTATGGGTTGCCTTATGCGGCACCTTAGGTTACGCCACCGTGAGGGTGTGTTTGCTGGCAGCACTAATTAAAATAAAAGTAAAATGCCTCAAAAAGCACTACTTAAACATAAAGGGTGATGCCTCAGCCAGCCTTATGCATTAGGCACACTGGGGGATCGAACTTATGACCCCTGTACCATCAGTCAGTGTATTAACCACTGTTTATGTTTATGTTTATTTAAAATTTGCTATACCATATAACACCATAGGCATCTGGGTGGTTTACAATCATAAAATACATAGCTGCAGAAACAGAAAAGAACGCCATTATTTAAAAACAGTAAAGAGGAGAAAAGAGGACAGAGAGCAGGTAAACAGAAAAGGACAATGGAAACACATCAGGGAATACAGGAAAGAAAAAGGAGTGAGGACTACGGGGGAAGGTCAAATGCCAGGTTGAACAGGTGGGTCTTGAGTTTTGTTTTGAAAAGCTGGAATGATGTTTCAGATCTGAGGGAAAGGGGAAGTGAAGTCAAGAGCCTCGGGCCTAAGAAATAAAAAGCAGAGGAGCGAGTGGATTCCAAATGAGCATGTGAGGGAGGGGGAAGGGACATACGATTGACATGGATAGAGCGGAGTGAACGGTGTGGGGTATGAAAGCGAACCTGATCTGCGAGATAAAGGGGGGTGCCTGTGTGAAGTGCCCTGTGAACGAATGTGAGAATCTTATACTGAATGCGGAATGATACCGGTAGCCAGTGTTGTTGGATAAGAAGAGGGGTAACATGTTCAAACCGGGAAGCATAGGTTAAGAGGCGAACTGCAGTGTTCTGAATGCGCTGAAGACGGGAAAGTTGGGACCGTGGGAGACCTGCTAAGACAATGTTGCAATAGTCGAGTCGAGACATCACTAAGGAAAGTAGGAGTGTAGCCAGGGCAGGGGAGGAAAGAAAGGGGCGAGCAGCCCATTGTTGCTTAAGAGAAAAGAATGACCGCTAGACGACTGAAGAGATGTGTTTCTTAAAAGAGGGAAGAATCAAGAACCACACCTAAGTAACGGAAAGAAGAGACCAGGGGAATAGATTGGGAAGAAAGAGTGGGAGCACACGTGGGGGAAGGGCTCCCTAATGTGAACCAGGTGGCGGAGGACTTAGAGGGGGTAAGTGAAGAAAATTAGAAGAGAACCAGGATGCAACAGCAGAAAGACAATGGTTAAGAGGGGTGATGTCCGGATAAAGAGAGTCAGTGTGATGCAAAAGGAGTATGTCGTCCGCATAATACGAGTGTGGAGATACCAAACTGTTGAACAACAAGAGCGAGGGGAGCCAGAAAGATGTTGAAGAGAAGAGGGGCAAGAACCGACCCTAGGGGTACACCACAGGAAAGAGGGGTTGGAGCTGAGGAAGAGGACACAGAAAGGACAGAGAAGGAGTGATTAAAGAGGAAAGAATGAAACCACTGGAGAACCGTGCCTGAGATACCAGCTTCCTGGAGACGAACAAGAAGGGTACGGTGGTCCACCAAGTCGAAAGCCGCGGAAAGGTCAAGGGAGACAACAAGAGTGAAAAGACCGTGATTGTGTGCATAGTGAAGTTCATTGAGAAAAGAAAGAAGGATAGATTCTGTGCTGTGACCAGGGCGAAAACCAGATTGCCGGGGGTGAAGAGTAAGAGGGGCTACACCTCTGCTTCTTTGTTTGCATGTCTGCGCGCCTACTTAAGATTATCACGCATTAACGTGCTTAGCGGCGTTTCACCCGATAATGTGCGCAGCACGCATTATCGTGCGATAATCCCGTTTTGCTACGTTAAGACCGAAACGCCCACTCCTTTTATGGCATCCTGCACACTATCGCCGGGCGCACGTTAAGAAGGTTTAGTAAACATACCCCTTAGAATCTGAAAATGAGATCGTTAGTTTAATCGGCAAAGAGGAACATGTCTAGATATATGTATACGTATATATCTCCGTGGGAATGAAGAGTCCATTATTGCAAAACTTTGGGGTATGTTTACTAAACCATGGAAATGTTACCTGCATTAGGTTCCGCAGTGATGGTACGGATGCCCATATAAAGGAGTGGATGGTGCATCGTTAAAGCAAGCCATGTCGGAGTGGATGGTGCATCGTTAAAGCAAGCCATGTCAGGTAACGCACGTTACACGGCGATAATGCACGGTATAGTGCACGGTACAGTGTGCCATGGACCCACCACGCGTGAACACCACAGCAGACGGGAAGCAGCAGTGTCTCCGAAGGGGTTGCAATCTAAGGCGCGCTGACAGTAGAAGACGCGCTGAGGGATGTGCAGACATGGTGCCACATGAGAAAAGGAGCCATAGGCATAAGGCCATAGACCACAGGCAGCTGAGAACGCAGCCTGGAATGGGGATGTGAGCCACAGGTAACACAGGCACACACACCATAAAATGCTGTGCAGTGAAACAGCATGCAGAAGAGTAAATAAATATAACGGAAAGGGCATCAGGGGTCGGTCTGAAAGGCCAGCTGTGTGGATGGTGTGTGTATAAGGACAAAATGGGCAGGGAATCCAAAAAGGAGTAAGAGGGAATTGAACTGCTAGACTGAAGAGCCCAAACACAGCTCACTGACACCAATTCCAAACCACTGAGCCACCTGCCCACCCAGACATCCCAAAGAAAGGGAGCAAATGTATCAACTAGCATGTGACGGATAGGCAGCATGGAGGGGACACTGCAGTGTACAGTGAAGAGAAGGGTGTGTGGATAAGGGACAAAGCTGGAGCCATTGTATGGAAAGGGGAGCAGAACAAATGAAAAGAAAGGAAAAGGAACCTGTGGGACCCAAACCCACATCCCATGTTGGTGCCACGCACGGCTGAAACCACTATCCCAAACAACCACAACGAGCACGATGCAAATATGTTCCACCAAGTGGACATCGTGTCTGCCAGATTATCACACAGTAGTGCGTCCTATGTGCACTGCGTCGTATGCGTGATGTGGAGAACGCACGTAGCAGAGCGTCAGACGCGTGTGACTATACAGAGCTACCTACGTGCCTTATAAGGTATGATAGGCGCCTTACCGTATGTGGTCAGATTATGGCACGTAACAACGCACATCCCAAACAGATGACACACATGCTGTGGTGTGCGCTGCAACGCGCATGCCTAACACCGCATGTACTAAACAGACAAGCACGCTATTGCGTGTGCTGCAACGCGCGTGCACTGTAATGAGCGTAAGATGCAACATATGCATGTTGCAATACTGCGCACTACAGTAGACTTTCTGTCCATTGTCTGCCCCCCCCCCCGTGTTGGGACTGCAACTGTACCCCAGCCCCCCACCATGGTCTCACATGCACCAGCAGCAGGCACAGGCAGCCTGTACCTGCTGCACCATGCCAGGTGTCCCGGCCATGCACGAATAAACTGCGGGCACTCTGCTAGCCAGTCTATCCTGCATGTTCACAGTGGAACTGTGCGCACCCAGACCTGGGTTGTATGGCACAGGCACTCGGGAGGTACCCCAGTGACTGGCCCCCCTGAACAGGGGCACACGTATATCACCTGAGACAGCTGCTATATAGCACTATGTGGGAACCTAGCCGTGCCATGGTCACTGTTTGGTCAGTGTGAGAGTGCCCTAACAGCAAGATGTGCTGCGGCCACCTTGTCCATGCAGGTGGTCGTTGGGCACTACCGGGCCATACCCACCATACCTTGCTCCTCATTGTGCACATTCACAGGCTAACGCTGGTAATAGTGGGACATTGTGGGCCCAGAGAGGCGTAGGCAGCCATGAAACAATGGAGGGACATACACACGCACCTACTGCAGCATTGTGCAAAGATAGGGGTGGTTGGCATCCCTGCCCGCCACACTGGTCATGATCAGAGTGCCAATATTACCAAATTGTGCAGGAGGTAGTAATAGTGCTCTGGTGATAACTGCGGCTCCGTGCTTTGGATAGTGGAGCCTGTGTATGTGTGTGTTTGCACCCCTGTTGGCCGCTGCTGTGGGGCGTTCACATGTTGCTGTTGTATCTGCATTGTGGGGTAAAATATAGGGATGTGCTCTGAAGGAGCCACAGCTGGGACCCGAATCTGTGACCTTCTGCTCTGGGACACGCTGGCTGTGTGTACTGTGCCACACTGTTGCCACAGAGGCACAGCAGTCCCTGGGGCTACCTTTACATCTCCTCAGCCAGACCTTTTCTGTTGTACTGCACACCACGTACTAGTACAGGGCATTGCCTGGGTGCACTGCAGGCAGGTGCAACTGCCCCCTCCATCATCAGCACACACCCCCTTGCCATACCGCCTGGGCATATGCTGTCGGTGCTGGTAGTACGCAGTCCCAGGCCATCCACTATGCAGGTAGGCGGTCGCCTAGGAAGCGGGGTCTGTGATGGGGAGGCACACATGGACATCTTCACCCCCCCCCCATCACCGCCTACCAATATTATGCCCCTTCCACATGGGGGAGGGATGGCTGGGGGGATGTCAGGTCTGTGCCCTAGCAACTATTGGCTAGGGTGGTCAAGGTAGATGTAGCTTGTGTGTGGTCTTGGTCAGCTGCTGTCTTGCTGATTTCCAGTTTCTATGTTCCTAGGCATCAGCCTAGTCCTCCCTGTGCCCCAGCTGCCCCAACTGCATGTCCCGCCTGCAGCCCCCTATGCCCCATTTGTACCATCGCTATAGTGGTCGTTCATACTTGGGCACTATGCTGTTGCTGCATATGGAGCACTACTATCACGTTTCTTGGGCTCCCTGCCTATGTTGTACATTGCTGACGCTGAAATGGTTTCACCCTCCTGCATATCTGCAGCTAACGACAGGTTTTCATTCCCGGTAATGTTCAGCCCTTCAGTATCCTGCGTTAATGCTGTGGGAGCTTCCCCCACCCACTCCTTGCCCATTGACCCCTTCTCTCCGCCCTCTGCGGGATTTATCGCGGAGACGTTAACGCGCGTTAAGGGTACCTAACACGCGTTAACGTAGCCGCTGCTACGTTAACGCAGTTTAGTAAACATACCCCTTTCTCACAATCATATGGTTCATAAAAAGGATATGTAATTTAAATAATTTAACTTATTTTTAAAAGTAAGCATGCCCGCTAAGGTTGTGAAAAGGTGATAGTCTTTAAAACTAATATATAAAATGTTTGCCCATACAGAAATAAAGGATAATAGTATAGTGATTTTTAATATAAAAGGGGAGAAGGTTATACTCACAGATGATGATATAATTACTACTTCTAATAAGTGTGCCTTAGGATGGAATAAATGCTGGAATCGTTCAGTCTCGACGGCAGGAAATGTAAGGGACTGCTTTTACTAATCGACGTTTTTTTTTTTTTTTCATTTTAAATATTTTATTAGTAAATAACACACCAATATACAACATGTTTGATATAGCAACTTATCCCAATCCCCCCCATCATCGCTACTATTATACAAGTAACCCCAAGTAAACTGCTCCTAAACAAAAACACTTAACATAACTGATAAACAGATTCCCCCACGCTGCTTAATGTTAGGCAGCAGAGGTTAAATCCCCCAACTTTAATCACCCCACAAAGAAATCTACAACCCCGGGCAGATCCCTCATCCTAACTCCCCCCCTCCCCCCCCCCAGTGTACAGACACTTAGGTCAATTCCTGCATTTCCGAACCCTACCTATACCAGCAATACCCCCACCACCAATCCCTCCTCTAACACCTGCCCCCGCTCCTACTTCCTCCCCTGCTCCCCTCCTCTTCCTTCCATTCCTCCACCCATTTCCACACCCTCTGCCATTGTGCCCCACTCCTTCCCCCCCCCCCCCCCCGACGCTGCTCTGTCAATTTGTGCATCAGCCCCACTTCACTCACTCTTTGGACAAAACCGGCCACCTGCGGGACACTCTGCCCTCCCCCCCCAATGCCGAGCTATTTCACAACGGGCTGCTACTAGACAATGATGTAGGATCCCCGCCTCCCTCCGGGGTATCTCTTCTTCTAGAAAGTGTAACAAGCATGTTTCAGGCTTTTGTTGTACCTGATATCCTGTCATCTCATGTATCACTTCCAGAACCCTCGTCCAGTATGCCTGTACCAGGGCACACTGCCACCACATATGCATCTAATCCCCCCGCTCAGGGCAACCCCGCCAACAATGGTAATCCTGTCCTAGTTTAGCTTTCATGCGACGTACTGGCGTCCAGTACCATCTGGACAGCACCTTATAGGCATTTTCCTTTAGGGATGCAGAAATAGAAACATGCGCTATGGTCCGGAGCACCTTGGTCCATGCCTCATCACTCCACACTACCCCCAGATCTTCCTCCCATTTCAACATATACGTTAATTTACCCTCCCCTACCTCCATCAAACCCCTATATATTCGTGATACTACTCCCTTTTGTCCCAAATGCCCTGAGCATAAAACCTCGAACCAACTACGACGTCCCCACAGATCCTTCCACACCCTCGGGTGCCGAAGGCAATGACAGAGTTGCAAATAGGCATAATAGTCGTTCCCTGTCAACCCGTAGAGATCCTTAATACCCTCAAACCCATATATCCCCTGATTATGCAGGAGTTGGGATACTTGCGTCAGCCCCCCCCGGCCCACCTTCGAAGGGTCCGCATATTCGGCCCCTGCCCCTTCTCAAAACATGCCTCTAATCCCATGCCCTGTGTATATCCTTTTCCCGAAACCAACTGTTGTTTGTACTGTTTCCACACTTTCAAACTATGCGCTATCATGGGGTTAAGAATATTAGAAGCGACGCCTGCTCCTCCCCCCCATATCACCCTCTCCAAGTCCACCCCCCCTTCTGTTCCCACTCCATCTGCACCCATTGTTTCCCCTCATCTCGCTGCCACTCATAAACTGTTTTCAGTTGCGCGGCCTCATAGTATTTCCCCAAATTAGGAACTCCCAGCCCCCCCTCCTCTTTTACTCTCTGCAGTGTGCTCATTGCCACTCTTGGACTTCTCTTCTTCCATATAAATCTGTTCACCATCCTTTGCACCCGTTTCAATTGATTCCACGGGACCTCTATGGGGAGCGTCTGGAATAAGAACAGCAGGCACGGCACAAGCATCATTTTAACTGTTGCTATACGCCCAAACCATGATAAAATCCCCTTCTCCCAGCCCCCCAGCCAACTCTCAATCTGCCCTAGTACCTTCCCATAATTCAATTTATATAGTTCAGCCGTTTTATTACTGAGACGTACTCCTAAGTACCTTATACTGTCCCTCGCCCACTTAAAAGGGTATTGCTTGGCCAACCGTGCTTGCCCTGCCCCAGAGACCGCTAAATTTAAAATCTCCGATTTAGCCCAATTGATTGTAAAACCCGACAGCTCCCACATCACTATTGGAATGCTCACTCTGGGTCTACCCAAGGTTAAGATAATATCGTCAGCAAACAATGAAATCTTATAACCCCTCGTCCCCACCTGTATCCCAGGATATCCGCCCTTTCTCGCACCCTCTGTGCAAACGGTTCTAGAGCTATGGCGAAGAGCAACGGCGAAAGAGTACCCCTCCCCTGCGCAAAAAACCCTGAGTACGCCCCATTCACCCTCACACAGGTTTGCGGCTGGTCATAGAGTGCCTTTATCCAAGCCAAAAACTTGTTTCCCAGCCCAACCTTCACTAACACCTGGAACAAGAAGGGCCATGCTACCTGGTCGAAGGCCTTTTCGGCATCCAACAACAGGAGCAGGGCCTCTTCCCCGCTCTGCTCAATTGACCAGACTATATTCAATATTTTCCTAATATTGTCTGCAACCTGTCTACCAGGGATAAAGCCCGCCTGATCCTGATGTATCAACTTTCCCATTACCTTGTTTAGTCGTGCTGTTAATATCTTTGCTAGTAACTTGGCATCAAGATTAAGCAGAGAAATGGGACGGTAAGATGCACAATCCTGCGGGTCTTTCCCTTCTTTATGAATAACCGTAATCCCCGCCCAACCCATCGTGTCCGCAAGTCTCCCTCCCTCCCTTGGCAAGTTAAATAATTTCACCAACGGCTCAATCAAGAGATTCCCGAACCGCCTATAGAATGGCGCTGTTAACCCGTCTAACCCTGGGGCTTTCCCGATTTTTAATTGACTAATTGCCCTCTGCACCTCCTCCCCACTTATCGGCCTATTTATTTCCCCTTGCTCCTCCCTCCCCAGTTTAGGCAATCGCACTGATGCGAGGTATCTACTCACTCTTTCCTCTGATGCCAAGTCTCGAGCTCTGTATAACTCCTGGTAAAACTCTCTAAAGGCATCCCTGATCTCTCCATCCTTAGTTACCAGGGCCCCTCCTTTAGGACGGACTCGAATGATATGGGAGCGCAGCTTTCTCTGTCTTAGCCTCTGCGCCAAGTATTTCCCGGCTTTGTCCCCCCCCCCTCAAAGACCTCTTGCCGTAAAAGCTGCATCTGGTACTGTATCCTTTCTGCCTGCAGCTCATTTAACTGTGCACGCACCGCCAGCACCTCACCCCTGTGCATCCATCTCTTCCAATTCTAATAGGCGTATCCTCAAAGCCCCTTCCCTACTCTCTCTTTCCTTCTTAATCCGTGCCCCCCACTTGATAAGCACCCCTCGAATCACTGCTTTGTAGCCATCCCAAACCCCTCCCCATGCGACCTCCCCGTTATCATTAGCTGTGAAATACTCCCTAGTTTCCCTCTCTACCTCCTCCCGAACCCTCTCATCATTCAACGACGACTCTCATTTAACCTCCAAAACTGGAGCCCTTTCCCTTCATCCGCCATTCGCAGACAAACCACCACAAGGGCATGATCAGACCATGTAATAGCCTCCATTGCTGCTTCACTAATCCGACCCCCTACTTCTTTGGAGACCCAGATTGCATCTATGCAAGAGTATGACCCATGCATGGGCGAGAAATATGAGAATTGTCTCCTCCCGGGGTGTTGTAACCGCCAGGCATCAATCAATCCAAACTGCACCACAAACTCTCTATCTCTTCCTCTCCGCCCGCTTACCCTCTAGGACCCCAGTTGCATCATTTGCGGGATTCCATGTAAGATTGAAATCTCCTACACATATAAGAACACCCTCCCCCATATTCCCCACTTCCTCAATCAGTTGCTTCCAAAATTCACCCTGGGACCCCGTAGGAGCATATAGGTTCACGATGCAGTACCACAAGTTCCCCACCCACACCCTCGCCAAGACATACCTCCCTCCCTTATCCCTAACAACTGAGTGCACTTAGGTCTTTAACCTGGAGGCTAACAAAATGGCCACCCCCCTTTCTTTTTTTCAACTATATTAGAAGCATGTATCCCATATCCCCTGGGCTTGACCAAGCACTCCGTTGTTTTGGTAAGGTGCGTTTCCTGTATCAGCCCTATCCCCGCCTTTTGGCGGGCCAACTCATCATACAGTTTCTGCCGCTTAAACGGCGAGTTCAGGCCCTTAACATTTAATAATACAATTTTTAATTCACCCATTCTGATATACCTCCCTCCCCACTGCAAGCCCATCGAGAATCCCTCCCCACCTCTCCCCACCCCACCCTCTCCCCCCCCCCAAACACCTTCCCCCCCTCGCTCTCTCTGAAGAGAGATTCGTCTTCCATTATGGTGACTAACTTCGGGCCTGCCTGTCCCACCCCCTCCATTCCCCATCACCCCCCACTCACCCCCTTCTCCCCCCCAACTCAACCCCTACCTGCCCCCCTTCCTTCCCCCAACCCCTCACTCCACTCCCCCTATTCCTTCCCCCTGCCTCTTCACCCTCCCCGCCCCCGACCTCGACCTCATACTCCTCTTACTACCTGCCCCTTTACCCCCCCCCCTCTTAATACACCCCTACTTCAGCAACCAAAAAATATATAGCATTACTGCAAATCACAGGGCTCTAAGTCTTTTGCTTCAACCAGCTTCATTCTCAGCTGCTCGTGTTCTTGGGCTCTCTCCATTCAGTCGTGCCAGTTTTCTGCTCTCCGCTGGGACTCGGTGCCACCGCTGAGCTCTCTGAGGTAGGTGAGAGGACATCGACGTGTTAGCGGTCTGTCGGGCTGGAGTTACACTCTCTTCAGGGATGTTAGGCATCTCCAAGTCTTTCAGTGTTCTCCAGGCTTCCTCTTTAGTCTGCACCCGCTTCGACCTGCCCCTAGCCGTGATCAGCAGGCCAAACGGGAACAGCCATTTATATCTTATGTCCTCTTTTCTCAAATATTTCGTAACGTCTTTGAAGTCCCGTCTGCGCTGCAATGTTCCCCCAGAGAGATCTTGAAAGAACTCCAATGAGTGTTCTTCCCACTGGAACTGCCGCACCTTCCTAGCTGCCATCAACAGCCTTTCTTTAATCCTGAAAGAGCCCAGGCATGCTACAATGTCTCTTGGTTTATTGTCTCTTATGGGACCAAGGCTCCAGTGCGCTCTCTCTATTTGTGAAAGTTCGATCTCGGTGCTCCCCTCCGGATCCGCTGTCTCGAGCAGAGAACTAAAAATTTTAACAATCACTTCTTCACAATTTCGATACTTAGCTTCTTCTGGGAGACCCCGGACGCGCAGGTTGCATCTCCGGGATCTGTCCTCCAGATCCTCTACCTTCATCTGCTGGTCTTCCTGGGCTCGCTTTAGATCTGCCCAGCCTTTTTGTAGCTCATCCATTTCCTCTCCCTGCTGCTGCATTTGTGTCTCCATTTCTTCCATTCGGTTGCCAATCTCCTCAATATCTTGTCTCAGAGAGTGTATAGATTCTCTGAGCTCGCGCAACACCCCGCCGATGTCTGCTTTAATCTCGTCCTTCAGCTCTGTGAGCCATTCTTTCAATTTCGCAATCCCTCCAGAGCTGCAACTCCGCTCCAACTCTTCCACCAGCTCTTGAGAATCTTCAAGCTGCTTGCTGTTCTCTTTGACCCCCTCTTTCCCACTTTTAGCTGCTCCGTAAGGGGATTGAAATTCCGCCAACTTCCTTCGTGCTGACATCCCTGCTTTAGTTTTGTTCATCTTGGCTCAGAGTTATAATCGCTTTATTGTGCAGCTGTATATATTTCTTTAGCTGGAGATGCTCCAGGACGTTGCTCCCGTTGTCTCTTATAAGTCACTAGGCCGCTCCTCTCCCTGTCCCCCCTGCAGGGTCTGGGCCTTGAAGCCGCTCAAGAGCAGCCTCTCTCCTCCACCCCTCCTGATCTCTGGCCCGTCTATGGCCTCCTCTCTGCGGCTCACCTTGACTGGTGACACTCTTACCACACACCCTGCTATGCTGCTCCCGGCTGGTCCTCTGCCATCTCCACAGCTGGCTGCTCCTTCGGGGCTCCTCTGCACCCTCTCCACCGCTTTATTAGCTTCCCCCGCAGCACACCTTCACCGCAGCTCACTTCACTCACCCAGGCTCCGCTCGGCCCTCTCCTGCGATCGCCGTTATCAGGGCGGGCCGTGGAGCTCAGACCGCTGCAGCACGCTAGGCTCTTCAGCTCCTCTCTTCCTTCAGGCAAGGGACTGCGTCGCGCTCCAGCCCCACTGCCGCGTTAAGTTACTGGATCCCTCACAGGACCACTGCTCTATTGCGCTACCCGATAGCCGGGATCTCTGCTAGCGGGCCGTGCACTCAGCATGCCGCTCTACTGCTGCCTCTCCATACGTCCACAGCTCTTCCCGCGAGTGCCGGCCTGCCATGCGGTCGGCTCTTCAGGCAGCTTGTAAGGCACCTCCTTCAGATAGGTCACCTGTGCGGGGCCAATCTGCCTCCTTTCGCCACTCCCCGACTCTCGGGTCGAGCAGCAACAATTCTCCTCCTTTGCCCCTCACTTTTAGCTCAATTGGGGGTATTTAAGCCCCCTTTTCACAGGCTTAAATGGCGGAGCTCTCCTTCTACCCCACCTTCGGTCCCAATGACGTCACCGGAAGTTCACTAATCGACGTTTTTAAAGGGATACTTTTGGTGCAAAATCTCGATACAAGGCATTGCTCTATTTAAATATTAAATTCAAAGAGCAAGTCAAACAGGTTAAAGTTAAAATAAAGGATTCAATAAATAAAAAGTTTTGTTAAAAACATCCTTTGATAAATGTCCATAACCTAATATATGCTAATACTATATTCCAAGGTACCATGAGTAAAAATGCTCAATCTACATAATCAAATCAATTTTTTGTTGCTGATGAGGGAAGGAGCCAGTAAAGAGTGGGGTGGAGAAAAGTTAGTGTCATCTGTAAATTTTGCAGTTGTCTCACAAGATAGAACGATATTTGTAGTCACTATAAGTTTATTGTATCGTATTGCAAGAGGGATAAAATGAGGCGTGTAAATCACAATTTTAAAATCTGCTAGGATGGTGAAATAATGCCCAATGGGTGTATCTCTGTAAAAGAATTTAAGGTGTATTGAATTATAGAACTACCCTGCAGCCAAGGGACCGAACCGCATAAGTGCAAATTAAACATAAATAATAGTAAAAGTTAGATAGCCAACAATACAAACAAATTAAAAAAAAATAAAAATAAACACTTAATAAAATGATTTGATGAATCATAAAAATAGAATTAAAAACTCAATATGCGGAGATCATGAGAGTTGGAAACTGCAGACATACTGCACTCTACAGCAACCTTGGGCCAGAAGGACTGGGATTTCTAGTCCCACAAGTTCTCCTTGTGGCCTTGGGCAAGCCACAACTCTCCGTTGCCTCAGGTACAAAAACATAGATTATGAGCCCTTTGGGGACAAGGGAAATATATATACAGTACCTGAATGTACACCACTTTGACTGGCAGAAAAAAAGCGGTATATAAACCTAGTTAAATAAATAAATACCCTAGTCCTGCCCTGCTGCATGCTAAGCAGTTCGTGCGGGATTTTTACTATTCTGGCTGCATTTCGTGCATAGTGATAGTTACCGCTGGCCTGAGCGAACGGTTAGCATATGCTACAATGTGCACTAATATTTAGCGCACTTTAGTAAACATGCTCCTAAATGATATCCCTAATAGGATGGTCCATGTTCTTTAATAATTGAATAGTTGTAAAAAAGAAATTAGGGTGGTGAGAATTATGGATGTATAGTATTTTATAAAGGCAACACAGGCGCCCGTGTGCTTTATAAAATAGGTTCTTATAATGACCCTCAGGTCTGTACAGATGCTTGTGAGCAAATTTACATCTACTCTAGAAGTGTAAATGTGTGCATGTGCATATTTTATAATATACTTGCATACATGTCTATTCTGCTCCAGGCCTGCACCCCTGGGAATGCCTACTCACAGATCACACAAAGGTATACGTGTTCTTATTGGCAGCAGTGGTGCAATGATATGAGGTCCACTAGAACACCAGTCCTGATGCCCCTCTGCCCCTGCCCCCCCCATCACTGCTGCCGCTGCCACCCCTCTCTGAGGCCAGGAGAGGCAGCAATGGTTTTAATGAGCACTGCAGTGCTTGCCTAAACCTTCAGTGCTGCTGTTCCTGCTTCCACCCCTCCGATGCAGACTTCCTGTTTGCATCGGTGTATGCTTTAATACCGAAAATAAAATTGTGCACATATGGGTTTTCAAACACAAAAAACACCTCTGCACCCACCCTCACCACCTCGCCCATCCTCCAACCACCTCCTTTGCCCACCCCCTACCCCTTGCCCACACACCAACCACCTCCCATGCCAACCTCAGACTTATCCCCATCCCATCACCAGTCCTCTGTCCCTCCCCCTGCTTAGAGCTCAACAGTATCAACAAACTCCTTCTATTCCAACAAATACAAGAGGAGTTCAGAAACCCTAATACGACACCTTCCACTCCCAAGATAAACAAAAGGGGCTTGGAGGTCCCAGTATAACACCTTCCAGCCCCTAAAAACACTACCCATATCTCCTCACAATCATTTTCCCCAGCACAGTGTGCCCAACAGCTTCCTTCTCTCTCTCGTACCCCTGGAACTTCCTCCTTTACTCTTGTTTCCCATCCCTTTACCTTACATTGCTCTCTCTCTTATTCTGCTATCCCCTTTCCTCATTCTCCAATCCCCAAACACCTTCTCTAACTCCTGTTTTCATACTCCTGTGTTCCTATCCTGACCTCACCTCACATTCCCCCTGTTCTTCCCTTCTTGTGCCCCAAACCTCCCTCACTCTGCTTACTACCCCCTCCACCCCTCTCTTTTCCCCTTTCCTTTCTATCCTGCCCCTTCTCTCTTCCCCTCTTGCCACCCCATACTCTCCCCCTTGTACCCCTATTTCCTTTCTACATCTATCACCTCTCTCTTTCCTCCTTTACTCCAATTCCTTCTCCCTTATCATTCCAAGACCCAATCTCACCCCGCATTCACCTCTGTGCTCCACAGTTCCCACCCCTCCTCTTTCCTGTCTTGTTCCATAAACTCCCCTCTCTCTGCAACCGATCAGCGAATAGGCCAAAAAAGGTGTTGGACTTAATGACAGGTGCCTTCTCCTTCTACCTCTGTTACGATGATGATGCGGCCCAATTCTAGCAGGCAGCAGCACAAGCAGAGATTAAAGCACTAAAACATAGAGGGATGCTGACAAACAGAATCAGGTTAGTCGCAGGACCCACAAAAAGAACACCAGTGGGCTCAGGATTGGATCTGAGATGTGGATGTTGTTTGGGGTAGGAAAGAAGCATAGTGCTACGGCGGTCAGCTCAGGGCATAGTGCTACGGCGGTCAGCTCAGTGATGCAGCACCAGCGGCAAGGGCATTACCATGCGGAGAGCAGGCATGAGGCAAGGCCAGTGGTGTACTGGGTGTCTCTAGCTCTGGGGACCAGCATTTATATTTATACCCCCCAAACACACATTACCTTTGGGCTTTCCAGCTGACAGCAGGAGAGCACAGCTGGTGGTACAGCGGGCCTAGTACTCCTCTAACCTGGGCTTCCTGTTGCTGGTGTCCCTCCCGCCCATGTGGTTCACAGCTCAAATCATCAGTCTGACCTGCCTGGTGCTCTGCAGGTTTCTACTGTACACCAGGAATGATGCTGGCAACAGGAAACTGGGTTGGAAAAGTACCTGGCCTGCCATGCCATAGACTCCATTCTCCTGCTGCCAATTGGGGTCGGACACCAAAGTGTGAGGAGGTAACTAGAGAGGTGGGGGAGAAATGAGTTTACAGTTGCATCGTTGAACAGTGGGTAGAAGCATTAATAGGTCCTTAAAAGAATTAGCACACAGGTTCAAGAAGCCTCCACCCAAGAATAATTAAAGCAACAATCATGACCTCCCACCCCCTCCAAGAATGATCCTGTAAAAAGATGTAGTTGGACAACTTATCTACCCTATGGGAGGAGTAGCCTAGTGGTTAAAGCAACTGCCTAATACCCAGCAGGTCAAGGGTGTGGTTCCCACTGGCACTCCTTGTGACCTTGGGCAAGTCACTTTACCCTCCAGTGCCTTGGAAGTAAAGGCCTGACAATCTACTTCCAGTAATACATTGCCAAGAAAACCCAGAGGCAGCTGGGTTGTCAGGAGCCAGCAGTAAAATGAAAAAATATCTAATATGAGTACCACATGTTGTTGTTGAAATGTTATATAACTCAACTTTGTGACGTAAAATGTTTAATGACAACTGTTCTATGTAAAACATCTGTCCAATGTAAACTGCCTTGATAACATGGAAAGGCGGTATAGAAGAGATGCTAAATAAATAAAATAAATTATGAAGTGATACAGTACAAAACCCCACAAAAAGACTATCCAGAGCCTATAGCAAAGTTGCTATACCAAAGAGCACTTACAGGACTTAAACAATATCAACCCTACTTATGAAAAGACACCACTACAATTATTACATCAGGATCTCGAACAGCAATACATCTCCTACTGGGAAAACAGAGCAAACAGGACTGCTACAGATTCCGGAGACACAAAAGGTGAAGGTCGGATATACTGGTGCACATAAGTTTTATTTCAGGAACCCCAACGCGTTTCGGCGAAAACGCCTTCTTCGGGGGAACGCATGAAGGCACCATGCAACTCGTTTTTAGTCTTGAAAAAGTCTCAGACGAACCAAATGAATGAACTGTGAAGCCAATATAAACTCCTGGTACAATCTGCAAATTTTCCAACCAATGGCAACATAAACTTATGCAATCGTGGAGCCGAGAGAATGAGATTGCAGACCTATTTCTCTCGGCTCCACGATTGCAAAAGTTTATGTTGCCATCGGTTGGAAAAATTGCAGATTGTACCAGGAGTTTATATTGGCTTCACAGTTCATTCATTTGGTTCATTTAATTGCCGAATAGCGAATTGTACCTTTTCAAGTGTAATTTGCTGGTCGAGGGACGTACGCACCTCCACTGATAATGGGGCAAGGACATCTCCATGAGCCAGTGGCGGATAGCCTGAGAATCCTGTTATTTGAGAGGTACAGAGATCTTTGTAAAAATGAGCAAAACACTGGGCAATATCAAGAGATTTGTGGAGTAACTGACCCTGTCTGTCTGAGATGGCAGTAATACGACGATTTAGATGCCGGCACTTTAGCTGCCAAAGAAGGAGCTTACCCGCTTTATCTCCATGCTCATAAACGTTGTGCCGTGTATGCAAAAGAGTAAAAGCTATCTCCTCCGTTTCTGAGGCTGCTAACTCGCCCCGTAGTTTCGTAAGTTGATGCCATACTTTAAGAGCAGGTCTACGCCGATGTTATCCCTCTAACAGAGTGATCTGGGTTTTTAGGTCCCTTTGCTTTGCTGTCTTCCGATGCTTAAATGCGGTATATAGCGAGATGACCTGCCATCGCAATACCGCCTTCCCTGCTTCCCAAAGTAAAAAGCTTGGGGTTCCCTCACGGTCATTATACTGTAAGTACTTGGTCCACCCTTTCCGCAGGTGTGTGACAAATTCAATATTCTTCAATAAATGGTGAGGAAACGCCCAGGATGGGGGGGGGGGGTTACTCCTCAGCCCCAATTGACCATTCCAGTGTAATAAGGTGATGGTCAGAGGGACCCAAGGATCCAATGCAAGCTAGAGGAAACTGAGAAGAGAGTGATCTCGAAGCTAGCCACATAGCCAAACGGGAATAGGAGTGATACACAGTGGAGAAGAAAGTATAATCCCTCTCCCCAGGATGTAACCGACGCCAGACATCCTCTAGAGTCAAAGCAGAAGTCAAGGTTGACAAAGACGAGCAGTACCCAGAGATTGCTGCAGCCCCCCTAGACCTGTCTAGGTCAGAGAAAACACAATTGAAGTCTCCCCCCACTAGCATGTCCCCTGCAACATGGATTTTTAGCACGTCAAGAAGTTCTGTCAGTGACTGCGCAACCTCCGCCAGTGGGATGTAAACATTTACTAAAGAGATCGGTATATTGTGTATCAACCCTGAAAGAATAAGAAAGCAGCCACGAGGATCTTGGTACTGACTAGTAAGGGTAAAGGGGCAGCACTGTGAGAACATAATAGCTACCCCTCGCTTCCAGGAGGAAAGGCCTGAAGAGAAAACCTAAGGAAACTTTCGGGAGCTGAGGCAAGCATGAGCCCAGGGGCTAGATGCATTTCTTGGAGGAAAACTATGTCTGCATGCTCTCTGCCTATCTGATCAAGCACCCTCCACCTCTTAACTGGGTGATGCAACCCCCTGATATCCCAGGAAATTAACTTAACCATGGGGAACAGGATCAAAGCTTTGAGCAGGGTGGAATAGCATTCTAGAAAATACCCCCCCACACACACACACCATCCCCCTCCGCACATCCCCGTACTGATCAGGGTAGAGCAAATGTGGTAGGTCAGGCACTTGCTTCTGCCAAATCTGTATAGGCTCTGCTCCCTGTACTATATCAAACCCCCATCCCTCTGTACCCCTCCCTGAACCCCCTCTCTCTCTCCCCAACCTCAAACTAGTTATAGACATCAAAGATGTCCAAAGGAAGGGCACTTGGCTATAGAAGGAGCTAATCTCAACTTACCCCCCCAGTCCCACTGAACTCCAGAGGCACCTTATCCTCCTGCAGTGATCACCTTCCCACTTTACCTTAGGTCAGCTTCAGTCCTTCCCCTCCCTCGCCCACTTTAGGTCTCCGCCCCCACTCACCATCACTTTGCAACAAGAACCAGACTTTAAAACATCTCCCCCCCACCACAAGAGTTGGTCCAAAATAGCTTAACCGGACCCCTCAACTCCTGCTAGAACTGGGGGTCTCAAGTAAAATAGAGAATGTATTAAATAGAAAAGAATACAACACATCAGGTCCTAAAGAAGGCAATACAGGTATGAAAGTCATGGTGGAGCAGAAGTGTCCATCCCTTCAAATGGATTAGTATCTTGATCCGTGCCAGAAGAGTGGCGGGAGCCCGGTACTTTACGCCGCTTAGGAGTGGAAACTTCCCACTCTCCATTTGGATTTCTCGGATGAAAGGCATGCTCCCCATACTGCAAGGAGTCCAGAAATCCCATGCACTCAGCTAGTTCAGAGATGCGATGCTGAATGTTATTCCACTCAAAGATTAGTGCAAATGGGAATCCCCACCGATAAGGTACTGCTTTCTTCTGAAGAGCTAGTGTTAAGGGTCGGAAGCTCTTGTGACGTTCCAGAGTATATTGAGAAAGATCTTGAAAAATCTGTGTTTCGTGGCCGTTGAAGACGATAGACCGCTTACCGTGGAGATTCCACATCAGCGCTACTTTATCTTCAAAGAAGCAAACACACGCAATAATTGGATGGGACTGAGAATTAGCAGTTTTCCTGGTTCCGAGGCTCCGGTGTACGCTCTCCAGTTTAACCAGGTTTGGAGCAGCCGGTACACAAAAGGCAAAGAGATCGGTGTGGGAGTTGTGGCTCCGCCCATTTGTTGGTGTCATCTGCCTGCGCCTCCTCTTTAAAAGCCAAGGCTTCTTTGTGTGGCCACGGACACCTCAATGAAGGGACACGAAACAAAGGGACTTGTCCCTTTGTTGTCAGATCAGTGTTAGGAGGCTGACTTGGAGGGATGCCACATAAAAGATAGAGCAAGGGGCAGGTGTCTTCTGGGAGCTCAGCAACTGTGAGTAAAATCGTGGGCCCTATGGATAGACATGTTTCTTCTTCCGTTGTAACAATCCAGGCAAGTTCTCCCATGCAGCTATCTTCACCTCTGAGTTGGGGGCTACTTTAAGCCCTATTGCTCGAACTCCACCTCCACAACCTTTAGCTGCCCTGGAGCCACTGGGTGAGAGGGAACAGACTTCGGGACTGGTTATCCCAGAGTTTAATCACTCTGTGACTCCCCCTTCTGATGTTTCTTCGGTTCCTATGCCTTCATGTTTGCATTTTGATGTTTCTTTAGCTCCTCAGTCTTTGCTGGGGTCTGTCCCTGCCTCTGTTACTTTAAGATCAGATCTGATAACACTCACCGCCTTAGTAAAGTCCATTCTGAATTGACGCAGTTCCTGAAGAATTTCCATGATATCTGATTTCGTCGATAGTGAGGATGTCGCAGACTCCCCGCTTATCTTAGGCACAGATACATCTTCTGGAGCTATAAGGGGGGCTGCGAGGTCAGAGTCAGTTGATCTGGCGTACTTTGATAGGGCAGCAGCATAGGATTTGGCCTTTGCCATTTTGGAGAGATAAGCAAAGCAGTAGTAATTCAAGATTTCAAAGGGAAAATAAGGCTGCAGTACCTTTGGCAGGGCACAAGATGGAGCTCCAGGTCAGCAAAAATCTAGATAGTGAGGTGAAAGACTACCAACACTGTAAGTGAGGTAAAGCTGCTTTTTCTTGCAATTTCAGAAAATCTATTTAGCTGAGTGCAGAGGAGAGTGAACTAGAGCCAGTCCTCTTTATGATGCTGAGCGGATAGGAGAGGGCGCCACCAGCGTGTCAGAAGCTGTCGGTCTTCACAGCTCTGCATACAGCAGGGGATACTTGCGTTCCACAGAGTTTCCGCCTGCTAGAAGACCTCTTCTGTGTTTCAGCTGTGCGTTCCAGTTGCGATAATGGGGGGGGAAGCTCAGACATGCAGTAGGTTGACCGGCTCACAGATTCACCACAGCTGAAATCTGAGAGGCGCCGCTCCTGCAGACACTCATGCAGGTTATTTAACAGAGCGGCTACAACCAGAGAGGGGCTGCAAGTTAGAGGAGATATCGCGGCACAAAGAAGTTCCACAATCGCGGCAGCACTGCGAGTGTGTGAGTGAGCAAATATGCAGAGCGGGCACGCTAAACCGGTAGGTAGGTGCAGGGGAGGTCCAACGGAGAGGTTAGGAAGCTACCAGGAGGTTTCCCATCGGCACAGCTGTTACCGAATGTAAACCTCCAGATGGTGCCACCATCAGATAGCGATGAGAAGGTGCTGCGAAGAGTTTTAACGCATATGGCCACACTTCATGATAGCAGGGTTAACATCAGCACTCAAAGCAGATGATTTGAAGTAATTTATATACCATGTCTGTGAGTGATCTGAGGGGCCATCCTCCACATTGGGACATCGGGTCAGAGAGCTAACTCAAACCGTGGCCATCTTGCTTGGGCTCACAAGTGCCCCCTTTCATAGGTGTTTTGCTACAAATGTACTTGAAAACGTTTTTATTATGTGCTTGTGCTTCCACAGCAAGCTTGTTTTCAAATTCTCATTGCTTGCCTTATCAATGCTTTGCATTTAACTTGTCAGTACTTATGCTGTTTCCTTTTTTTTATCATTTAGCTTTTTTTCCATTTTCTGGAGGATTCTCTTTAAGCTATAACAGTGTCTCTGACCTCACTTTTGAAGTCATGCTTGCTGTTTGGCTTTCCTTCTACCTTTCTTAAAGCTAGAATACGTCTGGTCTGGACTTTCAAGTTATTTAAAAATACTAATGCCCAGGCCTGATAAACTCTTAACCTTTACAGTTGCTCATTTTTGTTTTTTCTTAACCATTTTCCTCTTTTTGTCATATCTCTTTTTTGAAAGTTAAATGCTAGCTCAGTGATTTTCCTTGCTGTCCATCCTCATTTATTAAATCAAATGTGATCATGTTATGATCACTATTGCCAAGCAGCCACAAAACCATTATCTCTTGCACTATATCCACATTCCACTAAAGGCTAGGTCTAAAATAGCTTCCCCTTATGTTGGCTCCTGAACCAGCTGCTCCATGAAGCAGTCATTTATTTCATCTAGAAACGTTATGCCCCTAACATGTCCTGATGTGACATTGATCCATACAATAACAGGGTAATTGAAATCTTCTATTATTACTATGTTATAAACTTTGCTAGCATCCTTAATTTCTGTTAGCATTTCATCATCTGTCTGATCATTCTGGCCAGATGGTTGATGGTACACCCCCACTGAGACTTCACCTGCTAAACTGTACCGCTCCCTTGGAGTTTTGCAGCCCAAATGCATGACCCTGCATTTTTTTAGCTTTACATCTCAGCTGCCAAATTCTTGACCATTCTTCAAGCTTCGCTAGATCCCTCCTCATGTTAAGTACACCTTCATGGGTTTTGGTATCATCCACAAAGAGGCACACCTTACTCAATAGTCCTTCTGCAATGTTGTTGTTAAGTGCCGTCGAGTCGGAGTCGACTCATGGCGACCCTCTGGATAGCTATCCTAAATTGTGTTCGGTCTTCAGTCAATATCACTTACAAAAATGTTAAAAAGAATCGGACCAAGAACAGATCCCTGCAGCACACCATTGGTAACATCCTCAGAGTGAGCTCCATTTACCTGTACCCTTTGTCGCCTCCCACTCAACCAATTACTAATCCAGCCTGTTACTTTAGGACCCATCTTTAAGCCATTCAATTTATTTATAAATCACCTGTGTGGAACAGTGTCAATGGCTTTGCTGAACTCTAAGTACACTACATCTAGGGCTCTCCCTCTGTCCAGCTCTCTGGTCACTCGGTGAAAGAAATTAATGAGATTGGTCTGACAAGACCTACCTCTAATAAAATCATACTGCCTCAGATCATGCAACCCATTGGATTCCAGAAACCTCAATACTGAACTGAATTTTAAGACTTTCAAGAGGATGCTCAAAACTCATCTTTTGAATCTGTCTTTAAAATTCAATCAACTTCATAACTTCCTGGGATGGTTGGTGTTTCATGCTGGATCTAGCAGTCATTGCTTCTGATGCACCTTAAGTTTGCATGTTTGTGTTGCTTTTCACCCTTTCCTTACAATTCTCTTACTGTCCTGTTTATACATAGAGTTCTTTTCTTTTTTTCTACTGTTTTTTAATTATCGCAATCCACATAGATTGTGTGCACTGTTGCAATATATCAAATAAAATGAACCATAAACATAACCAATCCATTGGATTCCAGAAACCTCAGCATCCTCAGTTTTAGCAGCGTTTCCATTAATTTACTCACCACAGAGGTCAGACTAACTGGCCTGTAGTTCCAAACCTCATCCTTTATTCCGCTTTTGTGTAAAGGGACGACTTGCATCCTTCTCCAGTCCTCTGGGGCTACAGCAGACTCTACACAAGCATTGAAAAGGTCAGATAGTAGAGCTGCTAGAACTTCCCTAAACAATTTCAGCATTCTAGGATGCCAGCCAGCTGCATTGCTTTGTCTACTTTTAGTTTAGCTCCTTGTGAACACAGTCTTCTGAACATTGTTTAAAATCTGCTTCACTTCTATTTCTATTTGTTGGTATTATTTTAGTTCCTGTTCCTGGCCCTTCACCTGTGAACACAGAACAGAAATATTTGTTAAATAATTCTGCTTTATTCTCATCAGCTTCTACATATTCCTCCCCTTCACCCTTCAGTCTGACAGTACCACCTTTGCACTTCCTCCTCTCACTAACATAAATGAAAAATGTTTTGTCCCACCATTTTACTGCATTGACTATTTTTTCTTCCATTTGTGTCTTAGTCAAAAGAACAATTTTCCCAACATCTCTGAGCTTTTCCAAATATTGATGCTTGCCTTTCTCTTTCTGTGATCTCTTTTATTTTATGAAAGCTACCCTTTTTTCCTCACTTTTTCAGTTACTTCTTTCGAGAGCCATAGTGGCCTCCTTTTCCTTTTACGTTTACTTACTTTCTTAATAAAAAGGTTTGTTGCCCTTAAAATATCCCCTTTCAGTTTTGTCCATTGTTTTTTCTACATCCCCCAGCTTTTCCCATTCCACTAAGAACTCCTTGAAGTTTTGTCCCATCTTGGCAAAGTTAGTTTTCCTAAAGTCTAGGATCCTTGCTTTTGAATGGACTATATCAGCCAACATGGCTTTAGCCAAGGAAGGTCTTGTCTTACTAATCTGTTATATTTTTTTCAAAGTGTGAATAAAGAGGTAGACAAACGTCCCTCATGAGAGACTCTTGGCGAAGTTAAAAAGTCATGGGATAGGAGGCAGTGTACTACTGTGGAACTGGTTAAAAGATAGAAAGCAGATGGTAGGGCTGAATGGCCAATTTTCCCAATGGAAAAAGGTGAATAGCGGAGTACCCCAGGGATCTGTGCTGGGTCCGCTGCTTTTTAACATATTTGTAAATGATCTGGAAATGGGAACAACAAGAGAGGTAATCAGATTTGCAGATGACACAAAATTATTCAAAGTTGTTAAAACCCAAGAGGATTGTGAAAAATTGCAAGAGGACCTTGATAAATTGGAAGACTGGACGTTCAAATGGCAGATGAAATTTAATGTGGACAAGTGCGAAGTTGTGCACCTAGGAAAGAACAACCCAAAGTATGGCTACACGATGCAAGGTTCCACATTAGGAACCACCGACACGTTGAAACCCTCTGCCCAGTGTGCAGCAGTGGCCAAAAAGGCAAATAAAATGCTAGGAATCATAACCCTCCCTCCCTCCTACCCTTCCCCCTCCCCTCCCCTCCCCCTCCCCTTCTTTCTTCCCCTTCCTCCCCTATTCCCCCACTTTCACATCTCTGGTCTACTTTTGAGCCACTCTCCCTCACAGCTCTGTCCAATACCTTTTCTTCTACCTGGAAAACGACCTGTCCTGCCGACCCTATCCCCTCCCGCTGGCTTCTTGAACCTTCCCTAGCCCTCTCTCCCATCATCCTTTCCCTCTTTAACTCTAGCCTATCCTCTGGTATCTTTCCAACATCCTGGAAGCACGCCTCTGTCTGTCCCATTCTGAAAAATAGTTCTCTTGACCCCTCCTCTCCCTCCAACTGGCGCCCAATCTCCAATCTTCCATTTCTTTCAAAGCTCTTAGAAAAACTGGTTTTCGCCCAACTCTCCTCTCACCTCGAAGCCTCCCTCACTCTTCAACCACAGCAATCTGGTTTCTGTCCCGGTCACAGCACGGAATCTGTCCTTCTCTCCCTTCTCAATGAACTGCACACTGCCCACGACCACGGTTTCTTCACCCTTGCTGTTTCTCTTGATCTCTCTGCTGCTTTCGATCTGGTAGACCATCGCATTCTCCTAGCTCATCTTAGGGAAGCCGGCCTCACTGGCACGGTACTTCAATGGTTTCGTTCCTTTCTCTCTTGTCAGTCTTTCTCGGTCATCTCTGGGTCTTCTTCCTCCCCCTCCATCCCTCTCCCCTGCGGTGTCCCTCAGGGATCTGTTCTCGCTCCCCTCCTGTTTAACGTCTTCCTTCCCCCCTTAACCTTCTGGTTCAACAACATGGCATCTCCGTGTAGATGATATTTTCTTCCTCCACCATACAGATTCCTCCACCCCTGATATCACTCCCCTCAACACCTGTCTTTCCGCTGTAGCCTCCTGGCTCTCTTCTAATTTCCTACATGTCAATCTTTATAAAACCTCTGCTATCTGGTTCACCTTTGGTAGCCCCCCCCCCCCCCACCATTGCCCCTTCACTCTCCTCTCTGCCTATCCCTCTTGTTCCTTCCCTTTGGTATTTGGGTGTTACCCCTGACTCTTCCCTCTCCTTCAAAGAACATATCTCCTCGGTTGTTCAGCGTTCTTTCTTCTGTCCAAGAAAGGTCGATGCGTCTTCAGTAGTAGACTGGCTAATCTACTGAAAAGGGCTTTAAACTAGATTCGTTGGGGATGGGTGGTGAAAGCCCCCAGGTAAGTGAAAGCCCCCAGGTAAGTGATACATTAAATACTTTTATGGAAATGGGTAACAGGGGTAACATATGGAAAGCAGTGTGTATAAATGCCCGTAGCATGGGAAATAAGATCCCTGATGTTGAAGCTTTGGTGGGATTGGCCGACTTGGATTTAGTGGCAGTTACAGAAACATGGTTCACAGAAAACCATGACTGGGATGTAACTATACCTGGCTATACTTTATTCAGAAAGGACAGGGTAGGAAGAAGAGGAGGAGGAGTGGCACTATATGTAAAAAATACTATTAAAGCTTTGGAATTACAGAGCTTAAAAGGGAGAGAGGAGGCACTGTGGGTTAAACTAGAAAGAGAGAAAGAGAAATCTATTTGCATTGGTGTGATATACAGACCTCCCTCACAAGAGGAAGAGGTGGACAGAGAGTTAATTGAAGACATACCCAGCATTGCTAGGAAAGGGGAGGTGCTACTGATAGGAGATTTCAATATGCCAGATGTTTATTGTCCCATTCCTACTGCAGTATCATCTAGAAGTAAAGAGATCCTGGATTCTCTACAGGGAGAACTTTTCAGGCAATTGGTAACAGACCCTACACGTGAAGGGGCCATGCTGGACTTGGTGTTTACCAATGGTGAAAGTGCTTCTGATGTAATAGTGGGAGATCATTTTGCATCCAGTGATCACCAGATGGTGTGGTTCAGTATTAGGACTAGGGCTGTTAGAATCCATTCAAAGGTGAGGGTCTTAGACTTTAGAAAGACTAACTTTGCCAAGATGGGCCAATACCTCAGGGAGTCGTTAGCGGGATGGGAACAGCTGGGGGATGTAGAAAAACAGTGGGCAAAACTGAAAGGGGGTATTTTAAGGGTAACCAACCTTTTTGTTAAAATGGTAAATAAAGGTAAAAGGAAAAGGAGACTGCTATGGCTTTTGAAAGAAGTAGCTGAAAAGGTGAAGAAAATGAGGGAGGCCTTCATGAAATACAAGAGATCACAGAGAGAGGAAGACAGGCATCTATATTTGGAAAAACTTAGAGAAGCTAGCAAAGTAGTCAGGAAAGCAAAGATTCAAAAAGAGGAGGAAATATCCCCTCATTTTATTGCATTGGCTAAGACATTTTTCAGATATGTTAGTGAGAAGAGGAAGGGCAAAAGTGGTATTGTCAGACTCAAGGGTGAAGGGGAGGAATAAGTAGAAGCTGATGAGGATAAAGCAGAATTGCTTAACAAATATTTCTGTTCTGTGTTCACAGATGTAGAACCAGGAGCAGGACCTCAGAAAACACCCACAAATAGGAACAGAAGCGAGGGAAATCTTGGACAATTTTCAGAAGACTGTGTTCGTGAGAAACTAGCTCAACTTAAAGTAGACAAAGCGATGGGACCGGATGGGATACACCCTAGAATACTGAGGGAACTTGGGGACGTTCTAGCAGCTCCACTGACTGACCTTTGCAATGCCTCATTGGAGTCGGGAGTGGTGCCAAAGGACTGGAGAGAAGCTCATGTGGTGCTTTTACACAAAAGCGGAAGTAAGGATGTGGTTGAAAACTACAGGCCGGTTAGTTTAACTTCAGTGGTGAGTAAATTATTGGAAATGCTGCTGAAAGAGAAAATAGTGAGGTTTCTGGAGTCCAGCGGATTACAGGATCTGAGGCAGCATGGATTCACCAGAGGCAGGTCTTGTCAGACAAATCTGATTGATTTCTTTGACTGGGTGACCAGGGAATTGGACTGAGGGAGAGCCCCAGATGTGATGTATTTAGATTTCAGTAAAGCCATTGACACTGTTCCTCTCAGGCGACTTATAAACAAACTGAGCACCCTAGGGATGGACCCTAAACTTACTATTTCAGTTTGTTTTCTGAGGTCTCATGTTCGGGCATAGTCAATGTCTGGCGCTGGATCTGAATTTACATGAGCCTTACTAATGTCCCTACTACCCTATGTTCTGGAGACATGATGTGCCACATCAGATATACTATATTGTGCATACAGGTGTAGGTGTAGGTATCCCTCCATTTTACCTATGTCTGCTGACCCCTGCCAGTAGCCATGGGGCAATACATCCCCTGGACTGTCCAGCAGATGATGGCATAAATCCCGTGGCCTGAGGAAATAGTGCTCTTTGAGAAAGAGAGGGTACCCATAGTTAGATCGCCTAGACAGAGGTTAACATCTAGGTAGCTGATTGTGATGGAGAGTGTATATACCTTGTAGTGGAGATATTTATTTATTTATTTTAATTCTCTTATATACCGCACTATTCTGCATCAGTGCAGTTTACATTGAACAAACTGAAATTACATTGAACAGGGCATTATAACTTGGAGATAACTATTTTACAGGGAACATGGGCTATGGAGGGTTAAGTGGCTTGCCCAAGACCACAAGGAGCACCTGTGGGACTAGAAACCCCAGTCCTTCTGGCCCAAGGTTGCTGTCCTCTAGTGGGATTTGAACCCCCGACCTTCCGGCCTGAAGTACGTTGCCCCAACCACTAGGCCACTCCTCCACTCCATGTCTTTAGCAAGGTGTACATGTGCTGGTATGATGATGCTGGAGCCCCATTAGCAAGCTTCAGCCCTCCCTTTGCTGCAGACATCCAGTTTATAGAAAACTGGAAATCCAGGGTGGGAGCGGCAGTCCTGGAGACAGGACGTAAATGCTGCACCATGGTTTCAGGGTCAATTGCCACCGCTATTGGCCCTGGAGAGGGGTGTCAGCATCAGCAATGGGCAGCAGCAGGTGTCCCCCGGAGGGCTGGCACTCTAGGCCACTGCCTAGTTTGCCCATTGGCAACACTGACCCTGATTGCACATTCCATAATGACAGAGAGACTCATATGGAGGGATTCCCATAATACCCCCTCCTCAGATACCCCTGGCCAGGGCCCCATGCCACAAGTGGTAAGCAATTGATGGTGAATAGTTGTCTTGCTAAGGTGGTAAAGATTTGAACATTACCAGACACCAGAGATCAGATATCCCAAAATAGATGCATTTTAATTAATTGGGGCCACTTTGGTCACTTGTATTTGTATAAAAATGTTACATGTTTCCCATGTTAGAGAAAACCCTTGGGCATATCAAATACATTGTTTGAGCCCTATTTCCCCTCCTCCTACCTCTCTGGATCAGCTGTAACAGAGATATGTACCAGCAGCTGATTCATGACCAGTAGCATGGCATGTACTCGTATCTCTGCTCGCAGGCCCTCCAGATGGACCAACGTGAGGTCCATGGAACTGGAGACTGTGCTGAGGCCTTGCCACACCTCTTGTTACAAGGACATCAGGTGCAGCAGGACTTCAGGGGCCTCACATTTCCTGGGGACTTCATGGTCCAGCTTGGAGGCAGATTGGACAGGCTGGGTGATCAGGACTTCCACTGGATCCTCAGTCTCTCCACCTGCACCTCCTCCAACATCTCCCTCTCTCTCTCTGCATGAGGTCTGAGAAAGCAGGCCCCAATCTCTCTGGTCCAGTCTGTGCCCCATTGGACATTCTAGGGGGGGGGGGGGGGTCCCTGGCTGTCCAGCCCCACATTAATGCAACTTATGCACTTAGAAAATATGGCCTTCTCATAGAGAATGGGGCTTGAAAGTGGCATTCCCAGCCCCCTCTGCACCTGGGGTGGGCACCCCTTTTGTGATCAATGTCCCCCCCCGTGGCTCGCCACAGTGCAGTGTGGTGCATATCCCCCCCCCCCCAGCCAGGCCCACATTTCAGAGCAGCATGGCAAGCTTACCTTAAAGCTGGGTGGCTTGCTACGCCGCATCCTGCCCAGCCCTGGTGGCTCCCAAGACTTCGGCCAGGAGAGAAGATCCACCTGCACTTATCCAGAATCAAAGATTTCTTTATCATTCTGAGAAAGTTTCAGCTAGGCCTGATGTTTCAATTAAAACTTCATCACATTCTTATCACTTAGGTCATACACACCTGGCTCCCAAAAACATCTTACTTCACTCTTCTGCATTTACAATTTCAGAGAATTTTCCAGCACAGTTGGATTAACCCTTGATACACTTACACAAATTGATTATACAGTATGTTTCTAATATATGAGTTCAAACTGATTATATATCCACAAATTACCCCCTGTTGACCAAGATCTAGTTATAGATCCATTGGTCAATATTAAGACAGATGAAGTTCCATCATTCTGCGTATTTCTTCATCTACATTATTCTAGAATCCATTATCTTTTCCTTTAGAATTAACATGCATGGTATGAGTAACATTAACATTAATAGTAATCACAGAAGCAGAATGTGTATAACATTAGATTAGGCAGTAACCAACTACTAGAAGAGCAACAAGAATAACAAGCATCTATAGAATCTTTTTTTTACCATCCACCAGTATCTGGGAACCATGAGGTGAGCTGAGACCAATCCCAATGTCCCAAAATGATAATATATTTGGGAACATATGAAATATGACGGCAGAAAAAGTCAACATGGCCTATCTAGTCTGCTTTTCCAATTCAACTACAATAAGTGGCCTTTTTTCCTTTAGAGAACCTCTGTGTTTGTCCCATGCATTTTGAATTCAGATACTGTACTTGTCTCTACCACCTCCTAGTGGGAGACTATTTCATGCATCTACCACTCTTTCGATAAAGAAATATTTCTGCATATTACTTCTGAGTCTATCCCCTTTTACCCTCCTCCTATGTCCCCTCATAGCAGAATTTGCTTTAAATCAAAAGATGCTCGGCTCTGGTGCATTTATGTTTAAAATTGTTGTTGGGTTTTTTTTTAATATAAGCAGCAGAATCTAAAAGTAGCTGAAGCTGCTTATCTACAAATACACAACATTCTTCATGTTTTAGTCCACAAACACCTCCCTTTGCAGCTAATAGGTAATCTAGGGCCATTCAATTTTTTGCAGACTTAGCTTTCTCGATTGGGACATCTCAGTAGAGATGGCCTATATTTCTGATCTAAGATCAGCTGTCAGTAGCTCAACCACTGCCTGTAATCTTGTGATAGCTTCTCCATGATACTAGATGGTGGTAAGCCCTCCAGTAAAAATACTAGCAATAACCTCACCAGCAGTCAAATCTATAGAGTCAGACAAACTCAAAGGTCCTGTGTTGTTCACTCTTTCGCTTGCTTTATATCTCTCTTGGATAAATGGTGGGTCAACAGGGATGAAATTCCTATCCCAGAAGCTGCTTGCCACTATCTTCTCTTGAAGCTTATAGCCAAACATATTCCACCTTTTGATCCAGATGCTCAAATTCTTTTTCTTCTGGCTAGAGACACACTGGGATAAACAACGAGTTCATCAACTGTGTAACGATCCTTGTGGCAACACCTATGCCCATTGATTTGACTTGGGATGGGTCTCAACATTGTGTATTCTATTGAGTCAAACCTCAAGTGAGGTTTGTCTCAACAGAATACACAAATCAAATGTCAATACATGCCACAAGTGTGCCGGAAAATGGATGCACATCTTTATCTGAGTCATGTCCCAACCATCTGTTCACTAGACAGGTTCTCAATTGCAGGGAATCATCAAGCTGTGAATCTGAGAACTCAGTGTTCCAGGCCAAAAGAGATGATGATAAACTTACTGTCTCCATGGAAGACAATTCCTGAGAATCATAGACAGAGAATTATTTAATGATAAATCAAATAGCTGGATAGCTCCTCTTCCCTTCCACATGCCAGGACCTCAACTTCCTAATGACAGAAACCACACTCTCTCAAGGTTCAATTCATTGCAAAGAACTTTAAAAATGAAGCCAGAGACAAGACAGCATTTTGTAACTTTCATGAAGGACATGTTCACCAATGGCCATGCAGATCCAACTCCACCTTTGAAAGAGAATGAAGAATGCTGGTACCCACCTATTTCAGTGTACATCACACACAGATACTAAGTCAGATCTGAATTGTATTTGATTCCAGTGCTCAGTTCCAAGGAATCTCACTGAACAACGTACTCTTCACTGGCCTGACCTGACCAGATCAGAACTACGTAGACAACTACGCAGACAAATGAAGACATACGCAGCATTGCCAGGAAAGGGAAGTGCTACTGATAGAGGATTTCAATATGCCAGATGTTGATTGGCACATCCCTGCTGCAGTATCGTCTATAAGTAAGGAGATCCTGAATTCTCTATAGGGAGAACTATTCAGGCAACTGTAATAGAACCCACACGAGAAGGGGCCATACTGGACTTGGTGCTTACCAATGGTGAAAGTGTTTCTGATTTTATAGTGGGAGATCATTTTGCATCCACTGATCACCAGATGGTGTGGTTCAGTATTAGGATTAGGGCAGATAAAATCCATTCAAAAGCAAGAAACTAAGACTTTAGGAAAACTAACTTTGCCAAAATGGGACAATACCTCAGGGAGTCGTTAGCGGGATGTGAACAGCTGGGAGATGTAGAAAAACAGTGGGCAAAACTGAAAAGGGATATTTTAAGGGCAACCAACCTTTTTGTTAAAATGGTAAATAAAGATAAAAGGAAAAGGAGACCGCTATGGTTTTGAAAGGAATAACTGAAAAGATGAAGAAAAAGGAGGGAGACCTTCATGAAATACAAGAGATCACAGAGAGAGGAAGACATATTTGGAAAAACTTAGAGAAGCTAGCAAAGTAATCAGGAAAACAAATATTCAAAAAGAGGAGGAAATGTCCAATGCAATACAATGGGGGGATAAGACATTTTTCAGATATGTTAGTGAGAAGAGGAAGGGCAAAAGTGGTATTGTCAGACTCAAGGGTGAAGGGGAGGAATATGTAGAAGCTGATAAGGATAAAGCGGAATTGCTTAACAAATATTTCTGTTCTGTGTTCACAGATGAAGAACCAGGAGCAGGACCTCAGAAAACACCCACAAATAGGAACAGAAGCGAGGGAAATCTTGGACAATTTTCAGAAGACTGTGTTCGTGAGAAACTAGCTCAACTTAAAGTAGACAAAGCGATGGGACCGGATGGGATACACCCTAGAATACTGAGGAAACTTGGGAACGTTCTAGCACCTCCACTGACTGACCTTTTCAATACCTCGTTGGAGTCTGGAGTAGTGCCAGTGGACTGGAGAGAGGCACATTTATTTATTTATTTATTTACAATTTCTTCTATACCGCACTATTCGGCATCAGCGCGGTTTACATGGAACAGAAAAATCAGACAGGGTACATATGCCTGAGTTTACAATTAACAGGTACTAATGCCACAGCACATGTGGTCCCTTTACACAAAAGCAGAAGTAAGGATGTGGTTGAAAGCTACAGGCCGGTTAGATTAACCTTGGTGGTGAATAAATTATTGGAAACGCTGCTGAAAGAGAAAATAGTGAGGTTTCTGGAGTGCAATAGATTACCGGATCCGAGGCAGCCTGGATTCACCAGAGGAAGGTCTTGTCAGACAAATCTGATTGATTTCTTTGACTGGGTGACCAGGGAGTTGGACCAAGGGAGACCACTAGATGTGGTGTATTTAGATTTCAGTAAAGCCTTTGACACGGTTCCTCACAGGCGACTTATAAACAAACTCAGCACCCTAGGGATAGACCCTAAAGTTACTGCTTTGGTTAGAAATTGGTTGAGTGGGAGGCGAGAAAGGGTACAGGTAAATGGAGCTCACTCTGAGGAGAAGGAAGTTACTAGTGGTATTCCTCAGGGATCGGTCTTTGGTCTGATTCTTTTTAACATCTTTGTTAGTGATATTGTGGAAGGGCTCTCGGGTAAGGTTTGACTCTTTGCGGATGATACCAAAACCTGCAATAGAGTAGACACCCAAGAAGGTGTAGATAACATGAGAAGGGATCTAGCTAAGCTTGAAGAATGGTCTAGAATTTGGCAGCTGAGATTTAATGTTAAAAAATGCAAGTCATACATTTGGGCTGTAGCAATCCAAAGGAGCAATATAGTATAGGGGATGAAGTACTTCTGTCCACAAAAGTAGAGCGAGACCTAGGCGTGATTGTGTCTGATGATCTTAAAGTAGCTAAACAGGTAGAAAAGGCAGTGGTGAAAGCTAGAAGGATGCTTGGGTGCATAGGGAGAGAAATGGCCAGCAGAAGAAAGGAGGTGATAGTGCCTCTGTATAGGTCTTTGGTGCGACCTCATTTGGAGTATTGTGTGCAGTTCTGGAGACCTTCAAAAGGATATAAACAGACTGGAATCGGTACAGAGGGTGGCTACTAAAATGGTTAGTGGTCTTCATTATAAAGTATATGAAGACAGACTTAAGGATCTTAATATATATACTTTAGCGGAAAGGTGAGATAGAGGTGATATGATTTAGACATTTAAATACCTCTATTGTATAAATGGACAGGAGGAGAGCCTCTTTCGACTGAAAGCAAATTCTGCTAGGATGGGACATAGGATGATGGTGAAAGGGGATAGACTCAGTAGTAAATGTGGAAATTTTCTTTATGGAAAGAGTGGTAGATGCATGAAATAGTCTTCCAGTGGAGGTGATAGAGATGAGGACAGTATCTGAATTTAAAAAAGTATGGGACAAACACAGAGGATCTCTAAAGGGAAAAAAGGGACTGTTGTAGTAGTTGATATGGAAGGGCACACTAGACAGGCCATGTGATCTTTTTCTGCCGTCAGATTTCTATGTTTCTAGTCAAGTACATGATTCGTTGTTGGAGGTTTTAATCTACTTCAGAAAAGAGCCTGTCATCATAATAACAGACACCCAGCAAATACTCTACTGTTTTGTTATTGACAAAGACTACAGAAATTACTTAAGATTCCTGAGGTACAGGGACAACAGTATCAGCAATGAGATTGTTGAATATAGAATGCGAGTCCATGTCTTTGGCAATAGTCCCTCACCTGCAGTGGCAACTTGTTGATTCAGGAGAACAATACAAAAATGAGAAAAGGAACATGGCACAGATGCCAGACATTTTGTCAAAAGAAACTTCATGTGGATGATGGATTGAACCCTACCCACTGAAGAAGAAACCATTGATCTGCTGAAAAGAACATAAATAATGTTAGTAGAGGCTAGCGCCAGACCCCGCAAAATAGCCTTCAACAGTGCTGAGGTGATGAAAGCATTCTCATCAGAAGACCATGCCAAAGACTTGAAGAACTTAGATTTGAAAATATAAATACGTCCTCTACAGTACAGCCTTGGACTAAATTGGAACTTAAAATGAGACACTTTCACCTTCCAGGTCTTAACCCAAGAAAAAATGCATACTGGTCAATGTATTTAACAAACAATGAAAAGCCTATATGATCCACTGGGATCTGTGGCTCCAGACATCATATGAGGAAGGTGTTGTTAAGAGAACTTTCATTAAGCACAAGTGATTGGGATGCCCCATTACCTCAAGAAAAGAGACAAGAATAGGAAGCATGGAAAGATTCCCTACAAATTCTTGAACAGCTCCACATTCCACATATGTAGACTTCTACATCTCTTAAAGCTGCCTGTCACAAAGAGACTTCTGTTTTCTCAGATGTATGTGAGAAAGCAATAGTTATGATGGCCTACTTGAAAGTAACAGATGCAGAAAGCATGCCCCATGTGTGTATTCACGTTAGCACCATAGCCTAGCCTGAGCATTCCATTTATGTGGAGTGAAATTAGCAGTAGAGGTAATGCAGTTAATGCAAGCGTATCAACAAAGGGGAAAACATTACCAAAAATAGCCCTCTCTGGAAGTTGAACCCTTTTATTGACAATGATGGACTGCTGAGAGTCAGTGACCAGCTCATCCATGCTAAACTTTACAGACCATTGTCTGTTACAGAAGGGTAAGGATTCAGTGGCTCTCTCTTTATGTTGCCACTGTTGCTTGTTGTCTGTATTTTATTTCAGATCCTGCAGAATGAAGAAAATTCTTTGGATAACTGAGAGAATGAATTTGCATTAATTAATATGGGGGGGGGGGGATATCTTCTGCTTCCACAGTTTGTAGCTGCATGTTTACATTCAGTTTGTACTGTAATGACAGTCTGTAAGCTATGCAAGCAGCTTCCTGCTAGGTCCATGTAATCTCTGTTCTTATAGGTTAGATGTTGTCAGTGATCGATCCTGGGATTGGTACTGTACAATGTATTTGTGAGTGATATTGCTGAAGGATTCTGTCTTTTTGCAGATGACATGAAAATTTGCAACAGAGTGGACTCCCCTGAGGGAGGATAATATGAGGAAAGATCTACAAAAGGTGGAAGAATGGTCTAATGCTTGGCAGTTAAGATTTAATGTGAAGAAGTGCAGTGTCATGCACTTGGGAAGCATAAATCCAAGGGAAGTGTATGTGATAGAGGGAGAGAGGTTGGTGTGCACAGACCAGGAGAATGACCTCGGAGTAATTGTTTCTGAGGATCTCAAGATGGTGAAACAGTGAAACAAGGCAGTGGCCAAAGCCAGAAGGATGCTGGGTTGCATACAGAGAGGAATTACCAGCAGAAAGGAAGAGGTACTAATGCCACTGTACAAGTCGCAGGTGAGGCCTCACTTGGACTATTGTGTTAAAGTGTCCAAAACTTATCTCGCAAAGGACATAAAAAGACTGGAAACAGTTCAGAGGAAGGCGACCAAAATGATTTGGTGTTTGCACCAGAAGACATATGAGAAGAGACTTGAAGACCTAAATATGTACACTGGAGGAGAGGAGGGGCAGGGGAGATATGATACAGATCTTTAAATACTTAAAGAGTATTAATGAACAAACAAACCTCTTCCAAAGACGGGGAAGCTGTAAAACTAGAGGGCATAACATGAAGCTGCAAGGGGGTAAACTGAAAGGCAATGTCAGGAAATGCTTTGTCACTGAAAGCGTGATGGATGCTTGGATTGCCCTCCTGATGAAAGTGGTGGGGACAAATACAGTGACAGAATTCAAAATGGCATGGGACAGACACAGTGGATCCCTTTATAGCAACAGGAAAAAAAATCAAAATAACTTTAACTGTCTCTGCTATCTCAGCAAATAGGGGTGACCTGCATGGAGCAGTAGATATACCTCTAAACAAAGGCATGGGGAGGGGTGATCTGTAGGAGTGGCAGGTGCACCTACTCTTACCACCTTGCTGGGCAGACTAGATGGACCATGATGGTCTTTATCTGCTGTCATGTACTACGTGATCCATTCCCTCCAGTCTCCTTGAGACCTGCCTGGTTTCATGCCTCAGCCTAAGGTACAACCTTTGATCCTACTGGTCAGTTCCAGAGCCCCTAGTCTTTTGAGTAATCTTCTGTTCTCTTCTCAATAGAGAAAAAAAAATCTCCATTTTGGGCACAGAAAGAAAGGCTCCCCAGAGTCTCTCTCTCTCCCCCTCCACCCCTGCAATTTCATTATCTTTTCACTAGTCATGTTTCAACATCCAACCATATTCAATTAATTCAACAATTCATCCAGTCAGCAATTGTTCAGCCGAAGCAGTTACGTCCAGAAATTTCCTGCTTGTATTGTACAAAAATCAATGCAGCACTCTTGGTTTCAACTTGTACTGTAAGTTTCTTGTTCACTTATTTGTAATAAACAGTTGGAAATGAAGATTCCTGATCGTGTAGCCAGTCTAGTCTCGGACTTCAGGGTTGTCCATCTCATACAGCAGCTTGGAGACTGAGAAACTCCTCCTTTTCTGATGTCACTGGTATATCCATCTGGGAGCCTCCTCCTGCCCTCAGTTCTTCAGTCTCCAAGCAGCTGGATGGATGGGTGAGCCTGGCAGACCGGGCTCACTATAGAAACTCTTCAGAGTTAGTTTTGAAGTGATAGAGTAGCCTTGGCCATTTTCAGCAGAGCCCTTCTGTTTGTTGGAGAGGACTGTGTCTTTCAGTTTACAGAGCTGTCCTCCCATCTTGGCCTGCGTCCCCTGCCCCCTAACCAGGTCGAGGCCTCTGTTGGTGGACCAGGGTGCTTTACCCGAGGCAGCTCCGGTTCTTTGATTCTGATCAACTGAAACCGGGGCTGCGCAGGTTTTCTGCCGGCGTTTTCAGAAGTATTGCCTGAGCCGCGCTGAGCAGTTTCCCTGCGGGCGGGCGGGCGGGCAGCCCCCCCCCCCCCCCCGTGTCGGCGATCCTCAGCCAGTTTGTTTGTCTCGGGCGGGTTTCCTTACCTCAGTGTCTCCTGCGGGTGCGTGAGAGCTTGTTCAGCGGCACTGTCCAGGGGCTGTTACGATTTGCCGACAAAGGTAAGGGGGCCGTTTTCTTCCCCGCGGAGCTTGTCTCGCGGAGGTTATTTTGGCGCGCTAAAGCTGTCGGTTCGGCCTAGGCCTCGGCCTCGTGCCGGCGGCGCGCACAGAGCAGCGTGGGAGAGAGTCTGCTTTGGCGGGATTTGCTTTTTCCTTTTTTCCCCCGCGTTCTCAGGGGCCCCCACAGTTTTTGCGATTTCTTGCGTGCCTTTATGTTTTTTTCTCAAGCTTCTTTTTCAGTTGATTTTCCAGTTTATTTTTCAGTTTTACTTTTGAGTTTTCTTTCCTCTCCTGTTGCCCGTTGCGATTCAGGACCGCCCTCTTTTTGCTTTGGCTGGTTCTTTGGGCGCCCGTTCTGGGGGTGTGTGTTTTAGCCATGTCTCCCAAGCCGACCTGCATGGTTTGTGGGGCCAAGCAGTGCACAGACTCGGGTTTGTGCCATGCCTGCGTTAGAGATGCCTCTGGGCTGCCACCGCAGGAGTCTCAAGTAGAGTGTCAGAGTCCTGAGAGGGGGCTCTTGGCAGAGTTAGGACTCGAGAGGGCCGTGGAGGAGCCGCTGCCAGGTCCATCCTCCCGACCAGATTCTGTGTATTCCCCAGGTCCCGGGGCTTTAGGGCTCAATTCCATTTTTTCCAGAGAGTTTGTTACTCTGCTCCAGCAGGTTTTTCTTCGGGACAGTCCGCCTGTGTCTGTCCCCACTACTCTGTTCTCAGGAAAGCGACGGGCTGCGCCTTTGCAGGGAGATCAGACTCCTCCAGAGCCTAAGAGGGCCCGAGAGGAGGTGGAGCCAGGGGACCAGTCTGTGATCTCGGAGGGGCCACGTTCGGAGGACGAGGACTTGGCGCTGGAGGAAGAATTGGAAGAAGGGGAGCTGTCTGAAAAGGAAGACCAAGCCAGAGTGGTCCGGGTGTTCCGCAGGGAGGAGCTACCGGCGCTCTTGGTGGAGACGTTGAAGGTGCTCAATATGCCGGTGCCTGGTTCAGTGGCTGACGCCTCCCTCGAGGATCCCTTGCTTCAGGTGTTTAGGAAGGAACAGAGAGCTTTTCCTGTTCACCGGGTGTTTCATGAGATGATTCAGGAGGAGTGGAGCCTTCCTGAAGCCCCTCTGAAGGGAGCTCGAGTGATGTCCCGGCTGTATCCCTTGCCTGACCAAGACAGGGAGCTGTTCAAGTCGCCCAAGGTGGACGCTGTGGTCTCGGCAGTTACGAAGAAGACCACCATTCCCGTAGAGGGGAGTGCAGCCCTCAAGGACGGTCAGGATCGGAAATTGGATGGCCTTTTGCGGCAGGTGTTTGATGTGAATGCTCTCTCCCTACAAGCGGCCATCTGCGGGGCTTGGGTGGCCAGAGCATGTCTCCGTTGGGCTCAGCGGCTGCCCGGTAACACAGACGAGCGGTCGGAAGACGCGGCCCGATTGGAATCGGGTGCGGCTTATTTGGCGGACATACACTACAATCTTATGCGTGGACTCTCCAAGAGCATGGCGTCGGCAGTCGCAGCGCGCCGTTACCTTTGGTTACGTAACTGGGCGGCCGACTCCTCATCCAAGGCTAGGCTTAGTAAGCTTCCTTTCAAGGGTCGCCTCCTGTTTGGGGAGGATCTTGAGAAGTTAGTTAAGGAATTGGGAGAGTCCAAAGGGGGTAGGTTGCCCGAGGACAAACCTAAACCGTCTCGAGTGCCCGCTTCGGGTAGGGGACAACTGCGGGATTCCCGACGTTATCGCTTCCAGAGATTCCCCACGGGACAGAGGGGCCGTTTTCCCTCTAGGAACCAAGGTTTTCGGGGGTTTCGAGGAGCAGGAAGGGGGTTTGGTCCTTCCTCGGCCTCGGGCCTTACCAACCGAAAGCCGCAATGAGATCAGGGGGGCCCAGGCGCCCCTCCCCGCCGTAGGGGGGCGTTTGCAGGATTTTTATTCTGCCTGGGCCCGAATTACAACAGATCAGTGGGTACTAGAGGTCATCCGCGAGGGCTATGCACTGGAGCTTCTTCGTCCGGTGCGCGACGCCTTCGTCCTGTCTCCGGGCAGGTCCGAGGCGAAATCACGGGCTCTGCGGGAGACAGTGCAAAGGCTGTTGGATCTCAAGGCCATAGTACCCGTGCCCCCAAACGAGTGCGGCTCCGGTCGATACTCCATATACTTCGTAGTGGCGAAGAAAGGTGGAGGGCTTCGGCCTATCCTAGATCTCAAGAGAGTGAATCGGTGCCTGCGGGTCTCGTCCTTTCACATGGAGACTCTGCGATCGGTGATAGTAGCAGTTCAAAAGGGGGAGTTCCTCACGTCCCTCGACCTCTCCGAGGCTTACTTGCACATTCCCATACGGAAGGATCATCACCAGTTTCTCAGGTTTGCGGTTCCTTTCGGCCATTTCCAATTTCGAGCTCTGCCCTTCGGGCTGGCCACTGCGCCGCGCGTCTTCACAAAAGTGATGGTGGTTGTGGCGGCGGCCTTGAGGAAGGAAGGTATACTCGTCCATCCTTATCTGGACGACTGGCTGATTCGGGCAAAGTCGAGGTCAGAGAGCGAAGTAGCGACAGCCAGGGTGGTGTCCCTTCTGGAAAGTCTCGGTTGGATCATCAACCCGGCGAAAAGTCGGATGGTGCCCACTCAATGTTTGGAGTACCTAGGAGCGCGCTTCGATACAGTCAGGGGGAAGGTCTTCCTGACGGAGCAGAGGGCTCGGGGACTGCGTCTCCTCTTGCGGAGTTTTTTGCGCCGCGACAGACCGTCGGCCTGGCACTACCTCCAACTTTTGGGCACCATGGCGGCAGCGATAGAGACGGTGCCCTGGGCAAGGGCGCATATGCGACCGTTGCAAAGGGCGTTGCTCCGCCGTTGGTCTCATCAGAACGATCCCCTATCTCAACGGCTGCCGTGTTCCGAGGAAACGCGTCACGCGCTGAAGTGGTGGTTGGCTCCGCGCTCCCTGCAGAACAGGAAAAGCCTGGAGACCCCAGAGTGGATTCCCGTGATGACAGACGCCAGTCTACTGGGCTGGGGAGCCCATTGTCTGGGGATCTTTGTGCAGGGGGCGTGGTCGGATCAAGAGAGAGCGTGGCCGATCAATCGTTTGGAGTTGCGGGCGATCGCCTTGGCGCTAATGCAGTTTCGCAGCCTTCTGGCAGGAAAGGCGGTCCGAGTGTTTTCCGACAATGCGACGGCAGTGGCCTATGTCAACAAGCAAGGAGGAACCACGAGCGCCGCGCTCGAATACGAGGCCGAAACACTATGCGAGTGGGCCGAAGCGAATCTGCTGGACCTCTCGGCAGCCCACGTGGCGGGAGTAGACAACGTGGAAGCCGATTTCCTCAGCAGGGTGAAGGTGGACCCGGGCAAATGGGTCTTGCACCCACAGGTGTTCGAGATGCTGGTGCGCCGCTGGAGCAGTCCGGTATTAGACCTCATGGCGACGTTCAACTCGGCGAAGGTGTGTCGGTTCTTCAGCAGACGCAGAGAACGAATGTCCGAGGGCTTGGATGCCCTCATTCAACCCTGGCCAGCGGATCACCTTCTCTACGTTTTCCCACCGTGGGCGTTGATCGGCCGGGTGGTCCAACGGATAGAGCGCTACAGGGGACAGGTGATTCTGATTGCGCCGGACTGGCCTCGACGGCCTTGGTACGGAGATCTCATGCGTCTACTGGTGGCGAAACCCTGGCGTCTGCCTCTTCGAGAGGACCTGTTGTCGCAGGGTCCGCTGCTAATGCCTCACGTGGCTCGGTTCTCGCTTACGGCTTGGCTCTTGAAAGGGCTCGGCTGAAGGCACGTGGTTACTCCGGGCAAGTGATTTCCACCTTATTGAAGGCGCGCAGGGGATCTACGTCCCTGGCCTATGTGCACATCTGGAGGATTTTCGAAGGCTGGTGTGCAGAGCGCAATTGGGAGCCATTGAGATCTACCATCCCGCAGATCCTGCAGTTCCTACAGGACGGGTTTGACAAGGGCTTGGCGGCCGGGTCGTTACGCGTGCAGGTCGCTGCCCTGGCGTGCTATAGAGGGAAGATTGGAGGTCAGACGCTCGGGGTCCAGACGGATGTCAAACGTTTCCTACGCGTTGTATCGTTGCTGCGGCCGCCTTTTCGTCGAGTCGTACCTAGCTGGAACCTTCCGTTTGTGTTGGACTCCTTGGCGCGCGAACCTTTTGAACCCATGTCGCGGGCTTCCCTTAAGGATGTCACCCTGAAGGTTGTATTTCTGGTCGCGATTTGCTCGGCCCGCCGAGTTTCGGAGTTGCAGGCGCTATGCTGTCGGGAGCCATATCTCCAATTTCGTTCGACGAAGGTGGTTTTGAGGCCGGTACCGGCGTTTCTCCCAAAGGTCCTTTCGGTGTTTCATTTGAATCAGGAGATTGCTTTGCCGGTTTTCAGAGGGTCCGCAGATGGTACGACGGAGCGGAACCTGCATCTTCTCGATGTCCGTCGGGCGTTGAAACGATATCTCCGGCGGACGGTGGATTTCCGCAAGTCCGATAGACTTTTTGTGCTTTTTGCGGGACCGCGGAAGGGAGAAGCGGCGTCGAAGGCTTCTATTTCTCGGTGGCTAAGGGAGGCTATTGCGTCGGCCTATATTTCCGGCGGTAAATCGGTGCCGGAGGGGCTTAGGGCTCACTCCACTAGAGCGCAGGCGACTTCCTGGGCGGAGTTCTGGCTCGTGCCTCCAGTGGATATCTGCAAGGCGGCAACTTGGTCGTCTTTGAATTCCTTTGTCAAACACTATCGGTTGGATATTCAGGCATTGGAGGACACCTCTTTTGGGTCAGCGGTTGTGCAAGCTGGCTTGATGGGTCCCTCCCGTGGTTAGGTTCCTTCACTGCTCTGGTACTAACCCTGAAGTCCGGGACTAGACTGGCTACACGATCAGGAAGAGGAAATTAGACTTACCTGCTAATTGTAGTTCCTGGAGTGGAGACAGTCTAGTCCCGTATCCCCCCCTGGTAGAGTTTATGATGCGGCTGGACAGTCAGCGTTCCAGGTATTCAAGGTAAGTGATGATTTTATTGCGGGGCATAGAAACCCGTATGGCTGGGGTGCCCCGATACCTTACAAAAAAAAAAAAAAAAACCCCAAATGGCTTACGTTACGAAAGGCCCTGGGGTTTTCCCTTCGTGCTACCGGGCTTGGCCGGGGGGTTGGCTCTGTGGATGGAAAGTTTTAGTCCGTATTGTTTAATGTGCCTTTTTAGTGTTATGTTTTTACTGGTTGCTCCGGTGAGTCTGCTTTGTCAATAGGGAACTGAGGGCAGGAGGAGGCTCCCAGATGGATATACCAGTGACATCAGAAAAGGAGGAGTTTCTCAGTCTCCAAGCTGCTGTATGAGATGGACAACCCTGAAGTCCGGGACTAGACTGTCTCCACTCCAGGAACTACAATTAGCAGGTAAGTCTAATTTCCTCTTCTTCTTCTTGGATGTTGAACTGGTTTAGGTAATCATTGAGTATTGCATCAAAAATGTAGAATGGGAACAGTACCTTTATCAAGCTTCTCCAGTTTTCCCTACCTCTCACCCTCATGTGAAGGAGTAGCCTTGCAGTTGGATCAGCAGATTGATAACCAGACACACTGAGATTCAAATCCTCCTTCTCCCAAAGATGCTGCAGCCTCCCACCTAAGTAGTCCAGAAATTCCCTTCCCCTGCCCCCCTTCCAGGTGTTCAGCATCTCACCTCCCCTTTCCTACCCCCCATGACCTGCATGTCCCATTCCTTTCCCTAAAGCCTCCACCCATGTCCAGCATTTCATCTCCCCCTTCCCCTTCTTACCCCCCCAAGGTGACCAGCATCCCCCTTGCTCCCTTGTCCAGTATCTTCTTCCTCTTCCGTTCCCCCTACCATGCCTGTTGTTGCTATAGACACCCTGCCACCACCACCACCACAGTGGAGACTGCAGAAACTCAGCATGGTTTAGGGTCTTGAGCAAAGGCCCATGCTCAAATGCTGCTGTATACCATCCTTCCTGCTGTTGCAGACATCCAGGGGGAGAAGATAGGATGCTTCAGTGCTTGAGTGTGAGACTGAGCTGAAAGTGCATGCTCCACAGTAATAGCAAGCCTGTCACACCAAAGCCATGCTGCTGCTCTGCAAAGTCTACCGACCTAATGTGCCTAGTGAAAGGGCCAGCCCTCCTTTGCCGCACAGCCCTAGAAGAGTGCGCCCCCCACCCCACCACCACTCCAGTTACAGCAGCTCCCTCAGACCTTTGTTCCCACCCCAGTCCCCTTTCTTTTTGCCCTTAGTCGCAGCAAACCCTCAGGCCCATACAGACCCGCAAAACATGTAAACGCCACTCTGCAGGATATTCAGCGGCACTAACAGGGTAATAGGAGTGGAGGAGTAGTCTAGTGGTTAGAACACTGGCTTGGGAACCGAAACCAGGGTTTGATTCCCACTAGCACTCCTTGTGGCCTTGGGCAAGTCACTGAACCCTCCATTGCCTCGGAAGAAAGACCTGGCAAGCTACCTCTGGTTACACTGCCAAGAAAGCCCAGGAGCTGCGGGGTTGCCAGGAGTCAGCATTGACTCAAAGGCACATATGGCAATATTGATCTGTTGCCTGGTTAGCAATGCATGGTGAAAGTCAGATCAGGAAACCCTGGCCTAACTTTTGCCTAAGACACTAATCGCCCAATAGATCCCTATATTAAACACCATGGTCATGTTTTCACGGTGAACATTTACCCTAAAATTATGGTTTTTGTCGGATCGTCTGTCTCGAGGGTGTAGAAACACACTCATATAACATACCCTCCTTTTATTCAACTGTTTTAAAAAGGTCAGTGCGACCAAGATATGCTTGAGGCTATAACCAGCCCCTGCATAAATTGGGTAATCCTGCCCAATCCCTGCAGGATTACCCAACCACAGTTGGAATGTCTAAAAAGGGATCGACAATGGCGGGCCGGTTTGGGAGCTATTAGGAGGCCTGACTGAGTCTTTGGATATCCGGCTTGGTGGATCCCACAGAGTTTCATCATAGTGGGACGCCTACAGCTTTAGTCAGAGCAAGGCCGTTATCAGCTTTTTAGAATTTCTCCGGGCTCAGCTAAGTGTTATCCCTTCTTCTTTTTTTTTTTTTTTTTTTTTTTATTGAAATTTTCACAAAACTTACAAAGTAAGCACAAAGAAACATTCTGATGATACATTAAGAAGAAAAACAAAAAAAATATATAAAAATACACAAAACAATACATCAAACCTAGCCCACAATAAGGGGAGAGTATAATAACCATAATAAACTAAAGGAAAAAACCAAGAGTTAACCTCCTGAATTCCTAGACAGCTAAATTAACTAACCCACCTGTCCCAGCCGCTTAGAGCCAAGCCCCTCTTTATCACCTAGAAATGACTCAAGTTGAGAAGGATCCAGGAAAACATACCGAGATCCCTGAAAAGTTAACAAGCACTTACAGGGATAACGGAGAAAAAAAGTGGCCGGCAGGGCAATCACTCTAGGTTTAAGAGCCAAAAACCCCTTCCTCCTAGTTTGAGTCGCCCTACAGACATCTGGAAATATTTGTACTTTCATACCACAAAATAGTGCAGACATGTTCTTGAAATAACTACGAAATACTAGAGCTCTATCCTGGTCCGAAAGAAAAGAAACCACCAAGGTGGCTCTAGAAGAAATATTATCCTGAGAGTCCTCCAGAAATTTGGTGAGATCCAGGTCAGTCCTACCTCGAACCTCATCAAACCCCCCCGAGGAGTCCAGGGACAGAGCTCTACCCGTCAAGTAATATAATTTAGAGAGACAAATGGAATCAGCCGTAGCCAGTCCCAAAACCTCTCTAAAATATTTTCGCAGAAGTATTTCAGCTGAAAGCAACCTACAATAAGGAAAATTCAACATCCTAACATTTTTTGCACGAGACAGATTATCATACTGTTCCATTTTGTGGTGTAAGACTAAACTATCTTTGATATGAGAAACATTCACATCTTTAAGAGCCTGACACTGATTTTCACAATTGGAAATCTGCTTTGAAACAATCTCCACCTTATTATCCAATTCAGACAACTTAGCAGTAATCTCCGAAGAGAAACTGCAAAGTTGAATCACAGTAGGCACTAAGGAACTTTCAATACGGGTAACCACCTTCCAAATGTCAGCCAGGGTCACCTGCTCAGCAGGTACTAAACTGGCTTCCTTTGGCACGGGTACCCATACCACAGGCTTCAGTTTTTCCCCAGTTGTCACAGGGGTACTCTGCTGAAACTGCATAACCTCTGAAGTGGACAAAGGAGGAGAAGCATAGACTGGGGGGGAGGGTGGTGTCCGGTCAGGAGAGCTCAAGGACACCGGAGAGGGCCGGAGCACGAGAAAGTCAGGGTCAAGCGTAGCATCCGCACCAGATAGTACCTTAACATGCTTATCCATGGGGCCCACTGCAAGCTCAGTTGCCGCAGCTGGTTCAATCTTCTTCTTACGCTTTCCCATCACAATTCCTACCGCCAAAGGATGATGAACCAGGCTCCTTGCTCCTTCGTTGCTCCAAGGTGCTCCCAAGGGGCCTGAACTGCCCCTTGTATCTAGCCCCTTCTATCGCTGCCCCATCTAGCGCCTTCGGCTGCGCCAACCCAAGGAGCCTTTTAACAGGCCCCGGATGACGTCGGGACCGCCGGAGCAGGTGCCTGCCTCACCGGACCTCTGCGCCACCTCTCTGCTCTCTCCCAGGCAAACTCTCCCACTGCTCCGGTATTTCACGAGGCCCCCAATGACGTCGGGACCGCCGGAGCAGGTGCCTGCCTCACCGGACCTCTGCGCCGCCTCTCTGCTCTCTCCCCAGTGTTATCCCTTCTAAGTATTGAACATTCTCTTGGTTACAGATTTTTTCTGAACGTGAAGAATCAAGTTTTGTGCAAATAACAAATAACATTTAATTTATGCAGGGGCTGGTCCTATGGGCTGGTTATAGCCTCAAGCATATCTTGGTCGCACTGACCTTTTTAAAACAGTTGAATAAAAGGAGGGTCTGTTATATGAGTGTGTTTCTACACCCTCGAGACAGACGATCCGACAAAAACCATAATTTTAGGGTAAATGTTCACCGTGAAAACATGACCATGGTGCTTAATATAGGGATCTAGTGAGTGACCTTTTGTATGGGATATTGTTTCTGGTTTCACTCATAGAGGTTGGTTATATGTATTGTTTCTTTAAGACACTAATCAGGCAACCCAGATATTCAATGCCAGAGCTCGGCACCTAAACATGTTGCATGCCTCTGCCAGTCCTGCCCACGCCAATGTATACTTCCTATTTACCTGGGGGCGGACCCGCAGAGCCTCTTGCAGCACATTAGAGCACAAGGCTCTGTCACTGATTGCTTTGGTTTTACTGTTGACACTGCCACAGAAGGTTTTTGGTGAGAGGGATGGACCAGGGGAGGGGTAACAGCCTGAAGGGGAGAGGGAGGGGGAGAGGCAGGCAGCAGGCAACGGGGCAGATGCTGGAACACATGGATCAAAGCACTTCCTCCCCTCCAAAAATGTGACCAATTTACTCCTGTCCCAGGCCACACATTTTCTCTTTATGAAAATAGTGGTAAAGAACAATGCACCATTCTCCCAGGGACTGTAAGTGCTGTTTCCACAGCCCAGTGACCAAGAGCTGGCTAGAGATCCAACCCGGCACTCCCTATTTCTCAGTAATTCATGCCACCTATCATTTTCATTGAGCAAAAGTCTTTAAGAACAAAGCTCAGTTCCTGGTTAGGGGCAGTGCTCTGATGTCTTAGGAAGCACTAGGCGGTCATTCAGTGAAAACAGCGCTGGTTGAGAGGCAGGAACCTCTGTACAACTCATCTTGGTAGGGAGCAAAGCAGGGAAAAGGAAGCATAGCTTAAGGCCACTTACAAAGGTTCCAAAGCCACCTTTCGGTGAAAATCCCATTATTGAAGTGAACTGGGAAATCTACTGCTTACCCCTGGGATAAGCAGCATGGAATCTGTATTCCTTTTGGGAACCTGACAGGTACTTGTGACTAGGAGCGGCTCAAGACAATCTGCTGCCTGTGGCGAAAGATGAGATGGCGCCTCCCTCCCCTGACAGCCAAAATGGAGGGGCAACTTCAGCTCTAGTCAGAGAACAGGGGACCCCTCGCTTAGAACACTGGTTAAGTGTTTGCCCCAAGAACAAAGAAAGCAACATATTTCTAGCCTGTATACATACTGTAATTAAAAAAAAAAATCTTTGCAATGATGTTAATATGCAGGAAAAATTATAGCATTTTAATTATGAATATGTAGCCTGGAAATCGAATATAAAAAACATACTGACTCCTGATACTGTGCACTGTACAACTATGGTATTAAATGTAAATATATAGGGCCCGATTCCGATCCCGACGTACATCTCCTTTGTATGTCCAGGCTGATCCGGATGTACAAAGGAGATCACGATTCTGATCCCACAGGGCACATCTAGTCCCACGGGATCAGAATCGTGAACAAGCCTGTATGTGCAGGCCGGGACTGTGATTCAGTCCCAGCCTGCACGTACAGGCACTGCCCGGCTAACTCAGCCAGGACTTTTAAATGGAGCCGCGGTGCCATGGCGTCATATTGCCATGGTACTGCGGCTCCATTTAAAAGCCGCGATGGTGGCCGCCTTCCCAAAATGTTAATTCCCCGCAGCCCGACACCCGATCCAGCCTCCTAAGGCCAGGGTCGGGCTGTGGGGAATTAACACTGACCCCCAGTCCCTTCTGCCCCCAGGAGCAGCAAAATTGAAACGCCCAGGAAAGTTATTCCACCCTGGGGGTGGAATAACTTCTCCAGCCATTTCACCGGCCCTGAACATACAGGGCCAACATTAGAATCGGCCCTGTACGTCCAGGGCCGGCGATTTCCCACTGTCAGCCCACTCTCCGCCCCCATGCCGCCTCTTCCCTGCCCCATATAACTTCCCCGCACAACCAGTGGGGAAGTTATACAGGGGCAGGAACTGCATCCCTGCTATTCGTGCCTCAGAATGGCCCCCATATTCTTCAAAAGATAAGAGCCGGGCTGTGGGGAATTAACACTGCTCCCCCAGCCCCTTCCGCCCCCAGGAGCAGCAAAACTGAAACGTCCAGAGAAGTTATTCCACCCTGGGGTCACACACCAAAGGAACAAAAACTAAAAGAACCACAGCATAGTTTGTAACACCAAAATAAAATTAGTTATAATCATTTTATTTTGGTGTTTTGAACTGTTTTGTGCTTCTCACGTTTTATTTTTGAACATATATTATACATCCAAAGAAAAACTCTTTCATTGATGGGTACAGAGACATTTCCCATAGAACTCAACACACCAAAAATAATTTCTGAGTCTAATGTCATTTCAGTAACAGTGATATAAACCCTTACCAGTACTGGGCATATTAAGGCCTATTTTCTACTGGACATCCAGCCTGTGTACATCCCCTCAGAATTGGGGCTTACAGTGGTAGCACTAATTCTGATCCCATGGGGACATCTAGCCCCTACGGGATAAGAATCAGGTCTACCAGCTAATACATGCAGGCCGGGTCCCAATTTAAATGGGCCGCATGACCAGCCACATCCACGTCTACCCGACAGGCTCCTAAATGGAGCCACAATGCCATGGTGTCCTATCACCATGGCACCATTCAGGAGCCCCGATTGCCAGCCACCGCTGAGACAGTCCTTTCCTTGCAATCAGATCCCCAATCTGGCCTCCCATGGCCAGGGTCCGGCTGTGAGTCTCCCCCTGTATGCCGCCATGTTTTGTCCCCGCTGGCCATCTCGCTACCCCTTGTTTGGGGGACTTATTCAACTTCTGAGGTGGAATAAGTCCTCCGTCTAACTGGCCTATCCCGGACATATAGAGCTGATCTCAGAATCTGCTTTGTACGTCTGGGGTGATGACCCGCCCTTGCACTGCTTTCACTCTGCCTCCCGCCCGTTCCCATCTAAGGCTCTCAGTAGAACTCCACTGTTCATTCAAGGAGCCTTGCACGGGGATGGCAAGGGGGACATATAGTGGGGATGTACATCCAAGCAGGGCGTATATACCCGCTATTTGGGGCTCAGAATAGACCCCATTGTGAATTAATACAAAACCTTACAAAAATGATTCAGGATCTAAAGAGAAAAATCTATCATACCATAACAGTATCAACTTCCAAAATTTACACAGGGGGCCTATTCAAAAAAAAAGCAGCACTATAAATATTGCAGCATGCCCTAGAACATCGATACACCTATTCAGAAAACCGAACAAACCGGATTACTACCAATCCCACCTTAGAAACTCCATGCTAATAGAATACCTGGCCTTGATCACATACTCAGACTATAGATAAGAGCCTCACCGAGTAGGGAATAAATTACCCCAAATTAAAAACAGATGTATATAGACAAAAATTAAACTGAAACCTCACAAATTCAGACCCTGCATCAGTGACATAGACAGGATTGATTTTTGGTGAAGCCTGGGATTAACATTGAGATGTTGACACTGCCCCCAGTTATTCTCTCATTTGACTGTTTTTCTGCTACTGACTGGGGGGGGGGGGGGGGGTTGTCTGATGCCAAAGTGAAGAAGCCATCGCCCACACAGACCAATCCTCAGCTACATCCCTGCAAAGAACACAACACCAGGGAAAGCCAGAGATGCATCTGACTCATACTGTGCAACATATAAAGACAGAACATGTAAACTCCAAAGACTGACACAAATAAGGGTGTTTGAGGAGAGAGAAAAAGAGAGAGAGACTAGACTTTTGTCAACAGGGGTGGCTCAAGGCAATCTGCTGCCTGGGGCGAGGGATGAGATGGTACCCCCCCAGAGCCGGGGGGGGGGGGGGGGCGAGGGAGGCTTTCTCAAAACTGCAGTAAGGGACATGGACCAAATCAAAAAGTCAATTAGATAATGTGGAGGAAATAAAAGATGTTTGCACACCACAAAACTAAAATAGCGAGAGCCACTGCAGTTTATAACACCAAATTATAACTCATTGTTATTTTGTTATAAACCATGTTATGGTTGTTGCTTTTTCTTTTTGAACATATATTTTGCATTCACAGAACCCCCTCCCTCAACAACGGGTGCAGAGCAGAACCAGGACATTCACCCACAAAACTCAATATCTAATTTAAAAAAAAATCTGATTCTGGCCATCTCACTAACAAACATTCTCCTGTACCAGGCATATTGTGAACTAATACGAGTGGACGAATAGCCTAATGGTTAGGGCTCTGGCTTAGGAACCAAGGGCCCCATTTTCGAAAGGCATCAATACAGTTTACAGTCCAGTAAACCGTGTAAATGCCTTTGTTGGGGGTATTCAATGGCACTTACATGTTTAGTACTGTTGGATATCCACTCCTAAATTCCCTACATGCCCTGATGCTATCCAGTTAGCATCAGGGCATGTTGGGGGCGTTCCAGGGCTGAGAATGGTGCTAACAAAGCAGAAGTGATATTAGATGCTGTCCAGTTAGTGAAGTGCGTCTTAAAGATAAGCAAGGAAAATCCTCGCCTATCTTTAAGGCGCAGATTGCTAACACGGTATCATCCAATATCACTTCTGCCCGGTTAGCATCAGCAGCTTCTGGCTTTTGTGGCCAGATATTCGGTGCTGTTGCCGTGGCATTGAATATCCAGTTTAGGAAGGCTCATAGCCCTTCCAAAATCAGCACAGTTGAATATCGGGCCCCAAGAGACCAGGGTTCAATTCCCACTATCACTCCTTGTGGCCTTGGGCAAGTCACTTAACCCTCCATTGCCTCAGAAGAATCCAATCTATCTATGTTCCTGTTTAATGTACATTACCAAGTTACAGTTACAATGTAAATTGCTTTGACTAAAAATGATAAAAGCAGTATAAAAAAAAATATCTAATTAAATAAAATACAACAACCCTACAAAAGTCACTGAGGATTTATAGAGCAAATCTCCATACCATATCAGCACCAACTTCCAAAACTCACATAAGGAGCCTACCCGAAAAAAGCATCACTGTAAATACTGCAGTGGGCCATGGAACATTCAACACCTATTTGAAAAGCTGAACAATTCAAATTACTACAGTACAGAACCCGACATAGAAATTCCAAAGCTGGAAAAGTCTGGAACTCAGCTGCAATGATGCTATTAGGTTACTAAACAAAATTAAACTGAGATGTTGCCTTAAAATTTGAAATTTTCTTGAATCTGAACTTACAAAATATTTTAAATTTCAGTCTGGCAGCATAAAAAACGCAATTCATATTCCAATATCCCCCCAACCAGCACACTACAGTTGACTACACCAAGAACCCAGAATACAGGACCCATAGAACAAATCTACTATTCCATAACAGCACTAACTTGCAAAACTCACACAACATGGAGAGTACCCAGAAAGGGGCAGCACCATAAATATTGCAGTGGGCCCTAGGACATCCATATTCCTAATCAGAAAACGGAACAAGCCGGATTACTATAGCTCCCTAACTCTATGCTAACTGAACATGTAGCCTCAGTCACACATAAGCAGAACAGAGATAGATCTTCACAAAGTAGGGACTATATCAGTTCAGACTAAAAACAGACACATGTAGACAAAAAAAATGCTTTTACCCCATTACTCTTAAGGTTTACAGGATTCTTTCCCAAAATTATACTTTACTGCAGAGTGAGGCGAGAGAAAGAACTCTCACACACACAGGCTTCAGTATTGTTGGCAGAAACTAACATAATGGTTCAGTACAAGTAGAATGAGTGCAACTAATGACACCTCAGTGTGTGGTCTTAGTTGCACCAGCAGCTGTTTTGCCATGCTGAAATGCGGTAACTGCAGGGGGATGTAACTGCCTCCCTGCAGTTAGTCTATGGCGCTGCGTAATCAAACTCTGGAATTAGTTACCAGAGGATCATAGTAAAAGCTGTTAATGTAGCTGGATTTTATAAAAGGTTTGGACAAGTTGCTGGAAGGAAGATGCATAAACTATTATTAAAGAGGACCCAGGCATTCCACTGCTTGTCCCAAGAGAGGCATTGTGGAACCTGTTTACCTTTTTGTGACCTGGATTGGCCATTCTTGGAAACAGGATATTGGGCTTGATGGACCTTGGTCTGACCCAGTATGGCATTTCTTATATTCATAAGTTACCAGCACAAAGCTTAGGAAACATACTACTAAACATGTCAAAAAAAGAGGGACTCAACAGCACCATGCAGCAACTCCCACTTCCACATAACATGAGTGACTTGGCGCCCCAACACAGCACTTCCCACCCTCTGAAAAACAGGAAACGCCAAGGAATAAAAGAAAAAGTGAGAATCACAGCATAGTTTATAATATCAAATTATAAAATTATAACTCATTTTATTTTGCTATAAACTGCATTATAATTCCCACTCTTTTTGAATATATATTCTGCATCTGCAGAAACCTCTCCCTGGACAATGGGTGCAGAGCAGAAGTAGGACATTCACCCACAGAATTCAATATATTAAAAAACCATTCTGATTCTGATCATTTCACTAACATAAACATTCTCCAGTACCAGGCATATTGTGAACTAATATGAAACCCTACAAAAGTCACCGATCTACAAGGACAAATCAAACCAGTATAAACTTCCAAAACTCATACAACAAGGGGCCTACCCAGATTAAAGCAGCACTATAAATACTGTAGCGGGTTCTCCTTTTTGTTTTCTTCACTTCCTTCCATTTTGGATATTGATTTTTTTTCTTTCCACTTTTCTTCCATTTATTTCTCGCTCTCTCTCTGGCCATCCAGATTTCACTACCCCTTACTATCCAGTTCTCAATCTCCCTCTTTTTTACGCCATCTACCTACCATTTTCAACCTTCACCCCAGTCCTCCCATTCCCCAGCTCTTCTTCCCTGGTCCATTATTCCCCAGTCTTTTGCTCACTCTCCATGTCTAACATCTCTCATCACCCATCCAATGTCTCTCTCTCTCTCTGGCTTTCTCTTTCCCTCCATCCAGTACCTCCTCTCTCTTTTTCTTTCCATGTCTGCCATCTCCTTTCCTATCACCCCTGCAACCAGCATCTACCCCATCTCCATCCCATCCCATCCCCTCCCTATTACTCACAAGTCCAGCATCTCTCCGCCTTTCTCAATCTATTTACTCCATATCGGTCTTCTCGCCTCTCTCTCCCTATTACCCCCCAATTTAGTAATTAGAATGTGCCAGTTTGGGGAATTAAATCTGCTATTTGTATTTTGTACAGTACAGAAAGGAGTGGAGTAGTCACCTAGTAGTTAGAGCAACTGCTTAGTACCCAAAAGATCAAGGGTTTCATTCCCACTGGAGCTCCTTGTGACCTTGGGGAAGACACTTAACCCTCCATTGCCTTGGAAGAAAAGGCCTGGTAATCTACATTGCCAAGAAAACCCAGAGGTTCCTGGGTTACTAGAAGTCAGCACTGACTTGGCGGCACTTAAAAAACAAAACAAAACAGTACAGAAGGGAAATGTTGCTGCCTGGATGCCCCACCACTATCTAAAACGGAATTTGTCCAAAACTGAGCTCCTTCTCTTTCCCCCTAAACCCACTTCCCCCCTTCTCTCTCTATTTCTGTGGATAACACTATATCCCGTTTCCTCAGTTTGCATCCTTGGGGTCATGTTTGCCTTCTCTTTCTCCACACACATCCAAGAGATAGCTAAAACCTGTTTCTCTATAACATCAGCAAAATTTGCCTCTCCCTTCCTGAACAGACTGGGGCATGTCTACGAAGCCGCACCAGTGGTTAACCAGGGCTATCTGCAACTACATCCCATAGTCTAGTGGCAGATAGCTCAGATCAACCACCAGCCCGGCTTAGTAGATATATCCTACTACCCACTACCAAAAACCCTTATTTACTCTCTAGTCACCTCCCATCTAGAATATTGCAACCTGCTCCTCAATTTGCCCTTTCAATCTGTTCAAAACTCAGCTGCCTGACTAATCTTCCCCTAGTGTCGCTATGCTTATGAAACCCCCCTCTTCTCAAGAAGTCACTTCATCAGCTTCTTATCCATTTCTACATCCAGTTCAAACTTCTCCTACTGGCCTTTATGTGAATTCATTCTGTGCCTCCTCACTACCTTTCCTCTCTTATCTCTCCTTATACCCCCTTCTTGGGAAGTTGACTCTTCTGATAGATTCCTTTTACCATGTCCTGCTCTGCCACTACAAACTCTAGACTTGTTCAGTCCACCTTGCTGCTCTATATGGCTGGAACAAATTGCACAAGTCAGTACATGAGGCTCCATCTCTGGCACTATTCAAATCCAAGCAAAAAACCCACCTTGTCAAGGCTGTTTTTGGATCCTGATCTTATTCTCCTGTTCATCATCTATATGTAGCTTTATCATTCCCCTACATTTCCCCTGATCTATTATGTTGTCTGTATTGGCTAGATTGTATACTCTATAGAGAAGGGACCGGGGGCCACGGAATGCCTCTCAGATTGGGCAAGCCCAAGATCCACCGATTCCACCCCTATCTCTGCCCCTAGCTCTCCAAGGCCTTCCCCTCCTGTTCGGTGTGTGGGGATCTCATCTACTGTGGACAGAAGAGAAGGAAGGGAATGGCTGTAATCGTGGGAGATCAGATCCCTTGCTCCAATCATGGTGGCCTTCCAACCTGTCCATGGAGATCTGATCTCCCACAAGCCAACTCGAATCTGCCACTGCAGGCAAAAGTTTGGCAGAGCCAAAGCCCGTATAGCCCATCCCATTCCAACACCCTGAAGAACTATTTCTTACATGTATATGTGCAATGCTACATATGCCTTGTAGAGTTTTACTGATGATAAGAAGCAGTAGTAGTAGTAGAAATGCCCAATCTTTCTACTACTTTGGTGATTCTTCTGTCGGAAAAGGTATTATTTCTATCACCATTCTTCTTCCTTTTCTCACAATTTTGGAACTAAGTAGTCCCCCAGTTTTGGATAAATGTCCCTGATTTACCTGGAAACATTCTGGTAATCTTAACTACGGCTGGAGATTTAAAAAGGCTAAGCTAAAATCCAAATAAATACCCTTTAAAGTAAAAAGAAATTGTGTTGGGTGCTGGAAGAGTGCATCGGGTGGCTGGAGGAGGAACTGCGCCAACTCTTGATAGATGCCGAGGAGCAGTCGGTGCAGGCTGGGGATTATGAGGACCAACAGCAGCGAGGAGAGGCGGAAGAGCTGTGTGGCCAGCTGCAGTGGCTGAACCGGGAGAAAAACAAACTGCTGCAGCTCTCTATGGAGTGGGACTGGCTCATCCAGGACAGGCAGCAGCAGGTGGCACAGCTGGAGGACGAGCTGCGGGTGGTGACAGAAGAGCGAAGTCGCGTGGAAGACCAGACCGGGGAAGGTGGGCCGGAGTTGCGTGAGCTACAGCAGCATCTTCAGGAGGCCAAGCAGGCTCAGGCCCGCTTGCAGCGTGACTTCGGAGCTTACAAGCAGCACAGCACTGACCTGCTCTTCAAGGAATGCACACTCAACACAAAACTCTCCACATGGGAAGGCAGAGACAGACCAGAGGCGGCAAAATCTAAAATTAAAATAGAGCCGGAGTGCCACCGCCATTGGAGTGCCACCCCCTGCAAACTGCCGCCTGAAAGGACTGCCTCAGTCAGCCTCATGATACAGCCGCCCCTGTTTGTCACTATCCCAGAATAGATCCTCATGCAATAGCTCAAATCTTATTCATATCCCTCTCCTCTCCCCCTCCTCTCTTCCTTTCTCATGTGCCTTGTGGAATGCACACTCCATCTCAAATAAACTTGCCTTTACTCATGATCTCTCTATCTCTAATGCTCTCCATCTCCTTGCTAACTGAGATGTGGCTCCTCCCTGACGACTCAGCTTTAGTTGCTGCTCTGTCATGGCGGCTATCAATTCTCCCACACACCTGCAATAGAGCAGACACCCAGGAAGGTGTAGACAACATGAGGAGGGATCTAGCTAAGTTTGAAGAATGGTCTAGAATTTGGCAGCTGAGAATTAATGTTAAAAAATGCAAGGTCATGCATTTGGGCCATAGCAATCCAAGGGAGCAATATAGTATAGGGAGTGAAGTATTTCTGTCCACAAAAGAAGAACAGGACCTAGGCATGATTGTGTCTGATGATCTTAAAGTAGCTAAACAAGTAGAAAAGGCGAGGCGAAAGCTAGAAGGATGCTTGGGTGCATGGAGAGAAGAATGGCCAGCAGAAGAAAAGAGGTCTTAGTGCCTCTGTATAGGTCTTTGGTGCGACCTCATTTGGAGTATTGCTACTACTACTACTACTACTGAGCATTTGTAAAGCGCTACAAGACATACGCAGCACTGCACAGACATGTAAGAGACAGTCCCTGCTCATCAGAGCTTACAATCTAGTCAAGACAGACAACACAGAAGGTGTAGACAGGGATACATCTAAGGGGAATAGTAAAGAAACAAGATGATCAGGTGAGTCAAGATCCAAAAGCAGCAGCGAAGAGGTGAGTTTTCAGCCTGGATTTGAAAAGGGTCAGAGAAGGCACCTGGAGTACAGATACAGGCAGCAAGGTGAAAGGAGCGAAGTCTGGAGTTAGCAATAGAATGGAAGGGCCCAGATAGAAGCAATTTGCCAGAAGAGTGGAGCTCCCAAGAGGGGGTGTATGGAAGATAAGAGAAGAAAGGTAGTAAGGAGCTGCAGAATGAATGCACTTATAGGTCAGCAGGAGAAGTTTGAAATGGATTCAGAAACAGATAAGGAGCCAGTGAAGTGACTTAAGAAGAGAGGTAATATGGGCATGATGAGGCTGGCGGAAGATTAGCTATGCAGCAGAGTGTTGAACAGATTGAAGGGGAGTATGGTGTGCAATTCTGGAGACCACACCTTCAAAAGGATATAAACAGGTTGGAGTCAGTACAGAGGGTGGCTACTAAAATGGTTAGTGGTCTTCGCTATAAAGCATATGGGGGGGGGGGGCATGTGATGCAGTGAGCCTGAGCAGACATATCCATTTGGGCTCTGGAGCTCCCTGCTTAATAAACTGCAAACATTATTTTAAACCTACCTCCAATACCCCCCAAAAGTGCTGGGAAGCTCCATAGAGATAGAGGGACCTGCCTCAACCCACTTCATGTGACCAATGTTCACCAAATTGGGACGGAAAGAGAAACTGGAGAAACCGAAGGGACCCGAGGCCAAGACAGCGGCAACCACCCACTCCCCCCGGAGAGTCCTATGGAGGGGGAGCAGTCAGATAGAGTGGTGCAGGAGGTGTCTCAGGCAGTTGTGCAGGCCCTTGACAGCCAATTTCAAACCTTAACATCCACCCTAGAAAAATTATCACAGGCACTGACAGATTTCCAAAATAGACTGGGCAGCGTAGAGCAGCGTGTCTCAGATCTGGAAGACATGCCAGTCAAACGATCATGAACGGAAAAAGTTGCTGGATCGGCTCGAGGAGCTAGCCCATAAAATGGATGATTTAGAAAATCGTGGAAGGAGGAAAAATGTGCGGCCGATGGACATCCCTAAGATGGTGGAAGACGCTTTACTGCGGGGTTTCTTGGACACGTGGCTGCCGGCACAACTACACCTAAGTAATCTCAAAGGAAAGCTGCTAATTGAGCGAGCACATCGCCTGGAGCCTCGCAAGGAGAAGGAAGGTAGGCCCCGGGTAGTTATCGCTCGTTTCCATCATTTTGTCCATAAGGAAGCAATATTAAGAGCGGCTCATGAAAATCAGAATTTAGAGCACAGTGAGAACAAAGTTTTGCTATTTCAGGACTATTCGGCAGAGATCACTAAGTGCTGCAAGGAATATGTCAAGGTGTGCGGGAAGCTGATTCAGCGGAATATTTGCCTCGCATTATTATACCCAGCTCATCTGCGGGTGTCCCATGATGGAAAACAACAACTCTTTGAATCCCCCAATGCTGGCACCTTGCTATGTTTTACATTTGCCCTCTAGTAAGCTTCCTCCATCATTGCGGAGATGTGGTCTCATTGCCGTAATGCTCCAGATGTGGTGGTGGAGTTGTAGGAAGGTGGCGCCATTCCGCCACACAGTCAGTTTATCTGCCAGTTCAAGGCAATGCAGACTTTCCCCCTGGGATGGGGGCTTTCTAGGTTTAGACATTGGCAAAGGGTAGGTGTGGAAAGGCTTGAACAAGTCTTGGTGGAGGATGGAGCTATCTTCTCCGAGGAGTTGAAGGCCCAATACGACCTAACAATGGCTGATTTGTTTTATAATTATCAGCTCCGTTGTTATGTACATAGTCTGGGAAGAAGCCACTTGTCTAGTTCTTTCTGCATGGAATTGGAAGACTTTTTCCTCTGTGAAGAATTGAGTAGAATTACAGTATCACAAGTGCAATCTTCTTTTGCTGTAAATGCTTCTCAAACTACTTGCCATAAGTTAGCCAAGATCTGGAATATGGATCTTGGAACAACACTGACAGGAGAAACAATATGGAAGCTTATCGGCAAGATTCCGTGTCTTACTGCACAGGTATTGCTGAGAGATATGCAATACCAGATAATTAGGCAAGCTTATTGTCTCCGGGATGGCTGAAGATGATGGGTTATAGTGAGTGAATTAGTTGCCCCCGATATGGAGAAGAGGGTGCATCCCTGGTTCATATGTTGTGGGTTTGCCCAGCAGTGCAGACATACTGGAAGACAATCGATCAATTTACAGAGGGAGCATTACGGCAGCAGTGGGTCCTGACGCCAGAGAAGGCCTTGTTGCATGTCATCGAAGGGATGGTATTAGAGGAAGGAGTAAGTGTCAATGGTTGATACTTCCATGGGCATTGGCAACTCGAGTACTTTTAACTAACTGGCATAGATCAGATCCCCCTAGCTTTTGGCAATGGCGAACAGTCCTGCACCACCAGATGTAGCTAGATAAGTTGTGGGCCAAGGTGGAACGGCGGAGAATCTGAAATTTCATGCCCTGTGGGATGATTACATTCAGATACTACCCGCATGGAGTCGCACCTATGTCGTCAATGACCTTTGAGTTATAGTAAAGTTAGGTTAGGCAGTGGGAGGACTGCGGGATGCGACTTGGAGCATCAGGGGAGGGTGGGAAGGGGGGGAAGGTTCCTAGGTTGGGGGGTATGGGGGGTTGTTTAGGGGAAACTGGAGGGCTGTTCAATTGCCTAGTATGTTATTCTTCATGGGGGTAATTTCGGTCCCGCAACCTACATGTTCATTTGTTGGTTGTTGTTTTAATAATTCGTGGAGTGTCACTCAAGGGAGGGCGAAGGGAGTTAGGAGGTGGGAGGGGTGTAGGAAATACACTCACACACACACACACACATATATATATATTGTGGTGAGGAGAGCCCCCAGGAAGAGATGGAAGTGGAAGAAAACCCTGTTTTTCCCTTTAAAACAAGTGACAGTTCAGTTGTGCACAGTGTTTGTAAGGCAGGCAAGGAAAAAACTCAGCTCTCTGCTGAGGCCAGGCCACGCCCTAGTTCAGACGTAGAGCCAAGCTTGCTCAATGATTGGTCACACCTGTGCAGAGGCAAGGGAGTGCCCGGCAGCAAACGGTTTTTAAAAATACACTCAGAGCAAAGAAGGGAGGACACACAGGCACAGGAGAGAAGGGAGACACACACCCAGGAGACGCAGCAGAGAGAGCAGAGCCAGCAGGTCCAAGAGAAGCTGGAAAGGAATAGATCTGTGGCCAGAGCAGACAGAGCAACAGAGGCACATGAAGGAGAAACTCTGAGAGATCCTGGAAAGGGAGAAAGGTTCCAAGGAAACTTTCAAGAGAGTGGCTATCTGGGAAGGAGTGGAGAAAGGCACCAGAAGGCTGAGTTCCATAGCCTGAAAGATATCAGGAGGAAAGGAATCAGTAGATGCCTGAGAGACCCGCCCCAAGGTAAAGCCAGTACATGTAAACCTGAACAGCTTGCAGAGAAACAGTTTGCTTCCGCTAGTGTCCAGGAGCCAGACCTAACGTCTGCTAAGAGGTGGGTGGATAGTTTTATGTATGAAGAGACCGGAAACCCAGATAAGAGCAGAGAAACTGAGCTTTTAACACTAGAAGCATTAAGAAAACTGTTTGCAGAGAGGAAGCGTTACCCTCCCAATACAAGTGTGCCTTCTCAGGGTGATTTGCTGTTGAAGCAGTTCCAAGAGTTTTTAGAAGACAGGAAGGCTGGGCAAGTTTATAAAACTGGTGGAAGTAAGAAGTACCCGGTGTCCATAGAAGAGATGCAGGTGGATTCTTGTATGCCAGAAGCTGAGTCAGAATTGTCACCAATGGATTGCTCTTTTTGTCTAAAGGAGAACTGAGCATTGTTGAACAGGGTTGAAAGACTGTGAAACAATATAGTGACTAATTTCTGTGACTGCCAAGAGTTGGAAAAAAGCCAAGACTGTGTCCTACTAAGTATGTGAGCTTCTGAAGCCCAGAAGCTGCCTTTAGTAAAAGTTTGGTTTGGAAAAGAAAACAGCAGCTGTTAAAAGGTTTACCTGATACGTGGAATGACCACAAGAAGCTGTGCTCTGTGAAAAGTTTATTTGAATGAAAGCTGCTGCCCAGTGATAGAAGGTTTTTGTTGCATTTTCCTCTGTTAACCTGATTTACTCTTATATTGGAGAAGCATCCTTTGGCTTTTGTGTTTGAGCTTTAATGCCTTGGAATCCTGCAAAAAAATAAATTTTCTTGCTGCCTTAAACCCTCGGTCTCACAACTACATTTGTCCTTATATAAGTAAGCCAACTACAAGTCCCAGAATCCCTCTGGTGACAAACAAGGGAAGCTTTATTTAAAGGGACACTATAAGGCCGCTCTATGCTTGTAAGCCTTCGGGCCCAAGCAAGGGCGTCGCAATATATTGCCACCCACCCACTCCCTGGACCTTGAGGGTTAAGGGAGGGGCTGGCCTTGAATGCCCTTGAGGGTTAATGTTGTAGTTGTGTTGGTGCTCAAGTGATAAGGCAAGGCAAAGAATATTTCTTTTTCTGAGGTTTATTTCCCGCTTTCGCAGTTCAAATGCAGCAGACGTTAATGAAATAATATGGCACAAAACAAGATGGAGAAACTGAACTTAAACAAGGCTTTTTTCACTGCTTAACTGAATGTCCATTACTGATCACATTCACCTGTCATGTGATCTCCTTTTCATTAAGGTAACAGAAAACTCTTATACCAGCACTGCTCCTGAATTGCCCAGAATATGCTTCCACTTATTCACTTCAAATAAGCTCTTTTGTCACAGCAAACAGTGAGGTAACTTTGCTATTTTCTTACATACAACACTGGCAAGCAAATTACTTAAATGTCCTTTGGAATCATACAAGTAGAGCAATCCATCGGGACTTCCTGTTCTGTAGATGGCAAAGAAATTAAAGGCATTTCTTCTTGCCAGCTGATCAATGGCTTTGCTACGTTCTGAGTAGAAACTGCTCTGCTTTTAAGGAACTCTCTGAATTCAGTGAGAAGTAATTCAGCCTGTGTATTTTCTGAGCTAGGCTGAGCAAATCCTCCTTCAGGTAAATGCTTGTTTATATTTCTTATCTCTAGGCAATTATCAGTGCTTTTATTTGGACAACATTTCAGCGTGCAAGCATTTCCCTTCCCCCACCTATCTCCACATGGCAGTGCAGGGTAAAACGCTTCAACTGTGTTTAGAGAGTCTCTCAGAGTGTTAAAAGGAAAACAGTCAGGCTTTTCTTGGCTTAACCAGTTAGTATCAAACTTTCTGCCTTTATCCTGTCTTTCACAATTAAAATTCACTCTTTCTGGCTTTCCACTGTTAAGTTTGCTAGCCGTGCCACACCCACCAGATACCTTGTGCTTGGGCTTCTTCCAGGGTAATTCCTTATCCCTTTGCCTCCTATTCCAAGGTTCCTCTGGGTCCTTTAAACTCCTGAGCTGCAGCCTTGGGTCTCTCAGTGCCTTAGAATGCTTCTGCTTCCAGAAATCTTTCTCTGCCCCTGAGTCTCCCAGCTGCTGTCTGCTCCTTCTTGGATCACAGCTGCTTAGTGGTTCTCTCTCTCTCGGTTCCTGTTCCTGGTCATCTGACCTATCCTCGTCCAGGTGCTTGTGTCCTTCTTCCCAATCTCCTTGCTTGTCACGATGCTTGTCTAACTGTTTCTGTGTTTTTAACAAGCTGGCTGAGTGCTGCACTGCCCGCCTCCTGCTTGGGCATGCCCAATCAGGGACTTGGCTTTTCACCTGCCTTAAAGTGAGGAGTGGTTCCTGATTAGCTCTGCATTTTTTCCTTTCATCAGAGAAAATCCTGCATTCCCCTGCAGTACCGGCTCTCTCCACCGGATCACTATTAGTTTCTCTTGCTTCATAAGAGCCTGCTACATCACAATATATACTACAGGGTGGACCAAAAAAAGTGAGAATATCTCGTAAAGTAAAAGCTTAAATAGTTTACTTATTTACCTTTTTTAGCTATATAATGTCTTTATTTCAACGATTTACGGTTGCCATCTTTGTTTTTTTATTTGTCAATTGTTTACATCTGTCTTTTTGAATTTTTAAATAACTTATATGCTACAAGATGTTCTCACTTTTTTTGGACCACCCTGTGTATATATATACGAGGGTCGTCCAGAAAGTAAAGAACGATTGCGCATCGCGCACGGCGCTGACCCCCCACCACTTGCGATTGCATGCGCGGCAGTTAGCTCCTTCCTTCCCTTCAGTGTGAGCCAAGTCTCGTTGCTGTGCGGTCACGCTACTTGTTTTTGCAGCGATTCATAATGGCGGCACCAATCGAAAATCCCGCCAAATGTGAAGTGCGGAGTGTCATTCGTTTTCTGAACACTCAGAAAGTTAAGCCTATTGAAATTTATAGGCAAATAAAGAATGTTTATGGTGATAATGTAATGAACGAGTCATCAGAGAGGAAATGGTGCATTATGTTTAATCAAGGAAGGACCAGCGTACATGATGAAGATTGGACTGGGAGGCCATCACTTGTTACGGATGAATTGAAGGGAACACAGCATGAACACAGCAGGAACTTCAACGTCTAAGGTGGGAAATTTTTGGTCATCCTGCTTACAGCCCTGACTTGGCACCAAGTGATTATCATGTATTCCCTAAACGTAAGGAGTTTTTGGGTGGGAAACAGTTAGCAAACGATGAGGAACTCCAGCAGGCAGTGACAGCCCGGCTAAAAAATTTGGCGGCAGATGAGTATAACATCAGCATAGAAAAACTGGTCCCACGCTACAACAAGTGTCTTGACGACAATGGCGATTACGTAGAAAAGTAGAGTAAGGTCCTGTGGCTTTGTAAATAAAGTTTTGTGCTGATATCTTTTGTTTTTATTTAACCATGCCAAAACGTTCTTTACTTTCTGGACGACTCTCGTGTATATATATATTGTGGTGAGGAGGAGGCAGCCCAGCATGAAAATAAAGGAGAAAGAAGAACTTTTTCTTCTTCTCGGGGGATGGGTTCACTAGAACACATACATCACAGCAGAAATCCTGAGAGAAACCAAGAGGGTAGTGCTAGGTTTAAGCCACTCCCAGACCCCATGACAACCTCAGGCAAGAGTAGGAGGTACAAGTGGGTGGAGTCAGGAAGGGAGTTGCCCTACTCAGCGTTTAAGTTTGAGAGAAAAAACAAACTTAGCAGAAGCAGCAGAGAGGCAAGAGAGCCCAGAAAAAAGGCCAGGAACTGCAGAGAGCCAAGGAGAAACTGCAGAGGCAGCAAACACAGCAGAACCAACAACCAGGAAAGAAGCAGTTACAGAGTGAGCAGCAGCAGAGACAAGAGCAGCCAGCACTGCAGCCCAGGAAGCTACAGGGAAGGTTCCAGGCAAAGGACCAAACAGACTGGCAACAGGGAGAAAGAGAAAAGGTTGGCTTTAAGAAGGCGAAGGCAAGAGTGCTTAGACTCACCTGAGGAAGGGTCTGTCTGCAGGCAGCAGAAGCCCCAGGAAGGGAAGTGGAGAGCTTACCCTGAGTCCTTGTCTAGCTCAGAGACAGAGGGAGTTCCAAGCCGTGAAAGCCTCAGCCAGGAAGGTGCTGCAACCAGACTCCAAGGTAGGAGAGATAAAGCCATAAAGCCAGAACCCTGTGTTACTTGCTCTGACTCAGAAGAGAGGTTAAAGCCTAGGAAAACCCGGAATAGGAGTAAGGGGTTTGCCAGGGACACTGAACAGGAAAAGCCCAGTGAAAGCCTATCTAAAGGAAAAGGGTCATTCAGTGGCATAGGCTGTTTAACCTGCTAAGGAATATTAAGCATAAGCTGCCAGAATGCTTACAAGCATTGCCAAGTTACAGCTCAGTTGAAAGCATGGAAGTTGCAGGCCGAGAAAGTGACCTAACTTCAGTTTGTTCTGAGATGGACTGTAATGTGTGCATGAAGGCTGAGTAATGGAAGCCTGAGAAAAGAAGCTTATGTAAATGTCTTTATTGCAACACTGGTTACAAGTGTTATCTTAGGAGGAGAAGAATTATCCTGTATTTTTCTTTGACCTGAATGTGTACATTTGCTTTGAAGATTTTGTTACCCATTTGACATGGATGCTAATAAAATTCCTGTGTGCTTTAAAATAACCACTTGGTTCATTGCTCTCCATACACAACTACAATCCTTGGGAAAGAGGAATTCAAGATGGCTTCCCGTCCCTACTAGGCGACCGCCTGGTAGGGGCGCGACCGCCACAGGTGGTGTAGTTTTTCGGATACAGCATTCCAGTGGTCAAGTGGTGCGTCTACAAGCTGGTACCTCAGGACGAGGAAGATCCAGGAAGGACGGAGTGACCGGACCGAGAGAAAACACGGAGGAGAAAATCCGGAGTGGAGTCGGATCCGGAGCGCTGTTTTCTGGTGGTAAAGCGATGACCTGCATCAGAATCAGGTAACCCGTAGGCTAGAGGGGATAAGCCTAGGATTCTGATGTAAGGGGCCACCAGGTACTCACTAGGAGAGAGTGAGGGAGAAAAAAAAAAAAAAGTGCTGCACTTTGTGTGGTTTTTCTGTGTTTGTATTCCAGAAACCGCAGTCCAGGATGGAGACAGCGGACATATTGGCCTGGGTGGCAGACCAGTTCGCCAAGCTGAGGGAGATGGCAGCAGTGAGCCAGGAGCAAGCGGCGTCCATGCTTCGCGCTCAACAGCAACCCCTACTGGAGGTGATGGCGAGATGGATTCGGGCCCAGGAAGAAGCGACCAAGATGGCACAGTCTGTACAAAAGGCACAGGCCTTACCAGGTGCAAAGGTTGTTTTTCCAGGAGGGGAAAGCCCTGGTACTGGAACTTTCTCATGTGGCCGCCTTTCTAAAGAGGACAATATTGATGTCTTTATTGAGTCCTTTGAAAGAATAGCTGTTTTAGCTCAATGGCTAAAGGAACAATGGGCCATGAGATTTGCTATTACCCTAAGTGGGGAGGCTTTAGCAGCCTACAGGGAAATGCCAGTTGCATTAGTAGCCGAGTATGAGCATGTAAAGAAGGCCATAAGAGATCGGATGGGTTTAAGTCCCTCGTAGGGTTGCCAACTTTTTCACCGAGAAAAACCCGACACCTGTGGCTCGCCATGCTCCACCCATTCTCCGCCCCTAGTCCCACCCCTGCCCCGCCCCCAGCCCCACCCACAAAAATTACCGAGGATACGTGTAGGCCAGGGGTCACCAACCTGCGGCCCGCGAGGTCCCTTCGTGCGGCCCGCGAGGCTCTACCCCGGTTAACATTACGTGCGGCCCGCCAAGGATTCCCGCCATTGTATCCACGCGCTCGCAGCTCACCGACGACCACCTGCAAGCGTCCCTTCTCCTGTCAGTGTCATCTGTGAAGCCGGACTTTAAGCGTTTGTCTGCTAGCATGAATCATCAGCCATCTCATTAAATTCAATAAAGGTGATCAGCCATTGTTTTCATAATTTTGCGTTTGTTGTTTTTTTTCGCGGGGGCAGGGAGAAGGGGGGTGCGGCCCGCGAGGCTCCCGGTAGTCGGCTGTGCAGCCCGCGGCCCTCTGGAGGTTGGTGACCCCAGGTGTAGGCTAACTTCCTTGGTCAGATAATAATTAAACTGGGAACCCCAAAATCCAAACATGAAATGTACAACACTGGAGAAATAAAACTATAAAGTAATTTCCTCTTGCACTAAACAAAAACGCAAAGATGTTAGCAATACACACTTCCCAGACCAGACATATTCCAGTTAATAAATTCAAAATAAAAAGTATTTTTCTACCTTCTGTTTGGGCGTTTTATTTTTCAGTTGCAATTGCTCCAGTCACTTTCTTCTGGTTTCTTCGTGTCTTCTGCGAGCTATCCATTTGTCCTTTCTTCTCTTTTAGATGTTTTCCATTCTCTCTCTATTTCTGCTTTAACATACTGATTGTTTCCCTTTTGCTCTTTCCCCCAATTCTTTCCTTATTCCTTTATCATCCGTTTAAATTTCACCCTTCCATTCTCAAGCCCCTCTTACTCTCCCAATACCGGCCCATCATAGACTTTTCTTCCACACAAAATATTTTTTCCCCTCTCCATTCTAGTCCTCCCCCCAAATCAATTCCCTTATAGTTCTAGGCCCACCCAGCATCCACTCCCTTCTAGTCCCATTCTCCCATGCCCCACATCAGCCCATTTCCAGTCCTATTCCAGCTCTTCATCAGCCCATTTCCAGTGCTAGCCCTCACATCACAGGCCATTTCCAGTCCTAGCTCCCCCCCCCATCACAGCCCATTTCCAGTCCAAGTCCCCCATCACAGCCTATTTCCAGTCCTAGGCCCCCCCCCCACCATCACAGCCCATTTGCAGTCCGAGTCCCCCCGCACCATCACAGCCCATTTGCAGTCCGAGTCCCCCCGCACCATCACAGCCCATTTGCAGTCCTAGCCCCCCTAATCACAGCCTATTTCCAGTCCAAGATCCCCCTTCCTCCACCATAGCCCATTTCCAGTCCAAGTCCCCCCCCCCCCCCCCCCATAGCCCTTTTCAATTCAAGGTCCCCTCCACCCCCATCACAACCCATTTCCAGTCCATGTCCCCCCCCCCCCTAACCATTTTCCCTTCCAGGTCCCCCCCCCCCACACAGCCTATTTCCAGTCCAATTTCCCCCCCCCCCCAATAGCCCTTTTCTGGTCCAGGTCCCCTCCACCCCATCACAACCCATTTCCAGTCCATGTCCCCCCCCCCATAACCCTTTTACAGTCCAGGTCCCCCCCCCATCACAGCCTATTTCCAGTCCAAGTCCCCCCCTTAGCCCTTTTCCAGTCCAAGTCCCCCCCCTTTAGCCCTTTTCCAGTCCAAGTCCCCCCACATATCCCTTTTCCAGTCCAAGTCCCCCCCCCTTTAGCCCTTTTCCAGTCCAAGTCCCCCCCCTTTAGCCCTTTTCCAGTCCAAGTCCCCCCTTAGCCCTTTTCCAGTCCAAGTCCCCCCCCTTTAGCCCTTTTCCAGTCCAAGTCCCCCCCCTTAGCCCTTTTCCAGTCCAAGTCCCCCCCCTTTAGCCCTTTTCCAGTCCAAGTCCCCCTTAGCCCTTTTCCAGTCCAAGTCCCCCCCTTTAGCCCTTTTCCAGTCCCAGTCCTCCCCCTTAGCCCGTGTCCAGTCCAAGTCCCCCCCCCTTAGCCCTTTTCCAGTCCAATTCCCCCCCTTAGCCCTTTTCCAGTCCACGTCCCCCCCCCTTAGCCCTTTTCCAGTCCAGGTCCCCCCCATCACAGCAAATGCAGTCCTTGCCCCCCCCCCCCCCCGCATCGCGGCTGTCTGAGGCTTCAGAGGGAGCTGGGGAAGCCCGCGCGAGGCCCCGGCTCCCTCTGAACAGCCACCAGCGTGAAGAGCCTTTTCCTTCACGCTGGCGGCTGTTCCTGTGAAGCCGCGAATGCTGGGAAAGGTTAAAGGGCAACCTTTAACCTTTCCCAGCATTCGCGGCTTCACAGGAACAGCCGCCAGCGTGAAGGTAAAGGCTCTTCACGCTGGTGGCTGTTCAGAGGGAGCCGGGGCCTCGCGCGGGCTTCCCCGGCTCCCTCTGAAGCGGAGAAAAGCTGTTTTTTTTGCTCTGGCCACTCCCGATCTTGCGGCCAGAGCAAAAAAACCGGCTTTTAAAGGGCCGGTTTTGCCTCTGCGCCGGCAGCCGGCCTGGCCGTGGAAAAACCGGCCAGGCCGGCTGAAAACCGGCCAGTTGGCAACCCTAGTCCCTCGGTCTATCGGAGGCTTCTGAGAGCATGTATACTGAAAGAAGGTGAAGCACCTCAAGCTTTATACCATAGAATTAAAAGCTTAGTGTATAAATGGCTTGTATCTGAGAATGGCAATATAGATTCTGTTATTGATGCTGTGATATTGGAACAGTTTACAGAAGCTGTACCCAAAGAGTTGCAGAGTTTTCTGGTAATGCAGAGCTGTAAAAACACCCAGGAAGCCATTGCGTTGGCTGAGTGCTTTCTAGAGGCCAAGAAGTTAAGCCTCAAGAAAGAGGGAGTTTTTCAGAAGGCAGGTACAGAAATGCAGGAAAGGAAGGCAACCTTTACTAGCCATAAGATGGAAAGGAATAAATCCATAGAAGGCAGATATACCCTGCAGAAGAAATGTTTCTCCTGTGGTGAGCTAGGTCACCTTAAGAGAAACTGTCCAGTAAGGAAAGCTTTTGTAATCACACGTCCTAAAGAGGTAGGTGAGGGATTTCTCCTATCTGTAGAAGTAGAAGGAATACCCATAGAAGCTCTACTAGATTCAGGGGCCAGCCAGTCCATGATTTCCAGCAGGCTGTGGAAAAAGATAGAGGCCCAGAGACAGTGCTTACAAGAATCCTCAAGGGGGCAGGTTAAGATCAAATGTGTCCATGGAGCAGCCTCCACCTATCCTCTCCAGAGTGTTAGGATCAAGGGGTTGGGTAGTGGAAGGCAGGTGGCAGTGGCAGTGATACCTAGACTCCCACACGATATGATATTGGGCCGTGATTGGTCCCAGTTCAGAAAGGGGGTGGAGAAACAGTTGCAGGAAGAAACAGGCATGATAACCACACGCACAGACACTAACCTTTCAGGGGAAAATAAGAAGGAAAGAGTTGTGCGCCCCAGGGTTGATACAGGGGGAATAATACCCGCTCTGTTGTTCGGTAAGAGAGTAAACCCAGGGAAGTCAGTAGATACCCAGAGGGGAAAGCAAGTGCCAAAACAGAAATTTGTGATAAAGTTCTGTAGGACTACCCCTGAGGCAAGAATTCCCAAGCGGGCTACCGAACAAGCTGCTGGTATGGATCTCTGTAGCGCAGTTGAGGTGGTCATTCCAAAACAGGGGAGGGCCATAGTAAACACCGGACTTAGAGTAGAAATACCGCCCGGTTGTTACGGACGAATTGCGCCCAGATCTGACCTCGCCTTTAAAAAGTTTACAGATGTAGGCGCGGGCGTTGTAGATCCAGATTATAGGGGAGAATTGAAAGTCCTCTTATTTAATTTCTCGCAAGAAGACTTTAGAGTAGATGTAGGAGATAGGGTGGCACAATTAATTTGTGAAAGGGTCGGTTTTCCGCCCATAGAGGAGGTGGATGAACTATCCTCTACCACCAGGGACTCCAGAGGATTCGGTTCCACAGGTGTAGCCGAAATAGAGGGGCTAACAGCCTGCTGTATAGAAAAAGAAGACAATCTGGGACCCCAATTTGCAAAAGGTAGTGTAGATCCTGTTTATAGGATTAGAAAAGACTTAGAAAGAAGTCAGAGTAAGCAAAAAACTTATCACGAGCGGCGTGCAAGGCCGCGTTTTTTAAAGGTCGGGGATAAGGTTAGGGTAATGGTAGCTGTAGGAAACTCTAGGTTTGAGAATTCCTGGAAAGGCCCTTACATGATAGCGAAACGGCTCGGACCAGTGTCTTATGCTGTGGATACTGGATGGGGAAAGCAACAGGTATACCATGTTAATCTGTTGAGGCTATGGAAGGAGCGTATAGGGAATGCACAGCTAGCCTTAAGAGTTAGTGATAATTCGCAACCCACACCTTGTATTACGTGCTGTTCGCGGGTTAATGCGCCAGCCCGTAAATAGTCTAAGGAGGGGGATATGTGGTGAGGAGGAGGCAGCCCAGCATGAAAATAAAGGAGAAAGAAGAACCTTTTCTTCTTCTCGGGGGATGGGTTCACTAGAACACATACATCACAGCAGAAACCCTGAGAGAAACCAAGAGGGTAGTGCTAGGTTTAAGCCACTCCCAGACCCCATGACAACCTCAGGCAAGAGTAGGAGGTACAAGTGGGTGGAGTCAGGAAGGGAGTTGCCCTGCTCAGCGTTTAAGTTTGAGAGAACAAACAAACTTAGCAGAAGCAGCAGAGAGGCAAGAGAGCCCAGAAAAAAGGCCAGGAACTGCAGAGAGCCAAGGAGAAACTGCAGAGGCAGCAAACACAGCAGAACCAACAACCAGGAAAGAAGCAGTTACAGAGTGAGCAGCAGCAGAGACAAGAGCAGCCAGCACTGCAGCCCAGGAAGCTACAGGGAAGGTTCCAGGCAAAGGACCAAACAGACTGGCAACAGGGAGAAAGAGAAAAGGTTGGCTTTAAGAAGGCGAAGGCAAGAGTGCTTAGACTCACCTGAGGAAGGGTCTGTCTGCAGGCAGCAGAAGCCCCAGGAAGGGAAGTGGAGAGCTTACCCTGAGTCCTTGTCTAGCTCAGAGACAGAGGGAGTTCCAAGCCGTGGAAGCCTCAGCCAGGAAGGTGCTGCAACCAGACTCCAAGGTAGGAGAGATAAAGCCATAAAGCCAGAACCCTGTGTTACTTGCTCTGACTCAGAAGAGAGGTTAAAGCCTAGGAAAACCCGGAATAGGAGTAAGGGGTTTGCCAGGGACACTGAACAGGAAAAGCCCAGTGAAAGCCTATCTAAAGGAGAAAGGGTCATTCAGTGGCATAGGCTGTTTAACCTGCTAAGGAATATTAAGCATAAGCTGCCAGAACGCTTACAAGCATTGCCAAGTTACAGCTCAGTTGAAAGCATGGAAGTTGCAGGCCGAGAAAGTGACCTAACTTCAGTTTGTTCTGAGATGGACTGTAATGTGTGCATGAAGGCTGAGTAATGGAAGCCTGAGAAAAGAAGCTTATGTAAATGTCTTTATTGCAACACTGGTTACAAGTGTTATCTTAGGAGGAGAAGAATTATCCTGTATTTTTCTTTGACCTGAATGTGTACATTTGCTTTGAAGATTTTGTTACCCATTTGACACGGATGCTAATAAAATTCCTGTGTGCTTTAAAATAACCACTTGGTTCATTGCTCTCCATACACAACTACAATCCTTGGGAAAGAGGAATTCAAGATGGCTTCCCGTCCCTACTAGGCGACCGCCTGGTAGGGGCGCGACCGCCACAATATATACGTATATAAAAAAACTATAGAATGTATACATAGTCTGATATTTTGGTTGTCAACACTGGTATTCAGTACGAAAGTTTGTAAACTGTGGTTTGTCTTAATAAGCAGAGGTGAGAATAAAGCATATGAGGACAGACTTAAGGATCTTAATATGTATACTTTAGAGGAAAGGCGGGATAGAGGTGATATGATTGAGATGTTTAAATACCTCCGTGGCATAAATGTACAGGAGGAGAGCCTCTTTCAATTGAAAGCAAGCTCTGCTATGGGGGGACATAGGATGAGGGTGAAAGGGGATAGACTCAGGAGTAATATGCGGAAATATTTCTTTACGGAAAGAGTGGTAGATGCGTGGGTCTCCCAGTGGAGATGGTAGAGATGACGACAGTATATGAATTCAAAAAAGCATGGGATAAACACAGGATCTCTAAAGGAAAAAAGGGGACTGTTGTAGTTGTTGATATGGAAGAACAGACTGTGGTCTTTTTCTGCTGTCATGTTTTTGTATTTCTGTGCTTTGAAGCTCCTCTCCCTTACCTCATCATTCAGCCTCCAGCTTTGCTCTACTGCCTCTGCTCACCAGCAAGGACACTGCCTTGACCTTTATTCTTCTCTAATTGCTTACCCTCAAATTTCTGTATCTCACTTCTTCCCTTATCAGACCATCACCTGCTAAGCTTCACTCATTGACTCAATTTCACTCTTTCTCCTCCAACTCTTCAGAAATCTTCATGATACTGACTTTTTTGCTCTCTCCTTCAATGTCTCATCACTTCTTTCCTCCACTATGTCATCTGAGTCTGTTGATGAGGCAGTAGCTTCCTATAATGCTGCACTCTCCTCTGCTCTGGATGCTCTTGCTCTACCCATGCCACGTCCTGTGAGGTGTACTGTACCTCAACCTTGGCTGTCTTCCACTACCTGCTATCTATGTTCCTGTGCCCGATCAGCTGAGCGTGCTTGACTCAAATCCTGCACCCTTGCAGACTTTTTACACTTCAAATTCATGCTTGTCTCTTTCCAGTCAGCCATAGCACTCACCAAACAAGATTATTATGTCCATCTGATTAACTCTCTTGCCTCTGACTCTTTCTGTCTCTTTACAACTCTCAACTCTCTCCTCAAGGTACTTCTGCCTCTGACCCCTCCCTCCCTTTCTGCTCAAACCCTGGCTGACTACTTCCATGACTAAATCCACAAGATCACACTTCAATTCCCCACAAGATCAGCTCCTCCCCCTCTTCACTCCCAACTCCCCCCCCCCCACCTCTGCTACCCTTTCTTCCTTTTCTATGATTTCTGAGGAGGAAACCACTCAACTGCTTTTCTTATCCAAACTCACTGCCTGCTCCTCTGATCCTATTCCCACACATCTCATTAGCTCCATCTCCTCCACTGTAGTCCCTTCCATCTCTCATTCTCAACCTATTGCTCTCCAGTGCTGCAGCTTTTCCTGTAGCCTTCAAGCATGCTGTGGTCACTCCTCTCCTCAAGAAACCTCGCTAGACCCTACCTGTCCTTCTCACTATTGACCCTTCTCCCTCCTCCCCTTTGTTTCTAAACTACTTGAACATGCGGTTCACCACCGTTGCCTCGACTTTCTCTCCTCTCAAGCCCTTCTAGATCCTCTACAATCTGGATTTCATCCTTTACAGTCTACCGAAAAGGCTCTTGCCAAAGTCTCCAGTGACCTGTTCCTGGCAAAATCCAAGGTCCTTTACTCGATCCTCATCCTTCTTGACCTTTCTGCTGCTTTTGACACTGTTGACCACAACCTTCTCCTTGATAACTTGTCCTCTCTTAGTTTTAAGGGTTCTACAGTATGCTGTCTTGGTTCTCTAATCTCTCCCATCGCTTTTTAAGTGTTTGTTTTGGTGGATCCTTCTCTACTGCTATCTCGCTCTCAGTTGGTGTATCCCAAGGATCTGTCTTGGGTCCACTCCTTTTCCCTCTCTATACCCGTTACCTTGGTGCACTCATCTCTTCGCATGGCTTTCAGTACCATCTTTACACTGATGACTCCAAGATCTAATAATAATAATAAATAATAATAATAAATCTACCTCTCTACACCTGAAATCTCTCTGGCAATACAGGCCTGGAGCTCTGCCTGCCTTTTTGATATTGCTGCTTGGATATCTCACCATCGCTTGAAATTGAACATGGCCAAAACTGAGTTTCTTATTTTTCCCTCTAAACCCTTCTCTCCCCTTCCTCCTTTCTCAGTCTGTGGATAACTCTCTACTCCTCCCTGTCTCCTCATCTCATAACCTTGAGGTTGTCTTTGACTCCTCTCTCTCCTTCTCCACACACATCCAACTGATAGCTAAAACCTGCTGTTTCTCTTTCTCTACATCAACAAAATTCATCCATTCCTTTCTGAACACACTGCTAAGACAATTATCCACTCCTTAGTGATCTCCTGTCTAGACTATTGTAACCTACTCCTTGCAGGTCTCCCTCTGAATCATCTTTCTTCCCTTCAATTTGTTCAACACTCTGGCTAATCTTCCGCCAGCCTCCTCATACTCACATTTATTTATTTAGACAGTTTTTGTATACCACCTTATCCTTCAATCAAAGCGGTCACAACAACACAATTGGGGGATACATTTTAACACGCAGGGATATGAGTCACATACACTAATACTTACAGGGAACATGGGCAATGGAGGGTTAAGTGGCTTGCCCAAGACCACAAGGAGCATCTGTGGGACTAGAAACCCCAGTCCTTCCGGCCCAAGGTTGCTGTCCTCTAGTGGGATTTGAACCCCCGACCTTCCGGCCTGAAGTACCTTGCCCCAACCACTAGGCTACTCCTCCCTCCTACATTACCCTTCTTCTCAAGTCACTTCATTGGCTCCCTGTCCATGTCCACATCCAGTTCAAACTTCTGCTGACCTATTGGGGGAGGTGAGACTGTGTACTTGAAACTCTTCCTTCCTGCTCCTGCTTCACCATCCTGGGGCTGCAAGCACACCTGAAAAGAGAAACAAGCAGAGCACTCCCTCTCCCTCCTGCAGCCTGCTCCTGAACCATCTGAAAGCAATCCAGCATCCACCATCATCGGGGGAGAACCTCGATCAGAAGAAGCAACAACAAAGCTGAGACTCATCAGATCTTCTCACATAAAACCTTCAAGATTACACCGCAACAACGATCCAGCTATTCCTGCTGATGAAAGGTATGCCTTTTCAACCTCTAAAATCTTAACGGTTGCTTTAAATAATCTCCGGGACCACTCTACATTTAAAAGTCTGAAGGTCATTCCTCAGGCCCGTCAGTATTGCGGAACAACGATTTTCTAATTTCAGCAGAAATGTATCCATCATATGCATTAATAGCCATGGGCCTACTTGTCACTCTATCTCTACCTACAGCAACTCAGGCCCTTTCCCTATCAGGCTTCCCAATACCAGTCATCCACAACTTCTACCGACCTACCTCTGATGCAAACATCTTCATCCCATTACCTAACAGGGCTGAACGTAAACAATGTCTAATCCAGATTAACCTCAACAAATGGAGTCATACTAAGGATAAGCCTAAATTTATTGCAGCCAGTTTAAAATGCTCTCTCATCAACCCACGCTCTATTAGAAATAAAATACCCCTAATAATTGATTACATAATTGACAATAACCTGGACATCTTATTCATAACGGAATCATGGTTTACAACAAACGACATGGTACTGATCAATCAGCTAAAACCAACAGGGTACGACATATTCAACCACCAAAGAGAAAATAAAAGAGGAGGAGAAGTAACCATTATGGCAAGGAAAGATTTGCATCTAACAAAAACTTCAAGCAAATTCGCTCAAAACATGGACATTCTACTAGTGGAAAACACGAGCATGCATTTATGCCTAATTGATAATCCACCTACATCAAAAGGTGAGGAGATCACTAACATCACCGACTACCTGTGCAGCAAAGTCCCCACTAATAGGTTCTCAGTGGTACTAGGTGACTTAAACTTACCTTCCACCACAACACATATGTCTCAAGGATTTATGGAATCTATGGAAGCTCTAGGCCATAAACAAATAATAGAAGAACCCACATACATTAAAGGTAATACATTGGACCTCATTTTTATTCAGCAAGATTGGTTAAACAGCTCTTCAGTCCCAAAGGTACAGGATACATCAAATTCCTTGGTCTGATCACCACACTATCCAATTCAGTATCCTGTCCCTTCCTAGCAGAGCCAATACGAATCCAGTCTTCTACCAGCACAGAAAATTCCACCAATTTGACAAGGATCAATTCCTGAAAGAAGTCCTTCCACAGCTTCAAATGGACACTAAGAATATAGACCTGTTCATAAGGAGATGGAACTCGACAATCTCTCAAGCAGCCACAGTTACCAACAGTCACACAACTAACAAGCATCATTCAAGGAAAAGCGCGGTATGGTACACTAAAGAAGTTAGATCATTAAAAAAACAACTAAGAAAGTTTGAAAGGAAATGGAGAAAATCAGAAAGAGAATCCGACAAAGCATCCTTTTTCAGCAAACTGGAAGAATACAAGTTATTAATAAACAACAATAAGCGGGTTTATCACACCAAGCTAATAATGTCAGCACTGAACAAGCCAAGGGAAATGTTTGATATAGTTAAATCCCTAACAACTAACCCAAAAGAGGACAACGCCACGGTCGCACCAGATGCAGACGCCATAGCCAAATATTACAAGGAAAAGGTTGGAGCATTATCATCAACAGATTTCCATTGCAAAACAAGCAATATAACTGCAAATCAGGCCTGGAAAAGTTTTTCTCGCATCTCCGAAAGACAGCTCAAAGACATTATCAAATCTCTAAGCACGTCGACTTCTGCTCTCGACCCTTGCCCAGCCACATGGATACGTCTGACTAGCAACAGTCTCACTCCTCATTTGCTAAATCTAATAAACTCCTCATTAGATCAAGGCTATATTCCAGAAGAATTAAGAAAGGCCTCTATCCGTCCCATCTTCAAAGGCAAGAATTTGGATAAATCAGAACCAAGCTCTTACAGGCCTATTTCAAGTCTGCCATTTATGGCAAAAATCCTAGAAAAGGCAGCTCAACTCCAGCTACAAAATCATGTAGACCACTTTGCACAGCTTGATCCACTTCAGCACGGATTTAGAATCGGTCATGGAGTTGAAACACTCCTCATGGCATTAACAGACAAGCTTCTAAAAGGAATCGAAAAACCTAATTCTGGTTTCCTCTTAATTTTTCTCAACTTAACAGCAGCTTACGACTCCATATCACACGATTACCTCATACTCAGATTACAAGAAATCGGCCTCAAAGACAAAGTTCTGTCATGGTTCAAATCCTACCTTTCAAACCGAACCATCCAAGTAAAGATGGGTAATAACACATCAAGCTCATTCTACCAAAGGAAAGGCGTACCCCAAGGTTCTGCTTTGTCAGCGCTCCTTTTCAACCTTTATATCCAACCCATCCGCAACATTATAGTCAGGGCATTGACTACAACCTGTACGCGGATGACATCATGCTTTTCACCCAAATCAACACCAAACAACTGAAACTAAAAAATATAAAGGAATGTTTCAATAATATTAGCACATGGCTTAAAGAACACAATCTTCAAATAAATTTGAATAAAACAGAAATCCTTTTCATCACAAAGGACAACTCTCCACTAGAAACTATGAAGATAAAAGATGCAAGCATCCAAATCAAAAAAGCGAGATATTTGGGCATTACACTAGATCATCAGCTTAACTTCACCAAGCATGTGAGCAACCTAACAAAAGCTATCTATGTCAAGCTAAAAATGCTTCAACATATAAGACCTCGTCTCTCTGCAAATGATTTCAGAACAGCAGTCCAGGCTATAATCTTCCCACACTTTGATTTTCAGAAATGCCATTTTAATGGGCCTCCCAAAGCAAAGCATCCACCGCCTTCAACTAGCTCAAAATACAGCAGCTAGAGTAATATCACAAACCTCTATCAAAGAGCACACTAAGCCAACATTAAAGCAGCTACACTGGCTACCAATTGAGAGCAGAATAAAATACAAAGCACTCCACACTATATTCAAATCCCTCCAAACAGAACCTGCCATCTGCCTGAAAGAGTTTATTCAAATCACTCCAGAAAACAGACCACGTAGAAGTAACAATAGAAATTCTCTTGAGTACGTGCTGACTTCAGAAACTGCAATGCAACTACATCCAAGAGAGCCTTCTCCCTTTATGCCCCTCTATTATGGAACTCACTTCCTTCAGTCATAAGAAACACTAAGGATCCTTAATAATTCTAGGAGATTTCAATCTTCCCTCACTCCCATTAACTGAATCCAACCTTTTCCTTGAAACCATATCTGATTTAGACTATCACCAAATAATAAACACACCAACTCACAACCAAGGAGGCACACTTGATCTTGTCCTCCTACCCCACTCACTTTTCAATCTTTTCAATCCAGACACTTTAGAATGTACTCAAATACCCTGGTCTGATCACTACCTTATCAAATTAAATCTTACATGCCATACCACCTGCTTCATAAAACACATAAGAAATGACCCGCCAATTAAATTCAAGAAATTCAACGAATCAGAATTTTTGGATTCTACAGTCCCTTACCTTTCATCATCCCCAACAGATTTGGATGAAGCGGTCATAAACTGGCATACCACCATTACCAATGCAGCCAAAATTAACCAAAATAATAATAAAAAGATAACCTACTCAAAAACTAACTGTACGCCATGGTTCAAACAAATGAAACGAGAACTAAGGAAATTAGAGCTTAAATGGCGCAAAACTAAAACTTCAATCTACAAAGAATTATATTACAACCACCTCTCAGTTTACAAGGATGCCTTAGACAGCACAAAGAAAAACTACTATGCAACCATCTTATCAAACTCATACAATAGACCAAGAGAACATTTTTCTATTGTTAGTAACCTAACCAATAACTCCCAAGCCAATAGCAAGGAAATTACTGATATATCAGCTCAAACTTTAGCCAACTACTACCAAGACAAAACTAAACAAACATTAAAGACCCCAGTATCCATCGACAAACCTCTTTATCTAACTGATGAATGGTCAAAATTTCATCCAATAACCAAAGTATCATTAAAAAATATCATCCTCAATCTCAACACCACTACCTCTTATCTTGATCCCTGCCCAGTAATCTGGATAAAAAACACACTCTCAATTCTTCTATCCTTCTTACTCCCGATTGTCAATCTCTCTCTTTTCCAAGGTCACCTCCCTCCAACACCAAAACATCTACAAATCCGACCAATCCTTAAGAATGGCACGCTTGACAAAACCTCTCCAAAATCATACAGACCCATCTCAAGTATACCATTTTTAGCAAAAATAATAGAAAAAACTGTACAATTACAGACACAGAAATACCTAGACTCATCCTACCCACTTGATGATCAGCAATATGGATTTCGTCCCAGACATGGAGTGGAAACCCTTCTTACAGTTTTAACTGATACCCTACTAAGAGGAATTGACAACCACAAAAAAGCCTTCATCCTCTTATTCATTGATATATCGGCAGCTTTTGATAGTGTCCACCATACTATTATGCTTAACAACCTGAGACAGATAGGAATAAATGAGACAGTTCATAAATGGTTCACCTCCTACCTAAATAACAGAACTCAAAACGTAAGAATAGGCAACCAAACTTCCGACTCTTACAAACTAGAAACAGGATTACCACAAGGCTCAGCGCTTTCAGCACTTTTATTTAATATTTACATAAAACCAGTCTGCAATATCTTTAAAAAATTTGGTGTACTCTATCATCTATATGCAGATGATATCATGATGTACATCCCGTTCACTATCCCTCACTTACCGATACAACTCCTATCTGATTGCTTTAACGAAATTACAACCTGGTTAAACGCCCATAACTTCCAAATAAACCACTCAAAAACTGAAGTGCTAATTGTTACTAAAAATCAAACATATATTCCCCCAACACACATAACACTTCAAAACCAAGAAATTAAAATAAAGAATGAAGTAAGATACCTTGGGGTTATTCTAGATAAACACCTGTCAATGGATACCCATATTAGAAATACCACAAAGAAAATTTACTTTAAGCTCAAAATCCTTAAACAACTAAGACCTCTTGTATATATACAAGATTTTATCAGTATAATTCAAGCTACCATAACCCCACATTTTGACTTTGCTAATCTAATTTTATTAGGTACAACAAAACAAAACATTAAAAGAATTCAGCTTGCACAAAATGCTGCAGCAAGGATAATATCAAAAGTACATTCACATCAACATATAACTCCAATACTTGCATCCCTTCACTGGCTCCCAATTCAAAGCAGAATAGTATATAAAACTTTAATAACTTCATTTAAATCTCTAAATGATATGGCCCCAGTCACGCTAAGTAACTTAATCAGTAAAGAACATGCAAAATCTACTAAATGGAAAGGGCAATTAAACAAACTAAAAACTCCCAAAGACTTCATAAAAGCAAACAAATTAACAAACAACAGAGCGTTCTCACACGCAGCCCCAACAATCTGGAACTCCCTCCCAGATGACCTAAGAATGATAACTGAGATCATCAAGTTTCGTAAAAAATTGAAAACCTACCTATTTACAATGCATTACAACAATACAGATCATCCTTCATTTGACTTAGATAAAGGCTAACTAGTATTTCAGAGGTGATCCAACGATCTAAAAAGACAATGCCATCCAGCAGAAACTACTAACCACAATACCAAAACCCTAAATCTGTATATAATGTATATAGTTTTTACTGTTTGTTCTGTTCAAGCCTACCATTTGCTGTTTAGTTATAATATCCTTGGTTATATGATGTTACATGTAAAACAAACGCTGCTTTGTTAATTTGTTGTTTATTGTGAACCGCAACTGATCTCAGGAAGATGCGGTATATAAATGTTTGTTTGTTTGTTAAATAAATAAATAAAGCCTTCTGTAAACTGCTAAAAACATTCCTGTTCAAGGAGCACTTTGGTGAACCAGTCACCTAGTGACAATTCTACATGTAAAACTACAGTCCTCACACTTTTCAAGATGCTTTCAAGTTCACTGTAACTAATTTATATATATGCTTAGTTCTCTGTACATAGTGTGGTGAGGAGAGCAGCCAAGAACAGATGGAGATAGAGGAAAACCATGTTTCTGCCTTTAAACCAAGTGACAGACAAGCTGTGCACAGAGCTTGCAGAGCAGGAAAGAAAAAAAATTCCTGTCTCTGCTGAGGCTAAGCCACGCCCAGACTCTGAAGTGGGGGCAGGCTTAGATACTGATTGGAAAGGCCTGTGCGAAGGCAAGGGTGTGACAGGGAAGAAACTGTTTTTAAAACCTCACTCCGACCAGAGAGAGAGGAAGGAAGGGAGAGTCACTTCCACAGGAGAAGGAGAGATCCTGGAGCAAAGGGATTCCAGTGGAAAGAGATATCCCAGAGCTCTGGGAGATCCTGGAGAGGAAGAAGGATTCCAGGAAGGCTTTCAGGAGAGATCTCATGAGAGAAGGCGTGGAGAAAGACACAATGAGGCAGCCATGAGGCTCTTACACAAGTGATCAGCCTGACCCTTCCCCCCAAGCCATGAGGCTCTTACATAAAGTAATCAGCCTGCTAAGAGAAGACATTAAGATTTCAGTAGACACCCTTCCCCCCACTCCAGGTCTGAGCACAATATCCCCTAGCCTAGAAATCAACAGACCAGAGCACACCGGTTTGGACGGGTCACCCAGGTACCTTCCCCAGGGGCTGCTGATTGGTGGACAGGAAATACCTGTGGCAAATGGGATTATAGAATGAGTTTAAAATTGTACTGTATATAAGGCATTGTAGGACGTCCCTCGGGGCTCAGATTTTTGTGGAGATTGCTGGTTTCTCTATCTGGGCCCGTGCGCACATTAAAAGTTCCTGTTTGCATTCCAGCCTGTCTGTGAGTTTTCCTTCTGTGGGTGAGTGATTGAATAAGAGCTTTTCACAGCGTTTTGCTATAACATTTTGGCACCCCCAGGTGGGACCCTTTTAAATTAAATTTAAAAAAGCCTCTCTCATCACACCCACGGTGGGAAGACTACTGCTTTTTGCAGGATCAGGCCTCCACCAGTCAGGGACCGGCCCCTCCAGGTGATTAACGGTCCTTGGCGCCCCGGGCCACTTTGTGCTCCGGAAGGACACCTTGATTTGTCTGGTCAGTCGGTCCCTGTGGCTGACCGCCCGATTGAAAACCGGCTGGATAGACTGGCATCCAAACTCTCTGTCTGATCAGAGTTCTGGTGAGTACTGCTACCTTACTGTTTTGGCTAGTTCTGTACTCTGTATCTGGAAATCCTGGTAATTCTGTAAACCTGTAGCGGCATGATCACCCGCAACGAGCAGTCCGAATAGGGGTCCTAGTGGCCCTGAAACCATTGCTCGTCCTGTCTGTATCTGGTATCTGGTAAATCTGGTAGGAATGGGGGGGGGGGGCGCTTGCGAATACCGGTAAATAACTGCAGTATAAATTTAACTTTGCCACCTTGGGCCCTTTAAAGGTATTTAAAGTGCAGCGCTGACAAAGCTATTTAAAAAATTGCCAAAATATTAGTACTTAACCCCCTTAAGTGTGCCTTTCAAGAATAATTGCGCTGATTGCAATTCTCCGATGATCAGGGCGATTTATTTAGAGCCTTTGCCCCATGTGCTCCTATAGTGTTGGGGGCTTCTTTTGTGTTGCTGGGGGTTTCTTTTGTGTTGCCATGTGCTTTAGTGTTGGGGGTTTCTTTTGTGCTAGTGATCCTGGAGCTCCATCTAGTGGACATTAGAAAATAACTAGCTATATTTCTCGTTACTATTATCCTCATGGTAAAAGTTAAATCCTATGCTAGTGTGTGTAATGTGTAATGTGTATTTGTAACGTATTCACTGCTGAGACGTCTCTGTTTTCTGTTTTCCCTCTTTCTTTTTCCCTTTGTGGTCCTGTGTGTTTTGTGCAATCAAACTCTGCCTGTTACCTGGATTATATTGTATATTGTATTCCCAGAAGTGAGATTAGAAAATTTACACTGAACATTGCATTCCTAGAATTGAGATTAGAAGATTTGCACTGTAAATTGTGATTTTGCAAATTGTGATTAGAGCATGGGGTCCGGAGGCTAAATTGTAGTGCAGGAGTATCCGGACCAGCTTCCCTATATAGATTCATGGCTGGCCCATATAGTTAATGTGCTGTTATGTAGAAACTGTTAGTGTCTCTGTGTTTGTTAGAGTGTCTCTGTGTTTAGTTGTGACATTAGGGAAAGATTAGGGAAAGAAAGTTTTTGTCCAGACATTAGGTCTTTATATTTCAGGATTGATTTTGATACTCTATCAGTAAAAGGTGAAGTTATTAACAAATCGCCCCTGTGTCTCCAAACAGTGAAAAACACCAGGTCTACTGATTGCAGGGAAAGGGACAGTTTAGAAAGGGGGGTGAGGTTTGCTGTATGTAGACTGTAGTACTGGTATAGCAGTGAAGGAAGACAATTGCTTTATTTAATGCATATCCAGTTTCATTGCTATGTTTCATGCATAGTCAATAGTCAGGGAGCCAGGTTTTTGATCACACCTCTCAGCAGTGAGTAAGGGGTGGTTGAAAACTGCTGAGATAGTTTGCATAGCTATAGAAAGATACTGGGAGGAGTTCCTTCTTCTAGCAGATAAATGGAGGCACATTAGAGAGGACAAAAGAAAAAAAATCACCTAGGAGTCTTTCTCCTAGCAAACGCCACACCTAGTCTCCAAACAATCCTCTTGTCATCAATTTTGATTGTAGAGTTTTAAGCTTCTGGAACCATGGGGGGTGCCTCCTTTGAGCATTCTCAAATGTCTGACCAGCATCTTGATTGTGTAAGGCTGGAAGCAAACAAAGGCTGAAGAAGGACTGTCAAATTACTGTTAGCAATATCTGTAGGGCAAAGCTGATGTGTGAAAATTAGCTGCAACACATTTGTTACAACTTAAAAAAAAAGGGGAGAGAAAATCCTTATAAGATTATGAAGAAATGAAGATTTTTTTTACTTGTCTTTTTAAAGCCTGAATTTTATCTCTGGTACATATATTTGGTTTTGACTGCACATACAAAATTAAGCAAGTAATATTGCATTCTTTCCTGCTTGGTACATTAAACTGCCTTGATCAACTGTATTCATTTTTCTGATACTACAATGATATTGCATTCCAGGTATCTACTAACCTTTTAATGGAAAAGTATCAGTTTCATGCTTGTTTTGAACTGTAGGATTCAAGGTAATTACTTTGCCTTGTTAAGCACTGTGCTGACAAATGATGAACAGAACAGTAACATCATAGATGCATTGGTGTCCGGAGAAAAAGTGTACCTTGTTTTGAGAGTTTTCAGTTTCAGGAGTACAGTATATTATAGCACTGTGAGAAATGGAATAGTTCTTACCTGCAAAGGAATCTCCAGTGGTAAGAGACAGAGAGACAAAGAGTTTATCAAACTGAGAGACATAATTGATACCATATGAGATAGTTATGATCTTAAGTAAATATGGATGAAATTAAGTTTGTATCATTGTGAAATCTAATCCAGCATATTTAGTTTTTTTTTTCATTCAATATTGGTGCTGCTTTTCTGAATAAGGCCTGGAGCCATGTCACCAATTGCAATCCAGAAAGTCCAGCAGAGTAAATTGGCCAGAGTCCAGATGGAACAGACCATCCCAAGAACTCAGAACTACCCACCGCTAAAATGTGTGAAGGAGTCCCTATCTGGATCGGTGTGTCACATTGAAAAAGGGCCGGGATGTCTGCCTATGAGAATGGGAGGTTCAAATTTTGAGAGAAACAGAACTTAAACTTCAGAGAGGGGTGGAGCACACTGCGAGGTCCTGGGGAACTGCTGAGAGGCAGGAAAAAGAACTATTGGACTGACTGGGGGGTTTTGGGGGCTTCTGTGAATGATTGTATTGTTATCCTTTTAATATTGTTTTCTTAGAAAGTAACTGAAATCTACAAGCCATTTCGGTTTCAGCAACTGCAATACCCACACCAGCTCAGGTTTTTGCTGTACTATTCTCAGAGCTTTCTTTATCACATTATTAAGCACTGCTGCTTTTGACATACTTTCATGTTATGTGTTTTCAATATTATTGACCAGCTGCAAGAAAATGATGTTACAATGTATGTTGTCTCTAGGGAACAGTACCAGAAGCTGCTTTTCTGATGACCCCTATCTGTCTCAAATGGTTGCTTGTCCATTGCCCTTAGTGGGATTACCTTTGCCCCATTCACAAGAAAAGAAAAAGAAAAATTGGGAATGAAGGGAAATTGGCTGATAGGTATGTCTAGTATGGCTGCATCCTTGCCTGAGGCTGTAATACATTATGATGGCATGGAAAAAAGCATGTGGGCTAAGAAAATGAGTACCCAGAGCCCAGCACAACAAGAGTAAAGCCAGGGGGAACCATACTCTGAGCAGAAGTGCACAGAAAATGGACCCAGCTAAGAAAAGACAGCCCAGCCCTGAACAGATTGAACAGGCCTGAGCAAGCTGGGCAAGCCTGGACAAGTTAAACAGGCCAAACAAAGCTGGTGATACAAAGTACTCATATGCCCTGAAGACTACAGTGCCAGTGATTAATGAAGCAAAGGGAATGGCAGGGTGCAGCCAGAATGACTCAACACTAGCAAGAATAAAAGCCATTAATATGCTGATAAGGGTGGATCCCAGGGAAAGAGCCTTTGCCCCAAAGGAAAGAGGCCTCTGCAGACTTTTTGCACACGGCCCTCCTTTGTCCCAAAGGAAAGAGGCCTCTGCAGGCCCTGCAACCTTTTACAGTCAGAACAGCAACTTTTGCACACGGAACAAAATCTTTTGTGCAGGAGTTGCTATAGAGGGTATAGGGCAGCGATGGCGAACCTATGGCACGCGTGCCAGCTGTGGCACGCGAAGGCCTTGCAGCTGGCACGCAGGAAGGTCCGCAATCGGAAAAAAAAAAAAACCCTGTCTGCTGCCACTGTCGGGGCCGCCGCGGCAGAATCGAGCGTGCCGCGGGGCCCCCCTGTACCCGGCAGATCCTGCCCTCCCCGTAGCAGCTCTCTCTTTGGAGCTACAGTCAGACGCGCCGGCTTGCAGAGCGCGAAGGGAAGAGTTTGAAAAATCTACAATTGGCCAGGTATTGGGAGAGTAATTGGGGATTGAGGATGGAGGGGTAAAATTTGTGTGGATGAAATAGGAATGAGGAAAGAGCAAAAGGAGAAAGATTAGTATGTTAAAGCAGATGTAGAGAGAGAGAGAATGGAAAAAAAACTAGAAGAGAGAAGAAAGGACAAATGGACAGCAGACGATGGAGAGTTAGCAGAAAACATGAAGAAACCAGAAGAAAATGGCTGGACCAATTGCAACTGAAAAAAAATGCACAAAAGGTAGAAAGATATCTCTTTATTTTGAATTTATTAACTGGAATATGTCAGCTCTGGGAAATGTGCATCATTAACATCTGCGCTTTGTTTGGTACAAGAGGAAATTCCTATTTGACGTTGCCACTTGTTCTCTTTCCCCAGTATTCACTGAAATGTATTGGTTTAATATTTGCAGTGTTGCCTTTTGATAGGTAGGGTATGGTGCTTTGTGAGTCCTGGTAATGCTGTCAGGATACGGCGGGTTTGCTATGGGTTCTAAATGGGCAGCGTTTGTAGTAGTTCCTAATGTGCCTGGCGGTTGGCACTGGATTATAGTAATGTAGAAATCTTTTAGTCTTTCTTTATCCATACACTCATTAAGAGACATGTTTACTAAAAGTTAGTGTATGGTAACATTATGCAAATATTTATGCAAATAAGACCACTTATGCAAATGACGTGCTGGCACTTTGAGGAAATTCTTTGGTTTTGTGCGGCAGTTTGGGCACTCGGGCTCAAAAAGGTTAGCCATCACTGGTATAGGGTATGTGTTGTTTTAAACTCACTGATGCAAGTGCTTCCATTGAACACTCTATCCAAGATCTAAGTGATCTAGTTAATCATATTACTGACCCGTCCATGGGTCCTGGGTGGTTTATGAAGTGGTTCAGTTAGCTAGGGGGACTAAAAATCCCAGTGGTAGGGGTTCTTTTTATTTACTGCTATGTGCCATTCTGCCATGTTGTATCCCCATTCTTTACCGCTTCATTACCACCACCCTTGATACCCTGGTAGAACGCAAGGCGGTTACCACTGTCATGGCCCTGACCCAATACACCCCTCTGCGGCTTGCCTCCAGTAATACAGCCCTCAACCGCCTCTAGCGGTTGAGGTCTCACTTAAAAAGGGGGGAGTGAGGCAGCCATGAGGCTCTTACACAAGTGATCAGCCTGACCCTTCCCCCCAAGCCATGAGGCTTTTACATAAAGTAATCAGCCTGCTAAGAGAAGACATTAAGATTTCAGTAGACACCCTTCCCCCCACTCCAGGTCTGAGCACAATATCCCCTAGCCCAGAAATCAACAGAGCACACCGGTTTGGACGGGTCACCCAGGTACCTTCCCCAGGGGCTGCTGATTGGTGGACAGGAAATACCTGTGGCAAATGGGATTATAGAATGAGTTTAAAATTGTACTGTATATAAGGCATTGTAGGACGTCCCTCGGGGCTCAGATTTTTGTGGAGATTGCTGGTTTCTCTATCTGGGCCTGTGCGCACATTAAAAGTTCCTGTTTGCATTCCAGCCTGTCTGTGAGTTTTCCTTCTGTGGGTGAGTGATTGAATAAGAGCTTTTCACAGCGTTTTGCTATAACAAGAAGTCTGACTTCCAGAAGCTGAAGGAGGTCAGTAGAAAAGGAAGCAGTGGGTGTCTGAGAAATGCTCCTAGAAGTGAAGCCAACAGATGTATAGCTGAACAGCTTACAGATGAACAGGAACAGTTTGCAACAGCTAGTGTACATGAGCCAGACCTGATCCCTACAACTGCCAGAAGGTGGGTGGAGATGCTTGAGAGAGGAAAAAGCCAAACCCCAGCAGTGAGCAGAGCAGCTGAGCTAAAAACACTAGAAACATTAGCACAAGTGTTCTCTGAAAGGCTTATTCTCCCAAAGTAACTGTGCCCAATCAGAAAGATTTGCTGTGGAGCCAGTTTCAAAAGTTCCTACAAGACAGAGAAGCTGAGGAAGCTTTTATGACTGTAGAATGCAATGAGCATTCTTTAGCCCAGGAGGAAATGCAGGTCAATTCTTATGTGCCAGAGTCTGACCTAGGAATCTCTCCAATGGATTGCTCATTCTGTTTAAAAGAAGACTGAGCCTTACTAAGCAGAGCTGAGAAAGAGTGAGAAGCTGTATTGTGCATAACTCTGTAACTGCTAATAGTCTTCAAAAGCCAAGGATGTGTTTTACCAAGTGAGAATTTTCTTCTAAAGCAAAAAAGCTGTGTGTTACCAGAAGTTTGTTTGAACTGGGAAAACCACAGTTGTGCAAAAGCTGTGTGTTACCAGAAGTTTGTTTAAAAGGGAAAGCAACAGTTGTGTCAAGAAGAAAGTTTACCTTTTGTTTGAAAGAGATACAAGAAGCTGCGCTGAGTACTGTTTTGTTTAATGAAAAACAGCTGCTAAGGTTAGCAGGACTTTTGGTTTTCGTTTACCTCAGTTGCCAGTTATCTTCTGTTATCCTTTGTGTTGGAAAAGTATCCTAATGCCTTGTGTTTGAATTTTAATGCCTTGGAAATCCCCATAGAAAAAGAAATATTCTTGTATGCCTTACCAACGGTCTCACACTACATTTTGTCCTTGCTCAAGAAAAGCCTAACTACAAGTCCCAGAATTCCACTGGGGACAGTCAGAAAAGCTTTATTTAAGGACATTACAAGGCAGCCCTATGCCTGTGAGCCCTAGGGCCCAGGCTAGGGTCCCACAATAGTTATTGCTTAAATCAGCTGTTGCTGATTTAAGTTAATTTGTCCCTTTTCCCCTTTCACTCCCTGTTAAGATGTTACATATATTTTTTGTTTAATGTAATGTTCAATCCTTGAGTTCTCTGTAAATCGCTTTGATTCATGAAAAGCGGTAAATAAGCACAAATAAATAAATAAAATAAGCGCATTCACTCTGCAGCTCCTCACTACCTCTCTTTTCTTATCTCTCCCTACACCCCTCCTTGGGAGCTCCGCTCTTCTGGCAAATCGCTTCTATTGCTAACTCCAGACTTCGCTCCTTTCACCTTGCTGCTCCTTATGTCTGGAACAAACTACCTGAGTCTGTATGTCAGGCGACTTCTCTGGCCCTTTTCAAATCCAGGCTGAAAACTCACCTCTTTGCTGCTGCTTTCAGATCTTGACTCACCTGATCTCCTTTGTGTTTCCTTACCATTCCCCCTAGCTGTATCCCTGTCTACATTTACTGTGTTGTCTGTCTTGACTAGATTGTAAGCTCTGATGAGCAGGGACCGTCTTTTACATGTGTCTGTGCAGTGCTGCCTATGTCTTGTAGTGTTATACAAATGTTCAGTAGTAGGTCTAGGGCAAGGGAGATTGAGAAAGAAGGACTGTTGGCGATATGATGTCATTGTCACATGTTCAGCAGCACAGTAGTCCTGCATAAGAAGATATTTGTCAGCTCTTTCTTCTCCTTTGAATCCAAATTGGCTCTCACTTAAAAATTAGCGAACATCTCATGCCTACGGAATGCACTTTACTTACTTTTAACCACTTCATTTTAAAGATGAATGTAATTAAACTAAACATTTTCAGAGGTTCATTTAAAGAAATTAATTACCGGTACAAATAATAAAAGATGTAAATTATAGCATATCATAAACCCAGAGAACACACTGCACTTTATTCTATTGAAAGGATTGCTTATTGGTATGCCCTGTTTCTGAAATGAGTAAATTACATTTCATAGTTAAACAAGGTGGAAGTGCTAATTGGCAGGACTGTTCACAAGATTCAAAGGTTTTCTTTGTTTGGATTAACCACAGACTTTCATAAATATTTTGAAGAACTTGCTGAGTTTCTTTAGTAATAAAGTAGAACTTTTTCCATTGTTAAGGCAATGATCAACATATATAAATAAGAATCATTTCCAAAATCCTTATCTTAATAAAGCACGCATGAAAAGGCCATTCAGAGAGCCTGTGTATTTCTAAGATCAATGCTGGCATGTTATGTGGAAATGGGAACATACTGGAGCAGAAGGCTGGGGTGGTCTGATGGGGATCGGGGGCCATGTGTGGAAACTCGCTGCAGGACCTCGTTTGCATAAATATTTGCATAACCATCCCAACACACACACACGCACACACATCCAATGTTCTTTCTTAAACCCACCCCTCAGGCACACACCATATCATAACTCTCTCTCAATCACCACTCCCACCGTAAACCTCCTCCCTGCAACATACACCCACCCATAGCCCTCCTTTAATCATTCCCCCACATGTATAAACCTCCCATACACTTCCCCAGCTTTCTGTCTCCTCACCTTCCCCCCTCCCAGCCCCCCTCCAAGCCAGGACTGGCCGCAGAGTTGGCTCAAGGTATTGACACCCTAGGCAAACCCTAAGCCTTATGCCCTCCTGACTGCCCAAATCTATTGTATCGCTTTGAAAGCCCTACTCTTTGCTGACCTCCAGAAGCTACTTTCCTAGTTGACTGCCTAGTTTGCCTAATGGTTGGGCTGGACCTGCTCCGGGCACTTGCTCCCCCCCCCCCTGCTTTGTCCCCTCCCACTGCACATAAAGCCTTCCTCCCTCCCGGCTTAACCTTCTTCTCTCCCCTTCCACCCCCTCCCACCTCCACAGCACTTCCGTGTGCACATACACCCCAGAGTAACCCCTCCTCTCCCAGTCTGATGCTCAGTATTACAAGTGCAGGGTGGTGCAAGAGTATTAAGCACCCCCTGGCGAACCTTCAGCCTTGCCGCCGCCCCCCCCCCTGTATATGTGTATATATATATGTGTGTGAATGTGTCTATATATCTATATCTAACAATCTCGCTCTCTCTATATATATTTATTTATTTTATTTATTTACATTCTCTTATATACTGCGCTATTCTGCATCAGTGCGGTTTACATTGAACAAAATGAAATTACATTGAACAGGGCATTATAACTTGGAGATAACTATTTTACAGGGAACATGGGCTATGGAGGGTTAAGTGGCTTGCCCAAGACCACAAGGAGCACCTGTGGGACTAGAAACCCCAGTCCTTCTGGCCCAAGGTTGCTGTCCTCTAGTGGGATTTGAACCCCCGACCTTCCGGCCTGAAGTACCTTGCCCCAACCACTAGGCCACTCCTCCACTCCACTCCATATTGTGGGTGTGTATATATACACACCCACAATATGCACTTAACTGTTGAAAATTAATATTGGATGTTAATATGAATGATTTATTTTAAATGAACAATATTATAAGAATATTTAAAAATAGCATTCAAAAAGCACAGACTTCTGAAGTGAAACTATCACTTATTGAGATATGTATATTATATTCACATGCACTGCCGTGGTGACAATCAAACCAATTACTAAGAACCCTGCAAAAAGCATTCAGTACTTATGTACAAAATATGCACTACCAAAACTGCAGAAATTTCCAGGACTCACACAGCACTGCAAATATCATACCAGATCTTAGTTCACCAATAAACTGAGGAAATAGAACAAGCCAGACTATGACAGACTCCTACACAGAAACCACATGCTAGCATAATCCTTCACCATGGTCATACATGTAGAACACAGAGAGACCCTTAGCCAATCCAGAATAAGGGACCACACATTAGAAATAAACATGCAGACACAATCTGAGCTGAAACCCTCAAAAAGCTGGACTCAGGGCTGGTGCAACCCACAGTGCAAGCCATGCTCTTGCACAGGGCGGCGGCTCCAAGGGGGCAGTGAGAGGAAGATCTCATTGCAGCCTTATCCTCCCTACCCACTGCCCGCTTTTCCTGTATTGGCAGCGGTGGGCCTCTAACTTAGAAAAAAACGCAAGGTCTTGAACTCCTGCACTAAGGCTGGTCTGGTCCTGCCCCCTCTGACGCATGCTTCGTGTCAGAGGGGGTGGCACCAGACCAATCTTCCTAGTGTGGTGTGTCAAAGAACCATGCTTTTTTAAAAAAAGTCAGAGGTCTGCTGCTGCCGCACAGGTAAAGCAGCAGCATTAGCAGCAGTGGCGCTGGGGACAGATTTAGACATGAGGGGGAGGTACGGGGGCAGATGTTAGACATGAGGGGATGGCCCCAGGGGCAGATGTTAGACATGAAAGGGAGGGAGACAGGCAGATGTTGGAGAGGGAATGGGGAGGACAAAGGGCAGATGCTAGATTCAAATGGAGGGTGAAGGGCAAGTGCAGGACACAGGGCCAACCTGTCCACTAGGCAGACTAGGCAGTCGCCTAGGGTGGCAGATCTCCATGGGCAGCATGGCACCCATGGCCAGTCACCCCCTCCGCTATGCTGAGCCACATTGTGCTGCCACTGATTCTGGCAGTGGGGTCGGCTCGGTTTGGCGGCCTGTGGCTGGCCATGTGCTTCAGCAGACATGGCCTAATGCTCCTGACTCCCCCAAAGTTGTGTCGGAGGGGTCAGAAGTGGCAGGTCATATTTGCCAAAGCACTTGGCCTGCCGCTGTCGCCGAGCCACCTTCGACCCCGCAGCCAGAATCAGTGACAACTGGAAGCGGCGGTGCGGCTCAGCACAGGGAGAGGGAGAAGGGCAGCATGGCTTGGTGCATGGGTGGGGGAGCAGAACAGCCAGGGCTTCTGCTTAAGGCAGCAGAAACCCTTGGGCCAGCCCTGGCTGGACACACAGTGGAAGGGGTGGGCTGGAGGGCAGATTCTGGACATAGGATGTAGGGGTAGAGAGCAGACATATGGTTGGGAACATAAAGGGACAGAGGGCAAATGGTGGATATGGAGCAGGGTGGAGCGAAGATGATGGACATGGGGTGGAGCAGTGGAGAACAGTGGCTGGGCACGGTGTGGGGCTTAAGGGGATGGAGAGCAGATAGTAGATATGGAGTAGGGGAGTGAAGGGGTGGAGGACATATGCTGGACACAGGGTAGGGTCATAAAGGGATGGAGGACAGATGCTGGACATGGGATAGGGGTCATAGGAGAGTGGAGGGCACATACTGGACATGGGGCAGGGGCACAGGAGGATGAAGGACAGATACTGGACACAGGCTGGAGGCATGGGGGTAGAGATCAGATGGTGATATCATCCGCTCATTTAATGTATCCAGCCTGATCTATGCAGACGATGTCTTGATGTTCACCCTATTCAAAATTATGCACCCTGACCTCTCCCCACTAATAGAGTGCTTCAACGCAATCACTGACTGGCTCTTATCCCAGAATCTACGCATAAACTTTAAGAAAACCGAGGTCCTATTCATAACCAAGAACAAGAACTTCTCTCCCCCCACTACCTTGAAGGTGCGAGATGCAGAGCTCCCATGTAAATCTGTGATACGCTACCTGGGTGTAACAATTGACCAACAGCTCAACTTCAAAGAACACATAAAGAATACCACCAAGTCCATCTACAATAAAATACTGACATTAAGGCACCTAAGACCTCTACTAGCCCCAGATGACTTCAGAACAATATTCCAGACGCTTGTAACTCCACATTTCGATTATGCCAACATCATCCTGCACGGTCTCCCCAAAAGCACCCTCAATCCACTGCAGATGGCGATGAAAGCAGCAGCTCGCATTCTCTGTGGCATGTCCAGAAGAGATCACATCATGCCCATACTTATGGAACTACATTGGCTACCGTTATACTGCAGGATCATCTACAAGGCACTACTCCTATCTTTTAAAACAATTAACCAGTTATCACCCTCATCCCTCTCTGCACTCATCACCATCACCCCCAATAACAGGCTGAGAAGGTCAGTAGCAGCCAATATGCTGATTATACCAGTTGAGTCTACTAAATGTACTCAAACAACTAGGAATAGAGCCTTTACATTCTATGCACCGAGGTTCTGGAATAACCTCCCACCTCATATCTGATCAATCGGAGACCTCTCACAGTTCAGAAAAGCTCTTAAGCATCACTTATTCAGCCTTCACTTCGTCCACCCTAACCTAACACAACCACCTCCCGCATCTCAACTCACTCACGCAGCCTCTGATACTCCAACAACCTAACTCATGACGAAGTACACAACAGATCCGCCATCAGGCACACTCACAACGATTATTGATTACAAGGTCTTTTGAATTATGATTACCAACTAGTAATATAAACTGTAAATAGTTTTACAACAACCTCTGTTGTTGATTTGTATATAGTTACCCTTGTTAAAGTCACAAGTTCACAATCCTGTTATAATGTAAGCACAAGATCTTTTGTTCTGATGCAAAATTTTGTTATTTGTGAACCGCACTGATACTGAAAAGCGCGGTATATAAGAGCCTGTAAATAAATAAATAAATGGGATGGAAAGCAGAGGCTGGACATTGGTTGGGGTCATAAGGGGATGGAAGGTAGAAGCTGGACATAGTGTAGGGGGGTCATAGGGTGATGAAGGGCAGATGCTAGATACAGGGTATCAGTCAGGAGGATAATGGGCAAATGCTGGACACAGAGTATGGATATACAGTAGGGGGTATAGGGAAGAGGCTGGACACAGGTTAGGGGTGGAGGGCAGACGCTAGACACAAAGTGGGGGGGGGGGGATAGAGAACAGATGCTGGACAGGTGTGAGAGAGGAAGGAGTTGCTAGAGATGGGATGGAGGAGAGAGAGGGAGATATTGGACATGTAGAGGGGTGAGATTGGAGACACTGGACCCGCGTGAGGGAGAGAGGTGGAATGCTGGACATGGAGAGATAGGGTGAGAAAAAAGGGAGAGGCAATGATTGGGGGGGAAATACAAGATAGGGCAGGAGAGAAGTGGAGAGATGCTGAACACAGGGAGGGTGGTAGAAACAAAGAGAAAGAAGAGAATTAGTTAAAGACTGGGGAATAAGTGGCTGGGGAAGGATAGAGGGATAGGGAGTGAGAGGGCTGTCTGACAAAGTTTGAAAAGTGTAGGTGGACAGTAAAAAGAGGGAGAATGAGAATTAGAAGCAAGAAGGAGAAATGAAATCTGAGTTGATAGAGAAAAATAAATAGACGAAAGCTGAAAGGAATAGATCAATGTCAGAGATGAAAAGAAGTGAAGAAGACAGGCGGAAAGAGAAGTGACAGATGGATCCGAGACCCTAGAGGGTGAGTTAAGAAAAAATGAGAAAAGCAGAAATCAAAGAATGGGATCAACATGATTAGAGAAAAAAACGACCAGAGCAAAAGATAGAAAAGTGAATTTTATTTCAATTTAGTGACTGGAATATGCCTGTATTTGGACTTCATAGGCAGTCACGGTTTTTAAAGTGCCTGGCCGCCACAGGCTGAAGTGAAACCAAATATTCAGTGCTAGAATTTAGATATCGTTTGGCACTGAATATCCAGATTCAGTGCTGTTGGCACAGCTTTCCAGACAGCGGCCCGTCCTGGAACGATCCAGACAGTGCCATGGCGTTTAGAGGTGATTTTCAGCAGTGCTGGCCAGTTAGTGCCAATGAATATCCCTCTCAGCTGGAGTTATTGGGTTAACAGGTCCTGCTAACCAGATAAACTGCTTTGAATATTGGTTTTACATACATGATTTATCTTTATATGTTGCACAATACAGGGGCATCAGCAGCTCTTTCTGTTTATCTGGTGTTGAATTGCATGCAGTCTCTTTTATGGGGGGGGGGAGGGGTCCAATAAATTTTCTCTACAGAATTTTATTTTTATTTTATGGTAATTTATTCTATCTTTATTCTGAGTGTGTGAGCAAGGCCTGGTATTCCATCATCATGGAGTTCCTACTGTAAGTAAGGATCTGTAGTAATTCAGCTTGTTCGATTTTCCAAATAGATTTATGGATGTTCTAGGGCCCACTGCAATATTTACCGCGCTGCTTGTTTCTGGGTAGGCTCCTGGTGTGAGTTTTAAAAGTTGATGCTGTTATGATATGGTAGATTTTCTCTGTAGCTTCTGATTATTTTGTGACGTTTTGCATTACCTCACAATGGGCGTCATTTTAAATTGCTTAGACATGATTTGGACATCTAAAAACATGCACATGGACTTCTAGAACATGGGGACATCACCGGAACGATTACAGATATGGGGCTTTTAGAAATCTTGGCTGCAGGAACATCTACATAGGCAGGGGGTGTGACAGAGGCGTGTCTGGGTTGAGCCATGAACATAGACATCCCTGATTGATCTTAGAACCCTTGGGGACTTCTGTGCCCCTGTCCAAGTGCTCATTTTGGCACTAAAACCTCTAGAGTGTGTTGAAGGTTGGCACTACACTATCTTCAGTACTCTTCACAATGGCAATGTTATGCTTTGTGTCTTTGGGAAACGTTTTTTGGGTTTGCACCATCACTGCATGTCTCATAGACGTCCCTGGTATTAAATACTACACTGAGGACTTCTTTGTAGAGGTCCCTGCAGACGTCCATATCGGGCATGTCTATGTTTGTGAAATCCTGCCCGAACATGGACATGCTTGCTGATTTTAGGGGTATTCAGGCTTGGATGTCCCAGTTTGCATTTGGACATCCTTTGTAAAATGTGCCCTAATAGGTCCATGACTGGTGAGGAAGGCTGTGAAACACTACCTCTTCCTCCTACATTACCCAGAAACCAATGAAAGCTCAGCACCAATTACCGAGACCTCACAAATCTCCTCTGTCTGAAACCATAAGAACACATGACCAGCCTGTAAATTGTATATATTGTTATTGTATATAGTTACCCTGTTAGCCAAGTTGTTCTCCTGTTCATATGTAAACACAAAGTACTATTGGAAATGTGTATGTTCGTTGTTTATTGTAAACCGCACTGATGCTGAATAGCGCGGTATAAAAGAGACTTTAAATAAATAAATAAATAAATAAATAAATATTACTGTTACTGAGATGACACCAGAATCAGGAATTATTTTTTGTATGTTGACAGTGTTCTCCCCAGGACATTTTGAATGGGCACGCCATCCAGGTGATTTTATTGACCGCTCGGCTAACTTAATCTGATGAATTGACAAGTCAAGATAATGAGCAGGAATGAAATCATGAAAGACTACTAGTTATGTTGTCTGCTGCAAGCCGGCTTATAATGGGGCCATCTGGCAACTCCTTCATGCCATCTAGCTGGTAAAACTTTCTAGGGAGAACACTGTTGATTTCTATGGGAAATGTCCTCTGCACACATTGTTGGGAGAAGGTTTCTTTGGATGTAGAATATATGTTCAAAAATAAAAAGTGAGAAGCACAGCTCAATTTAAAACAACAAGATAAAATTAGCTGTGGTTCCTACTTTTTCATTTTGCTCCTTCATATGTGATCACCAGGCATCTTCCTTTGTTTTGCAGAATATATATTTATATTTGATATCATGCCAAACCAGTGTGCAATATCAGGGATTGGTAGAATGTATTTAACATTAGATTCCCAGGCTATATAATTAAGTCACTAAAATATTTGCTGCATAAAAACAGCACTGCAAAGTTTTTAAAAAACCTTATATAGCCTGCAACTATATTGCTTTCTTAATTCTTGGGGCAACCACCTGACTTGTGCTATGGATGAGGGGTCCTTGACTTGAACTCTGTGGAGACCCCTGCATTTTGGCTATGGAGTAGTGGTGGTGGTGGTGATGAGGGGGAGGAGGGCGCCACCACCAGCTCATCTCTCGCCTCAAGCAGCAGATTGTCTTGGGATTATGTGCATGTCTTTTCCATACAGTCCCGATGGCGGAAAGATCATGCATTGCACAGCACCAGCCCCAGCTTCATGTCTTCTCTGAGTTAGCGGCAGCAGTTGATGCTGCCTGTAGCATTAACTTCCAGTGTGCAGGACCATTGAATTGTATATAAGAACATAACATAAGAACCTAAGAAATGCCATACTGGGTGAGCCCAAGGTCCATCAAGCCCAGTATCCTGTTTCCAACAGTGGCCAATCCATGTCACAAGCACCTGGCAGGTTCCCATAAAGGTACACAGGCTCCACAATGCTCATCCCGCGGCAAGCAATGGATTTCCTGGGTCCTCTTTATTAATGGTTTATGGACCTTTCCTCCAGGAACTTGTCCAAACCTTTTTTAAACCCAGCTAATTAACAGCTTTTACTATATCCTCCAGTAACAAATTCCAGATTTTGATTACGCACCGAGTGAAAAAATATTTTCTCTTATTACTCTTAAATGGGTTATGTTGTAGCTTCGTTGCGTGTCCCCTAGTCTTTCTACTTTTTGATGGCATAAGCAACTGATCTACATCACCCGTTCCATTCCATTGATTAATTTATAGACCTCTATCATATCTCCCCTCAGCCGTCTCTTTTCCAAGTTGAAAAGCCCTAACCTTTTAAGCCTTTCCTCATAGAGGTATCCTTCCATTCCCTTTACCATTTTGGTGGCTCTTTTCGGTACCTTTTCTAATTCTGCTAGAATTATGCATCAGAATTGAATGCTACAAGCAGCACTGGCTGCTGACTCAAAAAAGAAATGAGGTACGAGAAGGAGATGGGCAGGTGAAAAGTAAAAAGAAGATTGAGGACAAAAGAGTGAAATTTGAGTGGATAGAGAGGGAGGAAAAAAAGAAATGGAGCAAAGAGCAAAAATAGAAAGATATATGAGGGCAAATATAGGGAGAGAATGAAAAAAGACAGGAGAGAGAAGAAAGGACAAATGGACAGCAGACACTGAAGAGTTAGCAGAAGACAGACAAGAGAAGTAAAAGAGAGAGACCAGGGCAATTGCAACAGAAAGATAAAATGCCCAAACACCACAATTTAGAAAAAAAAGTATTCTATTTTGAATTTATTAACTGGAGTATGTTAGCTTTGGGAAGTGTGCATCACTGACATTTTTGTGTTTTGTTCAGTTCAAGAGGAAATGAATTTCTAGTTTTCTTTTTCTAGTGCTGTGGTGCATTCCAAATTTGGCTTCTTGGATTTCCCAATTCAATTATTGTCTTCATAATTCTAAACTGTGATCTCTTGCATTATATTTGGTGATGGTCTATGTTTTGCATGTATGATCAAACTGTGGTATTCTGTTTGTGTAGTTTCTGTGCAGCAGTCCAGCTTGTTCTCTTTTCCCAATAGAAGGTTTAATATCTGCAGTACTGCCTTTTGATAGGTAGGGTTTGGTGCTGTGTGAGGCCTGGTAGTGTTGTTATGGTATGATAGGTTTGCTATGGGTTCTAAATGAATAGGGGTTTGTGGTAATGTACCTGGCAATTGACACTGAAGGATAGTAACATAGAAATATAGCAGCCTTTCTTTAACCTCACTATACCTGCAAATGGTATTCAGACACTCATTAAAGGGCATACTTACTAAAGATTAAAGCACATTAACAAATATTAATGCATGATAAGTGCAGCAGCACCTATTGAATGCATGTTAATGTTTAGTAAACATGTCCATAAGTCATTGCTGGGACAAAATGAGGCTTCTGAATGGCCCTTTTGGAATCAACGGGGGGGGGGGGGGGGTGTGGAAAGAGAGGGAGGGGCAGCACAGTAATTATTCGCACAGGGCAACAAAAAACATAGCACCGGCCCTGGCTACATTCTGTATGCATTGCAAGTTGTGCAACAGTAGAGAAATATAGTAATATAGTAAATGACGGCAGATAAAGACCAGTATGGTCCATCTAGTCTGCCCAGTAAGATGGCAGGAGTAGGTGGTAGGTGCCACTCTGTGCAGGCCACCCCTCCCCATGTCTTTGTTTAGGGGTGAACCCACCGCTCCATGCAGGACACCCCTATCTGTTGAGAAGTTAAATGAAGATAGAAATCCATTTCCTCCTGTACTGAACAAAATGCAAAGCTTAGGAAATGTGTATTCACAAAACTGACATGTTCCAATGACTAAAACTCAAAAGAAAATTATTTTCTGCACCTTTGATCATTTTATTTTTCTGACTGGGTTGGTCTTGGACTTTTATTTTTTTTGCTTTCTCCTTTTCAATTTTTCTAAGTCTTCTTTTCCTTTTCTGCTTCTTCTCTCTGAAACAACTGTCTCTGAGAATAATCCTCCCTGTTTTTCTCTCCATCTCTCTCTTCTGTCTGTACCTATCCCTACGCAGGTTTTATTCATTCTCTGCCTCTCGGTTCCTTCCTAGTCACTCATTCTGTCCACTGCCTGTAACTTCTTTCTTGTCTTCTACTCTCTAACCAGCCTCCCATTCCCACCCTCTCCGAAATCCTTCAAAGACACATCCCTTTCCTCTCTCTCTCACTTCTCTCCACAGGCTCCTGCCCCTTTCTACTACCTCCCAGACCCTCTTATGTCCTTCATACCATCTCTTCATCCCTCTCTTTCTTCACTGTCTCACACCCTCACAATCCTTCTAACATACCCCTACTCATACCCCTTCTCAATCACTTAGTTCCCACTATCCTTCTAATCCCAGAGTCCCTAATCCCAGTCCCAACCCTCCTCTGTTATCCAATCACCACCCAAGCCCCGAGTTCTCATGCTCTGCTTAATCCCCAGTCTCAGAGTATGCTCTCTTTGGTTTCCCCACAGCCTTGCCTAACTCTGAGCCCCCGCTCTCCCACGATCCCCAGTATTCAGTCTTATCTCCTTACCGTCTTTCCCGATATCCATTCCCCTGCCTGCCCTCCTCCTCCAGTATTGCTTGTTTCTGCCCAGCCCTTTTTTCCAGCATCGATCCCCCTGTTTCTCCCCCTTTCCAGTATCTGCCTCTTTCCACGCCTTTCTCTGCAGCACCTGCAACAGGAGTTCTCCTAGGACAAGCAGGATTTGTCAGCCACACCTGGTGACGTCTCCGATGGCGCTGTACACGGAAGTGCTCTCTAGAGCTCAGAATCTTTCTGAGCATGAGCCAGAGGCCCAACCCTAGCCAGCCAGTCTTTTTTCTTCCGCCGTGCCTACACCACGCGGATCCTGCTCTCTCAAGCCAGAGAAGATATTTTAACGATATATACTCACAGAAGATGCCATCTACAAAACCAGGATTCAAGAAATGCAGCCACTGCTCTACGAAGATGAGCAGCTCAGATGCCCACGACTGGTGCGTTAGATGCTTGGGTGCTGGTCACCAGGTCCTGGACTGCCAGCACTGCTCCCAGATGTCCCCCAGAGCTCTGAAGTCTAGAAGCCACGCTTTGAAAGACTTCCTTGCCTCGCAGATCACAGAGCTTCCAAAAATTGCTTCACCGGCATGGGATGCACCCTTAGGGGCCTTCATCCCCGGCCGTTCAGCTCAGGACTCCCCTGCTAGTAATGAAGCTCCTGCGACGAACGAGCCTCACACGATGAAGACGTTTGACTGTCGCAGCTCTAAAGGTAATAAAGAGGCAAAGCGGCATGCTCCTGAGTCCTCCTCCGGCCTCCGCGGCTCCCCCAGTACCATCAGGAACCCCCATGGAGACTCACACTATCCTGACCACACTGCTGCTCCAGGGGGCGGCCATCTTGCTGATGTCATCACCACAAGCCCCACCCCCTCATCCTCCATTGTCCAGAGTCAAGGATCGCAGAGCTACGCCCACCAAAGTCCATTGGGCAGCAGCACAGGCTCTCCCCTCGACGTCATGGAGCTTCCCCGACTCTTGGCACAGGCTCAGGACTGTTACCCCATGCCGGCACCGTGTCCTCCCCAGCACCACAGGGCCGGAATAGTGATCGCAGTGGCAAAGAGGGCAGTGTCCGCGACCGGTGCAACCAGCATGACCGTTGCAGGGATTGAAGCGCCGGTCACAGAAAAACCGATAAACATCATCGGAGCAGACACCAGAGCAGGGATCACAGCCACAGGAGACACCACAGCTCCCGCAGCCCCGGCACCTCCAGAAACGATCATCGCCTGAAGCGGAAGTGGCACACAGACAATCCCAGCCCAGGATCTAGACCAGGCAAGAGACTCTCTCAACCAGCACCTACAGCAGCACAACATTTTGGGGCAGCCACCACCCCCACCGTGGCACTATCCAACCAAGATGCCATACTGCAGCTGCTGTCCAGCCTCACAGATCTCTTACGTGATGGCTTCAAAGATACATCCACCCAGAACGCAGTTTCGGAAGGACCACAAGACTCTAGTGCTGAATCTGATAACCTACGAGACTCTAACCAGAGCTTTGCCAGCAGCGCCTCTGCAAGTTCCGAATCCACATCCTTCCTGAGCTTAGGGGAGGAGGAAGAGGAACTGACACCTCTCGGGTCCAAATCCCCTAAGACAAAAGCGGCCTCGGTGCAGAGTTCGGAGAGAGTTTCCACAGGGGCATCCGTAGACACTGAGCCGGCCCCAGCTGCTCCGCCTCCTGAGGACCTCACATACCCCAAGTTTTTGCGCAAAGTGGCTTCCGCCCTCAACCTCACCCCCCCAGAACCTCAAAGTGAATGCCCGGAGGTCCTCATGTATCTCAACGCTCCAAAGATGCCCATCACCTTACCACACACACACAAAACTATGGCAGAGCCCGGCCTCCTTTCTGGCATGCCCCAGGAAACTAGATGCAAAATACCAGGTACAGCAAGCGCCTGGATTCAGAAAAAGCCAGCTGCCTCATCACTCCATAGTTGTATCCTCAGCCCTAAAGCGCATCAAGTCCTCCCGCAACCATGCCAACTCTCCCCCCGGAAAAGACCCCAAGCTCCTGGACGACGTTGGGAAGAAAGTCTTCCAAGGAGCTATGCTTAATGCACGAATTACTGCACACCAGTTTCAACATATACTCTTCCAGGACACCCTGCTGGCGACCCTCAAGGACACCTTAACAACCCTTCCGCCCGAGGAAAAAGCAAAAGCGCTATCCATAATTGGGGACCTAAAGGAGTGCGGGAAGCACCTCATCAGCATGATACACGACGCCTTTGAAGTTGCGACTTGCACAGCCGGCACTGCTATCTCCACTCAGAGGCTAGCATGGCTTCGAGCCTGCGTGAAGACACCCATGAGTGCATCGCGGATGCGCCCTGCAACGGAGAATCACTCTTTGGGGAGAAAGTTGCAGACACCATCAACGATATGAAGGAGCACTGCTCCACACTACAGACCCTCGCCGAGGATGGCCTGGAGTGCCACTCCAATACCAAGGGTACATATAGCCAAAGATCCTACCCCACTCACAAAGGGTACAACACCTACCACAAATGGCAACAACCTCGCTACAAGCAGGCAGCCTACAGATCCTCATATGGAGCCCCACATCAACAGAAGCACCAAATGGACAGAAAGCAAAAGAAACAACCGCCTCTGTCAGGCAAAAACAAACCGCCTTTTTGACAACCAACCTGCGGAGGAACGGGCAACCCTTCCAGTTGGGGGACGGTTGACCGCCTTCTGGGACTCCTGGCAACTTATTTCCACAGACACGTGGGTCCTGCGGATTATCCAGGAGGGGTACCGCCTGCCTTCCTGTCTCCCCCTTACCAGTGCTCCGCCCAACCGTCACCCAAAGACAGCGAAACATCCCTGCCAATGCACCAGGAATTACTGCACCTCCTGACAACCCAAGCTATCGAACTGGTGCCTCTGAGTCAGACCAACCTGGAATTCTACTCCAGATTTTTCCTGGTACCGAAGAAATCGGGAGGGATGCGCCCCATCTTAGACTCAAGGAACTTAAACAAGTTTATCTTTGAGGAGAAGTTCCGCATGTATTCACTGGACTCGATACTCCTCCTTCTCCAGCCCGGAGATTGGATCGCATCCCTAGGCCTTCAAGACGCATACACACATGTCCCAATCCACCCACAGGACAGAAAGTATCTGCGTCCTTGGAGGTCATTATCAATACAAGGTCCTCCCATTCGACCTCTCACCAGCACCACGGGTGTTCACGAAGTGTGTGGCCGTCGTGGCGGCACACCTGCGGAAACAGGGCATCCATGTCTTCTCATATCTGGACGACTGGCTTCTATCATCACCATCACCGCGGGAGACTCTGTGGGACATCAGACGGATTATCCGCCTACTCACTGCCCTCAGATTCCTGGTGAACCACCAGAAGTCACAACTCGTCCCCACTCAGCGTCTGGAGTTCATAAGGGCTGACATAGACACCGTGGAGGCGAAGGCTTTTCTCCTAGTGCAGAGAGCCGAGAAGCTGGCCGCCCTAGCCATGGCAGCCTCCCTTCAAACAGTTTCAACGGCCCGGTCCCTCCTACGTCTTTTGGGCCATATGGCCGCCACCACCCACGTGTTGCCTCTAGCACCACTACATATGCAAACTCTTCAGTGACACCTACGCTCGTGCTGGAACCAGCGCGCCCAGCCGCTTTCCACCAACATCGCTCTTCACGCTCGCACCAAGACGAGCTTCCGGTGTTGGACAGTCAAACAGAACCTCACGATGGGGAAGCAGTTCCAGCAACCCAGTCATCAGATCACCATCACTACCGATGCATCCCGGACGGGATGGGGGGGCCCACATGGGCCACCTACGCACACAAGGGGCCTGGACAGCGACAGAGGCGGGCCTTCACATAAAACTCCTGGAACTCAGAGCCATAAGGTACGCACTACATGCCTTCCAGCTACATATCAAGAACAAGTCAATTCTGGTACAGGCAGACAACCAGGTGGCCATGTTCTATATCAACAAACAAGGAGGAACAGGCTCACGACCTCTGTGCAGGGAGGCGCTCCATATCTGGGCGCTAATCTTAACGAGACGCTGATGGATAAGAGCATCCTATCTCCCGGGTGAACAGAACTCCCTGGCAGACAGGTTGAGTCGGCAGCTGAGCCCACATGAATGGACCCTGAGTCCCCAGGCCACTGCCCATATCTTCAGCCGCTGGGGCCAGCCGGAGATCGACCTCTTTGCTACAGACCAGAACAAGAAATGTCCCCTGTTCTGTTCCAAACATCTGTCAGTCCACAGTGTGGCATCGGATGCCTTTGGCGTGTGCTGTGGGGAGTGGTCTCTTGTATACCCCTTACCACCCACCCCCCTGATCTCCAAAACACTGCAGAAGGTGATCCAGGACAGGGCCCAGGTCATCCTCGTGGCCCCATACTGGTCCCGTCAGATGTGGTTCCCAACTCTGATACGCCTCGTGCAGGAGCAGCCCCTCCACCTCCCTCTACACCAGTCCATGCTGACCCAGGATGACGGACTCACGCTGCACCCCACCCTGAGGGCCCTGGCGCTAACGGCGTGGAGATTGAGCAGATGACTCTCTCTTCATTTCACGTTTCGGAACAGGTACAACACATCATTCTGGCAGCCAGGTGACCGTCCACCAGGAAATCCTACGGCCTCAAGTGGAAGCGGTTCAGACTTTGGTGTGCCCCTAGAGGGCTCAACCCCTCCGAATGCCCGGTCCCGTGCGTCCTACAGTACCTTGCTTCGCTCTCGGAACAGGGACTCAAAACCAACTCTGTCCGGGTGCACCTATCTGCTATTGCAGCATTCCACGAGCGCTCGGGCGACGGAACCATCGCCTCACTACCCTTGGTGGCTAGCTTCATGATAGGGTTGAACAACCTATGACCTCCAATACGGGCCCCTGCCCCTGCTTGGTACCTGAACATTGTTCTCCAGCAGCTGACCTGGGCGCCCTTCAAACCACTACTTACAGCCTCAATGAAGCACCTGACATGGAAAACCCTATTCTTGGTGGCCATCACCTCCGCACGCAGAATCAGCGAACTTCAGCCACCGTATACCCAATTGTTACAGGACAGAGCCACCCTTTGCACTCACCCCAGGTTCATTCCAAAGGTGGCCTCAGAGTTCCACATCAATCAAGCCATCGAACTGCCCACATTCTACCCTGAGCCGCACTCCTCTCCTGAGGAGGAGAGGCTACACACCCTGGACTGCACCAGAGCCCTCCGAACCTATATCTTCAGGACAGGTCCTCTCTGGAAGGGCTCTCAGCTATTCGTATCCTACAATTACAACAGACCAGGGCGCCAGGTCACAAAACGTACCATGGCCCAATGGATCTCGAGGTGTATCTGCCTCTGCCATGAACTGGCAGGCGCACACAAGGCCCCGAATGTAGGACCACACCAGCTCAGGGCGCTGGCGACCACTATTGCGAATCTGCGCTCCATCCCTCTTATCGACATCTGCAGAGCCGCCACTTGATCCTCCGCCCATACCTTCCAGAGGCATTACTGCTTGGACTTGGACACGCAGGCGCGCTGCGCTTTTGGACAGGCAGTCCTTTCCACTGCCAACAACATCAACCCCGATAGGGGACAGTGACTACCTTACGGCCACGTTGGCCTTGCTGTCAGAAACTAGCCCCCGGCCATGTTGACCTTGCTGTGTGGCCATGTTGGCCACTCATTCACTCGACTTATGCTAGTGACAACCTTCCGACCATGTTGGCCTTATTGTTCGGCCGACCATGTTGGCCCTATTGTTCGGCCATGTTGGCCACTTCAACGATATACTTGCTACTGTTCATGTGTGACAATGTTAACCGAATAAAAGCTATTCAACTTCACCTTGCCTCGGCCTCCTTTTCCACTGCTATTCCGCGCTATCGCACAGCTAGGGAGGCACCAGGTGTGGCTGACGAATCCTGCTTGTCCTAGGAGAAAACTGGGTTACTTACCTGTAACGGGAGTTCTCCATGGACAGCAGGATGAGTCAGCCACACATTCCCGCCCACCTCCCCAGGCCAAGCTCGGCCTCTGCACGCCCCTAGCCATGGACACGCTGGGCACAGCTGGAGATTCACTGGCGGGCTAGTGGGTTGGGCCTCTGGCTCATGCTCAGAAAGATTCTGAGCTCTAGAGAGCACTTCTGTGTATGGCGCCGTCGGAGACGTCACCAGGTGTGGCTGACTCCTCCTGCTTTCCACGGAGAACTCCCATTACAGGTAAGTAGCCCAGTTGTCCTCCCCATGAGAATGAAGAGTGTTCATGGTGCTTGCGGGCTGTGCTTTCAACAGCTGGAGGAGCAGTAGGGAGCAGATGGACCGACTCCTGCTGCGTCTGTGCTAAAACAGTGGAGGCTGCAGAGAGTGGAGGAGACAGCAGTGGGGCTAGAAAGGACGGGACAGAAGTGCAGGCAGTCACAGGAAAGGAGGAGCAGCTTAGAGGACAGCAACTATGCCTCGGGCCTCATTCTGCTCCTTTTATTTGTTTGAAGCCAATTGCAAAATTTGAATCACGAAAGACATTACAGAGCTCCACAGCTCAAATTCTGCATTCAGTGCCAGGGGCCAGAGGAAGAAGAGAATGTGTCTTGATGGACCGTTGCTCCTCTCTGCTTGTCTTGAAGAGGGAGTGGTAGGATGATGGGAGTGGGAGGGAGAGAAGGCTGAGGAGGTGGGGGGAGGGGATGATGCTGAACTCAGGCCTAGGGAAGGGGAAGAGGGAAAGGGTGCTTTCCCTTTGCTAATTCAGGTGTATCTGAGTGGGGGTCAGGACTGGCCCAAGGGTTTCTGCTATCCTAGGCAGAGGCCCTGGCTGTGCCTCCCCCGCCCCCCCCCCTCCGTGGCAGTGGCAGGCCTTGTGCTTCAGTGGCAATGGGGCAGCATGGAGGGGGGGCAGGCCACCTAGTGGATGGGCTGGCTCTGATGAGGGCACTATGAAATTAACTTCTTGTGGTGCTGGCTTAGTTCAGTAAAAGTCTTTATTGTTTGGTATCCCGTCTTTCCTTCTATCCAGGCTACTTTTTAGATAACCATAATGAATATGCATGAGATGTATAAATGCAAATGTATACAAATATAGCCCCTCCCTCCATCTGCCTATCCCGCCCAAATGAAACAAACTACGCCCATGCTAGAGTGCTCTAGTTCTAGTTGACCATCATCGCTGCTTTCATACTCCCTGGGTTTAGGTAGCACGTCCTCTATTGCAAGCATGCTTGACTGATCTTGATCTCAGATTCAGGGTGTATTCTTCATTTCAATTTCCAAACTCAGGCGGTGACGTACATGCTCCATTTCAATGTGTTATCGTGGGAAAGGAATTATGAAGAACTCGTACGGAAAGAGCCCCGAGCATCAGCAACTGGTACAACCTGCTCAAATCGCCACCACCTTTCAAACTGGTTTCACCACACAGGAGAGGCAGGCGAAGATGAAAGAGTCAGCGGCAGGGACACGTTGCTCTTATCAGGCTCTAAAACAAACAAACAAACAAACAAAAGAATGCACGGCTAAGATGCAACCTGGCATTCACTCCCTCCTCCTGCAAACACGCTCCTCGCCCGCTGGAACTGGGACAGTCTAGCAGAGAGGGAAGGCGAGCCCGAGTCTCGCGAGAGCTGAGCTGGCTGGGATCGCTGCTGCACCTGCTGCCCGTGACCTGGCTGTGACGCTGTTCTTCTGCCACCTGCCTCCCTTCAAAGTTTTCATGCTGCGCGGGGGTGACACAGTGCTCCCTACAATGAGTGCTCTTTGGAAAGAAGTCTTGGTGGAAACTCTGCTTGGTATGCTACTTTGCTTCTTTGTACGGATGTAGATATAGATGCAAACGTATAGCCAGAAATTAAAACCTGTATCCATTAAAAACGCCCATATTCTATATCTAATACACAATCTATTTTACTGTATTGCATTTGTATTTTATACTTAAAAAAAACAAATGGGCATCATTTAGGTATGTCAGTGAAAAGAGAAGAAAGCGTAAAGTTGCGGTAGCTATTAACGTAAGGGTAAAATGACAATTATGCCAAAAAAAAAAATCCTGCTGTTGGGTTAGATGCCGAGACAAACTTATGCAGGCTGCACTATAATGACAGTGACTCGAGTCGTATCAGTGTTGCACCCACAGACAGGCTAAGCAAGCAGGAGGAGTTGGACGGCGACAGAGCGAAATGGAGCTCACGGATTCTCCGAAGTTATCTCGGGGCGATGTCTCCATCGGCAGTCAGGAACCTCGCTCCTCGGCCGGGCTTCCTGCAGCTTGTGCTTGCTTGCTGCCAAGGAGAGCTTCCTTACCATGAGTTGCTGCTGGCAAGCTCAGTGAGCAACACAGCACCCTTAGACCTTAAGAGATGCCATTAATATTAAATGTTAGTTTATTATAAATCACTGTCAATAATACATATACAACAAAGCCCATTGTTTTTTGTAAAGATGACGATTTTATTCAAAGAAACTTAGTGACCTCCCGGGAAATGATTTTTTACAGAGCCATGAAGCAGTGCTACTGTGAATCCAGCACTGTGATCGGTTGGAGCTCTTTCATTAGTTTGTAGATGGGATTCAAATGAGTTGAAAATAAATTCACAGAGATTACAGGTCTTGGCAAATTGCACCAGCACTCAGGACAGAATTATGGCATAGGCAAACTCAGCACATGTCAAGGGCTTAGATGTCTATGTGGGGCCCTCTCAGATGCGTACGTCAATGGCTCCCAAGGTAGACTGCACTATTAAGCCAGCTGTTTGCAGAAAGAAGAGCAGGGAGAGGGGGGACCAGAGCCACCACTATCCACAGATGGGACAAAAATGGCATTGAAACTTGGTGACACAAGAAAAGAGCCAAATGAAATTCTTAATGATGCAATGTTTTTCAGGAAGTGGTAGTGGAGTTCAGTTTTTTTCCCCAGTGGAAGGTAATGAAATCAGAACAGCAGTTTATTGGCTTTTGTTTCTGTAGCCCTCTAGCCCAGGTGCAGACTTTACAGCAGTCCTTAAGCTGTTTGGCAGGCTGGGAGTACACAGTTCAAAGGGTTTTTCCATTTCAGGTTCTTTGAATGGGGACCAGAATATGCTGGGAGGACCTTGGAACTCAGACTCCTCTCACACCTCTTCCCTTTTCAAAATAACTGAGTTCAGTGCAGAGTTTGTGTTCGGAACCAAGGGTTTACTTAAACTTTAGGGTCACTGGTACAATATTTAGAACAATTGGCAAAAAGCAACAAGAACTATATTACAGACAGTTTATTCCTGCTCTTTCCTCCATTTCTTACAATCAGATCAGTTTTTCTTCATTTCACTCTGTTGATGTCTCTCCACTCTTTCATCTCTAATACTTTGTATGTTGTTTTTCTTTCCTGAGTGAGAACTGTTTGCCTTCATTATTACTCTTTGCCAGTGTACATGGAACTGGTGGTGATGTAGGCACAGGGTCCCTGCAACTGTCCTGGATTCACTCCTTGCTCTGGAGCTGCTGTTCACCAAGGAGCTCCTGAGTTCCTCCCTTTAGAGCTGGTGGCCTCTGAAAAGTAGGTTCAGAGAACTGCTCTGCAGGTGCCCCTGGCTCAGATGTTCCTTGATCCTCGAGATGGTGTTTTCTTGGCGCTTCTTCCATGTTTCTCAGTGAATGGATGTCGTCTAGGGAGGACTTCACGCCACTTGAGCCGAAGTGCTAGCAGATTTTGCACAATCGCTCCTTTTTCCCTTGCACTCTACTCCTCTGCCCGTGACTTCGACTCCCCGCGGGCAAACAGACGAGGCCTTTGTTGGCTTACTTTTCTTCTCCTGCCCATGGGGGATGGGCAGCCTGCTAACTTCGGGATCGCCGTTGCATTTTTTTAGGTGGTGGGGCAAGAAAATCCCAGGCGCCAGGTGAAATGTTTTGGTCGCCATGGCAACCTGGCGCCTGAGGTTTGTCGAGCCCTGATTTAGGCATAATGCTAAAGAATGAAATTATGCTGTTAGTGAGAATGAGATGTGAGTGCTGTAAGCTGCCCGTAGTATGTGTGCAAGATGGCCACCATTATATCTCTCTTGATGGGGAAGGGTTGAAGCAGTAAAGATGTTAGCTGCTCTGGTGATCCTCTATTATTTTGGTATGATCTCAGTACAACTCTCAAAGAAATTTTATACTAAATTAGACAGAATTCTGATGGGCTTCTATGGAAAAAGAAAATGCCATGTATTGCAGTAAGCAAGTTCCAGATGTGCAGGGAATTTGGAGGGGTTGGGTTCACAAATATTTTACAGTATCATTATGCACCAGGGGATATCCTGGACTGCAGCACATCTGATGAGCCTTCTCCTTGTTGGGTTCAGTTGGAATATGATCTGGTTGTGCCTTGGCCCCTGACATCCTTATTGGGTATATAATCTCCACAGCAGCTATGCTGCGGATCTTGAGTTTATTGGATAAGTGTTTCCCAGTTAAGGTGGAAAGCACGATAGTCCCCAATTTGGTATAATTCATGCTTTAAGGTTAGTAAGTGGAAGCTTGTCTGGCAGTTCTAGATTCAGGGAATATTGTTTAACAGGTTTTTATACCACTTTATCATTTCAATCAAACCAGTTACATTGTAACTTTAAACTTGGTAATGTACATTAAACAGTGAAATTGATAACTTGTAATTTTTTTTCTGAGGCAATGGAGGGTTAAGTGACTTACCCAAGGTGTGCTAGAGAGAATCAAACCCTGATCTCCTGATTCTCAAACCAGTGCTCTAACCATTAGGCTACTCCTCCATGCCAGGTTAGTGTGAGATGGAGATCAACTGATGTCTTTCCATAAATTTGGCCTCCCTTTTTCACAATGTTATTATAAGTGGCTACAATTGTTTCATGTCCTGAGTACATGGTGTGGCTCCTACCAGGGTCTAGCAGAGGTACTCAAATCCAGTCCTGGAGGGCCGCAAACCAGTCATGTTTTTGGGATATCCCTAATGAATATGCATGAGATATATTTGCATGCACTGCCTCCATTGTATTTGAATCTATCTCATGCATATTCATTAGGGCTATCCCAAAAACCTGACTGGTTTGCGGCCCTCCAGGACTGGATTTGAGTGCCTCTAGTCTAGTGACTACTTCCTTCTTAGATAAGTTGTGTCATAGGATCCCTGCAGCAGCTGTTTTCTACAAGACATTAAGTACAATACCAGGTAACAATAAAAGTATGGATCTGCTAAGCATTTGGGTGAAAGATCTTGGCAGAGGACTGGTGTGTTTGTTGTGTTTTCCTTCAGCCTCGGTGTTGCAGTCACTATATTTTTCAGAGCACAAGGTAAATATGGGCGCCATGGAAACTGCATAGAATTGATCGGAGTATATCTAACAGGAGTTAATCTTGTTTGTCGGTAACTGGGACATTAGAGCATGTTCTGTTTTATCGTTGTAATATTCAAGTATTTTGGTAACAGATACGGGGTAAAATTCAGGATGTGCTGTGCTTTCAGGAAGCCCTGATGTATGAGTCTCCCCTGTACTCTTTGGGGCTGAGGAATAGAAAGCTCTTGGATTTTGCTGCTCTCCAGTTCTATAGATGATTATCCCATTGCTCTGTCCGTCTCACTTGTAAATATGAGGCAGCAATGCTGGAAAGAAAAGGGAAGTCTTGGCTCCTGAATACTTTCAGGGTTGCATGTAAATACAGCTGTTGTGATATCTGGATTGGTCTGAGTGGGAGGCGTTTACGTAATGTAAGAGTGGGGAGAAACAATTGTCTGGAGCTTTTCTGCTGAAATGTTCTTGTATTTTGTTTGATATTTAAAACAATAATATTGAAATAAAAAAGAAAAAAAATATAAGAAGCCAAATAGTCTTGTTTGCATGAGTCTTCACACTGTATGCCATAACAAGCCAAATTAGCTCCATTTTGAAAAATTGCCTTAAGATGCATATATATAGCTCAAACAAATCAAGCACCCAACACATCCCTCACACAACTAAGTTTTATCCTCACTGCATGTACAACACACACACTTTACCTGATTGCTTGCTGTGATACCACCTTGATTATTAAGATAAGGCGGTTTAGAAATACTGTTAAATAAATAAAAAAATAAATAAATATTAAATTACGTGGATCCCACCTGAGTCCAATCACTATAGTTGTGCCGATTGAAATATTCTTGGATGAAGAATCAAGCTGTTTCTGTTGTATGAAGTGATGTTTTATTTCTTGTCTTTCAGATTGCTCTGAGCATTTATTTGTTCTGAAGCAGTGATCTTACTACTTGTCCCAGTTTCAGTGTTGGCTCTGTCACTGAAAAAAAATCCACAGGTGACACTATTGGACAAACTGCAGTTTTAAACCCTCCGGTCAGCAGTTCACAGCAGCCATGGGTGTTCACCATAGGCAAGCGATGAAGGAGTGCACCTAAAGGGCAGGACCTGCTCCTTTGGGCGCTCCTTCTGGCATCTCCCTGGGCACCTTCTTGACCTCTTTGGATTTAATCTGCTGTTTGTTAGTTTAGCTTTGCCTTTGGTTTTGGGGCAATGTGTTTGTCTAAACCCATATCAGTAATGCAGAATGTGCAGGTTAAATCCTTATTGCAGCATGGATATGATCATGGGATTTTGGTGGGGGGTGCCAGGTGTAGGCCAGTCAAGGTCTGTCCCATGAAGTAGTCCCTCAAGTAATGTAGGCCATAGTAGATTTTCTGCAGTCCTGAATGTTAGCTGTATTGATGTGCGATTGATTACATCAAATGTATTATAGCTGATGATTTCTGGTTTTCAGTTTTCATTGCTGTTTGTGGCAGAGTCTTGATTGCCCATCAAGTTTCTCCATTCTTAATAAACAACTAAAAAGGAAAGTTAGTTTATTCTAAGAATTTATCTGAGTATAAGATTGTTCTGCCCACCTTTAGGTTTTGGGAGGTACATTTTTTTTTGTTTGGAATATGAAAATCTTAGTTTTCATTGTATTTGTTTATTAGCTGTCCCCTATATGTGGAGCATCAATAGATGAGATACCTTCATTGATTTTTGCTTTATTGCACAAACGTTCTAGTCCTCAGCAACTTTAATATTCATGTTGAGAACCCAACATGTTCTCATGATGACATTTTGATGTCACTTAAGGAAGAGCTTGGCTTTGGTTTTGTTCAGTTGGAGGACAACCTTACTCATTCTGCTGGTCATGTTCTTGATGTAGTGTTTGTACTGGAGCCTGAGTTTGTTGTTGAATCCAGGGCAGTGGTGACTCTTATATCCTGGTCTGATCATACATTTATTTCTTTTAAGCTAAATTTAGTTTGATCTCATGTGATTGAGGGTCAAAGGAAGAAATGGGTAAGGCAGCTTAAGAAGGAACCTTGAAACAGGTAGTATGGTTATGTAAGGACTTTCCTTCCAGTTTTGGAGGCATGCTCTCAGATGAGCAAATGCCTGAGTGGGATAATTTTTTCCATTTGTTTTGGATACTAGAGATGGTTGTGAATACTGGTAGCTCAGGTTGGAGATCATGGTGTTTGGTTGTTCTCTGAGCTTGGCAACTTGATTGCAGACATTTCGTCTCCATTCGAGGGGACATCATCAGTGCGAGGATCAGGGTGGTAATGTACTTGAATGTTGTGTTTGTACTTATATTGGGTTCTATGTGCTGTTGGCTGAAGTGGTTGGTTGAATTGAACAGATACTCGTGAGCCGTTGGTTGATGTAGAATGTTCTGGTTGGTTAGTTTGGATGGGAGGACATCAGCGTTCTGATTGGCTGGCTGGTTTCTCTGAAGGTTGTTCGGTGGTACCATTTTTGAGCATTGTTGAGGGTGTCTCAGTTGTTTAATCCATAGGGACTGGTAGACTGGGTCTATATGAATGTGTTTGTTTATTGAGTTTGTGACAGAAAAACTGGATACTGTAGCACTACTTAAGCAGGTGAATTGACCTTTAGAACATCATGATCCATGGTATCTTAAGGGCTTGAGCTTGTTAAAGTAGCATGTAACGCATGCGGAGAGATGCTGCCAGAAAAACGGATCTGCTGAAAATTTAGCCTAGTGTAAAGACTGTAATATGACATATAATAAGGCAGGCATCCAGTGCTGCTCTGGAGGATATACAGGGCTGAGACCTGAATAGGCTCTGCATGTCCGGGTGCTTCAGCCTTCCCCTGCTCTGCCCCCATTCCGCCCCCTCTCCACCTCCACCCCTCCCTCTCCTGCCCCCCTCTAGCGCTCCCTGCCCAAACCCTCTATATGTGCAGGGAGCACTGGGACAAGAATACCATCCTGGGCCTTATCGCAGGTTGTACATTTCACCTGGACTTACAGCCCTGCTATTTGGCTTCAGAATTTACCCCTATATATGTATATTTTATTGATTGCACATTGCCTTGAAGGATTTTTGAAGGGCGGTTAAGTAAATAAATAGACATAAATGTAATTTGAAACACAGGTCTAAACATGCCAAACATGGAGTTACTGGAATACAGATAAAGATAGAGAGTTGGGAGGGTTAGAAGACAATTTTAATGTGTTTGAATATTCCTTGGGACATTGTCAAGTCCATCATTATAAAGTAGAGAGAATTTGGCATCACCAAGACACTATCTCACTCGGCCATCCTTCCAACGTCAGTAGCTATGGGTTAAGGAAACTGCTAAGGAAGGTCACCTTCAGGTATTTGATTATTTTAAGAAAACTACAGAAGGTTCTGGCTTAGCTGGGGACAATGCTGATTAGTCAACAATTTCAAGATTGCTCCACAGCCACAGCCTATATGGGAGGGTGGCAAGAAGGCATCCATTGCTGAAGGACAGCCCATACGATGTGCAGCAGAGCATTGTTAAAGAGAGGCTGCACGCATGTAGGAGAGGATTTTGCGATCTGATGATGCCAGAGTGGAAGTTTTAGATCTCACTGCTAAACCATAGCAAAACATAAATTTCAACATATCAACTTGCTAACACTATATTTACAGTACAATTTGGTGTGGTAGTAGCAGTATTATGTTGTGGGGATGCTTCACAGCAGCAGGGACAAGGAGCTTGTGAAGACTGAGGGAAAGATGGTGCAAATTACAGGTAGATCCTGGAGGAAAATCTATCCCACTCTGCCATAGACCTGGGACTAGGGAGAAGATTCACCTTTCAGCAGGACAAGGATCCTAAGCACAAGGCAAAAGTAACAATGGAGTGGCTCAACAGTAATAAATAAAATAATAAGAAGAAAGTGGATGTCCTCAAGTGGCTGAGTCAAAACCCAGACCGGAATCCAATAGAAAATCTGCAACAAGCGTTAAAACTGCAATCCATGTGATCCCCAGCCAACCTGGAAGAGCTTGAGCTAGTCTGGAACAAAAATGAGCATAAACTACACAATCTCACGGTGCAAAGTTGCTGAACACTTATCCTGACTGATTCCTGGCCATTATTCCTACAGAAGGGACTTCCACCAAGTTTTGATCAAGTGGTATAAAGACTTATGCCATCAATACGTTTTAGTTTCATATTGTTAATTACATTTTGAATATTTCTCTAATTGTTCTTTCATGTTGAAAGCATAGGGCCTGATGTTCAAAAAAGCTGAGCTCCTAAATTTGTGCCCTGTATTCAGACGCACTTAAGAGTCCAGCTTTTCAGCTGAAAATTCAGGAGCTTAAAATTTATGGGGGCAGGGGGATATTCAGCAGTGGCGGCTAGCCGCCACCACTGAAACTTAAACCCAGATATTCAATGCCAGGGTCATATGCGGCTTTGGCATTGAGTATCTGGGTTGCCCAGATTGGCAGGAAGCTAAGCGGGCAGTGGTGACAGTCAGTCGCTGCCTGGTTAGCTTCCGTGGTGAAAGTTAGGCCAGCCTTTGCTGCACCTTGCTTTCGCCACTTTGCCATAACTGGGCAGCAGCACGATATCGCCGGTACTGCCCCTGGAACACCCCAGTGCCAACCAGTTAGCTTTGAGGTGTGCAGTGACGGCACCCAGGAATCTTCAGTGGTACTAACCATGTAACCCCCCCCCCCCCCCAGACAAGGGAATTAACACAGTTGGCAGGTCTGCTACCCATGTTAATCTCTTTGAATACTCCCTCTATGCTCCTAAATTTGGGCCTGACATTCATTAGCTTAGATTTATGAGCCTAATTTAGGTGTCTAGTGTTGATGATCAGTGCCAAGCTCCTAAATTTTTTCCCCACCCTATATCCACCCCCGTTGCCACCCACGTTTTATGCTCCTAAATTTAGGAGTGTAGTGAAATTATAAGTAAAATTGTAGGCACGCATCCCTAGTAATTTTCAGAGGCCAATTAGGAGCATAACTCTCAAAGTTTGGAGCCTAAATCCTTTGATTATCGAGCTCATAAAATATATTGTGTAGCTCCATGAAACAAACCCCTAGTTTTAAAGCATTTTGAATTGTATTTTTTAGACAGCAAAATTTTGAAAAATATATAAGGATGTGAAGATTTTTACCATGCATCGCTAAGGGACATGTCTACTAAAAGTCATTAGCTGCTACCACGGAGCTAACGCAAAATTATTGCTCAGTGGTAGCATTTATCCCGGGCAATACTGTATGTAGATATGGCACACAGTTTTCTAAGATAACTGCATTTCATGCATTGGACCCAGGGGGAGGTGGATTGAGGTGGGGAGTAGGCATTTCTCTTTTTGGCAGCCACTGTGCGAAGATATGGCTGCCAAAAATAGCCCAATTGCAGCTGTGGATAATGTCAACTCAAGAGGCAGTGTTAGCTGCAGCCCACTCTGATGTGGGCCTCTTCTTCCTAATAGGTGATTGCCACACCAATGCCTCGATTGCCCCCCAACCTAAGAACATTGTCGGTCAACCATGTGGGCCCCTCCTTTGGCACTGCACCCCTCCCTGGATAGCTCCCAATCTCGATTGGTGCACCCCCCTACATAAGATCAACTTCTGGCTATTCAGTCAGGCCACCTAAAGTGCCCCTCTCACAATTCCCCAGTTCCCCTCCCCCCAAAATCCTGGCTAGCCAGTTGGGCTCTCTCTCTCCCTCCCCTCCCCTCCACCATTGAAAACTTCAAATCCTGGCTAGCTAGTCAGCCTTAGAGGGGCCCCCCACATCCCTGTCCCCCTTGGCTTTACCTTTTTCTCCCTGATAGTCTAGTGGCCACTGGGGGCAGAAGCGGTCTTCCCCACTCCTGCCTCCATCCTCTAAGCTCTTCAAAATGGCGCCGATCCCCCCTAGCATCTGGGGCCAGCCCTGCCCTAAGATTGTGAGCTGAGGAAACGGAGAAGTATGAAGGCACATTTTACAAATGATGTCCAGGTATAATCTGGAAACTTAAACGCTGCATCTTCAGGAACCTGTTCTATGTGAACTACATCAGAAAATACAGAATCCAGCACACATAACAATAACCTGCTGCAAGTGAAAACAAATCAAAACAACAAAAAATTCAATATGGGAGGAAAAAAGACCTCAGGATATAGCAAAAGCCAACGCAATGGCTCAAATGTACTAATGGTCAAGCTGTCAATCTGCAAGAGCCATCATTGGCTTAATGCAGCTTGTAACTATCCCTTTACATTATAGGTCACAAAAAACCCCTCCAATATTAATATACATAAAATGGCTTTCTTTACAAAATATAAATCTTTTGCACACAGTTTCTGGCATTCCTCACTCCTATGTGAGCTTAAGACAACAACACAAGTACTTAGCTTCAGAGGCGAAACAACAATGGGTAAGTGCAATCTGGGACATCCAAGCCAGAACATCCCCAAAAAAAACAGGCACGTCCAAGTTCAGGCACAGTTTCACAAATGTAGGCATGCTTGATATGGACGTCTGTGGGGCTGTCTGCGTGGACAGCTTCGGAATAGTATTCCAGACTAGGGACATCTGAGAATAGCCTAATGGTTAGAGGAGTGGACTAAGACCAGGGAAGCCAGGGTTTGAATCCTGATGTGGGAGTATTGGGGATGGGGGAGAGCCCTCTGAATGTTTTACAGCCAAAACAAGCATTTTCCTGATGCTTATTTGTGCCTGGAGCAGGTCTACACTTAGACGAGGTTGCAGAAGTCCCGATGCTTCTGAATTCAAATGGGGACATCTAAGTTCACTGCACAACCCCAGACACGCTTCTGCCACACCCTCTGCCTTCTTGGCCATCCCCACACCAGAGATGTCTTTAAAAGTCATTTGTGAAATAGCTCTGGTGACGCCTCCATGATTTGGACATCCAAAACGCGACTAAGGCTTTTAAAATGACCCCCGTACTGTTATCCACAGAAATGGAGAAAGGAGGAAGGAGGAAAGTTGGTTTAGGGGAAAGAATAAGGAGCTAGGTTTTGGCAATATTCAGTTCAGATGGTGGTGGAACATCCAGGCAGCAATGTTGGATAAGCAGGCTGAGCTATGGGCCTGGAGTCCTGGAGAGATTTCAGGTGCAGAGAGGTAGATCAGAAAGCCATCAATATAAAGATGGTATGGGAAAAACATGGCAGAAGATAAATGCACCAAGGAACTGAGTGGGGTGGCCAGATTCATAGGTTACACAGGCTGCATTTCTAGTTTGGTATGCTTCTTTTTCACAGGTCCTGCAAGGTCCCTGCCCCCCCCTACAAATTTCTATAGTAAGTGGGAGCCAGTGGGGAGCTGCTGCAGGGCCTGTGAATTCACACCTGCTCCCAGGTCCTATGCCAGCTTCATTCCATTGCTGTCATCAGCTGGGATGAGGAGCTCCAAGGGTGTATGTGCTGAAGGGGAGGAAGTGGGCAGGGACCCTCTGGGGGACAATTCCCCCTGCTCTTTAGTGCCCAGGACCTCTACACCAGCTGCCGAGAGTGCCTATATAGGCATCAGATCTCAAATCCGGGTTTGTAAAGGTCAGTGGTAAAAAAACAGGTTTGCGAGGTTTGGCAAAAGATAGGGGGGGGGGGGGGGGGGGAGAATGAGGCCAAGAGAACTGGTTGTTTAAATATGGGAGCATCTGCCCAAAGAGGAATGTCAGTGAAACTGGCTTAAGGAGTGATATCCAGCAGGCAGTCAAGCTTGTATTGTTCATAAATATCCACAAACCTTCTCTGTATTGTAAACTGAAAGTAAAATGTTTTGAAACTAAACTGTCATTCTCATCAACAGTGAGACACTATGTACGGCAACCAGGTGGTCTCAGTATCTCGGGGTATATGTTGAAACTTGCAACGTATTCTCCCCTTTCATCACATCAATGACCACAAGCGTTCTTGCTGCCTTTTTTGTAACTTTTAAAGGTGAAAAAATTAAAAATGCCTCTCTCGTTAATTATCAATAATAAATCGCTTAGCTTTTTTGTTGATGAATCTTGAACTTTTTTTCACTCCATTATTAGTCGTTATATGTACTCCCAACGCTACCAAGCGCTAAGCGTTTCTCCATTTCTGGGTTCCTCAGGGGAATTGCTAAGCTCCATGAACAAGATGAAACACAGTGTGGGTGAACTTTACTTTCCTATAAAACTATGTAGACATTTTTTTAGTATCTCGTAAGGAAGCGGAATAATATCTTATATAGATACTCACTTTTCTTAATATCACGCCAGCGTTCCAACCGCATTTACCATGCTGAACTGCGAAGCTGTTGTAAAAAGAACGCCATGCATGCGCTTTTTAAAGTTAAAACGAACCAATCATGAATAGAACCTCCCACCGATGTCTTCATATGCATAATTCCCACTCAATACGGGCATTTAAACCTAAAGGTTCAACAGTTTGCAATCTATGGATCCATCGTTGTTCAGTATATATTAAAGTTTCATCTATGGTACTACCCTGATGTGGTTGTTGTATTTGTACTATGCAAAAACATTCCAAATCGTCAAAAACATGTTGTGACAACAGACAGTGCTTTTGTTCAGTGACAAAAGAATGCAATCAATTTTACCATAATGGCAAGACTTACAAACTAAGATCCATTACAACATGTGCGTCTACACATGTGGTTTATTGTATAAAGTGCCCATGCTCTCTATTATATATTGGAAAAACGAATCGCACGTTTCGTATTCGAATGATGGAACATAAGAGCAAATTAAAATGCAAGCGTTTAGAAGCTCCCATAGTGGAGCACTGTCTGTTGTCACAACATGTTTTTGACGATTTGGAATGTTTTTGCATAGTACAAATACAACAACCACATCAGGGTAGTACCATAGATGAAACTTTAATATATACTGAACAACGATGGATCCATAGATTGCAAACTGTTGAACCTTTAGGTTTAAATGCCCGTATTGAGTGGGAATTATGCATATGAAGACATCGGTGGGAGGTTCTATTCATGATTGGTTCGTTTTAACTTTAAAAAGCGCATGCATGGCGTTCTTTTTACAACAGCTTCGCAGTTCAGCATGGTAAATGCGGTTGGAACGCTGGCGTGATATTAAGAAAAGTGAGTATCTATATAAGATATTATTCCGCTTCCTTACGAGATACTAAAAAAATGTCTACATAGTTTTATAGGAAAGTAAAGTTCACCCACACTGTGTTTCATCTTGTTCATGGAGCTTAGCAATTCCCCTGAGGAACCCAGAAATGGAGAAACGCTTAGCGCTTGGTAGCGTTGGGAGTACATATAACGACTAATAATGGAGTGAAAAAAAGTTCAAGATTCATCAACAAAAAAGCTAAGCGATTTATTATTGATAATTAACGAGAGAGGCATTTTTAATTTTTTCACCTTTAAAAGTTACAAAAGAGGCAGCAAGAACGCTTGTGGTCATTGATGTGATGAAAGGGGAGAATACTTTGCAAGTTTCAACATATACCCCGAGATACTGAGACCACCTGGTTGCCGTACAGAGTGTCTCACTGTTGATGAGAATGACAGTTTAGTTTCAAAACATTTTACTTTCAGTTTACAATACAGAGAAGGTTTGTGGATATTTATGATCGTACTCTGTACAATTTGACCATTGTTGTGATTTGTCATCTACAAGCTTGTATTGTTGACAGCTAGGATACAGTATTTACATCAGATTTTTTTTTTAAGTGCAATCAAGTCAGTGTTGACTCATAGTGACCCAGCTACCTCTGGGTTTTCTTGGCAATGTATCACTGGATTGCCAGCCTTTTCTTCCAAGGCAATGGAGGGTAAAGTGGCTTGCCCAAGGTCATAAGGAGTGCCAGTGGGAATTGAACCCTTGATCTTCTGGATATGAGGCAGTTGCTCTAACCACTAGGCCACTCCTCCACATCAGCTTAGAGCACTGTAAATGGGAAGTCGGAATGATGGGTGAGTCCGACGATCCTTATCTCTTCATTTGCTATGCTACTGTGTAACTTGACACAGGAAGAGCCACCTGAAATTGCTCAGAGATGTTCTTTATGGTTACTGGCTTTCTCATCTATAGTACAAATCTCCATACAACCTTGTATTCATCAGGGTAATCAATTTTAGAAAGTAAGGGCCCAATATTCAGAGGCATTTACATGTTTTAACATGGTTTGTACCGCTGAATATCCCTTTTAATGCTGCTACCTGCTCCGATACTAACTGCTTAGCATCGGGGCGTGTTAATGTTAAATAACTCTCATTGAGCTGTGAATTAATACATAGAAAGCAGCAGAACCTGCAATGCGGCTAGTCTTCTGCCAGCCTCGTCATGCTCATATTTACACCTCTTCTCAAGTCTCTTCATTGGCTCCCTATCCATTTCAAACTTCTGCTGACCTGTAAGTGCATTCACTCTGCAGCTCCTCACTACCTCCTCTTATCTCTCCCTACACTCCTCTTCGGCAGGGCCGGATTTACCTTGAGTGAGGCCCTACGCCAACAAAAATTGTGGGCCCCCAGAAAAGATAAAAACGAGCACGCCGGATCAGCTGCGCACTGTTGGCCCTGACGTCATAATTAAACTGGGAATCCCAAAAGCCAAACTTGGAATGTACAACACTGTAGAAATAAAACTATACATTAATTTGCTCTTGTACTAAACAAAGTGCAGACGTTAATGATGCACATTTACCAGAGCTGACATATTCCAATTAATAAATTCAAAATAAAGTTATTCTCCTACTTCAGAAATGTGGTCTCCTTTTAGTGCAAATAGAAAGCGCGAATATATATTTAATATAATTAAAGATTTTTTTTTTAAAAAGTCTCCTTTTCAAGAAAAACAAAGATAACTAGCAAAGCAGTGGGCTGCTTCGTTCACCTCAATCTACCAGGTGCAGAGTCCACGAATTTTGGCTTTTGTGCCGAATCGATGAAGTTAAACTTTAAATTTCTAACCCAGCTTGAGCCATTAGAGGCAGCTTTCCCACCACGCGCACTCATCTCCCACCCCGGCTCTCTGCAGCAACTTTTAGGAGAGTGGCGTTTCCGTTCATTAACGTCTCTATTCACCAACATCTTTAGTGCTGCTCTCCACCCCAACGGTTCTTTTGTTTCCACAGATAGCAGTGCCTAGGTGCTCTTAAGGGACCCCCTCCCCCGTGTATTCATCCAGACTGTTGCGTCGCCCCATCCGTCGCGTCCCTCGATTAATATAAAAATACTTCCCACCCAAACTTTCCATTCCACCTTCCGCTCCCCTCCACCTGAGCAGGAAACACGGGCTCCGTTCGTCCCCCCACCCCCCATTCCTGCTGTCCTCGTTCTCCCACCCCTTAGTCGCTTTGCGATACCCACTCACCGTCCGGGCAAGGCGCTCAGCTCAGCCGCACCACGACAAGCCGTCCACTCTTCGCATGGCTCTTGCGTGTCCACCACCAGGTGCGACAAACTCTCCTCCCCTCTTTCACTGGGCCGAACTCAGGTGACTGGCAGGCATCGGTCAGCCAGTCCGAACTGCTCTGCAGATTATTGATGGCGACATACAGCCAATCACTTAGCAGGACGGAGGGGCGGGAAGGAAGAGCTAGGGGGAAAGAGGGGGGCGGGATCCTGAAGAGTCAACGAGCCAATGGAATGGGTTCTGTGAGCGTTAGCTGTGAGAGAACGATGGGGCTGGATAGAAACTGAGAGACTACCAGGGCCGGTAATAAATCGTTTGTTCAATTTTTGTGGGCCCTTGCCAGCTGTGGGCCCTACGCCACGGCGTAGTTGGCGTATAGGTAAATCCGGCCCTGCTCTTCGGGAACTCCTCCCTTCTGGCAAATCACTTCTATCTGTGTCCTTCTCTTTTATTGCTAACTCCAGACTTTGCTCCTTTTACCTTGCTGCTCATTACACCTGCAACAAATTACCCGAGTCTGTACATCAGGTGCCTTCTCTGGTCCTTGCGAATCCAGGCTGAAAACTGACCTCTTTGCTGCCTCTTTTGGATCTTGATTCACCCGATCTCCTTTGTGTTTCCTTACCATTCCCCCTAGCTGTATCCCATGTTGTCTGTCTTGACTAGATTGTAAGCTCAGCTGAGCAGGGGCCGTCTTTTACATGTATTTATGTAGTGCTGTGTATGTCTTGTAGTGCTATACAAATGTTCAGTAGTAGTAGTAGAATTATTAAATCTAAATTATATAGCACAATGGATAATAGTCCTGGATAATGGCAAGAAGAGGATAGGTATTTGCTAGGTGAGAGTACATATTTGGGGAATTGAGTATCATAGATTTCGCTGTCAAAATATTCATTGAAAAGGTAAGTTTTAAGACCCTTACGGAATTTTTAGGTCAGAGATAGCTGATTGTTTTGGATTATTTAGCTGAGACCCACTGGAGAGGTTTTTCTATCAACCTTTGATGTATCGAGTTTGTACCAGTCTTGGCTGCTTTCGGTCTGGTCAGACTCACCCTCTGAGACATTTGGACTGTGGCGGGGCCCGGAGGGATACTGAGGTCTTTTTTTTCCTCTCTTATGTGAGGGTTTGATGTTTTTAGAGGGTGCTGTTCTAGTGTTTTTTAGGTTGTGTGTTTTTGGTATTTTCTCAGGCTATATGTTTTTGGTGTCTTGTTTAGCTAAGGAGTTTGAGGTTGAGTTTTGTTCAATAAAGTGGCTTGTGCTTCTATCATTAGGAATATGCCAATCTCAGTTGAAGGCTCTCTCTCGCATTTATTAGGGTCTCGGTGCCAGTGCATTGAACCCGATCATTGTTTTCATGAGAAGCAGTGGCGTTCCTAGCTCCCTCAGCCACCAGGTGGCCGGTGCCCCCCCCCCCCCCTCTGTGATTCACGAGATTTCAGCCAGGAGAGAGAGCCAATGACCCTGGATTGAAAGCAGCGTGGCAAGCCACCTGGCGTTTAGGTAAGCTTGCTGTGCTGCCGTGGAAGTGTGGGCCTGGCGGAAGTGCACCCCCTCATGGCCAGCACACAGGGTGGGCTGCACCCACCGCTCTGCCTTTGGTACGCCACCAATGAGAAGTCATCGTAAGAAGAGAAAAGCCAGGTGACCCTACCAGTTGAAGAAATCTGAGCATGCCTTCTTGCATATTTTGCCACCCTTTTCCCCTGCAACTACAAGTACACACTGTGCAATCTATGGACATACGTTCAGCCACTGAGTGGAGGGCAGTTTTTAGCCCAGAGAATTTTTCTAGGTAACTGCTTAGTTACCTGAGAAACCTCCTATGAAAATTGTCTCATATTGCTTTCCTTCTGTCCGTAGCTTTTCAGAGGCACCAAAGGAAAGCAAATATTTTATGCTGTTTGTTTGTTTTTTCCATTTGTCAAGCATTGCCACACTTAAATCCTTCTAGGTTCATACCCTGGATGCATCATCTGAAAAATCTCACCCTTTGGGACGGCGCACAAGTTTCTAGCTTCTCACACTGATGTCTGCCTTTCACTCTGCAGGATTTTCAAAGTAAACATACTGTATGCAGCCCTTCTGGTTTGAATATGATCACAGGAAAAGTGCCCACACACATTTATACTTCTTAATTTGTGCCGAAACATTTTCTGGAGTAAAAATACATGCATATTTATGGAAATTAAAAAGCACACATGTGATTCCAAATCCTGCTTCCAGGAAACCCTCTCCCTTCGGCAGCTAACCCAGTATAGGGTGGGCAATTTTACAAAGACCATTTCCACAAAGTAAAGACTATTTTATCAGTGGAAGTGACTTTGAAAATTACCTTCCAAAAGTATAACATCACATTTCAAGGAACTGAGTAAGAAGTTGTTAAATTATGAGGAAGAGAAAAAGTAGCAGAATCCCTTATTACTGATTTAAACTAAAGTGAGCAAATAGCTCCATGTCATAAGAGATCGAAAGAGCCAGTCCTGGTTTCCTTGGAGACTATAAATTTATTGATACAACAGGATAAAACCAGGATCAACTAAGTCTGGCCTATATTGGGAGAGCTCATCTAAGAATAGTACCCAACATCTGGAATCACATTTCAAATTCAGTGAAAATGACATTCAAGCTATTCAGGATTTTGAAAGCTTGATATATTTGTGAGGTTAGTATGAATCTGCTTGGTAGATCCGCTTGCTGCTTCACACAGACAGCAAGCTTGCAATGCAGGGGTTTCTTGCACACAAGACTATTATGGCCAGCTATCTTCCCTAAGAACCATAGACAAAAACATTTAAATTAATTATGAGTGTGCAACTGTGCTGATGTGTAAATGAGTATGGAAAATCCTTGATAATTTTTCCATTTCATTTTCTCAGTAGTCATCCCAGAGTTGCCAAGTTACTCCATTCTAGATGTGAGATTTTACGTGAGTCCTGGATTTTGGGCAATCTCATCCTGATGTATTATGGGACCTGCAGCACTAATCTGAATTGGTAAAATCACGGACTACAAAAACCATACTGCATTACGATGCTAATTTAAAACCAGAACTGCCCAGAAAGTCTCGCTTCTGAAACTGGGTAACATGGCAACTCTGTCATCCACAGAAAAACATTTAGGGATAGCTATCAAGTTATCCAGTTCATGGAGGGAGGCTTTTTGACCAGTTCTGGTTTTGAACTTGCATCCCAAAGGAGTATGGTATTTGTAGTCTCTTATTCTACCTATTGAAATCAGTGTTATGGGTCCCATAATGCATCATAATTGGCTTATCAGAAATCCAGGACTGACTTAGAAGCTCCCCCTCCTTGAACTGGATAACTTGGCAGCTCATTTTGGGCTGTGTCCAGCTCTGCTGTCGGGCCAGAAATTCATAGAGTGATTCTGCCAGATTCCCAGCAGCCTCAAGGATAAATATATTTACTCTTCTCTCTTTCATTTTAATGGATCTATTGGCTCCCGATAAGTAAGAGAATATGGTTTAAGGTTCTTTGGATTGTTTTAAAAGCTTGAGAGAGATGACACCACCTTCTTTTAAGTGACTTCTTGCATGTATACATTTTGTTAAGGATAGTAAATTCTTCACAGCATGGCCTTCTTTAGTTACCACCTTTGTCCTTGTTCATACTCAAAGATTCCTGTCAAATGCCATTTTCATATATGGGTCCAACATGTAGAATGATGTGCCCCGGATATTGGTTCTGAGGCTTTTGAAAAAACCCTGTAAACCTATCAATTAACCCAATTGAGCTGATGCTGATTTACATTGATTTTTTATGGTTATTTATTTTAAAGTTTAATGTTATTGTTAAGATTGTTTTGCTGTAGATTTTTAATGTAATTTGCCTACAAATTGTGACTCATAGGTGAAACATAAATTTAAGAATGAACTAAACTAATCTATGACTAGTACAAGTCCCAGATGAGCTCTGCACGTGAGGATAGACAGTTGGTGGATTCATCCTTTGGCAGCTATGGTTTAACAATCCTGGGCCCCTGAGGCAGTGTTTTCTAGTTCTGACTCCATCACTTTCTCACCTTTTTCCTAGTGCTATTGCCACTTTCCTAGCAAAAGGGAAAGGGGGTCTGAACAATGGGAAAGCTAAGCATGGAGGGATAGTGAGGGAAGCCAAGCCAGCCCAACCACCAGGCAGACTAAGTGGTTGCCTAGAGAAGAAGCTTCTTGGGGGCAACAAACAGCAGCTACAGTCAAAACAAAACAATAGGTTCTAGCAGCCACAGAAACTGAAAGATTTATCAGCAGGTATGTTGATCCACAGGAATAATGGGCAATTTGTAAATAGTCCATTTATCTTTGTAAGTGGCTTTTGGAAATCTCCCTCTTTATGTATATATTTATGAAACTAAGTTTAATATTTAAATGCATGATGTCCAAATAGAGGTTTTTAAAGGAGTGTTTTGGGAGGGATGGCATCAAGATGATTCTGATTGAATTTAATTATCAACTGGAGTGGAGGAGTAGCCTAGTGGTTAGACCAACTGCCTAGTACCTAGAAGGGTTCAATTCCTGCTGTTACTCCTTGTGACCTTGGGCAAGTCACTATCTCCAGGAACAAGCAGGAATGAGTCTTCACATATGGGTACGTCGGTACCGACGGAGTCTGCGCGGGAACGCTTCCCAGCTTCCAATCAGAAAGCTTTTGGAAGCATCCCACCACGCCTGCGTGCTGCCTTCCCACCCTTCCCAACTGTCTCTCCTCAGTTTTCGTTTTTCTGCGGAGCCGGCAGGACGTCCTCCTGTCACCGCAGAAAATTCTTCTTTAATTCTTTTGTTTTCTTGTGGTCGCGGCTGTCTCCCCGACTCCACCGGTGTTTCTTTTTTCTTTTTCGGTTTTTTGTCTTAAATTTTCAGGCCTTCTAGGCCTGTCCATGTCCCTCATGGAACCGCCAGCCATTTTCTCTAAGAAATGTTTAAACTGTGGCGGTACAGCTTTATTTTTAGACTCCAAAAACTGGTGTCTAACCTGTTTGGGTCCTGACTATTTTCCTCTGGAGCCCCCAGGCTACAGTATTGTGAGAAGAGATTTTCAACATCGAGTTTCCCTCGATACCAGATTCCCTTCCAGTGTCAGGGCACCAACCGTTTCTTCTTCTACACAGGATCAGGTAACCCACAAACAGTCTGTTAAGACTAGCCAACCCTCGAGTGGTAGGTCTCATGCACAGCATGAAGACGGCTCCGGCCTTGCCCTCGAGGGTCCATTGGCTTCAAAACCCCGGCGGGAGTCTTCGGCCTCTAAAGCCTATGAGGGGTTTTAGGTTGTTCCTGGGGCTCACCCCTCACAGAACATACCTGAGCCATGCTCGGTGGTGGCATCCGCTTTGAGCGGTACCGATACCCTGTCATCGGCACTGGTGTTGGACGTTGCACTCCTCACCAGGGATCGTCATCTGGCTTTCTCGGTACCTTCGGGACCGGTAGATACGCTCCAGATTGACTTTCCAGTATTGGTATCGACGCCGACACTACCACCGACGTCGGTACCCTCTAGACATGCATCGATAGACTCGCTTCCTTCGATACCGAGTCTGGAATCGATCTCTAGTCTGGAGGACTGGGTACCGACATGTCTCGGTACCGACTCTTACCGGTACCGGATGCTCGGTACCAAGGGTGATTACCGAAGGCGTTCGGTTACCTCGGTACCGATTTAGCTGCCACCGATGACTGCTCCAATGTCGGTGTCACTTTTGATTCCGACAGCGCTACCGGTATCGGTATCGGAATCCACAGTAGCATCGGGGCCAGCTCCTTCCATGCTTCTTTCACCAGGGTCGCTCCTTTCTATACCAAGTCTGGAGTCGATACCTGGCATGGACGATGTAGTACTGACTGTCACAGGTCCTGACCTCCAGTACCAGCATCCATCCCTTAAGGATCCTTTTTTGCACCGTACAGGAACTTATATTCCTATATATTCAAGTAGATCCTCCGGTGCCCAGGCTAGTTCTTCAGCTCTAGCCTGTCCAGGGACGGTTCTCTTTGGAGATCCTTCTTTTCAGAATTTCCTCCTGGATATGGCAAGATCTCTTGCCATTCCTATCCCTGGCCATGATCCTACACAAGGCTCTGTTTCTACTGAAGCAAAGGAAAACATAATGCTTCCTTTACATCATTCCTTGCGGGATCTTCTTCTAAGAATGTGGGAAGCACCTTTAAAGGTACCCTCACCTTCTAGAGCAACTGATCTTCTGTATCAGGTGCCCCCCTCTCCAGGGTTTCAAAAGACTCAACTTCCTCATCATTCCATTGTGGTGGAATCAGCAATGAGGAAGGTGAAAAGTAAGAAAAAGCACTCTTCTTACCCACCAGGTCGTGAGTCTAGGACACTAGATGCCTTTGGACGTTGTCACAGGGTTCCCGGTGACACAAAGATTTTTACGCCACTATGTAGAGACGTTAATGATCAAAGAGACCAGGTGGAGGGAAATAAAGGCTTTTATTCCCTGTTTAAAGCAAGGTTCAACTAAGAGATAAAGGACTGTTTCTGTTATCTGGAATTGTCTTAAAAGGTACCAATATTCACTGAGCACTTAACTGTTACTTCACAGTTAAGGCAAGTTTTTCCATAGTAGCATTCAGTGTAAGAAACATTAAATTATATTTCACTTATTCTTCTGTGGTATGTGGAGCATACAGACTTTGAAGCATAGGCAGTGCACAATCACATTCCATTAACTCTGGTATAGGTGAGGGAACAGTGCTGGGGTAATCCACTTCCATAGATTCTTCTCCCCTGTACTCATTCAAGGAGCATTCACTGTCCCTGTCTATCTCAGCATGGTAGTTTAAAACTTGGGAGTCTGGCTTCCCATAGCCAGGGATTATCAGGGCTGGTGGTAGTTTACTAAACCAGTCTTGATTCTTGTATCTCATAGAAGGAATACTTGTTTTAGTAGAGCTTCTAGTAGTACAATTATCACAGTCAATATTTAATGCCTCATACCTTGGCTTTGGTGAGATAAAATCCACAGTGCTTCTTTTTCCTGCACCTCTCCCTTGGTAGCTGCACTTCTGCCTGCCAACCGGATACCGAGGTGTGCTTCTAGGCAGTGGAATAAAACTGCTGTTGGATTCTCCTCTCACTCTGTGTAAAAACTTCTGTTGCCTATAAAAGTGCTTTTCCCTCTGAACAGGTGAAACTGGGCAATGATCCTCTAGAGATAATAAGCTTCTGTCAGAACCTTTCTCTCTGGTTCTTGGCTTTCTTCTCTCTATTCTATCTCCAGGCAAAGTATAGGAACTAGGCGCGGCAGACGCTCTCACCTTGGGGTAACTTCCACCAAACTCCCCTTGTACAACAGGATCAGTTTGGGCCTTCTGGCTTCCCACCTTGTGAGGTCTGTTTCTCCTCCAGCTCCCAGCTTTGCTTCCTTCACAGCAATCAGGCTTATCTCCTTGGTAGCCTCCAGGCTTCTCTGCTGTTTCCCCTTCTCCTTCTTCTACTACCAGCTCTACTCCTTCCCCGTCCTCTTCCTCTTTCTGTCCAGAAGCATTCTGCCCTGGCTTATAAAGTGAACGGTTACTTATGACTTCCTGGTTCCCTTTCAGCTGCAGGTCATCAGTGAGCTTAGGTTCATTAAGTCCGGCATGTCTGTTCCTGCTCCCTCTAGCTGTGCCTGGGGGTAACTGCACATCTAGTTCCTCTAAAGAAACAGGATTTCTTTTCTTCACAACAACTTTATCAGTGCCCACATCATGACAACATCAAACCTTCCAGACATCCATGCTGTCAGCAAGGATTCTCTCATATATTTTTTATATGAGTCTATCGCTTCAGGAGGTCACAAAGAAATTATATCTTTTGTCTCCTTTTCTTTCAGAGCCCAAGACTGCAGACTATTCCTTACTATTTAGTCATATTCAAAATATCTCTTGGTTTCTTACTCGTGCTTCCCTAGACTCTTTTGAGTCTGTTAGCAGAACTTCTGCTATAGCCATAGGGGCACGACGTAGAGCCTGGCTCCAAGCTTCAGACTTAGACAAATGGGCACAACAAAGACTGGGTAATACTCCTTGCATTGGAGAAAATCTCTTCAATAAGGATTCTTTACATCAGGTTGCTCAGTGGTCCACTGACTTCCCTGTTTCTGAAGGCTATCCTAAGCCTTCTCCTTCCCCAGTAGGTAGGAAATGCCCTGCCAAACCTTCTTTCCCTAGGAGGAGAAGGATTTACTCTTCTCCTGCCCATCATACAGATATTCCCAAGCAGGGGAAGCATCGCCCTGGTCTGAAAAATCCAAACTCTCGCCAGGCTAAACAAACCCAGCAACCATAGGGTTCTGATTAATCTTTTTTCTGCCTCTTGGAGTTTAGAACCTACAGTTGACTTCTTCTCAGCAGAAGTTTTTCACTGTTTTCATTCTAAACTTTACACATGGCATCCAGTTCTCCTAGATATACTGAGCTGTCAGGATATTCATGTCTATGGGTCACAGCTTTCTCCTCTTCTTCCTGCTAAGAAGAGGGGTTTAACAACTATCACATGATAGTTTTCTGTACCAACATGAATTCTTTCCTTCTACAGACTTACCACATGGTAAGTCACTTTTCAGCTCTTGTTTCTCTACCCTCTTATCCAGTTTTTCCCCTGTAAGAGCGGTACCTTTGCACTGGAGGGCTTCTTCTTCAGCCTTTCTAGTCTTTCCATTCCAGTGTGGAGTTTTTTCTCTCGAGTAAACTCCCTTCTTTTTGCTTGGGCAGCTCATCAGACAGGGACAGAGATTCTTACTCTTGTTCTGTCTGTTCTTTCTGTTTTACACAGAAAGATTCTCTCTGCTGTCTTATCAGCAGCTGCCCATGCAGGAGCTCTAGTGATTGGACCACTGGTACTTTTCCACAAGTATTCACAGTTGTCCTCCACCACTTTCTGTCTGGCCTTAGTAGTGATTCCAAGACAGTGCATACATCTTTCTTGGGCAATCCCTATCACTACAGGCTTATCACACTATCTTCTATTTTCGCCATCTCCAATTCCTTTGGGTTTGGCAGCATAGTTGACGTGGCTGCTGGCTTTTCCAACAGCCAGTTCTATCTCCCAATTCTCCTGCATAATGCTCTCTGCAATTTTACAGAGAAGCTTTCCACTATGGGCCCTTGCTAGAGAGCATGTTTTTTTTTCTCTAATGACTATCCTACATGGTTGAAAAAAGGCTTCCTCAGTCATGCCCCCCATGACTGTGAGGGTTCTTCATACCCTACTATTTCCTTTTAAAACAAAGGACATAAGCCTTCTCTACGTGAAAGCCTAAAGAGTGGTCAATTCCCACAGGGAATATGCTCTTTTTTCCTTGCAGCTTGTCCTCATGGTATCCTAATCCTTCAGGGACAGCACATATTTAACTAAAGATCGCATGATACCCTTTTTGCCCCTCAAGTGTGTCAACCTGGTATCTCATTCTTATGCGTTCTCTGTCCCTTTACCATGCTAGAGTTCTACAAGACTCAGGACTTGCTGCTTACTGACTGTTTTTTTCACGTAACCATCCTGCTTATTTCACTGGATAGCATTCCCATCATAACCAGGGGGAATAGATTCTCTATATATCTGCTCAAGTAGGTTCTTCCCTCTTGTTATCAGATGAATCTTTCCTCTTCACACACATATATATATATCTATATACATCTCTATAGATATATATGTCTGTCAGCTGTGTGTGCATATGTTATGCCCTTCTAAATCTCACTATAGATATATATATCCTGTATATCTATTTATATATATATATACATATACATATATATATATATACATATACATATATACATATACATATATATATATATATATACATATATACATATATACATATATATACATATACATCTATCTATCTATCTATCTACATATACATCTATCTATCTATCTATCTATCTATCTATATATATATATATATATATCTATTACCCATGTCCATGCTGTTCCACAGCATGTTTGGGGTGCTACACACACAACCACTCCTGTGGTACTGACAGCTCCTATCATAACCCTAAGGGTTAGGTATCCCTGAAGCTCCATGCTCCAATATCTTTCCTACCTCTCACCAGTTCGGAAAGACATGGCGGATCTTCAGTAGATCTGAGGTTCCAACTCCTCAGACACCTATCCTTTCTTAGGGAATACGGGTTTTTTCCCATACCCCTTCTTTCCTCAAGGACTAGGCCAGTTTGTCCAAATCGGTCAGTCTTCCTCTTTTGCTCCTAAGTGTGAATAACTCTGCAGCCAAAAGAGTTTGCAGCTTTTTCCATAAAGCTTCCCACTGAAGGCCTACCATTTTTGTACTACCCCAGTTGAATCCTGGGGTCACCTTTTTCTTCCAGATTTTGACCTTCACCTTCACTTCAGTGAGGTCACCTTGGAGATTCCTCTACTGGATCCCCAGTAGATTCCATGAGCCTCTCTACTTCCTGCAATCCAGTAGGTGAGGTCCATATTGCAATTGTTCATTTCAATATATATTTTCATGATAATTATATACAAGGACTCCTTGCCTGTAGTCCTATCTTAGGTTAGCTGTTTTTTTACAGCTCCTTTCTATTTCAACTCCTACCCTCCATCCTCAGGATGCCTGGCCATATGAGATGTAGCATGTTTTCAATCCCAACATGCTAGGGCTCCAGGCATCTTAGCTTGGGAGTCCCCATATGTGAAGACTCATTCCTGCTTGTTCCTGGAGATAGCACAGTTACTTACCTGTAACAGGTGATCTCTGGGAACAGCAGGAATAAGTCTTCACAACCCACCCACCTCCCCTGGGAGTTGTATCTCTTTCTCTATCTTTCCTTTCCTCTCTCTCTCTTTGTCTCAGCTTTAAAACTTAACTGAGGAGAGACAGTTGGGAAGGGCGGGAAGGCAGCACGCAGGCATGGTGGGATGCTTCCAAAAGCTTTCTGATTGGAAGCTGGGAAGCGTTCCCGCGCAGACTCCGTCGGTACCGACGTACCCATATGTGAAGACTTATTCCTGCTGTTCCCAGAGATCACCTGTTACAGGTAAGTAACTGTTCTTTACCCTCCATTGCCTCAGAAAAATCCAAGTTATCAATGTCCCTGTTTAATGTACATTACCAAGTTGAAGTTACAATGTGAACCTCTTTGATTGAAATGATAAAGCAGTATATAAAAACTGTTAAATAAATAAAGATCTTGTGGGAGGGAGTGCTTGAGGCCTAAAAGATAATTGTGAGGGGGTGTAAGGCTAAAGGTTCACATAGGGTGTCTAACACCCTTGTACCACTAGGACTGAGGCTGGGCTGCTCAGTCTGCAAACTGAAATCCCTACACTGCAGGAGGGCAGGTCCAGATTTAGGCATAATCAATGTAGGGAACTGCCCCTGCTGCCAAATTTTGAAAGGCTCCAAAGTCCCACTGGCATGAATTGATCTGGGCCTGTGGCTGTGGCACCTCTGTGCTGGAGAGCACCCATGCCCTCAGCAGCAACTCTGCTCCTGAGGGAACTTTAGCCTGGGGCCTGCCTGCTTTCCAGTGCTAACATGTCCTGTGGAGCTTCATCCCATTCACCTAGGGATAAGGTGATTTTCCTATATCATGGTCTCTAACTACTAGCACATTTTATGCCAATTCTTCAATTGCGTTCGTATATTTTAGGATCAACTGAAGTAGGCACTTGACACATTGCTGGGTATCCTCCATTGCAACCATGATAAGGTTCAGAAGGGGTGAAAGTCTTTGGAGTCAGACCATAGCAAGAGCCTGGGTGAGCAGTGTACACAAGCCGCAAGTATGAAAGGGGTGCTGACCTCATCACTGGGGCTTTCAGAAAACATAGAAACATGATGGCAGAAAAAGACCACATGGCTCATCTAGTCTGCCCTTCCGTATCAACTACTACAATAGTCCCCTTTTTTCCTTTTGAAAAACTCTGTTTGTCCCATGCTTTTTTGAAATCGGATATTTTCCTCATCGCTACCACCTCCACTGGGAGACTATTCCAGGCATCTACCACTCTTTTCATAAAGACATATTTCTGCATCTTCTGAGTCTATGCCCTTTCACCCTCATCCTTTGTCCCCTCGTAGCAGAGCTTGCTTTCCATTGAAAAGCCACAGAGCTATTTAAACATCTCTATCATATCTCCTCTATTCCACCTTTCATCTAAAGTATACATATTAAGATCCTTAAGTCTATCCTCATATGCTTTATAATGAAGACCACTAACCATTTTAGTAGCCACCCTCTGTACTGACTCCATCCTGTTTATATCCTTTTGAAGGTGTGATCTCCAGAACTGCACACAATATGCCAAATGAGATTGCACCAAAGACTTATACAGAGGCACTATCACCTCCTTTTTTCTGTTGGCCATTCCTCTTCCTATCCACCCAAGCATCCTTCTAGCTTTCAGCATCTTCTTTTCTACCCGTTTAGCCACTTTAAGATCGTCAGACACAATCACGCTCAGGTCCTGCTCTTCTTTTGTGGACAGAAGTACTTTACCCCTACACTGTACCGCTCCCTTGGATTATTGAAGCCTAAATGCAGGACCCTGCATTTATAAGCATAAAATCTCAGCTGCCAAATTCTCGACCATTCTTCAAGCTTAGCCACTGTAGATCTTTCTCATGTTATCTACACCTTCCTGGATGTCTACACTATTGCAGATTTTGGTATCATCTGCAAAGAGGCAAACCTTATCCGACAGCCATTCCAGAACAACACTAACAAAGATATTAAAAAGAATCACACCAAGGACAAATCCCTGCGGCACACCACTGGTAACCTCCTTCTCAGAGTGAGCTCCATTTACCTGTACCCTTTGTGGCCTCCTATTCAACCAATTTCTAACCCAATCAGTAACTTTAGGGTCCATCCATAGGGTGCTCAGTTTGTTTATAAGTCGCCTGTGCAGAACGGTGTCAAAGGTTTTACTGAAATCCAAGAACACCACATTTAGGGCTCTCCCTCGGTCCAACTCCTTGATTGATTTCTTTCAGATTTGTCTGACAAGACCTGCCTCTAGTGAATCCATGCTGCCACCTATCCTGTAATCCACTGGACTCCAGAAACCTACTATTTTCGCTTTCAGCAGCGTTTCCAATACTTTACTCAGCACAGAGGTTAGACTAATCGGCCTGTAGTTTTCAACCACATCCTTACTTTTTGTGTAAAGGGACCACATATGCTTTTCTCCCGTCCTCTGGCACTGCTCCCGACTCCAAAGAGGCATTGAAAAGTTCAGTCAGTGGAGCTGCTAGAACGCCCCCAAGTTTGTTCAATATTCTTGGATGTATGCCATCTGGTTCCATTGTTTTGTCTACTTTTAGTTTAGCTAGTTCCTCATAAACACAGTCTTCTGAAAATCGTTTGAGATCCCTATCACTTTCGTTCCTGTTTGTGGATGTTTTCTGAGGTCCTGCTCGTTGCCCTTCATCTGTGAACACAGAACAGAAATACTTGTTAAGCAAGTCTGCTTTATCCTTCTAACTATCGTCCCATCTCTCTCCTCTAAACTACTTGAGCGTGCAGTCTATCACCGTTGTCTTGATTTCCTCTCCTCTCATACCCTCTTGGATCCTTTACAATCTGGCTTCCGTCCCCTACACTCCACTGAAACTGCTCTTTCTAAGGTCTCGAATGATTTGTTCTTGGCAAAGTCCAAAGGCTTTTACTCTGTCCTCATTCTTCTTGATCTCTCTGCTGCCTTCGATACTGTTGACCATAACCTTCTTCTTATCACCCTGTCCTCACTTGGATTCAAAGACTCTGTACTATCTTGGTTCTCTTTCTGTCTATCCCATCACTCTTTCAGTGTGTGCTTCGATGGCTCCTCCTTCTCTTCAACCCCACTACCTGTAGGAGTTCCTCAGGGTTCCATCTTAGGTCCACTCCTCCTCTCTCTATATATCCAATCCCTTGGCACCCTTATCTCTTCCCATGGCTTTCACTATCATCTCTATGCTGATGACTCTCAAATCTATCTTTCTGCACCTGTTATCTCTCCTGATATCCAGTCTAAGATCTCACTCTGCCTCTCTGACATTGCTGCCTGGATGTCCCACCGCCGCTTCAAAATGAACATGGCCAAAACTGAGCTTCTTATCTTTCCCCCAAATGCTTCCCCTCCTCTTTCCCCTTTCTCTCTCTCTGTTGATAACTCTGTATTCCTCCCTGTTTCTTCAGCACGTAACCTTGGTGTTATCTTCGATTCCTCTCTCTCTTTCTCTTCACATATCCAGCTCATTGCTAAAACTTGTCGTTTCTTTCTATACAATATTTCCAAAATTCGCCCCTTCCTCTCTGTTGACACCACTAAATTGATTGTCCACTCCTTAATCACCTCCTGTCTTGATTATTGTAACGTTCTCCTTGCCGGCCTCCCTGCAAGCCACCTCTTTCCTCTTCAGTCAATTCAACACTCTGCTGCTCGACTCATTTTCCGCCAGTCTCGGTTTTCCCACATCACTCCACTCCTCATGTCACTTCAATGGCTTCCCATCCATCTCCATATCCAATTTAAACTTCTCCTCCTGACCTATAAATGTATTCACTCTTCTGCCCCCCAGTACCTTTCATCTCTCATCTCTCCTTACACCCCCTCTTGGTTGCTTCGCTCTTCTAACAGTCTTTGTTTATCTGTGCCCTTTACTCGTACTGCCAATTCCAGACTTCACTCCTTCCAACTGGCAGCACCTTTTGCTTGGAATAGTCTTCCTATCTCTGTGCGCCAGGCTTCCTCCCTGGCCATTTTCAAGTCCAGACTAAAATCCCACCTCTTCACTATTGCTTTCGATTCCTGTCTTACCCTATCTTGATCTCTCTATCAACATTTGCTTACTTTGTCCTGTAATTTTTTGTTATTTGTATTATGTAACTTTTATTTTGTTTTCTGTCTTATTAGATTGTGAGCTCTAATGAGCAGGGACTATCTCTCTTCTATGTTTGTACAGCGCTTTGTATGTTGCGGTGCTTTATAAGTCTTTAATAATAATAATAATATCCTCATCAGCTTCTACATATTCCTCCCCTTCACCCTTGACAATACCACTTTTGCCCTTCCTCTTCTCACTAACATATCTGAAAAATGTTTTATCTCCCCATTTTATTGCATTCGCTATTTCTTCTTCTTTTTGTATCTTTGCTTTCCTGACTACTTTGCTAAGGTTTTCCACATATAGATGCCTGTCTTCCTCTCTCTGTGATCTCTTGTAGTTCATAAAGGCCTTCCCCATTTTCTTCACCTTTTCAGCTATTTCTTTTGAGAACCATAGTGGCCTCTTTTTTTCCTTTTACCTTAATTTATCTTTCTAACAAAAAGGTTGGTTGCCTTAAAATATCCCCTTTCAGTTATGCCCACTGTTTTTCTACATTCCGCAGCTGTTCCCATCTTGCTAATGACTCCTTGAGGTAACATAGTAACATAGTAGTTGACGGCAGATAAAGACCAGCATGGTCCATCCAGTCTGCCCAGCAAGATGGCAAGAGTAGGTGCACCTGTCGCTCCGCACAGGCCACCCCTCCCCATATCCTTGTTCAGGGGTAAACCCACCACTCCATGTAGGACACCCCTATTTGTTGAGACGTTATATGGTTCAGAAGTTAGATGGTACCGTTTATTTTGTTTTTATCCTATTTCTGTAAAGGGATCCTCTGTGTTTGTCCCATGCCTTTTTGAATTCCGTCACTGTGTTCGCCCCTACCACTTCCATCGGGAGGGCATTCCAAGCATCCACCACCCTTTCAGTGAAAAAATATTTCCTGATATTGCCTTTCAATTTACCCCCTTGCAGTTTCATGTTATGCCCTCTAGTTTTACAGGTTCCCCGTCTTTGGAAGAGGTTTGTTTGTTCATCATTTCTCTTTAAATATTTAAAGGTCTGAATCATATCTCCCCTGTCCCTCCTTTCCTCCAAAGGGTACATATTTAGGTCTTCAAGTCTCTTCTCATAAGGCTTCTGACGCAGGCTCCAAATCATTTTGGTCGCCTTCCTCTGAACAGTCTCCAGTCTTTTTACATCCTTTGCAAGATATGGTCTCCAAAACTGAACACAGTATTCCAAGTGAGGCCTCACCAGTGACCTATACAGTGGTATAAGTACCTCTTCTTTTCTGCTGGTAATCCCTCTTTGTATGCAGCCCAACATCCTCCTGGCTTTGGCCCATCTTGACAAAGTTAGTTTTCCTAAAGTCTAAGACCCTCGCTTTTGAATGGATTTTATCAGCCCTAGTCCTAATACTGAACCATACCATCTTGTGATCACTGGATGTGAGATGATCTCCCAATATAACATCAGAAACATTGGTAAGCAGCAAGTCCAGTATGGCCCTTCACATGTGCGTTCTGTTACCAGTTTCCTGAATAGTTCTCCCTGTAGATAATCCAGGATCTCCTCACTTCTAGATGACACTGCAGCAGGGATGTGTCAATCAACATCCGGCATATTGAAATCACCTATCGGCAGCACTTCCTCTTTCCTGGCAATGTTGTATATGTCTTCTATTAAATCTCCATCCACTTCTTCTCCCTGTGAGGTGGGGGTTTGTATATCACACCAATGCAAATGGATCTCTCTTTCACTCGTTCTAGTTTAACCCACAGTGCCTCCTCTCTCCCTTTTAAGTCCTGTAATTCTATAGCTCTAATATTATTTTTTACATATAGTGCCACTCCTCCTCCCCTTCTTCCTACCTGAGTATAGTAAAGTCTGGTATAATTATATCCCAGTCATGGTTGTCCATGAATGATGTCTCTGTAACTGCCACTGAATCCAAGTCAGCCTCTTCCATTAAAGCCTCAACATCTGGGATCTTATTTCCCATGCTACGGGCATTTATATACATCACTTTCCAGATGTTGCCCCTTCTACCCATTGCTGTAGACCTTCACTTACCTGAGGGCTTTTGTCACCCATCCCCAACAAATCTAGTTTAAAGCCCTCTTTAGTGGATTAGCCAGTCTGCTACTGAGGACACATTAACCTTCTTGGACAAATGGTCACCATCTCTGCTCTGCAGCCCTTGGAACACCATCCCATGGTCCAGGAAACCAAAATGCTCTTGAAGACATCATCTAAGCAGCCATTAGCTTTTAAAAATGAAAACCAAAACCCCTTCAAGAGCTTTCAGGCAGAGAGATTGTTGTTAACCACACAGTGTTACCCAATAAGAATGAATTTATGTGCGCGGCTGGGGGTGGCACCAGCTTAGTAAGTCACCCAGGGCCCTTTTTCTAGCTTGCTACAGTGCTGTCTGGCGTATACAGGCCCTCTCTTTCTGCACCCCTTCACCAGCAGGCTGCTGAGTGTGGCATTCACATTGTGCAGGGAGCTGCAGCCCAAATTTATTTATTTATTTATTTACATTTTCTTATATACCGCGCTATTTTCCATCAGTGCGGTTTACATGGAACATTTTACATACACATTTCAAATGACTTGATTTGTGTTTACAAATAACAGGAATAGGAACTTGGAAAGAAACAGGGGTAACTATTTACATCTGTACAATGCGAATTGATTGGACATTTGCGTAGATTTGCTTAGCTGGATGGTGAGTGATCAGTGGTGCTGTCATCCGGGTAATGTAAGAGGAAGAGGTAATGTTTCACGGCTTTTCTGAACTGGGTTAGATTGGTGATATCACGGATACTGTGTGGAAGGGTGTTCCAGCATTTAGGTGCGGCAAGCTTAAAAGCCCTGTTCGCTGTGCTTTGGCAACACTTGGTCATTTCTTTTGGGACTACTAGTTTATTGGCGGCATGAGATCTTCTAGATCTATTAAGGGGGGTTATCAGTATGAGATCAGATAAGGAAGATGGGGCGAGTCCATTTATGATCTTGAAGGTCATTAGTATGGTCTTGAATGTGATCTTGCCTTTTATAGGGAGCCAGTGTAATTGTTTCAGGATGGGTGTCATGTGTTCCCTCATGGCAGCGCCCTGGAGAACTTGTGCTGCTGAGTTCATTGCTAGCTGTAATGGAAGCAAAGTGGATTGTGGTAGACCATGGAGTATTGCGTTGGCATAGTCGATATGTGGTAAGGCCAGAGCTTGATACACTGTCTGGAAGTCATCTGGTTCAAGTAGGGAGCGTAGGTGTCTGAGGGATTGGATTTTATGGTATACGGCTCTTGCTACATTGCTTATATGGGTCTTCGTGTCTAGTCGCTGTTCAAGTGTGACTCCCAGGTATCTGATGGAGGGTTTGGTCAGAGGTTCTGCATCTTGGACCTTCAAGTAAGGAGGAGTGATGAAACTTGGGTTCCTTGTGATGAAAAGGACTTCGATTTTCTTATGTTGTATCTGAAGATTTTGCATTTGGAGCCAGCTGGATACTACATCTAAACAGTCTGTCAGTGGGGAAAGGTCAGGGTTCTCAGTAGTGAATGGCATATATAGGAGAACATCGTCGGCGTACAACAGACAGCTCACCTTGAAGGACCGGATGATCTCGCAGATAGGTTGCATATATATAGTAAACATGAGTGCAGAGAGAGATGATCCTTGCGGGACGCCTTGACTCTGGTGGAAAGGTTCTGATGTTGTTTCTCCTGATCTTACGTGTTGCCATCTATCGGAGAGATAGGACTTGCACCATTTAAGTGCAGAGTCACATTTCCCCTTCTCCTGGAGGCGGTGTAGGAGGAGATCATGGCAGACTGAGTCGAACGCGGCTGCAATGTCTAAGAAGATGAGCACATATCCCTGACGTATGTTATCAATTCCTATTATTATGGTACTGAAGAGGATGGTGAGGAGAGTCTCCACGCCGTGAGCAGCTCTAAAACCGTGCTGACATGAATCAAGTGGGGCAGAAGCATCAATATGTTCTTGGATTTGTGTTTGAACTTCTTTTTCGATGATTTTCGCCAAGAGTGGGATGCTTGATATCGGCCTATATGAGTCTGGCTTCTTAGGGTCAAGCTTACTGTTCTTTAGTAGTGGCCTGATAGAGGTACGTTTGAGGGATTGGGGAAAGGTCCCATTTGTGAAGGAGCAGTCCATTAGCTTGGATAGAAAAGGGCTGACAGTCAATCGTAGCTCTTTTATCCAGAACACCGGGCAAGGGTCGGTTTGTGCAGTGGTTGTGTTGATTCCGGCGATTATATCTTCAATTTGTTTTTTAGATGGCTTGGAAAAAATGGACAGTGGTGCTAGTGATCCTGATTTGATTGGAGTGTTGGGAGCAGTGAACTTATTGGTCTGGCACAGCTTCGTTTGTAAGAGGTCAGCGAAGACTTGAGGATGGATCAGGCTAGGTTTCTCAGGTGCTGGCTCTTTTGTTAGGTTCTTTACCAGGGTGAATAGGTCGTGTGGTTTGTTTAGGGACCACTTTAGTGTGTCTGTGTGGAATCTTTTTATGCTCTCGGATATTGCTTGGCGGTGTTTTTCCAGTTGCACATTGTATGCTTTTAGATCATCCGTGGAGTGGGTTCTGCGCCAGCGTCTTTCCATTTTTCTTAGGCAGGTTAATGACACTCTAAGTTCAGTGGAGTACCAAGCTGCAGAGGTTCTTTTCTTAGTTGGATTGTTTGATGGTGGTCGCAGAGCAATAGCAGTGAACATTTCATTCCAGGCAGATACCAACTCATCAGGGTCGATCGATGTCAAGTCGAGGAGTGAGCAAGTTTGGTCGAGGATCGCATCTTTGTCAAAGGCATGGAACTTACGTGGTGCTGCTTTTGTGGTATTGTTGGACTTATCGGCATTGTTCTGGGGTTTGTTTTGCAGTAATATTTGAAAAATGATTAACCTATGGTCAGACCAGGGGACTGCAGTGTTGGAGAGTATAGTAGTGTTTATTGTGTTGCCTGTATTCTGTGGGGCAAAGACAAGGTCCAGTGTACCACCTTTCACATGGGTGGGCTTGTGGATCAGCTGTGTGTATCCTAATTCCTCGAGGGCATCGAGGAAAGCTGAGGCTTGTGCCTCTGGCAAGGATGGTAAATTGAAGTCTCCTATAACCCAGCTTGGTGTGTTTGGGTGTTGTGAGTTGGATGCGAGATCAATTGTAGTTGCAAGGGAGTCGGGGGTCAGTAGATGGGGCCCTGTATATTAGGTTGATGGAGCAGTGTTTGTTGGTAATTGTGATTGCATCTATGGATGGTGTGTTGGTTGGCTGTTAATTGCTTACAATGCCTGAGTAAATTCTACTCCGATGCTTTTCAAACCTTTATACAATATGTCTCCATTTTAACACTTAGAAACTCTCATGAACCCAGATGATGGTAGAAACAAAATAGCAACCCTCCATTCCTCCTCTCCTCCCTCACCTTCCTTCTTTTGCCACTTATATCAAGCATGAAGACAGTGATAGCATTACTGATGGCAAGAGTAGCAGCAGTCAGCGCAGGACCCTGTGTGTCAGTGTATACTCACAGATCCTCTACTCTGCATGGTTTCCAGTCTAACTGGACACCCATATAGGAGGAGGGGTCAGGGACTGCGAAGCTTCCCAATTCACAAGCAACATGCTGGCTGCTACTCCTGGCCATAGGATACAATGGAGATCCAGAGAGAGGGAGAGTAATCCTGTTCCTGTAAGTTCATTCAGTGATGATGTGACACTATTTGGGGTTCCAAAATACACAGTTTGGGAACCATTGTTCTACTCTGTATTCAAGAATAAGCAGACATAAAGACGGGGCCATACCAAGCCATAAATGCGCCCTGTGCAACTTGCAAACCTGGTGCCCCCCGATGACCTCAGACTTTTGTCATTTGCCCCATCCCCCCATGCCCAGCTTAGCCCTTCTGCCCCTATCTCCCTATGTCCAATATCTCCCCATCTTACCCCATCTCCTCATGTCCAGCCAGCTTCCCTCCTCCGCCTGCACTGCCTACCAGCTTTCTCTTTTCCTTTTGTGGCAGTGGCTGTAGCAGCAGCGGACCTCCAATTTAAAAAAAAAAAAAAGGGTGTCTTTCCGCTTCCGTGTTTGTATGGGCTAGTCTGATCCCTCCCTCCTCTGACGTATGATTGCATCAGAAGAGGGAGGGGCCAGACCAGCCATGCAAGCGCAGAGTTCCAAAGACACTTTTTTTTTTAATTGGAGGTTTGCTGTCGCTGCTGGTACTAAAGGAACAGGAAAAGCAGCAGCGGGTCAAAAGCAGGGCCAGGTGGCAGCCTGAAGGGGAGCCGAGGCTGGCAATCGGTAACCCTAAATGCACCCCTATTTTTTGTGCCCTGTTCGGCTGCACCTCTCGCACAGGCCTAGGTATGGTGCTGCATAAAGAAAAGCCTAGCTCCTGTCTGAGCAACGACTAACTTAACTGCTTCTCTAACTGGCCCTGATGAAGCTATAATTGTTCTTTCACATTGAAAATGTAGAGCATGTTGTAGAGATCAGTGAAAGAAGCTCCTACAGTGCACTTTGAACTGTATGGGAAAACTGATGAAAAGGCATATCAAGTTTGAAAATGGACCAGATTAGCTGGGGGTTCCAGAGAAAGAAGCTCCCCAGTACATTTTGTGGGAGAAGCAGCTCCAGTTTCTGCACCGTAGACATTTTGATACAGTGAAACATTGAATTTAGGGGATTGCTCCTTTCAAACTGCCTTTTCCCTCTTCCCTCTCGATTACACCAATACATGCATGCAAGACACATCCACAACATCCACCACAAACAACATGCACAAACAATACGAATATGCAGATACATACACACCACATATAGACAACACGAATATGCACTCAAGACACATAGACATAATGCACACACTAAATACAGATATACAGACACACACACATAGACATTTGAAAAAGGTTCCATCAGGATGCTCTGCATGCTTTTCTCAATATGCATCCTTTCCACCATACTGTCACACTCCTTTCATTGATGGGCTGCCTTTTAGTTATTCAGATGTATATTGTATTTTCTTTGTTTGCAAATTCTACTGTGGAACCTACTGACTGAACAGTAGAGCTTTCTTAATGGTTGCTTTGTTTACTTCCAACTAATAGCTGTGCCATGGGGAGGGCTGGATTAAGTCATAGGTAAAATAGGCACATGCTTAGTGCCCAGATGTTCATGGGGGCCCTGCCACATGTTCTCAGGACTCAGGAAGTTAAGATTGCCAGCTGTCTGGCATTTGTCAGGATTTGACAGATATGATAGTGAAATGCTTAAAAACTACTCTCATGCAGACAGAATGCAACTCTGATATCAAAAATAGGTGTAAGGATTGAAATTTTAAACCTTTATTGACTTTTCACATAGTCATAAAATAAAAGGTTTTTATGGAGTTCATATAACTTCAAGGGGTATAACTAGAAAACACTGACTGTACTTTCATCATCACTCCAAATTTTTTTGAAAAAAATCATGTAAATCATAAAGTCAACTTGTGCAGAAGACATTTATATTTAAATCAACATCCTTTCAAAAGATCTTCAAAAGTTCTACCAATCCATATATCTTAAACAATTATATACAGCTTGCCTCTACAAAGGAATAAATTGTTAATCATCCTACCTGGCCGGTGGTTTTTCCTCTAAAAAAAGGACATCATCAGGGCAAGTAGAAAGACATTCTCTGTGAGCCCTACACTTTCTTTCACTTTCATTTTCTACATACCCTGATAAAGGGGCTTTACGTATCAGGGCAAGTAGAAAGTAAAAGAAAGTCTTCTAGGATCGGGCAGCAGAGCATGAGGTGGAAAGTAGAGTAGCGGGTGAGAAAAGAAGTGATGAGCATTAAGCAGAGGCATTACTGTACAGACCAAAAGACAAAGACAACCACACAAGGAACAAAATTATTTCACATAAAATGCCAAGCCATATTGTATATATCATTTTTCAGTATGATATTTAAAATTTCGTCATGTTGTCTGTTTGTGAGATTCACAAACTTTTTCCAAAGCTGACCGTCCAACTTCTAAATTCAAAATAAAATGCATTTTTCTACCTTTGTTTTCTTGACATTTTTATTTTACCATTTGTGTTTGTCCCAGTTTCTCTCTTTTGGCTTTCTTCTCTTTTCTTAACTTTCCAGGGTTCCTTTCCATTTTCCATTTTTCCTCCTGTCTCCTTCCATTCTTCCCCAACATTTGTTGTCTCTGACAGTGATCTTTCTGTTTCAGCTCTTTTCTCTATATCGTTCTCTGCTACCTCTTTAGAAACTCAATTTCACCCTCTAGTCCTCAGTTTCCCTCTTTAACTTTTTAGCTTTCCATGTAATTCTCTCACCTCCTTCCTTGATCTTCTCCCTACTTACTCTCTCCCTTGAGCTTTCTCTCAACACCAGCCCTCTTCTCCCACTCCAATCCCCAGCATCAGCCCCCCTTCCCATCACAGCCCCTGCATCAGACCTATTTTCAAGTCTTCAGTCTCCTACTCCATCCCCGTATACATCTGCCCTCTGTCTCCCTATTTCCCCTTGTGTCCCACATCTCTCCTCTGTTTCCCTGTTCCCACCCTCTCTCCAGTATCTCCACCATATCCCCTCTGTCTTCCTCTTCCCCCCTACAGTGTCTTCAGCATATGCAATTTCTCTTCCCCCCACCCCATGGTCCAGGATCTTCTCTCCATCCTGTCACCAGAGCTGTCAACTAGCTGAGTTGGAGAGACAACAGAAGAAGTAGCAGTGAAAAGGAAATATGTAGTATGGAGCTGTCTTGCTCCTGTGCTCTCTGAAGCCTTCTTGCATCCTGTCTCTGTGGAACAGGAAGTGGCCATGTATTCCAGATTATAAAATGGGAATGCACGTATACTAAAAAAAAGCCAGACATTGACATTTATACCTGATTCCATGGCAGCTGTAAATGTAAATTAAGTGCTTGTTTAGACCTGGGATTTACACCATTCATTGAGGGGCCAATTGTGCTTATCCCTCTGGTTTTAACACCATGTCTGGATGTCTATAAATACATTTTTTTGCACACGTTTTCCTAATTTGCTATACTTGGCTCTGTAGCTTTGTACAGTATGGCACTTACACATGTGCAGATCCCCAAGTGATGTTGCTTCTTAAAAACTAACTAAAATGTCTATTGCTGCTGGACATGCCGGTTTATACATGTGTACTCCAGTGTGTCCTAATATGTATTTCACAAAAGGCTTTGCATTCAGCGAGGCTTTTGTAAAATACCCAGAAAACTGTGAATGCTCCACCTAGAAGTGATAGCTATTGGTGGAAAAGAAGTATTTTAAAATAAACAAACATATAAATAATTTTTCCTGTATACACATGGCAGGTAATTTTATAGCAGGGTGTCTATCAATTTTTCAAAAAATGTGCTTATTGTTTCTATTTTATAGAGGCTAGACATAGATTTTCTTGGGGTATGTTTACAAAGCAGCGGTAGCGGCCTCTGTGCGACATCGGAGCCGCAGCCCCATTGAATTCAATGGGGCCACGGCTCCGATTATCGCACGGAGGCTGCTACCGCTGCTTTGTAAATATACCCCTTAGTCAAACAAAAAAAGTTAAATTAAGGAAAATATGGTCCTCAAATAATGACTGAGCATAAGCAAGTCAAACCTGACCCTCTAGTATAGTAGCCTCAAGGGCCTCAACTAGCATGCTCAATATTCATCATAGGTCTAGATTTTTACTCATGTTTAACTCAAACAGTGAATTGTGCACAAAAATGTAAAAATAGTATCTAGAACAAAACACAAATATCTAAACCCAGACACAATATTGTGTTTCTTAGCAGATTTTCAAGTGGATTTTCAATATTTAAGACGCGTTCCCCTAATGCAGATAAGTGATAGACTATTTCTTATCAAAAGACAATTTGCCATGTTTTCACAACCCCTTGGTCACCGATTAGAGAGAGAGAGGAGAAGGAGCAAAATAGCATAACATAACTTGTAAATGAAGAAAATCTAAAATTATGTATAACATAGATAAAGATGTATAGAAAAAAGATGGAAGAAAAAGACCATATGGCCTATCTTTATCTTTATCTTTTATCTTTATTAAAACATTTGATAAACCGCTATGGCCAAGGCATTAAGCGGTGTACAATAAAATAAAAATAAAAGTCAACACTGCAAAATTAAAGAAAAGAACGCCATAAAATAATAGGAAAGCAAAGAGTCAAATAGGTACATAAAGACTGGACAGAAAGTACAAGATAAAATTATTAAAAATACTACAAAACCAAACACATACTACAAGCAAAGACAAAAGGACAGACAAAATGACAAGGACAGCATATTTCAGGGATGGGAATCAGAGGGAAGGTCAAAGGCTTGTTTAAACAGGTGAGTTTTGAGTAGTGACTTGAAATGCGGGTAGGAAGATTCTAATCGGAGGGAAGATGGTAGAGCATTCCATAAAAGAGGACCCAAAAAGAAGAAGGCCGAGTGTCGAGTCTGCTCCAGGTGCGCCCGTGAAGGAGCAGGCAGGACTAGACGATTGGCGTGAAGGGATCGAAGCTGACGGTAGGGAGTGTGAAGGGAAATAAGATTAGCCAGATATGCAGGTTCACCCGTGTAAATAGCCCGGTGAATTAAGGTAAGAAATTTATAGTGAAAACGAAAACGAAGGGGTAACCAATGTAGGCGAAGAAGAAGAGGGGTAACATGATCATAGCGGTGGGTGAAAGTAATGAGTCGAACAGCGGTGTTTTGAACAGACTGGAGTCTTTGGAGCTGATAATTAGGAAGGTTTGCTAAGAAAACATTACAGTAGTCGAGCCTACTGATGACTAGAGCCAGCACCAAAGTAACCAGTGAATCAAATGGCAAAAGAGAACGGACAGCCCTGATCTGACGTAGAGTCAAAAAAGAACGACGAGTGAGGGAAGAGATGTGTAGGTGAAAAGAAAGAGAAGAATCAAGAATAACACCCAGATAGCGAAAAGAGGAAACCAAAGGAATAGGAATAGAATCAATCAGAGGAGCAATAGTTGGACAGGAGCCACTTAAAGATACCCACATTGCAGTGGACTTAGTAGGGTTTAGATGAAGAAAATTCTGGGAAAGCCAAGAAGCGATATGTGAGAGACAGTCGTTAAATGGAGATATATCTGAAATAAGTGGAGAAACGTGATAAAGAAGAATAATGTCATCCGCATAAATGTAAGGAGACACAGGAAATTGTTGGATTAATAGGGGCAATGGAGCAAGAAAGATAGTCTGCCTTTCCATATCCCCTACAATAGTGCCCTTTTTTCCTTAGAGATACTCTGAATTCAAAAAAGCATGGGACAAACACAGACACTGTTCTCGTCTCTACCACCTCCACTGAGAGACTGTTCCATGCATCTACCACTCTTTCTGTAAAGAAATGTTTCTGCATGAACGATGTCTCTGTAACTGCCCCTAAATCCAAGTCATTCTCTTCCATTAAAGCCTCAACATCTGGGATCTTATTTCCAATGCTACAGGCATTTATATAAACTGCTTTCCAGATGTTGCCCCTTTTACCAATTTCTACAGAGGTATTAAATGTTTCACTTACCTAGGCTTTCTTCACTTACCTGGGGACTTTCTTCACCCATCCCCAATGAATCTAGTTTAAAGCCCTCTTCAGTAGGTTAGCCAGTCTGCTGCTGAAGACACGTCGACCCTTCTTGGACAGATGGATGCCATCTCTGCTCTGCAGCCCTTGGAATATCATCCCATGGTCCAGGAAACCAAAATGCTCTTCATGACACCATCCACGCAGCCATGCATTTATCTCCAGGATGCGAGCCTCTCTGCCTCAGTCTTTACCCTCCACAGGGAGGATTGGAGAGAACACCATCTATCTGCTTTACCCTCTGTTCCAGAGCCATGAAATCGCTTTTGATATGCTCAGAGGGATACCTAGCAGTATCATTTGTGCCAACATGGATGAACAACATCGGATAATAGTCAGTAGGCTTGATGATTCTCGGCAATCTCTCCGTAACATCTCTGATTTTGGTACCTGTCAGACCTCACACCTCTCTGGACATCAAGTCTGGTTGGTTGATGGTACCCCTCGGAAGAGAGTCACCCACCACCATTGTCCTTCACATCCTTGTGGTGACTGATTCTGCAACTTTGGGGTGTTCGAGCTGTGGTTCTTCCCTTTCCTGGGATGCTTCCATCTCCTCTATTTCTAGGTCTGCATATTGGTTCTTCAATTCAAGGGCTGGAGGAGTTGGAGTGTTGATACTGCAGGCTCTGGTGACTCATGTCCAACCTTCTTCATTCTGTAGCCTCCCATCTTCACCTCTGCTTGGGAGCTTGGAAGTTTAAAGAAACATCTCATCAATGTACTTCTCACTGTCTTGAATGCTTCTCAATCTTGACACCTCTTCTCTGAGCTCCTCCACATGTGTCCTGAGAGCCTCAGCATGCAGCCATCTTGCACATGGGACTAGTCCTTCAACTGGCATTGGGATCTCTGTCTAGATAGAGGCAGAAGCTGTAATGGGGTCAACAGCTTTTATAAATTACTACATAAACATTTTCAGTGACTTTCTATACGTAAATAGACATTACATCAAATCCCAAGCTTTCTACAGCATTAAATTAATCAAAACTATACAGGGACAAGTAGGAAATTAATACAGAACTATAGCCCCCTCCTCCACACACACACAATAGAAATAACCAGTGCAAGTTTATTACTTTCTATACAAAGTATTAAAAGGGCAAGAGTAGTAAATCAACCATAGCATTCACTCTCCATCCCCAGCCAGTCCCCATCACTCACTCTCTCCCAGGTCCCATCACTCATTGCCCCTCCCTAGCCAGTCCCCAACTGATACACTCACCCCCCCCCCCCCCAAGGTTTGTTTAAAGATTTAAAAGAAGAAATATGTCAGGTGAAGGACGAAGTGGGAGAGCTGATGGGAGAATTGAAAGAGGAACTGGGGGATCTGAAGACAAAATTCGAGGAGCATGATCACAGAATGGATAATATGCAGGAACAAAATGATCAGCAACAAGGGGACATTATAGTAATTAACAAATGGAAGGAGCAAATCTTGTATAAAATAGAAGATCTGGAAAACAGAACTAGAAGAAGTAATTTAAGAATACGGTGCGTTCCAGAAGAACAAGGATTTCAAGACAGCAAAAAAGTAGCAGAAGGTATCTTAATAGATATCCTTACCCAGGGAGGAGGAACTAATCAAGTGACAAAAATAGAAATGGACCAGGCACATAGGGCGTTAAGCCCTATTAGGCCGAATAGGTCTAGAGACATTATAATATGCCTTAAGGACTATAAGATCAAAGAGAGCATATTGGCAAAAATGCGTAGAAGCGACAACTATATGTGGCAAGGATATAAAGTGTGGATTTATGCGTATTTAGCAGCCAGAACCCTTCAGAGAAGAAGAGATAATGCGCCAGCTACGCAGCTGATGCGACGAGAAGGAGTGAAATATAGATGGCTGTATCCCTTTGGGTTACTGTTTAATAAAGGAGCAAAAACATGGCGAGTTAGGAATTTGCAGGAAGCTAAGCTTGCGATGGCAGAGGCAGAGCTGCCGGAGATAGAGGAGGACCAACAGCAGATGGGAGATCAACACCAAAAAAGTAAATAAGACTGGGCCAAAACAAGTAACCAAGGGCAAAAAAAAAAAAAGAGATTGGACAAAAAAACAAGAACAGTAGGTAGTGAAACTGGATAAAGGGAAGATAACAAACTGATGGAGCAGCCTGCAAGAAAGGAGATGGAATGAGCGAACGTAGGAGGGGAAGGAAGATTTGTATGGAGAGGACACAGAGAGATGGATAAGGGTCTCTGGACTTAAAGGATCAAAGATGTGAAGTACAAGATGTTGTTGTTGTTGTTGTTGTATACAGGGGAGGGGGGATAGGTACTGTTATACTTGAAGGGAAGAGATGTTAGCTATAAGTGATAAGAGAGTATAAGTATAAGTGTATAAGGGTTAGAGGGGTAGAGGGAGGTTCAAGGATATGGGAGGGGGGAGACACCGGGGTCTGGGAGGATGAGCACTTCTCCAGGGAGTTCCTCAGGAGTGAGGAAGGGAGATGGAGGGGGGAAGTATGGGAGGGAGGGGGAAGGAAGGGGAGTGGGAGGTAATAGGGGGAGGGAGAGGAGGGGGAGGAGTGGGAGTGGGTTGGAAGCAAAGAGGGATGGGAGGGGGAGGAGTGAAGCAAGTTGGTGAGCAATCACTCAAAATTGTTACCGTAAAGGCAAAGGGACTGAAAACCTGACGCAAAAGGAGATTAGTAGAATGAGAAGAGGGTAGATTACAAGCGGATGTAGTCTGTGTTCAAGAAACACATTTGAAAGTGGGTCAGGAAAGATTATTACAAACATGGAAGTACCCATATGTATTATTGGCGGGTAGGAGGGCAGACCCTAAAAAAGGGGGAGTGGAAATATTGTTGAGTGCCAAAGTTAAAGATTGAGTGGTGGGGGAGCATCGGGATAAGGAGGGGAAGTGGGTTGGAGTTAAATTGGCAGTAGCAAAGGAAGAGGTTTAGGTTATGAGTCTGTATGGACCAAATGAGAAGAAGGAGTTCTATGATAGAATGTTGGATGAAATGGAAAAGTTGGGAGGAGTACCAATAATCATGGGAGGTGATTTTAATCTGACGGTGAATTGGATAACAGTGGGGGGGATAGGATGGGAAATAGAGAGAGGCATTTTGCTCAAGATGAAAGAGCGATTGGGGTTATTGGATGTGTGGTGGAGCCAGCACCCGGGGGAGCGAGGGTATACCTTTTATTCACCACCACACGGGACGTACAGAAGATTGGATATGGTATGGGTGGGAGGTGTTTGGGCATTGAGAGTTCGCGAGGTGGAGCATGGATCCATTACATGGTCGGATCATGCACCAGTAAGCATTACCTTTAATTTGGGTTATAGGAACGAGGGCTTAAAATTTTGGAGACTTAATGATTCACTGTTGGGGGAACAAGGTAAGATTCGAAAGATACTACAAGAATATTTGGTCAACAATCAAAATGGAGAAGTAATATCGGGGATAGTGTGAGCTGGCTTAAAAGCAGTCTTGCGAGGACATTTTATAGGAATAGCAGCATATAAAAAGAAAATGCAAAGTAAACAGGAAGCACAGCTATTATGTGAAATAACAAAATTAGAAAGTAGCCACCAAAGTGATAGTAATACTCGGGTGTTAGCGCAGCTGCACTCGTTGAGGGTGGAATTGGGGAGGCTAAGGATGAGTGAAATAGCACATCACTTAAACCTGCTCAAACAGTCTTATTTTGAAGCGGCGCGGCAACAAGGCGGTTAGAATATTGGCATGCCGGCTAAAAGCTAGAGTACAGCAAAACCAAATTGGGGGTATTAGGAATTCAAAAGGCAAGATCCAAATGGGAAGTAATGAGATAAGGCAAGTCTTTAAGGTGTTTTATGAGCTGCTAAATAAGAGTGAGGTTAAAAACGGGGACAAGAAAAGTGAGCAGTACCTACAGGATATTGAAATGCCAAAAGTAAATCCAATAGAAGCCAAAAGTTTAGATAGGCCCATTACAGAACTGGAAGTAGTGGAGGCAATTAAGATGCTAAAACTGGGTAAAGCACCAGGGTTGGATGGTTATACATCCAAATTTTATAAAGTGTTCCAGGAGCAATTGAACCCGATATTAGTGGAGGTATATAACGATAGTCTAGTGCATGGGAAGCTTCCACACACAATAGAAGAGGCGGGCATTACCATAATACCTAAACCGGGGAAGGATTTGACTAGCTGTGGGTCATATAGACCAATATCATTAATCAATATAGATGCCAAGATATTAGCTAAAATTCTAGCACATAGACTTCAGAAGGTTTTACCTAGGTTGGTCCACAAGGACCAGATGGGATTTGTGCGGGGAAGGCAAGGTGGAGATAACATTAGGAAGATTGGAAATTTAACATGGAAATTGCAAAATAACAGGGAACAAGTGGTGTTTATAACAGTGGATGCAGAAAAGGCATTTGATCAGGTGGGGAGGCCCTATATGTTGTGGGTGCTGCAAAAGATAGGACTGGGAAGCAAGTATATAGACTGGTTTAGAACACTGTATGCAAATCCCTCGGCTCATATACGAGTTAACGAAGGGTACTCTGTGCCATTTAAGTTGGGTAGAGGTACAAGGCAGGGATGCCCACTGTCTCCCCTTCTATTTGCACTAGTAATGGAACCATTGGCGAAGAAGATACGGAGGCAGTCGGATATCAAAGGGGTTCAGATGGGAGGAATAGAAATCAAAATTGCTTTGTTTGCAGACGATGTAATTTTAACGTTACGAGAACCACTAACTTCCCTACTGGTTCTAATGAAAGAAATTAAGGAGTATAGTGAAGTCTCGGGGTATAAAATTAACTTAACTAAAACAGAGATATTGGGGTTTAATCTGCTGGAGACTTTGGAGCAAAGCCTTCAAAGGAAATTTCCATTTAGGTGGGTTAAGAATACCTACAGATATTTGGGTATAGAATTGGGTAACACAATTACTAAGCTGAGAGAATGGAATCATGATAAATTAGCGGTGGCAAAGAATGATTTGCGAAAATGGAAAGGGTTAACTTTGTCATGGTTAGGAAGAATAGCCACTATTAAAATGAATGTTTTGCCCAGGATCCTGTTCCTGTTTAGTTCAATACTGTGTGCATTGTCTAAGCGTTATTTAAAGAAACTACAGCAGCTAATCATGGATTTTGTGTGGGAGGGGAAGTGCCCTAAGGTGTTTAGGCAGATTATGTTTATGAGGCAGGAGGAGGGGGGGGGGGGTTGGGAATGCCAAATCTGGAATTGTATTATAAAGCCGCACTGTTGAGAACAGTAGTGGCATGGAAGGGAAGGGGGGGGGGGGGAGGTACCTGAACCTGATTGGATGCTAATGGAACAGGGAGGGGTTAGGGCATTATGGGAGGCGGAGTTTTGGGTGTGGGATCCGCAATAACAAGGCAAAAAGGGGGAGGAGCTGAATCCCTTTGAGGCCCTTACAAAGGAAATATGGATGACAATATGGAAGAAGCTGCTGGCAGGGAAACGTTTTTCAAGAAGAGTCTTTGTAAGGGGGATGATGGCATTTCCGCCGGGAATTGAAGGAGGTAATTTTCAAGAATGGGAGAGGAAAGGCCTGAAGCGAATAGGACAGCTTATAACACAGAAGGGAGCGGTAGTGCCGTTTGAGACATTGACAGAGAAATATGGGTTGAATGATAGAGAGTATTATGCTTATGTGCAGGTACACTATTTTATGTTGAGGGAGGAAGTGCAAAAAGATTGGAAAGCACCAATGACAATTTCTGAACAGATTATGGCACGAGAAGGGGCACCAAAGGGATTGCTCTCCATATTGTATAAAGTATTAATGGATAATGAAACTAGGGGTGGGGCATCAGAGGTGGGAAGCGGAACTTGGAGGTGAATGGAGTCATAAAAGATGGGAGGAGATAATAATAGGGGCTAAAAAATTAGCACCTGGCACTGTGTATTTAGAAAATAGTATTAAAATTAGGTTTCGCATGTATTGGACTCCGGCCTGACTGATAATGATTAATAAACAGGAAAGTCGAGAGTGTTGGAAAAAATGTGGGGAACCAGGAGATCTGAAACATTTGTTGTGGGGGTGCATAAAGGTACAAAAAATGTGGAAGGAAGTAGAGCTGATGTATGGTGAGATAACAAACATACAGGCTAAGCTAACAGGGGAAATGGTAATTCTTAATGAATTAAAGGGGGGGGGGGATGAGAATTGTGCTAATGTGTTTTTGGGATACTGTATCAGGGCTGGGCGAATGGTGCTGATGATGTATTGGAAGCAACCAGTGGTACCCACAAGAGAAGAGGTATTAGACCGGTTAGAGCAATTATGGTGTATGTGTGAAATAGACGCCCATAAGAAGCAACGACTAAATTTAAGAGGGAATGGGGTTGGTATGGGGAGTGGCGCATGAGTCATGAGGAGTAAAAGAAGTAGAGGGTAGGAAGGCTGGAGGAGTAATTAAGATTAAGATGGGATATGTAAATGTAGTTGAAGTTAGTAAGAGGGAGGGGCATAGGTGATACGATAGAAGAGCGTTAGAATTGGTTTAAGGGATTTAGGAAGGTGTGGGCCTTTGGCCTGGTCAGATTTATAGGGTAAGGGATGGGGAGAGAAAGTATGGAGAAGAAATGCATGGAGGGAATTGTTTGAATTGAATTGTGTTGTCCAATCGTGGGGGATATTGTAAGGCTAACTGGGATAGAAGGTTAATGGAGTGTATATTAGTTAAGGCTCTCTGTAGCCAGTTTTTGATATGGAATAAGAAAGTGCATGATATTTTGCCCACTGTAAATGTAACTGTTTGGGAAGGGGTTGAATATGAATATGTGTAAGATGTATAAAGATTTGGTTGATAATAAAAATTAAAAAAAAAAGAATGGGTTAAACATAAGTACTGAGTGTTTTGCTTTTTATTAGAAATGATTGTAAAGCAATCTAGCTTTTCTTTCATGTTTATATATGGACACAGCCAGTGACAGCATTGTGTTTTGTATTTGATGACACATTGGTGTGGGAGGAGCTTCTTGTGGCTCTAAATATGGTGGTGTCTGCCGGCATTCTTGTATCATTTTGTTTCTGTGCCTCTGCGGTGTGTCAAAGGATATTGTTTTGAAGATTACTAATAGTGCTTGGACCCTTGAAGCAGGTAATTTATTTATTTAACATTTCTTCTATACCGCGCTATTAAAATCAGCGCGGTGTACAATGAACAAAACATACTGCAATGCCTACAACAACATTGAGTTTACAAAGAACAGGGAGGATAATACATGAGATAACCGGGGAAACTATGTACAGATAACTCTATACTATATATATATAAAAACTATGGAGTGGAGGAGTAGCCTAGTGGTTAGAACACTGGCTTGGTAACCAAGCAACCAGGGTTCGATTCCCGCTAGCACTCCTTGTGGCCTCAGGCAAGTCACTTAACCCTCCATTGCCTTGGAAGAAAGGCCTGGCAATCTACTGCCGGTGACACTGCCAAGAAAACCCAGGAGCTTCTGGGTCGCCAGGAGTCAGGACTGACTCGAAGGCACACATTGCATTGCATATTAACTATATACAATATAGAGGGAGGAGTGGCTCAGTGGTTGGGACAGGTTACCTCAGGCCAGAGGGCTGAGGTCTCTAGTCCCATGGCTGCTCCTTGTGGCCTTGGGCAAGCCACTTAACCCTCCATTGCCTCAGGTACACTTAGATTGTGAGCCCTTCGGGGACAAGGGAATAAAAAGTACCTGTTAGTATATACATGTAAACCACTCTGATGCATACATAAAGGGCAGTATATCAAATGCCTAACCATAACCATATTCTAAACTCGATTGGATATTGTGTGTGATTCATGTGGGTGGAGCAGTTAAGGGTTATCTTGTTTGTCTAGTGGGCTATCGTGTAGCCTAACCATTTTCTGGTTGTATTAGGGTGCTAAGGCATCTGGGGTATGTGGGAATCTTGGTAGATGTGTAAGTGTCCAGGATAGCTTCTGAGTAACATTTTGTGAACAAATGGTGTTTCACGGCTTTTCGAAATTGTATTAGGCTCTTGATGCCACGGATTTCATGTGGAAGTGTATTCCAGTTTAGAGGGGCGAATATTGAGAAAGCTCTGTTTGACGTGGCTTTAGTACATGATGTCATCATCTTAGGAACTATTAAGGTGTTCGTAGCAGTAGATCTCCTGTTTCTATTTTCGAGGGTGCTGTGAATTAGGTTGCTGATTGGTGTGGGTGGGTAATTATTCATGGCTTTGAAGGTCAGGATTAGAGACTTATAGTGGAGACGGGCTTGTAGAGGTAGCCAGTGTAGGTCTTTCATGATGGGTGTTATGTGAGCAGATCTTGGTGACCCAGAGAGGACCCTTGCAGCTGTATTCATAGCCAGACGAAGCGGATTTAAAGTTGATTGAGAGATCCCGTGGAGGATGATGTTAGCAAAATCTAGATGTGGGAGGACTAATGCCTGGAAGGTTGAACGGTAGTCAGTGTAATCAAGTAGGGGGCGGAGGTGGCGGAGTGTTCTGATCTTATGATATATAGTCTTTGTCACATTCTTTACATGCGTTGTCATATTGGGCTGAAACTGGCTCTCCTGTTATGGATTTTACTAACCTGAATAGTAATGTCCGGTCTTGACATACAGCACTTTCAAATTTTTGATTCACAAATTATATTTTAGGGAGAGCACTCCCATATCTGGGGAGAGGAGTGGCCTAGTGGTTAGGACAAGGCACTTCAGGCCAGAGGGCCAGGGGTTCAAGTCCCACCAGGGGAACAGCAATCTCAGGCCAGAGGGACTGGGGTTTCTAGTCCTATAGGCACTCCTTGTGGCCTTGGGCAAGCCACTTAACTCTCCATTGCCCACTGCTTTGATTGAAGGATAAGGCAGTATAGAAAACTGGTTAAATAAAATAAATGCTTTATATATATTTCTAAATAAAAAGGAGGCAAATGATGATAATGATGTAGACAGGCCAGCCCCAGAGATGGTTCAAAGGGTTGACGCTTGAGGCAAACCCTAAGCCTTACACCCCTCCTGTCAGAATCCATTGTTTAGCTTTGACAGCTCTGTTCTTTGCTACCCTTCCTAGGCAACTACCTAGTTTGCCTAATGGTTGGGCTTGCCCTGGATGTTGAACAGAGGGTCTCAATCTAGTCCTTGGGACACTCCTAGCCAGTCAAGTGTTGAGGATAACCACAATCGATATGCATGAGATAATCTGCATGCACAGCTTCCATTGAATGCACATCTCTCATGCCTATTCATTATGGTTGTCTTGAAAACCTGACTTCAAGATAAAAAAATATGGAGGCTATGAACATTTTTGTTGCCTTTTTTACTTTGAAAAATCGATGTTTCAATATGCTGCTTTAAAACATTTGCTTAAAATTGTGTTTTGATTTGCATGGCCTGCTGTACATTTTATTGAACACTGTCACCAGTTTTTGATTTATATGCCTCTATAAAGCAGGCATAAAATAGGCAGGCATTTTGTGACATTTTGCAAGACATCATGTTATGAAATGTCCCTTGTAATTTATGGAATGTGGTAAGTTACACTCTTCTTTTTTTTTTTTAGGTTATGTTTATTTGTCATTTTACCATGCCTTGGCACCTATGATCTGGTACTTTCCACTTCAAACCTTGGGACTTACAGGCCTTGAAGTTGTGGCTATTGCTTTCCTTTCTCCGGTACTTTTAGTAATTGGCTGCTTTTGGAAACTAGCCAAACACCGGTATGTCCTTGGCCTGTTAAGGCTAGTTACAGTTGGTAAGTTTTTATTGTTGACTTATCAAATTTTTATGACAGAGCTCTCAAAATGAAAAAGAATACTTGTCTAATTATGAGAGACACTTCCTTCTACGTCACTGCTTTTTTACGGTAAAAATGTTAGATAACACTTGTGCCTTTATGAAAAATACACAAAAGTACTTTTCACACTTTTAAAACAATTGCTATACTTATAAATGTATTTTGCAGGCAAGTTACACAGTAGTATAGTAGATGATGGCAGGTAAAGACCAAAATGGCCGATCTAGTGGTCTAATTCCAAAGTGATTTGCATTCAGGTACAGTAGATAGTCCCCTGTCCCCATAGGCAGGGCCGTCCCGTCCATTGAGCAAGAATGTTTTTTGCACAGGGCCCCGCGTAAAGAACATTCTGCTTTTTTTCAAAATTAAATTTTAAAAAAAAGCTAGGCTGCTACCACTGCCGATGCAGCAGCAGCAGAATGGAGTGTCCCGTGGGGCCCCCTCTGCCCGGCTGAGTCCCTCCCTCCCTCCCTCTGTGACGGCTGAGCCCCTCTGTGCCGGCTTTCAGATTCGCGAAGGGAGAGTGTCTCCCTCACGTCTCTGTTAAGCCTGCAGGGGCAGATGGGAAATTTCCCATCAGCCTCTGCGGGCTTAACAGAGACGCGAGGGAGACACTCTCCCTTCGCAAATCTGAAAGCCGGCACAGAGGGGCTCAGCCATCGCAGAGGGAGGGACTCAGCCGGGCAGAGAGGGCCCCGCGGGACACTCCATTCTGCTGCTGCTGCGGCGGCAGCGGCAGCGGTAGCAGCCAGCTTTTTTAAAAAAAAAAAATTTCCTTGAGCCGATGGGGGGGGGGGGGGGGTGGTAGGACTGGTAATGGGCTATGGAGGGGGTTAGGACTTGAATTGAGGTGGGCTGTGGGTTGATGGGGGGGGGGTTAGGACTGGTAATGGGCTATGGGGGGACTAGGAATGGAAATGGGCTGGGGGGGTTAAGACTGGAGGTGGGCTGATGGGGTTAGGACTGGTAATGGGCTGTGGGCTGTTGGGGGGGGATAGGACTGGTAATGGGCTATGGGGGGCTAGGACAGGAAATGGGCTGATGGGGAGGGGTTAGGACTTGAGGTGGGCTATTGGGGGGGTTAGGACTGGTAATGGGCTATGGGGGGCTAGGACTGGAAATGGGCTGATGGGGTGTTAACACTGGAGGTGGGCTGATGGGGTTAGGACTGGTAATGGGCTGTGAGCTGATGGGGGGGTTAGGACTGGTAATGGTCTATGGGGGGGTTAGGACAGGAAATGGGCTGATGGGGAAGGGTTAGGACTGGAAGTAGGCTGATGGGGGGTTAGGACTGGTAATGGGTTATAGGGGGGGCTTAAACTGAAAATGGGGTGATGGGGGATTAGGACTGGAAGTGGGTTGATGGGGGGTAGGACTGGTATTGGGTTGGGGGGTTGCTAGGACTGGAAATGGGCTGATGGGGGGCTAGGACTGGAAATGGGCTGATGCAGGGACTAGAAGGGAATGGATGCTGGGTGAGGCTGGAACTAGAATGGAGCAGATGTTGGGGGAGGATTAGAATGGGATGGGGCTGGGAGAGTAAAATGGAGAGGGGAAAAATATTTTGTGTGGGAGGGATGAAAAATCTACAATTGGCCGGGTATTGGGAGAGTAAGTGGGGATTGAGGATGGAGGGGTAAAATTTGAGTGGATGAAATAGGAATGAGGAAAGAGCAAAAGGAGAAAGATTAGTATGTTAAAGCAGATGTAGAGAGAGAATGGAAAAAAACTAGGAGAGAAGAAAGGACAAATGGACAGCAGACGATGGACAGTTAGCAGAAGACATGAAGAAACCAGAAGAAAGTGGCTGGAGCAATTGCAGCTGAAAAAAATGCACAAAAGGTAGAAAAATATCTCTTTATTTTGAATTTATTAATTGGAATATGTCAGCTCTGGGAAATGTGCATCATTAACGTCTGTGCTTTGTTTAGTACAAGAGGAAATTAATTTATAGTTTTATTTCTACAGTGTTGTTGTACATTCCAAGTTTGGCTTTTGGGGTTCCCAGTTTAATTATTGTCTTCCTGTTTCTAAATTGTGATTCCTTGTTTGGTGATGGTCTATATTCTGCATGTGTAACTGAGATGAGGTATTCTGTTTATGTAATTCCTATTTGACATTGCCACTTGTTCTCTTTCCCCAGTAGGTCATGTATTGTTGTTCTCTGAAATGTATTGGTTTAATATTTGCAGTGTTGCCTTTTGATAGATAGAGTATGGTGCTTTGTGAGTCCTGGTAGTGCTGTTAGGATATGGCGGGTTTGCTATGGGTTCTAAATGGGCAGTGTTTGTAGAAGTTCCTAATGTGCCTGGCGGTTGGCACTGGATTATAGTAATGTAGAAATCTTTTAGTCTTTCTTTATCCATACACTCATTAAGAGGCATGTTTACTAAAAGTTAGTATATGTTAACATTATGCAAATACTTATGCAAATGAGGCCTCTTATGCAAATGAGGCCATGCACCGAGTCTCCGCACATGGCCCCACACCCCCCTTGGGCCGCCCCTGCCCATAGGGCTTACAATTTATGTTTGTACCTAAGGCAATGAACTGTTAAATGATTTGCCTAAGACCACAGAGAATATTAGTGGGATTTGAATCCTGGTTTCCCTGGTTCTTAGCCCCCTGCTGGTCTAATCACTAGGTTACTCCTTCACAGAGTTCTTCTCCTCCATGCCTTAATTTAAGGTTGCAAAGCCTCTCAGTGCAGTTTACCTCTCCTCATGCCTTTCTTTAGGGTTATAACTGCTACGCCTTGCAGATTTCCCCTACGCTTTCTTAGCAGTAGAATAAATCGTTCGCTGGTTTTTGGGCTGTTTCTGTCTACAAGTAAGATTGAGTCAGACAAGAGTGGTTGATATCTTCTGAAGGTGCTGGGTCTGCACTTTAGTGTGAAGTTCTGAGCATGTGTGGCCCTTCCTGCACATAGTGGTCCTCTCAGCTCTTCAGTTTTGTTATTTCCTCTCAGCTGAACAGATGTGAAACAAAGTTTTCCCGCAATACAACGCCAAAAGAAAGAGATGATAATGCCCTTGTACAGGTTGCTGGTGAGGCCTCACTTGGAGTATTCGGTATCAAAGGCCATATCTCGCTAAGGATACAAAAAGACCTGAAGTGGTGGAGAGAAAAGCGACTGAAATAGTGTGGAGTTTGTGCCAGAAAGCCATATAAGAAGAGTCTTGACCTGAATTTGTATATCCCAGAGGAAAGGAGGGACGAGAGATACGATGCAGACCTTTCAGAGTCGCCAAGTTCCCTAGTTCCAGGAATTAGAGTTTTTGCCAGTTGTGGTTTAAATGTGCATTTCATTGCAGCATAGTATTTGTTGTCCCTGATTTTACCCATTGGAATCTGTGCTACAGGTCCCATAATGCATCAGACATCCAGAAATCCGAATTGCCAGAAATCCAGGACTGGCTTAAAATCTTACTCATGGAAGTGGGTAGGGTTGCCATCTGGCTCCAGATGCGCCCGACAGGCTTGATCCAGTCCTGTGTTTACCCCATTGCATGCAGGGACTTGTAGTCTTGCTGTTCTTATGGAGTGCAATAGAGAAATCAGAACTGTATATCCGTGCATGCAAATGGAGTAAACCCAGGACTGGATCAAGCCTGTCAGGTGCATCTGGAGCCAGTTGGCAACCCTAGAAGTGGGTAACTTGGTAACTCTGACTTAGAAGATATTAATGTGCAAAAGATGCAGAAGCTATAAAATTAGAGGACATGAAATAAGGCGAGAAGGAAGTAAAGCTGAAAGCAACCTGGGAAACTGCTTTTTCATGGAAAGAGTAGTGAATGCCTGAAATGTCCTCCTGGTTGAGATGGGTGGGGAAAAAAACTGACTGAATTTGAAGACATGGAATAAACATGGTGGAATCATACATAGCAAGAGGAGCATTCCTGCTTAAAGCAAAAAAGACTAACACTTCACAAAAGGCACAGAGCAAGGATAGACATGCATGTGGCGGCCGTTGCAAACCAAAGTAAAAGCCTATGGCGGAGAGTAACCTGCACGGAGTGGCGGCTATGACCAGGGGCACTGAGAAATAGCAGGGGCCTCAGGGAAAACAACCTTTCTAGGCCCCCTGCATTGTTTGAAAATTGATTTTTTTTTTTTGTATAATCTGTTTATTGAATAAAACGACGATACAAGATAACCAACAGGTTCACAAAACTGCAGCATAAAATTTTTGAGATTTTGTTACTCATTACAAGACCCCTCCGGGTGTGGTTGTGTCTGATCCACCGCCGGAGGCCAAGAGTCGCACTCAGGCAAAGCAATACGGTGCAGACTACCTCCATTTATCCCCCTCCCCCCCTTCCCCCCCCCACCCCCCAACCATTACCTCGCACAACTACTAACCCAGAAGCATCTCTATCCAATTTTAAGCACCTCGCTGCAGGCGACAGGACCCAAGGCCTGGACATAAGGCATCCAGATCAATAAAAAGGAGGCCCAGTGTTTGGGGGACCCTAGTGCTCGGCGTCTCTCAAAAAGCATAAGCTGATGAAAGCAATTACGCCATTCACAAAATGTGGGAGCCGATGCCTCCCGCCATCTACGGAGGATAGGTCCCTTCCCCACCAGACAAGCCTTACGCACTAGCAAGCGTTCCCAACGCCCCTTAGGGTGGAGTGGTCCCAAGCAATCTAGCACCACGCTTAACCCCGTCCAAGTGACCCGCTGTCGTAAAAGCCCACCTAGATAACTGCCGATGCGCTTCCAATAGGACTGTATCCTGGGGCAGGCCCACCACATATGACCTAAGTCCGCTAGGGGGCACGAGCATTTAGGGCAGCCGCCCGACTCAGCAAGGTGGCTCCGAAACGCTCTCCTTGGGGAAAAGTGAGCTCGAAGGATGGACTTATATTGCACCTCACGCCATCTGGTCCCTTCCACTAATCGTCGAATCTGCGATAGGGCTGCCAATACTGAGCCCAGGTCGACCGCTCGGCCCAAGTCCCGTGCCCACGCCGACTCCACTGCTGAGAAATCCGTGGAGCGTTCAAGGCAATCTAAGCGCTTTTTCAGCGCGGCAATGGTGGGAGGGTCTTCCGCCCCCAAGCTCAAAAACTCCAGGATTTGAGCGGAGCGTTCCAATTGGAGTTCTGCTTGGGGCAACGAGCCCACATAGTGGGACAGTTGGGCGTGAGCAAAGCTAGAAGCCGGGTGGCTCAAATCATATTCCGCGGTCAGTTCCATCAACGGCTTACATTTCCCGGACGCATCGACCACATTCCCCAGGCGTGTGATCCCGGCTCTTTCCCAGTGCCGAAAAACAGGCGAGTCGGAGCCGGGGGGGAACTGAACGTTACCCTGTATAGGCAACCACGATGATACCATGGGGTTGCTGTTCCAGAGTTTATTAAGCTGCTGCCAAGTGCGCCGCATCGCCTGCAGTATAACACTATTGGTCAGCCGAACCGGCAACTGTGCCCCCGGGAGTTGTAATGCCGCTTCCAGGGCCGACGGTGCCAGAAGGGCTTGCTCTAACTCCCTAGGGGTGTACACCGAAGTGTCCCCTAACCAATCACTCAAGTGTCGCGCTTGGCATGCCAGCGCATATTTCCGAAAATCCGGAATTCCCACCCCTCCCTTCCGCCAACCCCCCCGCAGCCGGGATAACGGTATGCGCGCTCGGGCTCCTTTCCATAGGAACCGCCGAATTTCACGCTCCATACGGAGCACATCACGGCACAACAGCCACACGGGAAGAGTTTGAAGCCAGTAAAGGACTCGAGGGAGAATGACCATTTGCAAGGCCGCCACCCGACCAAGCAGAGACAAAGGTAGCGGCGTCCAGGCCCGCAACTGTGTCTGAAGTTGAAGAAACACTCGATCAAAATTTATTTTATACAACGACTCTGGCCGCCTCGTCATCACTATACCGAGGTAAACAAAGGCCTCATCGGCCCATCGAAGAGGGAACAGGCCCGGCCATTGAGCTCGCAACGCACCCCCCACGTCCAAGGCCTCCGATTTCTCTGTATTAATGCATAGACCGGCAAAGCTCCCATATTGGGAAAAGGCTTCTAACAGACGTGACAGCGAACGTTGGGGCGATGTGAGGTGAACCAGTACATCGTCCGCAAAGGCGGCCACTTTAAACCCCACTGTTCCAATCCGGACCCCTGGAATAGATGCGGATTCCTCTACAGTCCGTATCAAGGGATCCAATGAGAGAACAAAGAGTAAAGGGGACAGCGGGCATCCCTGACGGGTGCCCCTCTCTATGCGAAAAGGATCAGAAAGCAAACCATTGCAAAGGATGCACGCCAGCGGGTCAGCATATAGCAATGTCACATAGCTACAAAATGTATCCCCCAGTCCATAATATGGCAACAGATCTTTCAAGTAGTCCCAGTGCACCTGATCAAAGGCTTTCTCTGCATCAAAACTGATCAGTAAAGATGGTAAATCCCGGTCCCTCACCCACTCCAAGGATGCCAAAATCTTTCGTAAATTACGGACCGCATAACGCCCTTTAACAAACCCCACTTGGGACTCATGTATCAACTCATCCAGCACCGAAGCCAGTCTATTCGCCAATACTTTCGCCAAAATTTTCATATCAAAATTCAATAGTGAAATAGGGCGATAGGAAGCCGCCCGGGTAGGATCCTTCCCGGGTTTAGGTATGAGGGTAATATACGCAAGATTAGATCCCCAGGTATAATGTCCAGTTTGCGCCCTGCGACTGTACAGGCCCACAAGAACCGGCGAGACCATATCCCGGAGCACCTTGTAAAACTCGGCCCCAAAACCATCGGGCCCGGGTGCCTTATAACACTGTGCGCTTTGAATGACTGCACACACTTCCTCCGCATTGATCGGGGCATCCAAAACGGCTCGTTGTGTGGGGGTCAGCTTCGGTAATGACAACTTTCGCAAATAGTCCTGCATCGTGGACATACACCCCTCCCGCCGTGCGTAGAGCCCTTGGAAAAAGGAACGGAAGTGCCCCACAATCGCCCGATTGTCCCGGTGCAGATGACCAGCCTCATCCCGCAAGGCAGCTACGGATCGGACACCCCGATTGCCGCGAAGGCAGCGAGCTAAGAGACGGCCGGGTTTATCTCCAAATTGATACAAACAATAGCGATAGTAAAAATGGGATTTTTTCGTCCGCTGATGTATAAGTTCATTCAGTGATGTTTGCAATTCCCAAAAGCGTTTACGGTTTCCCACCGAGGGATCACCGGCACAGCGACGGCGTGCTCTGACCACCTGCTTTTCCAGAGACACTATTTGCCGTGCTAAACGCCGGCGTTTACGCACCACATATTCAATGATGTTGCCCCGAAGAACCACCTTAGCGGTCTCCCATAACAGTTCTGGGTCAGCAGCATGAACCGCATGGTGGTGCATAAAGTCATCCCAGCAGCCCCGCAGATGAGCCTGAAATTCCGGATCGCGGTCCAGGCCGGTGGGGAACCGCCAGATACGTGATGTATCCGCTACTACCCCCCACGCTAAGTCTACCCAAATCGGGGCATGATCTGACACTGCAGTGGGGCCTATCTGCGCTTCATCCACCTGTGAAAAAGTCCTTTCCGAGACCAGTATATAATCTATACGGGCATGAGTCCCATGAGCCCTCGATTGATGAGTAAAATCCCTCTCAAGGGGGTGTAACAAACGCCATGGATCCACGACACCTAAACGCCGGCAAAACTCCCGAAGGGCCATCGAAGTAGGGGCCCGCCCCCGCTCACCTCCCCCGGCGGCAGTATCCATGTCTATATCCAGGACCCCATTCAGGTCTCCAGCCATTATCAGAGGGACATCCGGTAGTTGTTCCACCTGGGACGCCAAGCGAGCATAGAATGCGCGATCCAACACATTAGGGCCATAAAGGTTCCCTAAAACCACTGGTTTACCATCCAAGTGGCCATAGAGTAACAAGTAACGGCCATCAGGGTCTGCAATTTCTTGAAGTTGGTCAAAGCGGGTTGATTTACTGATTAGCGTGACCACTCCACCCTTTCTGCCTTTGGCCGGGGCTCCTCTACTTTGCCCCACCCAGGCCCTTTGTAATTTTACATGCTCGTCGGCTGTCTGGTAGGTCTCCTGCAACATGGCGACATCACATTTCAATCGTGCAAGGACTTGTAATACTTTGGACCGTTTAATAGGGTTGCCTATCCCGCAGACATTCCAGGAGATTATTCTCAGGCTGGATAGTAGACCCGCAGCAAGTAAATCATTAACCCGTTATTATAATAGAGACGAACCTCCCCAGCCTGAGATCCTCTCCTGAGTAGGAGGATGCTTCTGGTAGACCTTATGTGCCAAACCCCCCTTCTCTTTTCCTTACCCCCCCCCCTTCCTCCCGCTCCCCCCCGCTCCCTCCAATCCCCGCCCCCTCTCCTCCTTCCCCCAACCCAACATATTCCTCTCCCAACCCATAAGAGATCTTAGGATGTGAACAGGGCCCCCCTCCCAGCTATACACTAAACACTCCCCAATTGCCTACCCCAGCGAAGGAACCCACTCCCCACCTCGGCATTGGCCACCCAACCCCCGCTGCGCTGCACTCTCCCCTATCACCCCAACAATACCACGATCAACCACCCTTTAAGGAAGGAAAACAAACAAGGAGGGGGGAGCAAGATAGAAAAACCTCCCAGATCTGAATGCTATATACCCCCCTGCAACTTTAGGAACATACAAGAGGGGGGCTTCGCTCCACAGCCCATGGCGAACTAGCCAGGGATCCCAGGTTACCTCTAGAGCTAGGTCCCTCCTCCACCCAGTCCGTGAAGGCAGGTCCCAGCCATTGCCACGATCAATCCACCATGCCCGATGTGGAACGCTCCCCCCCCCCATGCAGCTCACGACGGGGCCTAGTCAGGGCCTTCTCGCCGGGGGCCTAGGTGGGAAGTCAAGGAAGCGGCCCCGGGGCCGGCGATCTCCCCCCCAACCCATTGAGGAAGAAGGCTCAATCCGCACGAGCCAGGGGGCCCCGACCATCACAGGAAGGGGGTGATAGCAGCGGCCCTTATAGGCACGGTATCCGCCCTACTCCCCTATACCCCTTAGGTAAGGACCCCCTCGGAGACCCCCCTCCGGTGGCGAATGTCCCACCCAAACCAGCAATTTAAAGGTTCCAAGGGCCCAAGTAAACCTCCTACCAATCTGACACAAAGCAGCATATATATACAGTAACTGTTACCTCAGGAAGGATACAAACAATGTAACTTTTAGCATGCATATTGTAACACAGTTATCTGAGCTCTGCAGTACAAAACACTGTCCTATGCCTCTCGCCTCAAATCCGCTGCCTGTGGAGGGGACCACGAGGCCGCCCACTCCCTTACCGCCGGTTAAGGGCCTTCCCGCCCAGGCTTCACGGAGGTTCTAACAGCGTGGGTAAATGGATGTCTAAAGGTCCTGAAGGCCCATGGAGTAAGCAATAAGGTCTCGGGTTTAGCCAAGGCAGTGGGTCAACAACTTACAGACTGCCCATATAAACCTGCAGATTAGAAGCAGTCGATTCTGAGCTGCATCGCAGGGGATATTTCCTCACTCGTTGGGCAAGCCATTCCGGTCCGTCACTGGTGAGGTAAGCCGGTCAACATATGCCGCAGCTTCGTCCGCTGTTCCAAAGCTTCGGCGGGTCCCCTCGTGCCAAATCACCAGGCGTGCCGGGTACTGGACCTGGAACCGAATGTTGGCAGTAAGTAGTTTCTGGCAGAGGGAGGCGTAGGCTTTCCGGCGCTGACTCAGCGTGGCTGAGTAATCTTGGGTGACTCTGATGCGCATATTGTCCCACTCCACCGCGCCCTTTTGTCGCACTGTTTTGAGCAGCTCTTCCTTTTGCGGGAAGCTGAGAAAGCGTGCCAAGACCACTCGAGGACGGCGATCTGTCGCTGACTGCTTGGGCCCGATCCTGTGAGCACGCTCCACAGTTATCGGACCCTGTGCTCCGGTATTCGAGCATAGCGAGGTTGCCAGATCCTCCACAAACCTCGGTAGATCTTTGTCTGGGATTGTATCAGCGACCCCTAAGAATCTTAAATTGTTTCGCCGGGATCTATTTTCCAAATCGTCCAACTTGGATGCCTGGTCCACGGCTAATTTTTTCACCGTCTGTAGTTCCTGCCGGAGCAATGCCAGGTCGTCCTCAGTCTTTGTGATACGGGTCTCAGCCTCCTGCACGCGGGACCCCAGTCCTCCCAAGATGTTATGGATCGCATCCATTTTTGCGTGTAGGGCATCGAATTGGCCCGACAATGCCATGGTCACCGCCTCCACTGTCAAGGCCGCAGGTGGAGGGGACCCGGTCCTTTTCAGGGGAGAGTCCACCATCTTGGGTGCCCCGGCGCCACGATCCTTTTCTCTGCGACCGAGTTTGACTGCGGATGCCATGGCGGTATCGAGGCAAGATCCGTCGTCAGGGAGTGTGCACGTCCCCCCTCACTCAGGGGCAGCAACGGTCAATTTTCACGGTGGATTTCCCCGGTGTAAGGGGCAGGGGGCCCAGAGCTCAGACCAGACACGTCCGTCCAAGCTCACCACATCACGTGGTCTCCTTGAAAATTGATTTTAAATATGCTGGAATAATAAATGTCAAAATGAAGTAAATGACCGTATTAATTGTGTTATGAATACCATAATGGCCATTCCAAAAGGTCAGGAATTCGAAAATCTGCAATGCACTAACGTTGTTCATAATGAAAAATAACAAGACAGACCAGGGTCAGGCCCCTTCAGAGATCCAAAGACCCTGGAATCACAGCCCCCATCCCCTCTCCCCTGTAAGGCTTGGCTGCAACCTAAAAAGCACAGCGTAAAGGCACCTTACTGGGCAGACTGGATTGGCATGCTGGTCTTTATCTGCCATCATTTACTGTACTTTGTTACTATATTTTTATTCTTTGTTTTTTTGTTTATAATGCACCATTAACATGGTATCAGAAATGGGATTTTGTCTGTGTCCCAAATGTGGTCAAAACATCCAAAATGTTGATATATGCTTGAAGTGTCTCTTATGTTTGCGTCCCCAGCAAGGTCAGGACTGCAAATACTGTGCTCAAATGTCACTTTGAGCAAGGAGAGATTATCTAAACCGTTTTCGCGAGTACCTGGAAACTGACAAGACATTTCAAGAAGCTGGTCAGAAAAAGTAATCTTCTCTTCAGAAGATGTCAATTGCTGTGCAGACCCTTCTACAGAGGATCCATCTACCTTCTGGCTCAGTGACTCTAAAGGTCCAGTCGCCCTAGAGTATTGCCGTTCAACCAGCAAGGATACGTGGTATTTCCTGGAGGAACTGAGACTTCCCATGCAGCTTTCGGATCCGGATCCGGATCCTGATCCTGATCTCCTCAATCTCCTGCTCACCTCCTATGTGTTTCATTACCATTCCCCTTGGAGGAAAGGTCCATAAACCACTATTAAAAAGGGACCCAGGATATCAATGCTTGACCCAGTACAAGCATTGAGGAACCTGTGTCTTTTGGGGATATTGCTAGGTACGTATGACCTAGATTGGCCACTGTTGGAAACAGGATACTGGGCTTGATGGACCTCGGTCTGACCCAGTATGGCATGTCTTATGTTCTTATGTTCTTATGATATATCCTAATCCCCAGTTGTTGTGTTTATTTATTTAGCAACCTTTCTATACCGCTGTCTCTACATGTCACAGCGGTGTACAGGTAACATGGGTATAACAGTATCTCCAGGAACAAGCAGGAATGTAGTCTTCACATATGGGTATCGTCGGTACCGACGGAGCCTGCGCAGGAACGCTCCCCAGCGTCCAATAGGAACGCTTTTGGGAGCATCCCTCAGCACATGCGTGCTGCCTTCCCGCCTTTCCAACTGTCCCTCTTCAGTTCTTCGTTTTCCATGGAGCCGACAGGACACATATCCTGTCACCGCAGAAAAGCTTTTCTTTAAACTTGCTTTTTTGTGGTCGCGTCTGCCTCCACACGACACCTACCGGTACCGCCAGTTTTTTTCTTCTTTTCAAAAAAAAACAACAAAAAAAAACAAAATATATATATATATATATATATATATATATATATATTTATATATATACTTCTGAACTGTTTTTCTTCAGAAACCTTTTTTTTTTGTGCTAGGCGCCATTTTGGGCATTAGGCCCCATTTTTCCTAAAAGATGGAAAAACCAGCTAGTGGTTTTAAAAAATGTACTAAATGTGGTGGTACCATCTCCGTCACTGACACCCATGACTGCTGTCTAAAATGTTTAGGCCCTGACCATTCTCCATCTGAGTGTCTCTCTTGTATGGGGATGACTAAAAGGGGAAGACAGAACCGAAATGCAAAGCTCGGTACCCTCTTTTCTTCGGATGCCAGGTCCATTGCATCGACGTCTTCAAGAGCCTCGTCTTCCTCCTATGGATCTCAGGTAACTAAACATAAGAGCCGGTCCTCAAAGGGTAGCTCTCCTTCAAAGCATCGAGAGGGCATTGGCATTGCCCTTGAGGAAACTAAACCGGCAAAACAGCCCTGGCAGGAGGCTTCGTCCTCCAAAGCATCAACGGTGTTCCAGGATGTTCTCGAGGCTTCGACCTTGGCAGAACTACTGATGCCATGCTCAGGGGTTCCGGCCAGTTTTACCGGTACCGATACCCAGGCATCGGCAGCGTTGATAGACCAGAGATTCCTTGCTATCGAACGCAGTCTTGCAGCTCTCCTTACAGCTGCGGTACCGTTGACACCGGCAGTTCAGTGGGCATCGGTACCGACACCGGTACCAGAACCGATGGTACCAGCCCCGGTGGGAATTCTTCCCATGCCGACTTTTTCTAGCATCGACAGATTGGTACCGGACCAACTCGGTACCGACTTCAATCGATACTGAGACTGTGCTTTGCATGAACATCGGGATCAGAGATACTTCGAATCCTCCGATTCCGATGACTCTGATAATTCTGCCGGTACCAGAGTGTTTCTCCTGGAAGACTCCTCTTCTCCTCAACATAGAATGTCTCCTCTGGAAGACATGTCTTTTCAGGATTTTATTTGTGATGTGGCCCGAGGCCTTTCAATCACGGTAGCTCCTGAAAAAGAATCTAGAGCAAAGGAATTGGAAATTCTCCAATACCCTAAGGCTCCCAAGGAGGCAGCCACTCTGCCCATTCATGAAATTCTTCATGATTTGATGCTCAGAATGTGGGAGACACCTTTGACCACATCTCCTCATTTTAGGAGACTCGATACCATGTATCGAGTTCCACCATGTCCTGGTTTTCAAAAGATTCAGCTGCCACACCATTCAGTGGTAGTGGAGTCAGCCATGCATAGGATGAAAAGTGCAAAAAGACATGCATCCAATCCTCCAGGTCGTGAATGCAGGACTCTTGACGCTTTTGGGCGTCGAACATTTCAGGCTTCCATGCTTTCAGCTAGGATCAGCTCATATATTTTATATATGGGAATTTTCCTCAAAGAGGTCACAGGAGATTTGGAGCTTATGAGTCCCCTTCTCCCTGATGACAAACGACAAGACTTCCTTACTCTTGTCAAGCATGCTCAAGATGTCTCCAAGTTTGTAAATCGTGCAACCTTTGACTGCTTTGAATGCATCAGCAGAACCTCTGCTATTGCCAGTGGTGCACGTCGGATTGCCTGGCTTCAGGCATCAGACTTGGAGATTTGGGTACAGGATAAATTGGGAAACATCCCTTGCACAGGAGAAAACCTCTTTGGCAAGAATTGGCAGGAAAAGGCTAATGAGAGAGATGCTGACAATATCACTTTAGATAGATTGTCAAAATCTACAGCCACTCCAGCCAAAAAGAAACCCTATAAAAACCCTTTTTCAGCAAAAAGAGGAAGTTTTATCCGTCCTATTCCCAGCAAGGGCAAGCTCAGGGTCAGGTTGCCCAGAAAGGTCAACAACAACAATCCAGACAAAAGAAGCCAAACGGCCTTAGAGCTCAACCAGCTCTACAGGCCCAGCCCCCTCAAGGGCTTTGACTCCTTCATAGAGAACTTAGCCTTCCTACCTCTGAAAGGTCCAAAACCCCTAAACATTCCAGGCAGGTTGTGTCATTTTGCCAACAGATGGCACCAAATAACAGCAGAAAATTGGACTCTGTCCATTGTGGGAGAGGGGTACAAACTTCATTTTCACAGTATGCCCCCTCCTACAATCATAAGACAGTTCAATTCCCAAACCTCTACAATCTACTGGATTGAGAGGTCTCAACACTCCTTGCTCAAGGAGCAATAGAGAAAGAAAACAGGAGGACACAGACCCATTCTAGACCTCAGAGAATTGAACAAATATCTGTTCCGATGATTTCTCTGGGAATTCTCCTGCCATACCTTCAAAGTCAAGATTGGCTTTGTTCTCTAGATCTAAAGGACGCATATACTCACATTCTGATCCATCCAGATCACAGGAAATTCTTACGATTCCTTTTCAGGGGAAAGCATTTCCAGTACAGAGGTCTTCCCTTTGGTCTGGCTTTGGCACCAAGAGTATTCACGAAATGCATGGCAGTAGTAGCTGCATTTCTATGAACCCTAGGGATATTTGTCTTCCCTTACTTAGACGACTGGCTCATTCGAGCCCCCACGGTTTCAGAAGCCATCTCTGCACTGTCTTGCACAATGCAAATCCTTCAATACTTGGGATTGGTCATAAACCTCCCAAAATCCCAACTTGTTCCGTCTCAGTCCCTGGAGTTCATAGGAGCTCGTTTGGATACCAGACAGTCAAGGGCTTTCCTCCCACAACCCCGCTGTCTTCGCATAGTGCAGCTAGCTTCTCAAGCAGCGGTGAAGTCCTCCCTAACTGCTCGAGAACTACTACAACTATTGGGACATACGGCATCCACGATTCATGTGGTTCCCTCTGCTCGCCTTCATATGCGAGCAGCCCAGTGGACCCTATCCACACAGTGGACACAGGCCACAGGACATCTGTCGGACAAGATATCAAACTCACGACGACTGTTTTTGTCCGTCCAATGGTGGCAATCACTGGAAAATCTTCTAGTGGGGTCCCCTTTCCAGCAACCCCTATTCCAGACCACCCTAACAACAGATGCATCACAGGTGGGTTGGGGAGCACACCTGCATCATCTCTCTACCCAGGGTACCTGGACTCCACAGGAGGCTTGTCTTCACATAAACCTCCTGGAACTCAGAGCAATCTATCTAGCTCTTCGAGTATTCCATGCCCAGCTCAGCTGCAAGACAGTCCTAGTCCAAACGGACAATCAAGTAGCTATGTTCTATGTGAACAAGCAGGGGGGAACAGGCTCTCTGTCGTTATTCAATGAAGCTTTATGACTATGGGCCCTCGCCAGAGAGCATCAAATTCACCTTCTCGTGGTATATCGTCCAGGCATTCAAAACCTTTGGGCAGACAAACTCAGCCGAGTACTGCTGCCTCACGAATGGTCTCTCCACATAGACCAGGTGGCCAAGATATTTCAGATCTGGGGAACCCCAGACATAGACCTATTTGCAAGTCCACTGAATGCCAAACTTCCCCGGTTCTGTTCCAGAATTTCAGCTCAAAATTGCCAGGCAAGGGACGCCTTCCTTCTTCACTGGGGTCACGACTTCCTCTATGCCTTCCCACCTTTTCCCCCTCATCCCCAAAACACTCTTAAAGCTTCAGAGAGACAGAAGTCGTATGATCCTCATAGTGCCACGGTGGCTACGCCAAACATGGTATCCCCTGCTTTCACATCTCTCTCGAGCTGCACCTCTGGAGTTAGGCTATGCTCCAGATCTCCTCTCCCAAGAGAACAGGATGCTATGGCACCCAAATCTCCAGTCTCTGCATCTCAGGGCCTGGTTGCTGAAAGCTTAGACCTTCAGGATCTCAACCTTTCCCAACAGGTAAGGGATATCCTTCAGGCTTCTAGAAAACCTTCCACAAGATGCTCTTACGCCTTCAAGTGGAAACGTTTCACTATATGGTGTTCACAGAAGGGGTTAAACCCCCTAATGATACCTTTGGATACTAGAGTATCTACTTCATTTATCAAATTCTGGTCTAAAAACCAATTCGGTAAGGGTCCATCTTAGTGCAATTGCAGCTTCCTTTAAGTCTCTAAATGGACAACCAATTTCCTCTCATCCACTCATATCAAGATTTATGAGAGGTCTTCTATTAACAAAGCCTCCCATCAGGCCACCACCGGTGGCATGGGATTAAACTTAGTTCTCGGGCAGCTCATGAAACCGCCTTTTGAACCTTTAGCCATTACAACCCTAAAGCTTTTGTCCTGGAAGGTCATCTTCCTAATTGTAATCACCTCTGCATGTCGCATTAGTGAATTGCAAGCTTTAGTGGCTGATCCTTCTTATACTAGGTTTCACCATGATAAAGTTGTTCTCAGAACTCATCCACACTTTATGCCAAAGGTGGTTTCGCCTTTTCATTTAAATCAATCAATTTATCTTCCTGTATTCTTTCCTAGGCCTCATGCCTCTAATGCAGAAAGGAACATTCATACTTTGGATTGTAAAAGAGCCTTAGCTTTTTACCTACAAAGAATACAGCAACATAGAAAGTCTTCTCAACTTTTTATTGCTTTTGATTCTAGTCATTTGGGACTTCCAGTCTCCAAGAGAACTCTTTCCAAATGGATTGCACAATGCATATCCTTTGCTTATGAGAGTAAGAGTCTTCCTCTTCAAGGCCATGTCACAGCTCATAATGTGAGAGCCATGACAACCTCTATGGCTAACCTTCACTCTGTGTTTATTGATGACATTTGTCGAGCAGCCACCTGGGCTTCGGTGCACACCTTTACAGCCCACTAATGCCTAGATAAAGCTTCCCGTCGGGATGCCTTCTTTGGCCGAGCTGTTCTTCAAAATCTCTTTCATACCTAATTCAACTCCTACCCACTAACCCTGGTGGAATACCAGAGATCCATGGGAGGAAGGATGCCTACTTTTCTAGGGTGGCACCTTCCTGGGGCTATCTCCCTGGCATCTTCAGCTAGGGAGTCCCCATATGTGAAGACTACATGCCTGCTTGTTCCTGGAGATACCGTAGTTACTCACCTGTAACAGGTGATCTCCAGGAACAGCAGGAATTTAGTCTTCACAACCCACCCACCTCCCCTAGGAGTTGTCTTTCTATCTCTTTGTCTCTTTCCTCTCTCCTTCTATCCTTTCACTCAGCTACAAACGTAACTGAAGAGGGACAGTTGAAAAGGCGGGAAGGCAGCGCGCATGTGCTGAGGGATGCTCCCAAAAGCGTTCCTATTGGACGCTTGGGAGCGTTCCTGCGCAGGCTCCGTCGGTACTGACGATACCCATATGTGAAGACTAAATTCCTGCTGTTCCCGGAGATCATCTGTTACAGGTGAGTAACTACGCTTTTACATTTGACGTGATTAGAGCTGAAACACATGTGTAACTTATAAAAGATGTGAACAGCAGTTAACATGGTGTAGCTGTAAACACTTTAGGACAGAAACTGGGGTGATATTGAGACATGCAAGAAAGGCTAAAGGTGTTTGAGATGAGAAGTAGGGGTTTGTCTGTCATGACTAGACTGTAAGTTCTGATGAGCAGGGACTGTCTCTCACATGTGTCTGTACAGTGCTGTGTACACTGTGTATCGCTACACAATGATAAGTTATAGTAAGTAGTAGTAGCATTGCTGAAGTGACTTCAAAAGCCTGAGGAAGATTTTAGCTGCACTAGAAAAGTGCCAATGAAATATTAACATTCTAGTGCAGGCACAATTCCTTCAAAGGAACAATGTATCACTACCGCCTCAGCACAAATCAAATGCAGAGTTACTCATTGCATAAGCTTCCCAGAAACAATTCCTCACACAGCTCCTAGCTCTTCTGCACAGATATCAATTCATAACTCTACACAGATTGCTCAGGCCCTTGCGCAGCAGCCTTTAGTCAAATCACCGATTTATGTAACTGAAGAAGGACATCTATCTTAAAAACATAAGATATGCCATACTGGGTCAGATCAAGGTCCATCTAGCCTAGTATCCTGTTTCCAACAGTGGCCAATCTAGGTCATATTAACTAGCAGTTTCCCCAAGACACAGGTTCCACAATGCTTGTATTGGGTCAAGCAGTGATATCCTGGGTCTCTTTTTAATAATGGTTTATGGACCTTTCCTCCGGGAATTTGTCCAAACCTTTTTTAAACCCAGCTACATTAACAGCTTTTACTACATCCTCCGGTAACAAATTCCAGAGTTTGATTACACGTTGAGTGAAAAAATATTTTCTCTTATAATTTACCCTGTAGCTTCACTGCATGTCCCCTAGTCTTCCTATATTCTGATAATGTAAACAATCGATCTACGTTTACCCGTTCCACTCCGTTCATTAATTTATAGACTTCTATCATATCTCCCCTCAGTCGTCTTCTTTCCAGGTTAAAGAGCCCTAACCTTTCTAGCCTCTCTTCATAGGAGTATCCTTCCATCCCCTTTACCATTTTGGCGGCTCTTCTCTGAACCTTTTCTAATAACGCTATATCCTTTTTAAGATATGGCGACCAGAATTGCACACAATATTCAAGGTGCGGTCACACCATGGAACGATACAGAGGCATTATAATATCTTTTGTTTTATTCTCCATTCCTTTCCTTATGATACCTAGCATTCTATTTGCTCTCTTGGCTGCCGCTGCACACTGGGCCGAGGGTTTTAACATGTTAAGGGTTTTAACATCTTCTCCACAGTCTCTAATTCCTTCGGAGTACTCCCACTCCTTGGAGCACAGGATAAGAACATAAGATATGCCATACTGGGTCAGACCGAGATCCATCAAGCCCAGTATCCTGTTTCCAACAGTGGCCAATCTAGGTCATACGTACCTAGCAGTATCCCCAAAAGACACAGGTTCCACAATGCTTGTACTGGGTCAAGCACTGATTATCCTGGGTCCCTTTTTAATAGTGGTCTATGGACCTTTCCTCCAGGAACTTGTCCAAACCTTTTTTAAACCCAGCTACACTAACAGCCCTTACCACATCCTCCGGTAACAAATTCCAGAGTTTGATTACACGTTGAGTGAAAAAATATTTTCTCTTATTTGTCTTAAATAGTTTACCCTGTAGCTTCATTGCATGTCCCCTAGTCTTTCTATATTCTGATAGCGTAAACAATTGATCCACGTTTACATGCTCCACTCCATTCATTAATTTATAGACCTCTATCATATCTCCCCTCAGCCGTCTCTTTTCCAGGTTGAAGAGCCCCAACCTTTGTAGCCTCTCTTCATAGGAGTAGCCTTCCATCCCCTTCACCATTTTGGTGGCTCTTCTCTGTACTTTTTCTAATAACGCTATGTCCTTTTTAAGATACGGTGACCAGAACTGCACACAATATTCAAGGTGCGGTCGTACCATGGAACGATACAGAGGCATTATAATATCCTTTGTTTTATTTTCCATCCCTTTCTTTATGATACCTAGCATTCTATTTGCTTTCTTGGCTGCCGCTGCACACTGGGCAGAGGGTTTTAACATGTTATCCACGATGACTCCTAAATCTTTTTCCTGGGTGGTGGTTCCCAATGTGGAACCTTGCATTGTGTAACTATAGTGTGGGTTGTTCTTTCCTAGGTGCATAACTTTGCACTTGTCCACATTAAATTTCATCTGCCATTTGGATGCCCAGTCTTCCAATTTATCCAGATCCTCCTGCAGTTTTCCACAATCCTCTTGGGTATTAACAACTTTAAACAGTTTTGTATCATCTGCAAATTTGATAACCTCACTCGTTATTCCCTTTTCCAGGTCATTTATGAATATGTCAAAAAGTAGCGGACCCAGTACAGATCCCTGGGGTACTCCACTATTCGCCTTTTTCCATTGGGAATATTGGCCATTTAGCCCTACCCTCTGCTTTCTATCTTTTAACCAGTTCCCGATCCACAATAGTACACTGCCTCCTATCCCATGACTTTTTAGTTTCGCCAAAAGTCTCTGATGAGGGACCTTATCAAAAGCTTTCTGAAAGTCCAGATACACTATATCAACCGACTCACCTTTGTCTACCTGTTTATGCACACCTTCAAAAAAACATATCAGATTAGTAAGACAAGATCTTCCTTGTCTAAAGCCATGTTGGCTGTCTCCCATTAGGCCATGACTATCTACATGCTGTGTAATTTTGTTCTTTATGATGGTTTCTACCATTTTCCCCGGTACTGACGTCAGACTCACCGGTCTGTAATTTCCCGGGTCACCCCTGGAACCCTTTTTAAAGATTGGTGTTACGTTGGCGACCCTTCAATCTTCAGGTATTACAGATGATTTTAATGAAAGTTCACAGATTACCAATAACAGGTCCGCAATCTCATATTTCAGTTCTTTCAACACTCTTGGATGTATACCATCCGTTCCAGGTGATTTGCTACTATTCAGTTTATCAAATAGTTGTAATATATCTTCCCGGTGTAGCGATATCTCTCAATTCCTCTGCAGTATCACCTTTAAATACCACTTCAGTCTTGGGTAACATCCCTACATCTTCCTCAGTAAAGACCGAAGCAAAGAATTCATTCAGTCTCTCTGCTATAGCCTTGTCTCCTCTTACTGCCCCTTTTACTCCTCTATCATCTAATGGCCCAACGGACTCTCTCACAGGCCTTTTGCTACGAATGTACTTGAAAAAGTTTTTATTTCGTGTTTTTGCTTCCGTAGCAAGTTCCTTCTCAAATTCTCGCTTTGTGTGCCTTATCAATGCTTTGCATTTAACTTGCCAGTGCTTGTGCTGTTTCCAGTTTTCTTCATTTGACTCTTTTTTCCATTTCCTGAAGGATGCTTTTTTGGCAGCAACAGCCTCTCTGATCTCACCTTTAAACCATGCTGGCAGTTTTTTGGACTTTCTTCCACTTTTCTTAATGCGTGGAATACAGCTGGTCTGGGCTTCGAGGATAGTATTTTTAAACAACACCCAAGCTTGCTGTAAGTCTTTAACCTTTGCAACCGCTCCTTTTAGTTTTTTCTTAACTATATTCCTCATTTTATCATAGTCTCCCTTTTGAAAGTTAAAAGGTAGTACTGTGGATTTCTTTACTATCCCTCCTCCACTAATTAAATCAAACATGATCATGCTATGATCACTATTGCCAAGTGGTCCCAACCCCCTTATTTCTTGCACCAGATCTGGCGTTCCACTAAGGACTAGGTCCAGTATGGCTTCCCCTCTGGTCAGTTCATGAACCAGCTGCTCCAAGAAGCAGTCATTTATTTCATCTAGAAACTTTATCTCCCTAGCTTGTCCTGCCGTAACACTGACCCAGTCGATACCAGGGTAATTGAAATCACGCATTATTACTACTCTGCTGTGACTTTTGTTAGCTTCCTTGATTTCTCTGAGCATTTCATCATCCATTTGTTCATTCTGGCCAGGCGGTCGATAGTACACCCCCACTGCCATCGCCTTCCCCTTTTTACATGGAATTTCAATCCATAGAGATTCTACAGCAAATTTTGTTTCCTGCAAAACTTTAATCCTTTCTGACTCAATGCCCTCTCTAACATAGAGTGCAACCCCTCCACCAATTTGATCAGTTCTATCATTACGATATAGTTTGTATCCAGGTATCACAGTGTCCCACTGGTTATCCTCCTTCCACCATGTCTCTGAGATTGCAATCATATCTAACCTCTCATTTAGTGCTATATATTCTTATTGTTTAGACTTCTAGCATTTGCATTCAAGCATTTTAGAGACTGTATTTTATTAATATTAATCTGGCTATTGGTAGGCATGGGTAATTTGGAATCTTTACACTCTGTCTGCACCTTACTCAAGGGCATTTGGGCTACTATACTCTTTTTTGGAGCCTCACTGCTTTTGGTAGTATCCTTCAAGGATACCTTCATCCGAACCATGCGCTCCTGGGCGACTGTCTGCTTTCCCCTATTTTCTAGTTTATGGAATCTGTCAAGCCTTTTTTGTAGCATGTCTGACACACGGCAATAAGAACAGACTTGGTGTTCAGCATGCTCTCCACCTGATCCTATCATCTTGCTCTTCTTCACTTTGGATTCTGAAGGAGCAAGCCCATTTGTCTCCAACTCCGGGTTCGATCCATTCAAATCTGAAAAACTTATTTGATTCCTCCATTCCAGATTTAATGGATGACAGATTGATGGCCTCTGTGGGTATTCCATATGACTCTTCTCCACCCACAGAAATGAGCCTTTTGGCGCAATTTCTCCAAATGGGTTAATTTTACGCATACCATGACAGTTATGAACCTCACTCCTAAGCCAGGGTACGTGGAGTATATCTCAGTTTTTTTTCTAATTTACTCTTAAATTCTTGGTGTAATACTTGCATCGTGCCAAAGAGAGCCTCCTGCTGGAATTAGTAAGATGTCTTTTTAGTCCATTTTTGAGTATAACACCATATATGAATTGAGACTGTTTTGGAATTTTGGGGTAGCATTTTTATACCACAGATGATAAGACAATAAGGCAGTGAATTGAACTGAAAAAAAGAACAGTCTAAGTGAGAAATGGGAAGGTTTTTTCAGAGCAGTGATGTGTTACTGAGAAGCCAGTTTAAATTGGCATGTGAGTACTTTCCTCCCTTCTTTAATTGATTTGTATTTTACATATACAGTCCAGAATTTATTCTTGTATATTTATATATTTTTGGGGGTCTGATTAGTCAATTATTAGTAGAATAGAATGCTAGGAATCATAAGGAAAGGAATGGAGAATAAAACCAAGGATATTATAATGCTTCTGTATTGTTCCATGGTTTGACTGTACCTTGAATATTGTGTTCAGTTCTGGTCATCATATCTTGAGAAGGATATAGCAGACTTAGAAAAGGTACAGGAAAGAGCCACCAAACTGGTAAAGGGGATGGAAGGATACCCCTATGAGGAAAAGCTTAAAAGGTTAGGGCTCTTCAACTTCAGAAAGAGATGGCTGAGGGGAAATATGATAGAGGTCTATAAATTAATGAAGAGTAGAACGGGTAAATGTAGATTGGTTGTTTACACCATCAAAAAGTAGAAAGACTAGGGAACACGCAATGAAGCTACTATGTAACCCATTTAAGACAAATAAGAGAAAATATTTTTTCACTCAACGCATAATCAAACTCTGGAATTCATTACCAGAGGATGTAGTAAAAGCTGTTAGTGTAGCTGGGTTTAAAAAAGGGTTGGACAAGTTCCTGGAGGAAAAGTCCATAAATCAAAGAAGACCCAGGAAAACCACTGCTTGCCCTGGGACGAGCATTGTAGAATCTGTGTTCCTTTTTGGGAACCTGCTTGGTACTTGTGACCTGGATTGACCACTGTTGGAAGCAGGATACTGGGCTTGATGGACCTTGGTCTGACCCAGTATGGCATTTCTTATGTTCTTATGTTAGTATTTTTATACGCCTTTTTTTCTTTGCATCTTTTGATGTGGAAAAAGTGAAAGAGACAGGAGATATGATCAAGGATCATTATATAACCCTACAACATCTCTCGGTGGTCCAGTCTTTTACTACCACCTCCTCTTCAAGGAGAACTTCTTTTAACCAATATAAAAGAGGGTTCTGTTTTCATCATTGCTGCTACTATCAGAAGCAATCTCAACTTTTTTAGAGGCCAGTTTCTGCCAAACCATGATAACAAGACAGAGCCCAACTAAAGGAAGCTGCTGCTTCTCAGCTAAAACTGCAATCCTCTTCTTGACTATCTATTAATTCTTCCCAAATGGCAGAATTCCTATCCGCATCTCTGGAGGCAATTTTTCCAAATGGGTTAGTTTTGCACATACCATAAAAATAATAAACCTCATTCCTAAGTCAGGGTATTGGAGTATGATCTCAGTCTTTAAAATTTACCATTAACACTCTGTGTAGTACTTACATCTTGCCAAAGAAAGCCTCCTTCTGAAGTTCATAAGATGTAACATGTATAGACAGTTTATTTATCAAGGTCTATCTTCCTATGGGAGGATAGGTTCAATACTTCCTCAATTCTTGGAGGGGCATCACCATGAACACATGGTTCCTCTCCGTTATCTGCTTTGGTTACAAACTCAGATTCTGCAATTGCTCCCTCGATTGTCTGTTGTAGTGGATCAGCCTGCTAGTAGATCACCTACATCTCCTATAAAAAGAAGCCCTCCTTCTGCTCATTGCTCATGCTATAGGATCAGTTCCCCGACAAGAGGTAGATCAGCAATTCTATTCCAGAAACTTCCTGATCCAACAAAAGACTGGAACATTACAACCAATTTTGAATCTCAGAGATATCATTCAAGATCTTTTAAAGGAAAAGTTCAAAATGACTACAATATCTTCCATTCTACCCCTCCTGAAAGTTCTACATAATACGATTATACGTACTTCTGCAGTTCTTGGGTTTTCTCATCAATTTTCAAACATCTAATCTTTCCTCAACCAACAGCATTACATTCATAGGAGTGTTGTTGGACACTCTTCAGTCCAGAGCATTCCTTCCAGATGACAGGATCCAAATGCTCATCTCTCGTGTTTGGGCAGTACAAGAAGCACCCAAGTGACAGTGAGGACATACCTCCAAATGTTGGGACACATGGCTGCAGCTGTGCATGTCATCCCTTTATCTTGTCTAAAGATGCAAAGACCACAATGGGATTTCAAATTCCAGTGGAATCAACATATACAACCTTGGTCTACCACCATCTTTCCTCCTCCTCTTTTGCATCTTATTCTTCAGAGGTGGACTTTCAAGTCAAACTTGACAGTAGGTGTACCTTTTGCACCTCCTCAAAATCAACTTATCACCACAGCTGTGTCCAACAAGAGTTGGGAAGCCCATCAGGACAACTTCCATACACAGGGATCCTGATCATCTTATGAGGTATCACTCCATATCAACTATCTCAAATTCAGAGCAGTTTATGCTCTATGAGTTTTTTTTCACGCAATCAGATCACTATGTTTTATACCAGCAAACAAGGGGGCATTCCCATAGATGTATTATAGCAATCTGATGCAGCTGTTACCATATTGACAAGACTTTGCCAGGAAATTTGGAAGACAACAACATGGCCAACTGATTGGAAAAGATATGTGTTTATGTAATACTAAAGGAAGGCCTTCCTCTTTTGCATTGACTGACTGTGGAAATCATCGCATAATTGCTCTGATCCCACATGCCAGCAAGATTCTATTGAAGATTATTCAGCAGAGACTACAACCATATCTGGAGCGAGAACTATCTGAATGGCAAGCAGGGTTCATGAAAGAGCAAGGAACGAGAGACATCATTGCAGATGAGATGGATCCTTGAAAAGACTAAAGAATACCAACAGGATATCTATTTGTGCTTTATTGACTACAGCAAGGCTTTTGACTGTGTAGACCATGAGAAACTCTGGGACACATTAAGAAGCATGGGTATAACAGAACACCTGATCATTCTCTTGCACACTCTTTACATTGATCAAGAAGCAACAGTTCGAACGGAACAAGGAGAAACAGAATGGTTTAAAATCAGCAAAGGTGTACGACAAGGCTGCATACTTTCCCCCTACCTGTTTAATTTATATGCAGAACAAATCATCAGAGAAGCAGGATTGTATGAAGACAACAGAGGTGTGAAGATTGGTGGAAGGCTCATCAACAACCTTTGCTATGCTGATGATACCACCTTACTGTCTGAAAGTGAAGACAATATGAAACATTTGCTTCTCAAGATCAAGGAACATAGTCTTAAAATGGGCCTGCACCTTAATGTAAAGAAGACAAAGATTCTGACAACTGGCAAAATCAATATGTTCATCATTGATGGAGAAGAAATTGAAATAGTGGACAACTTTAACCTACTTGGATCAACTATCAATAAAGAAGCAACAAGCAGTCAAGAAATCCGATGATGCATTGCTCTCGGCAGAATGGCTATGAAGGACCTAATTCAAGATTCTCAAGAGCAGAGATGTCTCTTTCCATACAAAGATTTGACTTGTTCAAGCCATGGCATATTCAGTAACATCATATGGATGCAAACGTTGGACAGTGAAAAAGATAGGCTGGAAGAAAATTGATGCCGTTGAATTATGGTGCTGGCGACGAATACTGTGTATACCATGGACTGCCCGAAGAACAAACCAGTCAGTACTAGAGGAGATCAAACCTAAGCTTTCTTTAGAAGTTCAGATGACAAGACTTTGACTTTCATACTTAGGACACATCATGCGAAGAGAGAGATCATTAGAGAAAGACATCATGCTTGGCAAGATAGAAGGTCAACACAAAAGAGGAAGGCCAGCAATGAGATGGATCGATACAATAACAGCAGCTACGGGTGCCAGTTTGTCAACAATGAGCCACCTGACTAAAGACCGAACACAATTTAGGACAACTATCCAGAGGGTTGCCATGAGTCGACACCAACTCGACGGCACTTAAGAACAACCAGAGTGGCCACCACTTTGACCAGAAAGGTGAACAAGCTTCAAGCTTTAGTGATGTATGAACTGTATATACAATGTAATCACCATAAAGTGGTCCTTTTAAACACATCCTAAGTTCTTACCTAACATGGTGGGTTCTTTCCATCTCAACAAGGAAATAGTTCTTCCTACTTATTGTCTGAAACCTCATTCCAGGCTTACTGAAAAAGCCCTATTTAGTTCAGACTGTAAGCGTGCTCTGTCTTACTATTTAAAAAGAACCAACTCTTTTTTCATAAGACTACTTGGTTCTTTTATCTCCTTTGATCTTAATAAGCCCGGCTTAGCAGTTGTAAAGAGAACTTTGGCAAACTGGCTAGCCTCAGGTATACGCTTCTGTTATGAAGAATCAAATTTGCCTCTTAGCGCCAAGGTCAAGTCACATCACATTAGAGCTACAGCAATAACAGGAGCTCTCTTAAAATCTGCTTCCATACAGACAATATAGAAAGCAGTAACATGGTCGTCCCTTCACACTTTCACTGCTCATTGCTGCCTAAACAAGATCAGTGCTTTTCATTGAGCTGTACTAAGCTATTTGTCCTCTTTTCCAAGCAACTCTTATTTTGTCTATACAACAGTAGCAGCCCTAAACTTGTGTGCCTGACTCAATCCTGCTTGTTTACTGAAAAAGCAGTGTTGCTCACCAGGTGTTTTCCATAGACAGCAGGATTGATAAGGCATACACCTCCCTGAGAATTGCATTCATTGAGCTTTGAATACAACTGAGTTGCTAAGAGGACTGCTGTGTATGGGAAATGCTGCAAATGCTTAGAGAGAGCTGTTCCATCCCAGTGCAACCATATGATGTCACTCGTGTGCTTTATCAATCCTGCTGTCTATGGAAAACACTTCTTACAGGTGAGCAACACTGATAAATGCCCAGTGATTTGTTTCCATCCTCTTGCCATTTATGGATCTTGTGTGTATATCCCACTCCTTTTTGAATGCTATCACTGTTTGTCTCACGAGTTCTTATAGGAGGGCATACCAGACATCTACCCCTTGCTTCTGAATTTACATCCTGTAGCTTCATATCATTCCCTTTGTTCTATTGCTTTCTTTCTGTAGTAAAGGGTTCATTTGTGCATTAATAGCATTCAAGTATATAAACATCTCTATCATATTTCCCCATCCCTCCTCTCTTCTGGGATATAAATATGTAGGTCTTTAACTCTTATTTCATATGTCTTCTGGTGTACATCCTATATTATTTTGGTTGCTTTTCTCTGGATGCCTGTAGCCTCTTTATATCCTTACTGGATGTTACAGAGCTAAGGACAACTCAGTGTTCATATACTGAGTGAGATAAATTTATGGTCTAGTCTGAGCTCTGCTTTCATGGACAGAAATAATTCACCCCCTATACTGTACTGCTCTCTTGGGCTTTTGCAGCCCAAATGCATAACCCTATATCTTTAAGCACTAAATCTTAGCTGCCAAATTTTAGGCCACTCTTCAGGCTTCTCTAGATCCCTCTTTGTTATCCACACCTTCCAGCATGTCTACTCTATTGGTCCTTCCACAATATCGCTTACAAAAATGTTGCCTCTTCAGTGTATTCAACAACAAAATGATTAATTGAGATGTCATAAGTAGTTAAAAACCTATCTTTTTTCACAATAGCTGAATATGGCAGGAATGTGAGGGGATGGTCGTTTTTTCTTAAGAGTACTAGATAACCTTTGATATTGTGTTTTTGGGGCAGGAGATGTCTTATGTAATGATGATCTGTATGTTTTTATGTAACTCACTTCGTGATAATGTAATAGTGAGAGATAACTCAAAATAAAATGAAATGAGATGTTAAACAACTGGACCAAGGACTGATCCCTGAGACACACCACTAATATCGTCTTTATTTTCAGAATGAATTCCATTGACCACTACTGTTAGTCACCTCCCACTCAAACAGTTTCAAACCCAGTCACTTTGAGTCCATACCAAGGATGCTCAGTTTTTTTTAACAATGCTGCCTCATTTCCTGCAGTCCACTGGGGGCTGATATTCAAAGGACTGATGATCCAGACTTTGAGAGCTAGGCTCCTAAATTGGCCTCTTTGAAAATTTACTAGGGGCTAAGTGCCTAAATTTTTTTCTTAAAAATTTTCTAAACTCCTAAAGTTAGGAGCATAAAAGGTAGGTGGCAGTTGGGGCAGATTTAGGATGGGGGAAAAAGTTAGGAACTTCACACCGATCTTCAGCACTAAGCTTCTAAATTAGACTCATAAATATATTTATTTAATTTATTTAGCAACTTTTTATACCGCTATCTCTACAAGTCAAAGCAGTTTACAATAATCTTGAAGAAGGGAAGGAATGTTACAAATAACTTAATAAATGACGGTCAGCTCAATAACTTAATAATAAAAATTAACTGATCTATAGATAGTAGTAAGTACATAATCTTTATAAGGAAGCATTTAGGCAAATGAATGGCAGGCCTACATCTAGAAGCATAGGACCTGATATTCAGCAGCAGCAGCTGCTACCTGATCTAATGCGACTAACCATCGCCACTAAATCTGGATATTCAATGTTGGGGCCATATCCAGGCCCTGGTATTGAATATCAGGTTGGCTGGATTGCTGGGAAGCTACTCGGCAGTGGCAATCACTGGCTCCCAATCACCTCTCGGATCAGATTCAAAACAGTGCTGACCATCTTCAAAATCAAACAAAACCTCCAGAAACTAATCAGCACCCAACCCAACAACAGACCACGAAGACAACGGAACAGTGGCAGCATCCAGAAACCCAGCGTATTCACCAAAGCAAACAACTCCACGACCAAAAGAGCCTTTTCGTTAGCAGCACTTGACATAAGGAACTCCCTTCCTGAAGCACTGAGATCCACCACGGACTTAAAAGGCTAATGAAAAAAGCTGAAAACCTTCCTCGTCATAGAACACTTCAATGACTTAACACTCCTACCTATTCAATGAGTTCTATGTAAAATTGTTGAGTTCTTCTGTAAACCACTTTGATTTTTTTATGATAAGGCAGTATAAGAAACTTGTTAAATAAATAAAATAAAATATTGATCTACTGCCTGGTTAGCTTCTGTGTCTAAGGTTAGGCCAACCTTTCCTGTACCTGACTTTCACCACATGTCGCAACTGGGCAGCGGCTCAATATCACCAGTGCTCGATTATCGATGGCCGCCCCGGAATGCCATCAGTTAGCATTCAGCGGCAGCATCCACGCATATTCAGCAGCACTAACCATGTTCATGCCGCTGAATATCCAAATGAGTGGCATTTACACAGTTTACAAGTCTTTGAATATCCCCCCATAAATTTTAAGCTCCTAAATTAGGCTGAATTTTCAACTGAAAACTTAGGCTCCTAAATGTGGCTGAAAATAAGGTACAAATTTGAGAGCCTAACTTAGAAGCCTAAATTTAGGCGCACAGCTTTTTTTTTTAATATTGGGCTCTGGATTCCATAAACTGTATTGTCTTCTTTTTTTTAGCATTAATTTACTCACCATAGAGGTTACACTAATCAACTTGTAGCTCCCAATCTACTCCTTGCTTTCACTTTTGTGGAAAGGGGCCACATCTGCCCTTTTCCAGTCCTTGAGGACCACTCCCAACTCTAAAAGAAAACCCCTATTGAAAATGTCAGACAGAAGAGCTTCCCTAAGTTCCTTCAAAGTCCTCAGATGTATCCCATCTGAACCCATTGCTTTGTCTACCTTTAGCTTAGCTAGCTCCTCATGAACATAATCTTCTGCAAATCATTCAAGATCCACCATACATCTTTTCCTATTTGTGTTTGTTTTCTCAGGTCTCACTCCAGGCCCTTCATTTGTGAACACATCACTGAAATATTTGTTAAGCAATTGTGTTTTTTCGTTATCAGCTGATATGCATTCTGCCCCTATATGCCTGAGTCTAACTTTTGCATTTCTTCCTGTCACTAACATATACAAAAAAAAAGTCTTATTCCCTCATTTTACTATATTGGCCAGTTTTAATGTCATCTGCATCTTTGCTTTCCTGATACTGTTGCTTGTCTTCCCCTTTTTGCAGTCTTGTAGTTTATAAAGGCTAACCTTCTTTGGAGTATTGCATGTGGAAGCTGGTCTATGGGAAGAAAATGGGACAACATAAAATAATGTATTTTAAAATATGTTTTTGCTTTTACTCTGTTCATTGCAGGAAGCATTGCCTCATACCAGACTCCTAATGCTGAGATTCGACTCTTAGTCTTGGTGGCAGGTGTCTCGTCCTCGTTAATTATTCAGGCTGTAACCTGGTGGTCGGGAACCAGTGTACAAAGGTACGGTTGGTGTTTACAAAGATTAATCTCATTGGGGCTGATATTCGCAATTGCTGGATGCTAAACTGCCAGGAAGGAAGGGTTACTGTTCATGCTGACTCAGCATGGGGTGACTTAGGGTGATTTTGAGAAGTACTGAGAGGATGGACGTGGCTTGGAAGTCAATAAGGGGAACATTCTTAAGGTGGGGGAACTGACTCTTCGGCAAGCTCAGAATGGAGGGGCGATTGGTCATTGGAGAACATTATTTTTGTGCGTGCAGGGAGGGAGAGGGCTTGGGAGATATTGGGGTTCTTTCAGCTGTTGAGAGAGAGGGGGATCAGGGTTCGGAAGAGGGCTTTATTTGTAGATCAGGTGCCAGGAGTGAGGGAGTGGAGATGCTGGCTCTTTTTTCTTCCTAAGAAAACCTAGGAGGATTGTGCTGACCAGGAAAGTTTGACTAAGCAGCCACATCACCCAGAACTGTGAAAAATTTAGGGGTATGTTTACTAAACCGTCTTAATGTTACCGGCGCTAGTTGCAGCTTTAATGTGCAGAATACCATATAAGGTAGTGAGCGGTCCGGAGGTAAGGTTGCAAGGAAACGGTATCGTGCGATAGTGGGCACCATGGCATGTTAACGCGCGTTAACCCTAAGTTCATGCCAGCGCAGTGTTAGAAGTTATAAAGATGTAGCTCACATGTTACTGCAATGACTGTGGAGGCAGAGGTCATGGGTTTGATCCCGCAGTGGTGTTATGTAAGAAGACTGTCTGAGGCATTTACTTTTTTAAAATTTAAATCAATGCTGTCAGAGGCATTTTCTTTTTTAATTTAAATCGGTGCTGCCAGCAAAAACACCCTCACAGTGCCATAACCTAAGGTACAACCCCTATTAAGAGCAACACTCGTCTATCATACTTTTGTTGGAACGCACACTATGAGGATCAATTTAACATTATATCCTCTCGTAGTGTGTTATTCCTTTTTATTCTTTTTTTTAAAAGGGTAATAAAACCCTTAAACCACACTAAGAAGACCAAACTCCATAGTATGTACCGGTGAAAACATTTATATTTGTGCTTAAAGTGTTATATTATATTTCAAAAACTGTTTTATAGTTGAAAATTTGAAAAGGAGAAAATCACTTAGCTGTTGCAAGCCATCCTAAAGAGGTAACCAACTGAAGGTATAAACATTCATCAAGGGGAAGATTATCTTCTCTCATCACCAATTTCAAAAAACCTTCAGGTATTTTAAAGTCCATTAGTCCTCAATAGCAGACCCTCTCCGAAGACCATCATGAAGGCAACCAACCTGTGGCTTTCACGGGTAAATGAGTGACCCAATGTTGCGTTTCAAGCCTTGCGACTCTCTTGGCCCTTCTTCAAACTTCGTTGCTCAAGATCCAACCCGGATCCTCATGGTCTTTAATAGAAAGCCTCAATCACATGACCGGTCCTAAACCAATGGAACCGATAGTAGTAAATGAACCTCCGCTGGGAGATCACAAAATACTCCACCAATCCTGGGAAGAATTTAAACCTCTGCTATTGCCATTGGTGCACCTCGGATTGCCTGGCTTCAGGCATCTGACTTGGAAATTTGGGTACAGGATAAATTAGGAAACATTCCTTGCACAGGAGAAAATCTCTTTGGCAAGAATTGGCAGGAGAAGGCTAATGAAATAGATGCAGACAATATCACTTTGGATAGATTGTCCAAATCTACAGCCGATCCTGCAAGGAAAAGATCCTCTAAAAAAACCACATTTTTATCCTTCCTATACCCAACAGGGACACCGTCCAGGTCAGTCTGCCCAAAAGGGACAACAGCAACAACCTAGACAACAAAAGAAGCCAAAAGCTGTAAAACCTCAGCCAGTTCAGCAGGCTCATCCTCCTCATGGGCTTTGACTCCTCTCTAGAGAACTTCACCTTCCTGCCCCTGAAGGGTCCAGAACCCTTGGACATCCCAGGCAGGTTATGTCATTTTGCCCAGATGGCATCAAATAACAGCAGAAAATTGGACTCTGTCCATTGTACGAGAGGAGTACAAGCTTCATTTTTACAGCATGCCCCCTCCTACAATGGTAAGACAGTTCAATTCTCAGACCTCTCTCGACAATCTCTTAGGTCAAGAAGTCACAACTCTCCTTGCGCAATGAGCAATAGAGGAAGTACCCATTCCGCAACAGGGTACAGGGTTCTACTCCCCCTATTTTCTTATTCCAAAGAAAACAGGAGGATACAGGCCCATTTTAGACCTCAGAGAATTGAACAAATATCTGTTCTGAGAGAAGTTCAAAATGGTCTCTCTAGGAACTCTGCTGCCATACCTTTAAAGTCAGGATTGGCTTTGTTCTCTAGATCTCAAGGATGCATATACTCATATTCTCATCCATCCAAATCACAGAAGATTCCTCTGATTCCTGTTTCAAGGAAAGCACTTCCAGTACAGGGTTCTTCCCTTTGGCCTGGCTTCTGCACCAAGAGTATTCACAAAATGCATGGCTGTGGTAGCCACATTTCTCCGCACTCTGGGAATATTCGTCTTCCCCTACTTAGACAACTGGTTCATTCGAGCCCCTACATGCCAGAAACCAGCTCTGCTCTGTTTTGCACAATGCAAATCCTTCAGTATTTGGGACTAGTCATAAACCTCCCAAAATCCAATCTTGCTCCCACTCAATCCCTAGAGTTCATAGGAGCTCATCTGGATACCAGACAGACAAGGGCTTTCCTTCCACAGCCCCGCTGTCTTCGCATAATGCAGCTAGCTTCCCAAGCAGTGCTCAAACCGTATCTCACTGCTCGAGAAATGCTACAACTGCTGGGCCACATGGCATCCACCGTGCATGTGGTTCCTTATGCTCGCCTCCACATGCGAGCAGCCCAGTGGACTTTATCCACTCAGTGGACACAGGCCTCAGGTTGCCTGTCGGACAAAATAACAAACTCAGACCATCTTATTTCATCCCTCCAATGGTGGCAATCGCTCAAAAATCTTCTTGTGGGGTCTCCTTTCCAGTAACCCCTATTCCAAGCCACCCTAACGACAGATGCATCTCAGGTGGGATGGGGAGCCCACCTGCACGATCTCTTTACCCAGGGTACCTGGACGCCACAGAAGGCCTGTCTTCACATCAACCTCCTCAAACTCAGAGCAATCTTCCTTGCTCTTTGAGTATTTCATGCCCAGCTCAGATACAAGACAGCCCTAGTTCAAACGGACAATCAGGTAGCCATGTTCTATGTGAAGAAGCAGGGCGTAACAGGCTGTCTGTCGCTATAAAGCATTATAAAGCATATGAGGACAGACTTAGGGATCTTAATATGTACACCTTAGAGGAAAGGCGGGATAGAAGTGATATGATTGAGATGTTTAAATACCTCCGTGGCATAAATGTTCAGGGAGAGAGCTTCTTTCAATTGAAAGCAAGTTCTGCTACGAGGGGACATGGGATGAGGGTGAAGGGGATGGATTCAGGAGTGATAAGCGGAAATATTTCTTTACGGAAAGAGTGGTGGATCCGTGGAATAGTCTCCCAGTGGCGGTGGTAGAGATGAGGACAGTATCTGAATTCAAAAAAGCATGGGACAAACACAGAGGATCTCTAAAGGTGAAAAGGGGACTGTTGTAGTTGTTGATATGGAAGGACAGGCTAGATAGGCCATGTGGTCTTTTTCTGTTGTCATGTTTCTATGCAACGAAGTTTTGCCACTATGGGCTCTCGCCAGAGAGCATCAGATTCATCTCCTTGCGGTGTATCTTCCAGGCATTCAAAACTCTTGGGCAGACAAACTCTGCTACCACATGAATGGTCTCTCCATGCAGACCAGGTTGCCCAAATATTTCAGATTTGGGGAACCACGGACATCGACCTCTTTGCAAGTCCGCTGAATGCCAAACTTCCCTGGTTCTGTTCCAGAGTTCCAGCTCGACATTGTCAGGCAAGGGACGCTTTCCTCCTTCACTGGGGTCAGGACTTCCTATATGCCTTCCCACTCATTCCCCTCATCCCCAAAACACTATTCAAGCTTCAGAGAGACAGAGGTCATATGATTCTCATAGCTCTACGTTGGCCATGGCAAACGTGGTACCCTCTGCTTCTACATCTCTCTCAAGCTGCACCTCTGGAGTTGGGATCTGCTCCAGATCTTCTCTCCCAAGAGAACGGGACGCTGTGGCATCCCAATCCCCAGTCTCTGCATCTCAGGGCCTGGTTGCTGAAGGCCTAGAGCTTCAGGATCTCAACCTTTCTCAACAGGTAAAGGATATCCTTTATGCTTCTAGGAAACCCTCCACAAGATGCTCATATGCCTTTAAGTGGAAAAGGTTTACAATATAGTGCTCACAGAAGGGTCTTAACCCTCCTGTGATACCTCTGGAATCGATACTGGAGTATCTCCTTCATTTGTCAAATGCGGCTCTTAAGACAATTTCAGTAAGAATCCATCTTAGTGTTAGTGCAGCATCTTACAAGCCTCTAAACCTATTTCCTCTCATCCTCTCATAGCGAGATTTATGAGAGGTCTTCTTTTAAGAAAGCCTCCCATTAAGCCACCACCAGTGGCATGGGGCTTGAATCTGGTGCTCAGGCAGCTCATGAAACCGCCCTTTGAACCATTAGCCACTACATCTCTGAAATTCCTTTCCTGGAAAGTCATCTTCCTCATTGCAATCACATCAGTACGCCGCATGAGTGAATTGCAAGCATTAGTGGCTGATCCTCCTTACACAAGGTTTGTCACGCCCATAGCCCCTTACATGTGTATGGAGGGGCGTGCTTGTTATATAGAGTTCCCCAATTAAGCAATGTTCCAGACTGACTATCTTGCAAAGGATTATGGTAATGGTAGTCCAGTCATGCGGTGCTTGCCTTTGAGGTAAATGAAAACTATGTAGTTGGCTCAAGTGTAAGGCAATGACAGAATATTTATTTATGAAGTAAATCCAAATGCACACAGATCCACTTGGTAATACCTTAGGATGTATTCTCCATGATTTTATATTCAAAATAACAATACAACTGAAAGGTTAAGCAAGTACCTTGTAAAGTCCATTAACAACAGAAAGTCTTTCTCTCAGCCACTGCTGACAAACCTGCTCAGCAGTGCTGGTGTAAAGGAAACAAAAAATAAAAGCTGCTTCACAAAACAGCTTTTCTTTTCACATTTAAAGCACTTTTGTATCCAACGTGTGCATAGCCTGAGCTGTGTGCTGCTCTGGTACCAGTTGGCTAACAAGCTTCAATCAGCAGCTTTTCTCCTTCTCTGCAGAAGTATTTACACAAACTTCTAGTGTGCCAGTTACTAGAACGTTTCCTTTTTATGTTTGATTCCACTTTCAGGATTTCTCTGTTCTAGCATCCTTGCATAAAGAACAGTCCATGAGATTATCATCTTCCTCTGGAATTATAGCGTGTTCTTCTATTTGCATAGGTTCTATATCAGGGTCTGGATCAGAGGGCTTTACTAACTGACCTTCCTTAGGACAGAAACTGTGTCTAAACACTTTGCCTTGCTCTAGCTTAGACAAACGTTCATAGTTCATACCTGAGTTAAAGCTGGCATTGGGCTGTCCTCTCAAATATTCTGGCCAGTATGCATTGGAGCTTTTATAACCTGTCCTCCAGTCTATATTCCTGGACCTCAGGGCATCTGCTCCATACCTCTTCTTAGGGTTCCCAGCTGAAGTTCTCCAAGCCTTTGGATTTCCCCAATCCCTTGAAGCTGGCTTCTCCCACGAATCTCTCCAAGAACATGAATCTCTCAGAACTCCTCTTTCCTTGCTCTCACGCTTGCCTTCAAGCCTCCTCTCCGGCTTCCTCTCCTTCTCCTCAGGCTTGCCCTCTGCATATTCTGTTCTAGTTTTAAAGTTCCCAGTTTCTAACCCCTCCCTTGCAGGTGTTGCTGATCAAAGTCCCTCCTGGCAGCTGAGTAATTAGGAGTGACGTAAGGGTTTCTCCATCTGGGCTTATACCCCTGCACCTCATCTCCACTAGAGGCTCTCTGCAGGCCACTGCAACCAGGAATAACCTGTCTTTTAGGTAAACATGCAGTTTTATTCCTGTGACCTGCCAAAACAGGTCCCTTGATTAGGGTAAATTCCCTTCCTTTATCACTATTCTCTGGGCTCTGGTCAGCTTCCTCATCACAGGTTCCACCATGATAAGGTAGTTCTTAGGACTCATCCACACTTTATGCCAAAGGTGGTTTCGCCTTTCCATTTAAACCAAGCGGTTTACCTTCCTGTATTCTTTCCGAGGCCTCATACCTCCAGTGCAAAAAGGAACCTTCATACTTTGGACTGTAAAAGAGCTTTAGCCCTTTACTTGCAGAGGACACAGCAACATCGAAAATCTTCTCAACTCTTTGTTGCTTTTGATCCTGGTCATTTGGGACTTTCAATGTCCAAAAAAACTCTATCTAACTGGATTGCACAATGCATATCCTTTGCCTATGAGAGTAAGAACCTTCCTCTTGAAGGCCATATCACAGCTCACAATGTGAGAGCCATGGCAGCCTCAATGGCTCATCTTCACTCTGTGTCTATTGATGACATCTGTTGAGCAGCTACCTTCACGGCCCACTGCTGCTTAGACAAAGACTACCGCCGGGATGCCTTGTTTGGTCAGGCTGTTCTTTAACACCTTTTTCAGACTTAGTCAACTCCTACCCACCATCCCTGGTAGGATGCCAGAGATCCATGGGGGGAAGCATAGCCCTTTCACAAGGGCTAACAACTTTCAGGGGTCATCTCCCTGGCATCTGCAGCTAGGGAGTCGCCATATGTAAAGACTACATTTCTGCTTGTTCCTGGAGATAGCATGGTTACTCACCTGTAACAGGTGATCTCCAGGAACAGCAGGAATTTAGTCTTCACAACCCTCCCACCTCCCCTAGGACTTGTATCTCTCTCTCTCCCTCTCTCTTTGGTCTCAGCTATAAACTCAACTGGAGAGGGACAGTTGGAAAGGTGGGAAGGCAGCACGCAGGTGCTGTGGGATGCTCCCAAAAGCTTTCCTATTAGATGCTGGGGAGCGTTCCCGCACAGGCTCCGTCGGTACCGACGATTCCCATATGTGAAGACTAAATTCCTGCTGTTCCCGGAGATCACCTGTTACAGGTGAGTAACTACGCTTTACTTACCTGAGGGCTTTTACTTACATGGGGGCACAAGTGAGATTCTAATATATGCCCCCTTCTATATTCGGTGGGATTGAGTTAGTCATGGATTGAAGTATGGGGTGGTGAGTCTATAGATGGTTTTTCTTTATAGAATACTGATTTTCTGTATGTGTAATTTGAAAATTGCTATAAATAAAAGATGAAAATAATTTAAAAAGCTGATGTTAAACATTTTGTATGTTTCTGTGCAGGTATTGCTGTATTTGGGGATTCATATTAGGTCAAATATTGCTTGTTTCTCTTCGGATCTGGTGTACGTCACTTAACCCTGTATGGGCTTGTACAACTGCTAACACTGCCATACTCATATTGGGACTTATAGCAACAGCTGATCGCATCAAGGCAGGTAAATACAAGTTGCCGTGTAGCATGCCATCAGAATAATTTCCTACCCTTTGGTTTATAAGTGGAGTCCAAACCATTTAAACATACTCGACTCACATAGTTAGGCTGCCCAGTTATCGCTGGGTGCCCCTCCCAGACTGCCCCCGGATAGCAATTGGCGTGCAATGGCGGCACCCGTGGATAGTCAGTGGCACTAACCGTGTTTGTACCACTGAATGTTCCAGCTAGGGGGATTAACACGGTTAGCAGGTCTGCCAGCTGGGTTAATCCCTTTGAATAGCCCCTCTGTAAGTTATAAAATATTATATGTTATTTATGTTTTATACAAATCTAGGCATGGACATGTACACAAAGTTCAGGGCAGGCATCTATTCTTACACCCAGGTTTGCCACACGTATTTGATGACTTATGCCAATGGCATACTAAGGGCGGGGTGGTGGGTGCGGCCACACTGGATGCTAGCCAGGAGGGGAGTGCACCCCCCCCCCCGCCAGGCCCACACGTCCGAGGCAGCATGACACGCTAACCTTAAAACAGTGTGACTTGCTGCACTGCCTCCAATCCAGGCCTATTGGATCTTCTCTGCAGGGCCAAAGTCTCACGATTCATGACAAGCCTCTGACTTTAAAGTAAGCTTGCTGTGCTGCCCTTCAAGTGTGGGTCCAATGAGGGGATGTAGGGGGGATGCATTGCGCCTCAGAGCGGTGTGCTGGCTAAAAGGGGGGGGGGTGCCTGGCCCAGGGGCCAATGGGGCTGGGAATGCCACTGACTTATGCACCTATTTTGTAAAGAAAAGTAGGTACACGCTTTTCTTTATAAAATAGGTATGCATCTGCATGTTGGAAGAGGATAATTTTGTAAACTATATTCACCTGTAAAATGCTTTTTTGCATGCATAAAGTTAGGTAACGTCTAAGGTACACATGTACTTGTTGAGTAAGCGTGTTCAGGGCAGAGCATGGGCAGAGTCATGATTTACACACACAGGGCTCAATATTGAGCGACGGTGCAATTACTGGGCATAGCCATCGCTGCTGAACACTAAATCTGGATATTCAGTGCTGGGGCAATATTCGGCCACCGGCATTGAATATCTGGGTTAGTCGTGGAAGCAGGATGCTAACCGGGCAGTGGTGATATTCAACTGCCATCCTGTTGGCTTCGGTGGCAGAAATTTGGCCAGCTTTTGTTGTACCTTACTTTCACCACTGAGAGATAACCAGACAGCAGTGCTGACAGCTTATCCCAGGGGAATTCCCCCGGAATGCCGCAGTGGTAACACAGTCAGTACCCGTGGATATTCATTTGAATAGCCCGCTAACCAGCATTTACATGATTTACAAGTCTGTAAACTGTGTAAATGCCGTTAAATATCAAGCCCATATTTTATAAGATACACACGTATATGTGAAACATACATGCTATGATGTTAACATTTACACTTTGAGCAGGCATAATGTCTGTGCCTTCAATCTAGATGCAATTGCTTCAGGATTTGTGCTGGTATTTTATAACTACACAGAGGCACCTCAACATTATTGGCACCCTTGCAATTTAGGTATTGTCACCATTAGTCCGCCTGTAGCCTTAGCGTACAGGGTAGGCTGCTTGGAGACCTTTTACTGAAAGGTTTTGAAGTGTAGTTGTGAGCCTTTCAATAAGTGATAGTCGTGGGTCGAGTGGTTAAGGTCAAAACAGGCTTTTAATTCCCCTCCCGGGGTTGGATTCAAAACACAGGATAACAAAAGAACATAAGCCAGGCACTCTGGCATAAAGTAAGAAAAAGTAAAGTCTTGTGCTTCTTAACAGGCAGTTAGTTAACTTTCACAAAATATTTGGCTTCAGCACAGAGAAATCACATCATTTAATACAGCTACTGTACAGTCCATCTGATTGTCAGATAATTCAGCTTCTGGAGGGTCAATTATCATAGACTCACTCTGACAATCATCTGAATAAAACTTCTGCTGCATATAAAGTGTTGGCAGATTATTTTCCTCTGCTAGTTCCTGAGACTTCCCTACTATCTCCTCTAGGAGGTATGGGTCAGTTTCACCATATATCTGTCCATATTTCACAGGAGAATTGTATCCTTTATAGCTTCTACGAGAGAAAGCCTAGGAGCCCCTTTACAAGGGTTAATTAGCCTACCTTCTGGCTTTGAGGCAAAGGGAGGTCTGTGCACTGCTCCTTTAGGACGGGGTTTAAACCTCAGAGGCTTCTCTCTGTATAACGGTTGTTCACCTTCCTCATCAGACATACAAATGTCCTGCACTGTAGGTCCTTCACTCCCTTGTGCTTGTAAAGGCTTCCCAGTTACTCTCACTGGTAATTTCTCTCTTCTGCTACTTTCACCATAAGATAAATCCCTGGAGGCTTGGTTAAAAGGTTTCTGTGCCTTTCTCCTCCAATTATCACTGTCAGCTGGTTTCTGCCTTCCTCTTTCCCAATCAGTATCAGAATCCACTGAATCACTCACGTAAGGTTCTCTTTCACACCAGGGCAGACGTTGCCTCCAAGATCCAGACCTCAGCTTGCACACACCTTTCAGCTGGTTCTGATCTACAGCGTCTCTCCTGCTTCTTACGTTGCTCCTTAGAACTCTGTCACTCTTCCTGCTGCCTCTGCTCTCGCCCTCCTCAAACTCTAGTGAACGTCTCTTATATGTTTGCTGGGGATCTAATCTGGCCCTTTCCCCTCCCAGGTGAAGGCTATTAGACCTAGGAGCTCGGGATTGTTTGTCAGCTGGGCGGGGTTCCTGCCCTCGTGGCTGGGAATGTTTGTGTTGCCCTTGGCAACTGGGAGTCCTGATCTCTTCCTTCCTGCTAGAAACAGCCCTATTGCACATAGGTTCCTCTGTTTTTCTATCACAGGATATCTCTTCCCCATTACAGTATGTTGTGTACAATATCTTGAGAAATAATTGTAAATAGTCCAACTGTATGTCATGATAATATTTTAATAGTATGTTTGAAAGTATCCAAAAAAGGATGTATGTGCAACTTAGACATAGTAATTTCTGAGAAAAAAAACCCAAAATATGACCTGGACAGGATTAATGGCACCCTTCACTAATTGGTTGCACAACCCTTGGCAGTGATGACAACCTCCCAACGTTTCTTGTAGCCATCTATAGGTTTTGTACATCTGTCTACTAGTAGCTTCTCTCACTCTTCAACTGCGATGTGTTCCAGCTCATGAATGTTTCCAGGATTCCTTTTACCAATGCCAGATTTCAGCTGTTGCCAAAGGTTCTCGATTGGATTGAGATCAGGACTCATTGCTGGCTAATTTAAAACAATCCATTTTTTTCTTTTTTAATCATTCTTTTGTACTTTTGGATCTATGTTTTGGGTCATTGTCCTGCTGCAGGACCCATGGACCTTCGACCCAGATCTAGCTTTCTGACACTAAGTAGCACATTTTGTTTCAAAATATCTTGGTAGTCCTCTGACTTCATGATTCCTTTAATATGTTCTAGGCCTCCAGTTTGTGAGGCAACAAAACAGCCCGACAACATTATGGAACCTCCCCATATTTAACTATAGGAAGGGTGTTTTTTTTCCTTATAAGCTTTGTTTCTTCATTTGTAAATGTATCACTGTTCTGCATTGCCAAACAACTCAAGTTTGGTTTCATCTGTCCACAGAACATTTTCCCAGAAGGATTGTGGTTTCTCAAGGTGGGTTTAGGCCAGTAGTTCTCAACCCAGTCATATGCATGAGATAGATCTGCATACAAATCTATCTCATTTTTATTCATTGTGGATATCCTGAAAACCTGACTGACCTGGGGGTCCCAGAGGACTGGGTTGAGAATCGCTGGTTTAGGCAAAGATCAGGCATGCCTTTTTGTGTCTCTCTTTGAGCGATGGGGTCCTTCTTGGCCTTCACCCATGAAGTCCTTCTTTGTTTAGGAGTATGGTGCAAGCTGGAACCACCACACCAGATTGCTCCAGGTCAGCCTTAAGCTCTTTAGATGGTTGTACAAGGTGTTTTTCCAACAGTTTGCACTAGACTTCTTGGATTAATTTTTCTCTCTCCCACCACATCCTGGGATGTTCTTCACAGTTCCATGAACAGAAAACTTCTAATAACATTGCAAACTGTAGACACAGGAATGCTAAGGTCTTTGGAGATGACCTTGTACCCCTTTGAAGTTTGATGTTTGGTAATAATGGCTTTTCTGACAGTCTCAGGCAGCTCTCTTGTCTTCACCATTGTGAAAATGGAACAGGGAGTGAATGTGGCCATTTTAAACATTAGAGCCATCATTCGTTGATTGATTCAAATCATGTGAGTACTGACATTGATCACAGGTGCATCACATTTTACTGCATTGGCAACGTGGTTCTTCTGTTCAAACTGATTTGAATTGTTTATAAGGGTGCCAATAATCATGTCCTGGCAGTGTCCCAGTTTTTATACTATTTCCTACTATTTCCTTTTTAATTGGTCTTGTTTTATTTGATTATTTTATGTGTCAAATACGCGTGCATTTATAGTCCACAGTCACTTTTTTTTAGGAGATAGTGGAGGAGTAGCCTAGTGGTTAAAGCAACAGTTTAACACCCAGGAGATTGGAATTCAGTTCTCACTGGCACTCCTTGTGATTTTTGGCAAGTCACTTTGCCCTCCCTTGCCTCGGAATAAAAGGCCTGGCAATCTACTTATTTATTTATTTATTTACATTTTCTTATATACCACGCTATTCTGCATCACTGCGGTTTACACTGAACAAACTGAAATTACATTGAACAGGGAATTATAACTTGTAGATAACTATTTTACAGGGAACATGGGCTATGGAGGGTTAAGTGGCTTGCCCAAGACCACAAGGAGCACCTGTGGGACTAGAAACCCCAGTCCTTCCGGCCCAAGGTTGCTGTCCTCTAGTGGGATTTGAACCCCCGACCTTCTGGCCTGAAGTACCTTGCCCCAACCACTAGGCCACTCCTCCACCTCTGGTCATACCTTGCCAAGAAAACCCAGGGGCTGCTGGATTGCCGGGAGTCAGCATTGACATGATGGCACTTAAACAAAAATTGAACATTAAGGGGTTGAACTGCAAGGGTGCCAATAATGTTGACCACAACTGTATGTATCTTTAAAAAATAAGCTAAAAAGAGGTGTCTTCCTGCCCTGTTAATCTCGGCATCCTGTTATAAACTGACAGTATATGCATGGCAAATACTGACTGCTGCTGCTGCTGTTCAGCAGACCAAAACTAAATGTGTAAATTATGCAGACAGTGACTCTGTATCGCCCCCATACTGATATTTTTTTCTTTCTGCCCTCACCCCAACTTCCCGCTCTATGGACAGGGTGCTGGGGTGGTTAGACCTGTTCTGAGCCCAGCAGTATGTGTCTAGTTATTTAAGATCTATGGATAGTGAAGTTGTATATTTACTATCCGCTGGTACATATAGAACTTTCTTTGAATGCTGACTTGATAGATTTCGTGTACTGCAAAGAAGCCCTAATTAAGTGGAAAATAAAGAACTAAAGTTGCAATTTACAAACGCTTAAAAATAGAGGGCCCAGTTTTCAAAACGGTTGATATTCAGCAGTTAACCGAGGATCTTAAACATTGGTGGCATATTCAGTAGTAGTATCTGGATAGTAGCTGCCACTGAATATCCGAGCGGAGTGATGTAACTGGGAAAGTGCCAGCATTTACCCGCTTAGTGCAGTTTTCAGCCAGCACTTGCCCGGATTGCAATTTAAGCTTACTTTTTATGTGGCCTAATTTGTCCAGGCAGGGGCCACTGAAAATAGTGCTGACTGCCTCTGTGCTAACTGAATAACGGAGGGGTGGTCTGTGGAGATATTCAGTGACACTATATAAGTAATGCTGCTGAATACCACAGTCGGCACCCTTAACTGGCTAGCCTCCTGTTGGCTCACAAGCTAAGGGTTCTAAATATTGGCCACAGAAGCCCTAATTATAGCCTACTTTTGAAATTCATTTGTTCAGAGATTAGTTCTGCACTCAGGCCTCACAAGCACATTAGTTATCCATTGTGGAGATAAAGAGCAGTATGTACTAAATATTTTCCCCATAGCCACACAATGGGCCTGATTTACTAAGCCTTTTATCCCATTCTGTGCCAATAGTAGGGCTCGAGCTAAAGGACCTGACTGAGCAAGTTGGCACCCTTGGACTGGAAGAGAACCAAGCATGCGTGGCAGCAATCCCAAAGGCTTTCTTTGAAAGCTGGGAATTGCTCCGTGCGGGCTCCGTCGGTCCCGACGGCGCCCATAAGTGAAGACTGATTCCTGTTGTCCCTGGAGAATACCTGTTACAGGTTGTAATGTCGCTATTACCCCACAGCTTGTGCTTGTAGAGTTAAGCGGCCTGATCCCTTCTTCCGGTAGGAAAATAGTGCTTGGGGAAAGCACTGCCTCCTGGGAGTTGTAGTTTTCACCAACCGAAATAAAGAGAGTAGTGGAGCTCGAGTGTTTCAGGCAAATAACAGGAATTTAATTCCCCTTCCCAACGGCTTTTACATATAGAAAACAAAGAACAGTTGGCCATGTATCTTCTGGCAGGAAATAATATAAGAATGAAACATAAACAGCTTCCTATATCAGCATCACAGTAATCCAACTTAAAGAGCAATTCTCTGTTCCAAAACCTTTGGTGCTTTTTCTTCTAGCTTCTACCTGCAGCTCTCTCTCTGCACAGCTTAATCCTAGCACACAGGTCTTATCTTCTCAGACACAGATATTGTACAGTCCATTGACTCAACAGGCAGGTATTCTAAAGATGGTTCTGTTTCCATCGGTTCATATTGGTTCTCAGCAGGAAATGTCTGCAATTGACTACAGGGTGTTTCCAAACACACACCTATTCCTTCAGCATGAGTCTTTTCCCTGCAGCCTTCTGCTACACAAGGTTGGGAATGCCCACATTATTCAGCACATGTAAAGCCACCCCCTTCTGGGCTAATATCAGAGCACTTCTTAAAAACAGCTTTGCTTCTATACCAGTCACTCAGCCTACCTTTTGGCCTTCTTATTGGAGATTCCTTCTGCCCTCTAGGATCAGCTACAGATACAAGCCTTGGAGTTTCTACGTGCACACAAGTCTGCCTTCTTGGTACATTTCCCTTCTGGCTGCCTTTTATATACGGCACAAAACCTGAGCTGCTTGTACCTGGCTCCTTTGCACTGATTCTCTGCTCGTTTCTTCTGCTGATTTCCCTTTCTGAGTCAAAGGTCAGAGAATCTTCTGTTATCATTAGTTCCTCTGAATCCTCACTCCCAAGCCAATCCTCTGCTTCATGTGACTGCTTTCTTGCTTGCACTCGTAGCTGTTCTAACGGCTGCTTTCCCAGCTGTTCCCACGGCTGTGCTCCCGGCTGTGCTCTTGGCTGTGCTAACTTCCTTCCTAATGAGCTTCCCTTATATCTCTGGCTTCCTGGGTTTAATCTGACCCCTCCCTCCAGCAGGTGTTCTGCCTCAGCTCGTGACCGATGAGCTGAACTGCAGCAGGGGCGTGTTTTCCTCTCCACTGATCTGCTCTGTTTGTGGTTTCCCTGGAAACCAGGAGCCATGTGCATTTGTTTTCTTTCAACTGAAGCTAAGTCCTGCGTTTTACCTCTTACTAAGGGATCTGAGGGACCTTCTACACCACATATCCCCCCCCTTAAGATATTACGGGCTGCCGTATATTTTAACGGACAGCACGTAATCCTGGATACTGGGTTCACGTGTTTTTCTAGAGTAGCCAATCTCACTGTTGCTGACCTTTCTAACCATGGTTTTAAAACATTCACATGGTATGTTTGGCGGCGCCCCTTATCATTTTCTACAGTGTAAGAGACAGGATCTACCTTCTTTACAACTGTACATGGGCCCTTCCAATGAGACTCAAACTTGGGTCCTACGTCAGCTACCAATATTATCACCTTATCTCCCACCTCCAGTTGGCAAGGTTTCTTTCCTCGATCATAATACTGTTTTTGACGAATCTGACTAGCCTGCAGATTCTCCAAGGAGATTTGGGATGTCCTTTTTAAACAATTTCTCAAATCCCTGAGAAACTGGGGTACGCCCATTTCCTCTCTGTCCGGTTCCACCCACTGCTCATGCAATATATCCAAAATCCCTCTGGGAGCCCTGCCAAACAACAACTCATAGGGCAATGCCCCTAAGGATGTCTGTATGCGTTCACGGCACGCATACAAAACAAATGGCAATAAAGTATCCCATTCGGTTATCTTACCGTTCAGGCCCCTCCTTAGCATTTGTTTAATAGTCTGGTTCATCCTTTCAACCAGCCCATTGGACTGGGGATGATAGGCCGTCGTGCGCACATGATGTATGCCAAAGGCATCCCATACTGTGGCCAGATACTTAGACATAAAGTTGCTCCCTTGGTCGGTGAGCATTTCTTGTGGGAAACCCACCTCACAGAACAATTTAACTAATTCCAACGCTATTGTCCTAGCTGAGGTACTTCTAAGGGGTATAGCCCAGGGAAAATGAGTCGCCTGGTCTATAATTACCAGAACATATTGAAAGCCCCGTGGAGTCTTTACTAGGAGTCCTATAATATCCATCGCCATCCGGCGGATTGGCGTGGAAATCGTGGGTGTGGATATTAGGGGTACAGCCTTCGGTTTAGAAGCAGTAACCCGTTGGCACATGGGACATGACTCGCAGTAGCAAGTGGTCTCTTTAAAGACCCCTGGCCAGTAAAAACGGGCCAGGATTTGGTCCAATGTCCCTTGGATCCCCTTGTGGCCACCTATAGGATGATCGTGGGCCAACCGCATGACTATGGCCTTAAACGTGGTTGGCACCACTAACTGTGTTCTCACTGCTCCTGTATGTGGGTTGTTACTCTCCCGATAAAGCACGTCTTTATCCAAAAGAAATTGAGGAAGGATGTTCCTGTCCTCTCGTGCATATTCAAAGGCACGTTTCAAAGCAGGGTCATCTTTCTGTTCCTGGGGAAAGGAAGGAAACTTTTTAACAAGTTCTGATGGAACCCAGGGTAATCCCTGTCCGGCCTCTAATCCAGCCCTCCCTTGGGTTCTATGCCGCCTTTCTCGCCTCCTCTCGGCTTTCCCTTTCCTAATTCTTTTTGATGAGGTTTGTACCAGATCATCATGCATGGGTAGGGTGTCTGCTGCTTCCTCTTCCCTTTCCTCCTCTCTCTCAGCTGAGTCCTCCCCCTCCTGGGATGAACTTCCTATCTCTTCTGCTGGGTCAACATTAGCAGTAGAGGTTCCGGCCTGAGATCGGGTAGATACCAAGCCTTTTCTTTCTCCAAGACCCTTCTCTATCCCTTGGCTGAATGGAGGCCAATCTCTCCCTAAGATTATGTCATATAAAAGCTTTGGGACTATGGCCACCCTTACCTCTCTTTCTGCTCCCAGCCCTTTTACTGCTAGGTTATACACTGGGTAGTATGAGGCTGCCCCATGTACACATCTTATCTTGACACGCCCCACTGCTTGACTCGGTGCTGAGGGCAGGTGGGCTTCGATGGCCTGCCAGAGCTTTTGGGAAACCATGCTCTGGTCAGCACCGGAGTCAAGCAGTGCCTGGGCCTCAACACCTTCTATTTGTACTTGAAGCACAAATCCCTCACATGTTTGTTTCACACCCCCAGACACTAGCGCTGTGCGCAGCGCACAATCCCTATGATAATGTCCCAATTCGCCACAATTTAAACATTTTCCTTTTATAACAGATACAACATTATTGTCATTAGGTATCTTATTCCTTGTAAACTTTTCTGATCTCTTAAAGTAGGAGGTTTTTATCTCCTTCAGAGCTTCTGGTTTTGAGGCCCTAGCCAATTCGGCTTCAAAATACCGCTCTGTGAGGCTAGCTGCTTCCTCTGTAGTTTTACAACTTTGGAGCATCAGAAAGGTTTTTACATCAGCTGGTACCGCATTCATATACTGCTCTAGTATAATTGTATCTAATACATCTTCTAGAGACTTCTGTCTTGGATTAAGCCACTGCCATGCTAAGCCTTTTATTCTATGGAACAGCATTTTAGGGGTTTCATTGGGCTTTAACTTAGCCTCCCTGAACATGCGTTTATAGAATAAAGGAGTCAATCCTAGTCTGTCTTTGACAGCTTCTTTATCTTCATTATAATTAGATGCTAGCGTAGCAGGCATAGACTTATAAGCCGCTAAGGCTTCACCTGAGAGCGACATGGCGAATCTCACCCCCATTGCTCCTCAGGCAATTTAATAGCCTCTGCAATGCGTTCAAACGCTTCTATGAAATCATCTAAGTTATCAGTATGAGTAAACTGTCCCAGCGCCATAGCGCTACCATGTGGCAGTCCTACCCCCTGATTAAATGAGGGTACAGGTGGTTCCGGCTCTCTTTGCTTCTTGAGAAGTGCCTCCATTAACTCCATAAGAGGTTTCTGCTGCGAACAGATGGCAGCTGCAGTCTGTTCCTGGGTGTGGCGTGTCAGCTCTAGTTGTTTGTCCCACTGGCTTGACATCCACCTGAGCAACTCTTGTGGGTCCATCATGGAATCAGCTGTTCCTGCAAGAAAACAAGAGATACAAACACACCAAGTGCGGTCCAACAAACAAAAAAAACCTTTTTCTCTCTTTTTTTTTTTTTCAATGTCTTTCTGCTGCGGCAGATCAATTTCTCCCTTTCTCCTTAATTATCCTCCCACACCTGTGCCCAGCTACCGTTACCTCGGCACAGTGCAGAGTCCAGCACTGAGAAAGTAGCCTCCACTCCCCCTGACCGGTTGTCAGGCGATTCTGGATCCCTCTGCTCAGCAGTTTTCCTTGCCTGGTAGTGATGCCTTTTCCTTTTTACAAATATCCTTTGTAATCCATGTAAAAATCCGCAAAACTACGCCAACCTGTAATGTCGCTATTACCCCACAGCTTGTGCTTGTAGAGTTAAGCGGCCTGATCCCTTCTTCCGGTAGGAAAATAGTGCTTGGGGAAAGCACTGCCTCCTGGGAGTTGTAGTTTTCACCAACCGAAATAAAGAGAGTAGTGGAGCTCGAGTGTTTCAGGCAAATAACAGGATTTTAATTCCCCTTCCCAACGGCTTTTACATATAGAAAACAAAGAACAGTTGGCCATGTATCTTCTGGCAGGAAATAATATAAGAATGAAACATAAACAGCTTCCTATATCAGCATCACAGTAATCCAACTTAAAGAGCAATTCTCTGTTCCAAAACCTTTGGTGCTTTTTCTTCTAGCTGCTATCTGCAGCTCTCTCTCTGCACAGCTTAATCCTAGCACACAGGTCTCAGACACAGATATTGTACAGTCTATTGACTCAACAGGCAGGTATTCTAAAGATGGTTCTGTTTCCATCGGTTCATATTGGTTCTCAGCAGGAAATGTCTGCAATTGACTACAGGGTGTTTCCAAACACACACCTATTCCTTCAGCATGAGTCTTTTCCCTGCAGTCTTCTGCTACACAAGGTTGGGAATGCCCACAGTATTCAGCACATGTAAAGCCACCCCCTTCTGGGCTAATATCAGAGCACTTCTTAAAAACAGCTTTGCTTCTATACCAGTCACTCAGCCTACCTTTTGGCCTTCTTATGGGAGATTCCTTCTGCCCTCTAGGATCAGCTACAGATACAAGCCTTGGAGTTTCTACGTGCACACAAGTCTGCCTTCTTGGTACATTTCCCTTCTGGCTGCCTTTTATATACGGCACCAAACCTGGGCTGCTTGTACCTGGCTCCTTTGCACTGATTCTCTGCTCGTTTCTTCTGCTGATTTCCCTTTCTGAGTCAAAGGTCAGAGAATCTTCTGTTATCATTAGTTCCTCTGAATCCTCACTCCCAAGCCAATCCTCTGCTTCTTGTGACTGCTTTCTTGCTTGCACTCGTAGCTGTTCTAACGGCTGCTTTCCCAGCTGTTCCCACGGCTGTGCTCTCGGCTGTGCTAACTTCTTTCCTAATGAGCTTCCCTTATATCTCTGGCTTCCTGGGTTCAATCTGACCCCTCCCTCCAGCAGGTGTTCTGCCTCAGCTCGTGACCGATGAGCTGAACTGCAGCAGGGGCGTGTTTTCCTCTCCACTGATCTGCTCTGTTTGTGGTTTCCCTGGAAACCAGGAGCCATGTGCATTTGTTTTCTTTCTTCAACTGAAGCTAAGTCCTGCGTTTTACCTCTTACTAAGGGATCTGAGGGACCTTCTACACCACAAGGTGAGTAACTATGCTTTAATTTCCTGGGACATATATTCTTGTCTTACTACCGTGTGCTATCTAGACATGAATATAATTATTAATTGTGCTGATTTTTGGTTATAGATGGGAAAGAACAAAGAGGAAACAAGTCTGAGGAAACATCAAAAGAAGTGGTTTCCAGACCTAATTGGGTTCTGTCAGGAGCAGCCTTCGGTAGTTTGATGTTCCTCACACACTGGATTTTTGACGAGATTTCACTCATTTCGAGGTGGGCTGTGAGTGGATATCCTAATCGAGGGCCGGATCCTAATCCATATGGGTAAGGATTGATTGAGAATTGGTGATGCAATTTGCAGAATTGAATTTTTACAGGGAAAGCACTGGAGGTCAAGAATTCAGCTGATCCTCTTGGCCAATAGATGTGAACCACAGAAAGCAGTTTTTGTCAATAAATATTCATAACCAGTGTAAGACACATTTTCAATAGGGCACCTAAATGGTAGCGTACACAAATAATTTTTATCTTATGCTTTTTCAGTAGTCACGTAAAGTGAGTTTCATTTTGTTAGAGTAGGATTTTCTCTGCCCCAGATGGTTTACAATCTTTTGTATCCAAGGCAATGCAAGGTTATGTGACTTGCCCAAAGTCACATGGAACAGCATTGGGATTTGAAACATGGTTTCCTTGGTTATCAGCGTATTGCTCTAACCACCAATAGACTATGTTTCACCCCATCATATCAGCTGAACTTTTCAAACTTTTCAACCTCACATAAGACATTTTGCCCATTAGATCCCATCCCGTCCTCATGGATGCTTGGAATCCTCTCCTTTTCCTATCATCCTTACCGCGCTCAACTCCAGCTTGTCTTCCGGGACCTTTCCCATACCGTGGAAGCATGCTCTGGTTCGTCCCCTCCTAAAAAAGCCATCTTTTGATCCTCTCGACCCCGCTAGCTATCGACCAGTACCAAACCTTCCATTCCTCTCGAACGTCCTGGGGAAAGTCATATTTTCAAAGCTGTCGCAACACCTGGGTTCCACCCATCTCCTACACCCCTGTCAGTCTGACTTTTGCCCCAGCCTTAGCGTTGAAACCATCATGTTCTCTTTCCTTAATAATCTACACACTGCTCACAATCAGGTTGACATCTCTATAGCTGTTTCACTCAACCTTTTGGCAGCATTTGACCTAGTGGACCATTCTATCCTTCTCTCTCGGCTACAGGACGTTGGTCTTCGGGGGGCTGTCTTTTGATGATTCCATTACTTTCTCTTTTCACACACCTTTTCTGTGTCTTCAGGTAGCACCTTGTCCGACCCTGTTCCCCTCTGCTCTGTCCTGTTCTGGCACCGCTCCTATTTAACATTTTTCTGACCCCACTCACATTACTCATACAGCAATCTGGTCTATCAGCACACTATTATACCGATGATATAATTCTAGTACACCACACCAGCTCCCAGCAACCTAATCTCACTCCACTCAACGGCCTACATCTGTATGTCTCCAAGATGCTAGCGATTTGGTTCACTTTGGTGGTCTGTGTCCTCCTCTGGCTCCAGTCCTCTCTAATCTCTCTGTACCACTGGTTCCTTCCCTTCTCTACCTTGGCATGACACTGGATACTGCAGTTTTGTTCCACAATCATATTTAGCTTCTCACTCATCAGTCTTTTTTCTACCTTCGCCAGATATATGCCATCCATTCTTTCTTGTCCCCTCAGGCACTAACCACTCTTCTTTTATCACTAGTCATGTCCACACTGATTTCTGTAACTTGGCTCTTGGCATTACTCAATCTCAGCTTCATCATCTTCAGCTAATACAGAATACGGCAGCTCGGATCATTACTCACACTCAACACAGGGATCATATAACACCCATCCTAATCCATCTACACTGGCTCCCACTGGCTTTTCACATCCGTTATAAGGTTCTCACCCTTATCCATGCCATTTATACCTCCACTCCACAGTACTTAATAGACCTACTTCAGTTTCACACGCCTACCCGCAGACTTCGCTCAATCCATATCAACTGTCTGGTCCTTCTGTCCCTTTCCAGTGTGCACCTTCAGTCCACTTGCCTCTCCATCTTCTTTTTTCTGGGCCAGTCTCTCTGTAACTCCCTTCCCTCAATCCTATGCCAGGAACCTTCCTTCCCCAAATTTAAGAACCTTCTGAAGATCCACCTCTTCTATAGTGCGTTTGACCTACCTCCCAGCCTCCCTTGACCCCTCCTTGCCCTCTCTCATGACTCTTAATTTTCTGTGTGATTGTTCTGTCTCTTTCCTGTTATTTATTGTAGTTCCCTTCTTTTTCTGGCCTTGGCCGTTACTGAATATTTTGTGTATTGTGAACTGCCCTGATCTAACAAAGGAGCGGTATATCAAATAGCTAAATAAATATAAACATAGGTTAGATAGGGCAGAGCATTGTATAGCCCCTTGGTCCAGGTTCTTTCACCAGGCACCCTTTGCTTTGTAGGGAAACCAGGGGCTCATACTTTAGGGGTAGCAGCATTGCTCTGATTATGTCTACCACCCTTGGGAATCAGGGTTGTGGGACAGGACCAGCTAGGACTGGGAGGCCTCTGGACCTGGGGATCACTCCCTCCTTCCACTTACAAATCTCACAGTCCAATCCAGAGTTTGTTCTGAATTAATAAAGTTTACTGAAAGTCTTTAAGTGGTCAAACTGAATAAGAAGCAATAAAAATGTAAAACATCCAAATCACCTTTGCTCTTTTCCTCTACTCTTGGGTATGGAGAAACTCCTCTTGTCAAATACTGGTAGTCTCCCCCTAAGCTAAAGAGTCCAGTTTTCCCCTCATTCTCTCTCTTACCTCTTCTCCTCAGATTCTGGACACAGGCACTCTTTCCTTTGAACCCTGGGTCCTCCTGGGTCCCACTGCTGGCGGATGTCTTATATTTATGGATGCTGGATGCATATGTGGTGACAGCTATTGTGTACTGTAGAACCCTGGGCCTCTATAGTTTCAGCTTCTGGGGCCGTCTTCTGAAGCCTCCTGTTCATTTCCAGGATTTGTAAAAACCTTTACTCCCCTTCTTCTGAAGCCATCTCTCGCCCCTAACTCCTGAGTGCACCTAATCAGTAATGCTGTTGGCTCATTTAGTCTACTTAGAAGCAATATACTGATATTATGGCTGAGACAGCCAAAGGCTCCTATTCCCTATGATGCAGTAGCTCTCCTAGCCAAAGACACATACTGTATGCTTTGTGGTTCAGTGGCTTAGCCAGTCAAAAACAGGAAACTGCTTTTGGGCTTGGTATTTATACCGCACAGTTTTCCCTTAAAGTTGAGGATTCCTCCTACCATGATCTCACTGATAAGGAGAGCCTTCCCAAATTCTAGAAAACTGGGTGACATGCAAAGGTCACAGAGCCACTATATTAGCATTTAGCTCATGCCTTTCGGTAGTAGGTCAAGGCAAGTTAGTTCCAGGTACAGTAGGTATTTCACTGTTCCTGGAGATCTTACAATCTAAGTTTTTACCTGGGACAATGAAGGGATAAGTGACTTTCTCAAGTCCACAAGGAACATCAGTGGAATTTGAACCCTGGCTCTAGTCCATTGCTCTAACCATTAGGCTACTTGTCCATATGCATTTGATCAGCTTGTTGTTTTATCATTAATTTTCATGAGGACAAGTACTACTACTACTGCTGCTACTGCTGCTACTGCTACTACTACTGCTACTGCTACTACTGCTGCTACTACTGCTGCTACTTCTACTGCTGCTACTACTACTGCTATTGCTACTGATACTACTACTGCTGCTACTACTACTGCTACTGCTGCTACTACTGCTGCTACTACTACTACTGCTGCTACTACTTCTGCTGCTACTACTGCTACTGCTACTGCTACTACTAATCATTTCTATATGCTAGTAGATGTATGTAGCGCTGTACACATACATGTAAGAGACAGTCCCCTGCTTGACAGGTACTACGGTCTGAGATAGGAACAATAGTTAAGCATCCAAATTATCTGCAGTATCTACTCTTCAGAAGTCTATATTAAAATTTTATTCTTATCTAAATTACTTGACATAAAGAATTTTATTTTACGAAACAGCACAGCACTGTCTCATATTAGCAAACTCTATAAAAACCTGTGGTTGATCTCTCCTTGCTGCAAGCTTTTTAAATGCCTTTTCTTACCTGGCTCCAACTTTCCTGTCTAATAGCTAGCTGTATGGTAAATGTATGTGCAGACACTCAAGGAGTGTTAAACAGTAGCATAAAGTATGCATATTGGCAGCATTCCTGCTGTCCGTAGACATTTTTGAAAATGAAATGTGCATATGGAGTTTGTAACCATGCCTACCGAACGCCAGCCAGACTTCCTCTTCTCCATGCGGCCATAAAACGCCACATTAGGAATGTATGTGTGCACTTACTGGCACATAGACATCCACATAGGCTTAGATGGGCCAAGTGTATGTTTTATCTGCAGAAAAGGTGTCAAAGCCTTTGCAAATGTATTCCTATACGGTATGTTAGTCAGATAAATTGCTGATGTGGATTTGGAAGTGTAGTGACGGTAAGAGATAGAAAGATGAAATGGGAGAGACGGAGGAATAAGATGAAAGACAGGGAGGGGTGAGGGAAGATGTAAGATAATAAAAGGGGGAGGGGTATGGAAAAGGTGATTGGTAGAGATAAAGGCAGAAAAGAGAAAGGTGGAGAAAAGGAGGGCTGGTGCAAGGATAGGAGGCACCCTAGGCAGGCCACCCATCCTGCCACCCCCTTCCCTGTGGGCCCCTTGCCCCCACTGTCATCACTGCCGCCCCTCTCTGGGGCCTGCAACGATGGCACTGGCTCCTGAACTGCGACACAGTGCTATCAATACAATCCAGTGCTGCATTGCGATTTCTTTCTGTTACAATGTGCCGTTTCCACATCCCTCTGATTCAACTTCCAGTTTGCATAAACAGGAAATCTGTGTTGAGATGGGCAGAAACACACCAGTAACAGAAAGGAACAGTGACACAGCACTGGTCTGTATTGGTAAGTGCTGTGGCGTGGTTTGGGAGCCATTGCTGCCGCTGCAGGCCCCAGAGAGGGGCGGTAGCAGTGGCAGTGGGCACCCCTAGAGGGCCGGCACTCTAGGTGGCTGCCTAGTTTGCATAATGGTATCCTCGGCCCTGGAGAGAAGCAACATGAAAGGTGTCAGAGAGACAAATGGAGAGGACGGCAAAACGGAGAAACAATGAGAGCAAAATGGAAAGAAGAGCAACGTAAAGAAATCAGAAGACCTAGACAATGCAAGCCAAACAGTATGTTGAGATACAGAGCTCTGTTTTTTTTTTACAAAAGCCTTTTGAAATTCTTTGTACGTGGGAAAACTATTCTCACACCTGTTCATTGTCATTTTTTGATCTTTGTTTTAATGTCTGGGACATATGTTAATGTAACTGTAAGGTGTATATTTTATATTACTTGCAGTCTTCCAAGAGCAAGTCTTTAGGACTGGTGGGTTATAAACATTTCCAATAAATACAAATTATTTTTATTTAAATCATCTTTATTGTGATGAAGAACAGGAAGGAAACGATTTCTGCAACTCAGAACTATCACTTGGATCAACACCTAAGAACATAAACATGCACACACTTTCCACTTTTTGTTGCAATTCTCATATTATTCCATTCCTCTCTCCATCTCCCCCTCTGACCCTCTCTTATTTGCAGATGGCATTTCCATCTCATATTCAGTTTCCAACTTGTTGACGAGCGTTGTTTCTTTCCACATCAACTTCAGCTATAAATGGGTTACTGAAACCCAAAACCCATCCATCACAGTTCCATCCCCTCTCCCCAAATTGCAATGGAAAAGGTCTCCTCCATGGTAACTATTACTCATTCCTTTGCCAGTTAATATTGTTGAGCACCTCACTCCGCACACTACGGGGTAGGCTCTGAATATGTCTTCCACACCCTCAGGAAAATCTGTCTGGGAATGTACCCATACCTCATCTTCATTTTTTCCACCTTTAACAACTCAGGGACAGTATTTCTTCATTGCTAAAATATAGGAACTACAGTCTCAAGTTTGTAAGGATTACCTTCTTGCATTACAAGTGCTTTCCTAACAAACATTTTATTAAATCTCCCATTGCTGGGCAGGTAAAAAGAGACTAAAGGGCACCATGGACAAAGCAAACTCCTATTCTAAGATGGTACCCAAAGAGCAAGCTTAGTTCAGTACCTTCCAGTTTCTGTGCAAGTCCCAAAGGCATGCCCCAATGTTCCCACAGTTTATTCACATCTCAGACACGTGTCCTATAAAGCTATGTTCGCTTTACAGGCCCTTTGCTGTGACACATAGACCCTCCTAAGGATCTTTTACCGCATTTCCCTCAGATTTGTGAACCCTGGTAATGATTTATTTTTTTATTTTATTTAGACAGTTTTGTATACCGCCTTATCCTTCAATCAAAGCGGTCACAACACAATTGGGGGATACATTTAACACACGGGGATATGAAACACATACACTAATACTTACAGGGAACCTGGGCAATGGAGTGTTAAGTGGCTTGCCCAAGACCACAAGGAGCACCTGTGGGACTAGAAACCCCAGTCCTTCTGGCCCAAGGTTGCTGTCCTCTAGTGGGATTTGAACCCCTGACCTTCCGGCCTGAGGTAACTTGCCCCAACCACTAGGCCACTCCTCCCTCCTGCATAAGAGATGGTCCCTGCTCACAGAGCTTACAATCTATTCAAGACGAAGAAACTGAACAAACAGGGTGGGAGGGGGGATAGGGAGTTTGGACTATTGCAATGAGCTGTTATTGGGGTTACTGGAGAAAGATCCTCCGCACTTTCAGTTAGTGTAAAACACCACAGTGAAACTTATTAAAGGACTTTGAAACTTTGATCATATAACCCCAGTTCTGATTAAGCTTCATTGGCTTCCTGTTAATTCTGGGCACAATATAATGGCATTCAGGGTGCTATATGGGTATTCAAGTCGCACCCTTATGTTCTAGGCAAAGCATTAAGCTCTTAGGGGAAAGAGTTACTATCTGTTCCAAGACAGAGGGTTATGAAAACAGTGTGTCACCGATCAAATGCTTTCTTAGTTCAAGCCCCTCTAAAGTGGAATACCCTACCTGGCCATTTAAGGGTGGAACAGGATTTTAGGACATTTAGGGATATGTTTACTAAATGGTGGTAGCGGTTTTCATGCGATATCGAAGCCATGGCTCCGATATCGCACGGAAGCCGCTACCGCCATTTAGTAAACATACCCCTTAGATAGGAATTGAAGACTTATTTGTTTAAGGAGACATATGAGAGGGTTGGGTGATGGGAGGGCTTATATTCTTGTAATTGTAACTGTGTTTTATTGTATTGTATTTTATCAATGTATTGTATTTTATCAGTTTTATTGACTACCTTTTTACAGTATATTCTGTATTCTTTGTATTTGTAAAGCCATATAAAGTTAGATTATTACCTTGTTACATTCTCTGATTCATGTAAAGCCCTTTTGACCTATGTTGTTTTTTGTAAACCGCTTTGACTTTTAGAAAAAGCGGTATAAAAGATCAGCTAAATAAATAAAATAAACAAAAATTAATGTTGTTCACCATATTTATAGAGATGTGGTCTTATCCTAGTCCTTGGGACACACCTAGCCAATCAGGTTTTCAGCATAGCCACAATGAGTATACATGAGAGAGATTTACATACAATGGAGGCAATGAATGCAAATCTCTCTCATACTTTGTATGCAAATATCTTTATTATTCTTATAATAGTTATTAAGTTTATTGGAAGTGGCCAAAATAACATAAAAAATGGTTTTGTTTCAGAGGGACAATTTTGTTAAGCCTGTCACAAGGAGTACTGCTCTCTCTTTCCTCGGTTGCTAAGAGCATTGGATGGCACTTCATTGGTAAGTGCAAACTTCTTGTGGACATGTAGGTCATGCAGAAAGTGTATTACTTGCAACTAATTTTGGTGGAGTTCTTCCTAATTTATCTGCATTTTCTCCTACTGGATTTGCTTCTCTCTTAACTGTTTATATATAATGGGCTTGATATGTTATTAGGCTGACTAGGCACGAGTACAGTGCCTAGCCCTCGCCGCTGTCCTCTAATCCTGGATATTCAGTGCTGAGGTCATATGCAGCCCTGGCATTGAATATCCGGTGTCCCCACACATGCCCAAAAGCCGCAGAAGCTAATTGGGTAGCGGCGATATTTCATCACTGCCCGGTTAGCTGCTACGGGCTAGCTTTTGCAGCGCCTATCTTTTACCTGTAGAAGCTAACCAGGTAGTAGTGCAATATCACCACTATCTGGGTTAACCTCTGTTGCTGCCCACAACACACCCTGGAATGCCCACGACACCCCCCAATGCTAAGCGGTTAGCATCGGGGAGTGTAGGGGAGAAGATCGGGGAGTGTTAGTGCCATTGAATATCCCGCTGATTGACATTTACACTGCTTACAGGGCTATAAACCATGTAAATGCCTTTCGAATATCGGGCCAGTATTTCTAGTGACACTTTCTTCATCGGTTCATAGTAGATGCTTTGCATCTCAAGATTGGATGCAAATACAGTGTGTGACCAAGAGAGGCGATGCATCGAAACGAAATCGTCAAGGACTCCATTAATCAGTCGCATAAGAGAGCACTCATGCTGTCATAAAATTACATTGTCTGTGGAAGATAAAGTGGCAGCAACTGAATTTAGCTTTTTGAGTACTCTGTCAAACTGAGGAAAGGGGTGTTACCAGTGATGTGCAACAAGGATTGATCCTTGTTTGTGTTCTTTTCATTATTTTATAAGTATTATTGCAGTGGCATATTGGGAAAGGTTTGCCCTTTCATCTCCAAACTTCTTGAATGTGCACATCTCTGCCGTTGCCTTGAATTTCTCTCCTTTCAAGCCCTGCTTGATCCACTTCAATCTAGCTTTCATTCCTTACATTGTACTGAGACGGCTCTTGCCAAAGTCTCCAGCGACTTGTTCCTGGCTAAATCCAAAGGCCTTTACTCAGTCCTCATTCTTCTTGACCTTTCTGCTGCTTTTGATACTGTTGACCATCACCTTTTCCTCGACACATTGTCCTCACTTGGTTTTAGGGCTCTAACCTGTCCTGGTTCTCTTCTTATCTCTCCCATTGCTCTTTCAGTGTTTGTTCTGGTGGTTCCGACTCTACTGCTATCCCACTCTCAGTTGGTGTACCCCAAGGGTCTGTTCTGAGCCCTCCCATTTGCTCTCTCTATACCGAATCCCTTGGTACTCTCATCAACTCCCATGGCTTTCAGTATCATTTTTATGCTGATGACTCAGATCTATCTATCTACACCTGAAATTTCTCTGACATTCCAGGCCCACATTTCTGACTACCTATCTGACATCGTTGCCTGGATGTCTCACCACCATTTAAAATTGAACATTTATTTTTTCCCCCTAAACCCTCCTCCCCCTTCCTGCTTTCTCTATCTCTGTAGATTACTCTTCTTCTTCCTGCTTCCTCAGCCCGCAACCTTGGGGTCATCTTTGACTCCTCCCTCTCCTTCTCCACACATATCCAACAGATAGCTAAAACCTATTGTTTCTTTCTCTGCATTAGCAAATTTTGCCCCTTCCTTTCTGAACACACTACTAAAACACTTATCCACTCTTTAGTCACTTCCTATCTCAATTATTGTAACATCTTCTGTGCTAGTCTCCCTCTGAGTCACCTCTGTCCCCTTCAATCTGTTCAGAACTCTGCTGCGCGGCTAATCTTCTACCAGCCCCATTATACTCATATAACCTCTCTTCTCAAATCACTTAATTGTCTCTTCTTCTGTTTTCATATCTAATTCAAACTTCTCCTTCTGACCTATAAGTGCATTCATTCTACTGCTCCTCACTACCTTTCCTCTCTCCTCTCTCCCTACATCCCTCCTCGTGGTCGCCGCTCTTCCACTGGCCTACTTTTCTCTATGCCCTTTTCTTCTACTGCCATTCCAGACTTCGATCCTTTTACCTTGCTACTCCTTATGCCTGGAACAAATTACCTATGTTTGTATGTCAGGCTTCATCTCTCCCTCTTTTCAAATCCATGCTAAAGGCTCACCTCTTAGAGGCTTCTTTTGGATCCTGATCCCTTGTTTTCCTTGCGTCTCCCTACCTTTCCCTGTTTGTACTCTTATTCTCATATATTGCACGGTCTGTCTTGATTAGACTGTAAATTCTGATGAGCAGGGACTGTCTTTTTTTTTTTACATATGTATTTCTACAGCGCTTGTAGCGCTATATAAATGATTAATAGTAGTAGTAGTAGGTAGACATCCTGGAAGGTGTGTAAAACTTGAGGAGGATCTAACAAAGTTTGAAGAATGATCTAAAAATTGGAAATAAAATTTAATATAAAAAAAAAATGTGAGGTTATACATTTAGGCTGCAGAAACTCATAGGAGATGTACTGTATGGGGATGAAGTTCTTTCTGCACATGAAAGACTGAAACCTGAAAGTGATCATATCTGATGATCTTAAGGTAGCCAAACCCACAGAAACCAATGGGAAAAATCAGAAGGATGCCTAGCTGAATTAGGAGAGAAATGGCCAGCAGGAAAAAAGAGAGATGATAGTGCTTCTGTATAAGTCTCTGGTGAGACCTCATTTAGAGTACCAGGGCCGGCCCATCCATTGTGTGGGAATATAAGAACATAAGATATGCCATACTGGGTCAGACCAAGGTCCATCAAGCCCAGTATCCTGTTTCCAACAGTGGCCATTCTAGCTTATAAGTACCTAGCAGTTTCCCCAAAAGACACAGGTTCCACAATGCTTGTATTGGGTCAAGCAGTGATATCCTGCACCCCTTTTAACAATGGTTTATGGACCTTTCCTCCAGGAACCTTTTTTAAACCCAGCTACACTAACAGCTTTTACTACATCCTCCGGTAACAAATTCCAGAGTTTGATTACATGTTGAGTGAAAAAATATTTTCTCTTATCAGTCTTAAATAGATTACCCTTTAGCTTCATTGCATGTCCCCTAGTCTTTCTATATTTTAATGACATAAATAATCGATCTACATTTACCCGTTCCACTCCATTCATTCATTTATAGACCTCTATCATATCTCCCTTCAGCCGTCTCTTTTCCAGGTTGAAGAGCCCTAACCTTTTTAGCCTCTCTTCATAGGGTATCCTTCCATCCCCTTTACCATTTTGGTGGCTATTCTCTGTACCTTTTCTAAAAATGCTATATCCTTTTTAAGATACAGCGACCAGAATTGCACACGATATTCAAGGTGCAGTCACACCATGGAACGATACAGAGGCATTTTAATATCCTTTGTTTTATTTTCCATTCCTTTCCTTATCATACCTAGCATTCTATTTGCTCTCTTGGCCGCCGCTGCACACTGGGCAGACAGTTTTAACATGTTATCCATGATGACGCCTAAATCTTTTTCCTGGATTGTAGTTCCTAATGTGGAACCTTGCATCATGTAACCATAGTTTGGGTTATTCTTTCCTAAGTGCATAACTTTGCACTTCTCCACATTAAATTTCATCTGCCGTTTGGATGCCCAGTCTTCCAATTTATCAAGATCTTCTTGCAATTTTCCACAATCCACATGGGTTTTAACAACTTTAAATAGTTTTGTGTCATCTGCAAATTTGATAACCTCACTTGTTATTCCCTTTTCCATATCATTTATGAATACGTCAAAAAGCAATGAACCCAGCACAGATCCCTGGGGTACTCCACTATTCACTTTTCTCCATTGGGAAAATTGGCCATATAGCCCTACTCTCTGCTTTCTATCTTTTAACCAGTTCCTGATCCACAATAATACACTGCATCACATGGCATTTTAGTTTTGCCAAAAGTCTCTGATAAGGGACCTTGTCATAGGCTTTCTGAAAGTCCAGATACACTATATCAGCCGACTAACCTTTGTCTACCTGTTTATTCACACCTTCAAAAAAACATAACAGATTAGTAAGACAAGATCTTCCTTATCTAAAATCATGTTGGCTGTCTTCCATTAAGCCATGACTATCTACATGTTCAGTAATTTTGTTCTTTATGATGGTTTCTACCATTTTTCCCAGTACTGACGTCAGGCTCACCGGTCTGTAGTTTCCCGGATCGCCCCTGGAACCCTTTTTAAAAATCGGCGTTACATTGGCCATCCTCTAGTCTTCAGGTATTATAGATGATTTTAATGATAGTTCACAGATTACTAATAGCAGGTACCAATCTCATATTTCAGTTCTTTGAACACCCTTGGATGTATAACATCCGGTCCAGGTGATTTGCTACTCTTCAGTTTATCAGTTGTAATACATCTTCCCGGTGTATCAATATGTCTTTCAATTCTTCCACAGTATCACCTTTAAAGACCATTTCAGTTATGGGTAATATTCCTACACTTTCCTCAGTAAAGACCGAAGGAAAGAATTAATTTAGTCTATCTGCTATGGCCTTGTCTCCTCTTAATGCCCCTTTTATTCCTCTATCATCTAATGGTCCAACTGACACTCTCACAGGTTTTTTGCTATGAATGTACTTGAAAAAGTCTTTATTATATGTCTTTGCTTCCACAGTAAGCTTTTTCTTAAATTCTTTACCTGCCTTATCAATGCCTTCCATTTAACTAGCCAGTGCTTGTGCTGTTTCCAGTTTTTGTCATTTGGCTCTTTTTTTCCATTTCCTGAAAGATGCTTTTTTGGCAACAACAGCTTTTCTGACCTCACCTTTAAAGCATGCTGGCAGATTTTTGGACTTCCTTCTACTTTTCTTAATGCGTGGAATACAGCTGGTCTGGGCTTCCAAAACAGAATTTTTAAGCAATACCCAAGCTTGATGTAAGTCTTTAACCATTGCAACTGCTCCTTTTAGTTTTTTCTTAAAAATGTTCCTCATTTTATCATAGTCTCCCTTTCGAAAGTTAAAAGGTAGTACTGTGGATTTCATTACCATCCCTCCTCCATTAATTAAATCAAACGCGATCATGCTATGATCACTATTGCCAAGTGGCCCCATCACCCTTATCTCTTGCACCAGATCTGGTGTTCCACTAAGAACTAGATCTAAAATGGCTTCCCCTCTGGTCAGTTCATGAAACAGTTGCTCCGAGAAGCAGTCATTTATTTCATCTAGAAACATTATCCCCCTAGCATGTCCTGCCGTGACACTGACCCAGTCGATACCAGGGTAATTGAAATCACCCATTATTATTACTGTGCTGTAACTTTTGTTAGCTTCCCTGATTTCTTTGAGCATTTCATTATCCATTTGTTCATTCTGGCTGGGCGGTCGATAGTACACCCCCAGTGCCATTGCCTTCCCCTTTTTACATGGAATTTCAATCCATAGAGATTCTACAGCAAATTTTGTTTCCTTTAAAACTTTAATCCATAGAACGCAACCCCTCCACCAATTTGATCAGCTCTATCATTACGATATAGTTTGTACCCAGGTATCACAGTGTCCCACTAGTTGTCCTCCTTCCACCATGTCTCTGAGTTACCAATCATATCTTCCCTCTCATTTAGTGCTATATATTCTAGCTCTCCTATTTTATTTTTTAGACTTCTAGAATTTGCATACAAGTATTTTAGAGACTGTATTTTATTCATATTAATTTGGCTATCGGTAGGCAGGGGTAAGTTGGAATCTTTAAACTCTGTCTGCTCCATACTCAAGGGCATTTGGGCTACTTTTGTCTTTATTGGAACCTCTCTCTGCTGATATGCCCTAACTTCAGTCTTTTGGTAGTATCTTTCAAGGATACATTGTTCCGAACCATGTGCTCTTGGGCGACTGTCTGCTCTCCCCTATTATCTAGTTTAAAGGCTGCTCTATCTCCTTTTTAAAGGTTAATGGCAGCAGCCTGGTTCCATCCCATTTAAGGAGAAGCCCATCCCTTTGGAAGAGCCCCTCCTTTCCCCAGAATGTTCCCCATTTCCTAACAAATCCAAAATCTTCATCCTTGCACCATCGTCTCATCCACGCATTGTGACTCCGGAGCTCTGCCTGCCTTTCCAAATCAATCAACAACCAAGATAGCATTCTCATTCTACGCCCCCACCCTATGGAATAATCTACCTAAAACACTAAGGGAAATCAAAGACCTAATGCAATTTAGAAAAGATCTCAAAACATTCATCTTTACAGACTACTATCAATGCGATCAGCCACCATAGACCTCATATATATCACAGGTCAACACCCAGCGGCACTCTCCATACCCTAACTGTTGTTAAACACTCTCTTCTCATAACTATACCATATAACCTCAGACCATGAATGATTATCCCTCATGTAAATAGTTATTGCATTTCATTGTTATGGTTATCTGTAACCGTTCTCTGAAATTGTTCCCTGTAAACTGCTTCGTGCAGTAGTTAAAATGTTCTCTGTAAACCACTCTACCTTGTCAAAGCGGTATATAAAAACAAATAAAAATAAAAAAGATGTCTCTTTCTAATATGCTGAGGACATTATTCTTCTATTTCGCACTAACCCTCTTTTCCCTGACCTTGCTCCCCTGAATCACTGTCTTGCACAGATCTCCACGTGGCTGACCTCCAACTACTTACACTTCAATCCTGCTAAACTGGCCACTATATGGTTTACTTTCCGCATTCCCTGCCCTTCAGTAGCTCCAATTCTGCTTGACAGCCATATTCCTCTCTCACTTCATCCATTAGATATCTCCCTCTCCTTTCATCACCATATTACCTCACTTGTGTGTCGTTCGTTCACCACACTTCGTCAAGTCAGGCAGTGTGTTCCATTCTCCCTCTGTCCTCCCTGACAACACTTGTAATATCCCTGTTTCTGTCCCATCTTGACTATTGTAATATTGTTTTAGCCAGTTTATCGCAGTATCATCTCCATCGTTTACAATTACTTCAAAACACAGCTGCCTGTCTCCTCACTCACTCCTCGCACTCAGACCACGTGATCCCCCCCCCTCTCATTCATTTACACTGGCTCCCCCTTAGATTGCGGTTTTAATACAAAATACTTACCACCGTGCACAGGTTTATCCACACAGGCATGCCTCAATACCTTACTGATCTCCTACACATGCATACCCCTCCCCGTGCCCTACACTCAGTACATAATGATTGCCTGTCCCTTCCATCCCCGGCCCACGTAGGCTTGGAATTCACCCGTCCCTCTGCCTTCTTCTTTTTTGGACCAGCAATGTGGAACTCCCTCCACTCCGTGCTGAACAGTCCTTCCCAAGATTTAAGGCAATGCTGAAGACCCACTTCTTTGGCCTTGCTTTTGACCTCACCTCAACTCCGGACCAGACCATCTGTATTTCATGATTTGCCTGGCTACTTTTTCTATGTGTGTGTTTGTTTTTTTTGTTTTTCTACACAGACTCTGTGTACTCTGTTCTCTCTACTTTCCTGTCTATGAATTGGCGTTCCTTTCCTACCTGTTGCAGCCAACTTGTTTATTGTACACCACACTGATGCTTTTGTCTGGGTGGTTAATCAAATGCAAGAATAAAGACTGAAGAATAGAAACATAGAAACATGTCATCAGAAAAAGACCATATGGCCTATCCAGTTTGTCCTTCCATATCAAATACTATATTACCTTTTTTTCCTTTAGAGATATTCTCTGTTTGTCTCTCTTTTCGCATGATGTGTCTGAAATATGAAAGTTGAAGTCTTGTCATTTGAGCTTCTAAAGAAAGCTTAGGTTTGATCTTCTATAATACCAACTGATTTGTTTTTCGAGCAGTCCATGGTATATACAGTATTATTTATCAGCACCATAATTTGAAGACATCAATTTTCTCCCTATCTTTCTTCTTCACTGTACAACTTTCACATCCATATGACATCGTTGAAAATACCATGGCTTGGACAAGTGGAATATTTGTATACAGAGCTATGTCTCTGCTCTTGAGAATCTTGTCTAGGTCCTTCGTACATGATTCTTGACTGTTTAGCATTGCTTTATTAACTATATTGATCAGTGCAGGTTAAAGTTGTCTACTCTTTCTGTCTCTTCTCCATCAAGGATGAAATGATTGATTTTGCCAGTTGCTAGGTTCGTCTTTTTCATGTGCAGGCCCATGTTAAGATTATATTCTTTGATGTTAATTAGCAGATGTTTCTAATCATCATCACTTTCAAACAAGAAATGGAAGTAGACAGGCCACAAATGCAAAGAGTCCACTCAAATATTTATTCCAGTGACTGTGTCAAGAGACCTGACTCAGCTGAGTTTTGGTAAACTAGTCTGTATTAGGGGCTAAAAACATAAATAAAACACATATATAAATATATAAAAATGATAAGATATATACCACCTTTGTAAATGTTGACACATTGAAGAAACTGTACAAATACATTTCAACAAGCTAATAAAAGGTACCCAAAATATAAACATTCAGTTGTACGCTTGTTAGCAGGAAATGATACACAATAAATAATTACAATCATAATTACAGAACCAATAACAAAGAAATGAACACACAAAAGCCACATTACCAAAGCAGGTAGTCATAGGAGTATCAGCAATACAGTAATATAGCTGTTCAAGGAGTGAACCTGAGAGAATAAGAGGAAACATGGTGAACAAAATATATATTATAGGTCACAAAAAGATATGCAAAGAAAAATATGTGATATGACAGAATTATGGATGCATATAAAGGACAAGTGCCCATTCAGAGAAAAATGTTTTTAGATCTGAGCAAAAATGAGAGTGCTGCATATGTACACAATAAAATGATTGAAAAAGAATTATTATAAAAAATGGTAACTGACTAGAAAAGTATATAAAAAGAAACTGTTGTGTCCCTATTAGATACAATACTCATATAAAGGGTTACTGTAAAAGAAAACTGCTGTAGCGTTCAGCGTGGGAAAGAAAAGATGAAAGAAGAATTGTCACACAGAATCAAAACCTAATAAACTTAGAAACATCACCCAAATCACAACCAATAAAAAATATATAAAAACGTATCTATGGAACCTTAAAAGCTTCTCAGAAAGAACTTCATGAGTAATTGGATAGGCACACTCATATGAAAAGCCATTATATAAATGAAACTGCTCCAACTTCAGTTATAGAAGGAAAGAAGAAAAATGGAGAATTGCCACAAAAATAAAACTTAATAAACTTGGGGACATCACCCAAATCACAATGAATACAAAATATAAAACATGTATATATGTTGGACCTTAAGAGCTTCTCTCTCACTTGGTTTGCAGCTTATTGTGCTTTGAGGGCTTGTGTGCATCAGTGATGCTGAGGGCTAAGCTATCAGTAGCTTAACTACTGGCAAGGTGTCCCAAGATGGACAGGCCTCAGCTGAGGTGCCTAGACCAAGACAAACCACCCAGCTGGGCAGCAGCAGAATGGGATGGTGTTGGCGGAGGATCACATTTCTGTGACAACAGCAACAACACTAGAATTAACTGCGCAGAAGAAAGGTCTGGCAATCAAATTCCATATCTTGCCATGAAAACCCATTGGATAGTCACAACAAAATAAATTGCACTATAGTGCTAGAAGATGAAACCCCGAGATCGGAAGGCACTCAACTGGCTACTGAAAAGGAGCTGAAAACTCTTCAGAGTAAAGCCAGCATTTATGATGTAGTTGGATCAAAGCCTTCGGGACATCTGACTGCTGATGTAGCTGCACATGAAATGAGAGTCAGAAGCTGCAAAGATGTCTTACGTAATGGGACATGAAACATATGAAGCATGAACTAAGAGAAGTTGGAAGTGGTCAAGAATGAAATGGAACATACAGCTCGATTTGTTGGGTGTTAATGAACTGAAATGGACTGGCATCGGGCACTTTGCATCTAATGATCACATGGCCTACTATGCTGGAAATGAAAGACAAAGAAGAAATGGTGTTGCATTCATAATGGAATGGAGGAGTAGCCTATTGGTCAGAGCTCTGGCTTGGGAACCAAAAGACCAGGGTTCACATTCCCACTAGCACTCCTTGTGGCCTTGGGCAAATCACTTAACTCTCCATTGCTCAGAAAAAATCCAAGTTATCAATGTCCCTGTTTAATGTATGTTTACCAAGTTTAAGTTACAATGTAAACCACTTTGATTGAAATGATAAAGTGGTATAAAAAAACTGATAAATAATTAAGAAGAAACTTGCAAGAACTATAATAAAATACAATGCAATCAGTGAATGCTTAATTTCTATTTGCCTACAAGGAATGCCCATCAATACAACTATAATTCAAGTATATGCTCCAACAACAGCTGCAGAAGAGGATGAAGTTGATGAGTTCTATGAACAGTACAAGCTGCAATTGACAAAACATGCAAACAGGATATCCTAATAGTCATGGGTGACTGAAACACAAATGTTGGCAGCAAAGAAGAAGGCAAAGTGGTTTTAAAAATATGGACTTGGCAACAGAAACATAAGAACATGCCATACTGGGTCAGACCAAGGTCCATCAAGCCCAGTATCCTGTTTCCAAAAGTGGCCAATCTAGGTCATACATACCTAGCAGTTTCCCCAAAAGACACAGGTTCCGCAGTGCTTGTACTGGGTCAAGCACTGATATCCTGGGTCCCTTCTTAATAATGGTTTATGGACCTTTCCTCAAAGAACTTGTCCAAACCTTTCTTAAACCCAGCTACACTAACAGCCCTAACTACATCCTCCGGTAACAAATTCCAGAGCTTGATTACACGTTGAGTGAAAAAATATTTTCTTTTATTAGTCTTAAATAGTTTACCCTGTAGCTTCATTGCATGTCCCCTAGTCTTTCTATATTCTGATAATGTAAACAATCGATCTACGTTAACCCGTTCCACTCCGTTCACTAATTTATAGACTTCTATCATATCTCCCCTCAGCCGTCTCTTTTCCAGGTTAAAGAGCCCTAACCTTTTTAGCCTTTCCTCATAGGAGTATCCTTCCATCCCCTTTACCATTTTGGTGGCTCTTCTCTGAACCTTTTCTAATAACGCTATATCCTTTTTAAGATTGTCAAACACCTTGCTGGCCCACAAGGCGGGAGCCTGGGGCTTCGGTGTTGCTCCTCTTCTAACAGCAAGGACTTTATGTTGCCCTCAGGGATTTTGGGTCCCAATAGCTAATCGAAATAAGGAGGTAGTTGTGGTCGAGTAGCTATGCTTAAAGAGGTTTTATTTCCCGTCCCGGGAGAATTCTTGCAACAAATATCAAAAAGCAAATAAACCATACAGCTGGTATAACACAAGTGAGGGACTACAAATGGGAACAAAAATGCTTATTGTCAGCTTTAACTGAACAAAAAGAGGGAAAAACAGGTTTTCAATCACACACTTTTAACTGTGAAATCTGTGCTCTCCCACAGATTTCACTCCAGCAGGTTTTCTTAGGCCCCTAACAAAAAGAGGTTATGCTATCAGAGAAAACAAGCGTACAGTCCATTTTGCACATATCAGAATTATCATCACCAGGGGGGCGGAGCCTGATGTCCAGCGGGTTAGACGCTTCGCGCTGAAGCTCCCGAGAGGCCTACTCAGAATCCTGACTTAATACCTACATAAACTTAATATTTTGCTCCGAACTTACCGGGGTACCTCGGGGGGGATGGCGGCCCACAAACCAGCGCGCTTAGACTTCGGGTCTCCCTCTTCTTCACACGGAAAACGCTCCAAAACAGAGTTGTCTTCCCCACAAAAGATAGTTCCACTTCGGGAAAACCCCGGAATGCAACAGGAGATCTTGGAGGAAATACGCGGTGTGAAGGAACTGGTACAGTCCAACGGAGAAGCGCTCCGAGCCATGCGAGAAGACTTCGGTATGCTTCAGGACCGGCTTGAAGGTCTTTCACTACGGCAGGACAACATGGCGGGGGTCCTCGACTCGCACGCGGTGCGCTTGGAGAAACTGGACAAGGCTGAGCGTCAGATACAAAATCTTCACAAAGAGTTAGAGGATAGCAATAATCGAGCCCGTCGCAACAATGTAAGGCTCATTGGAGTACCGGAGGGGGCGGAAGCAGGAGATATAAGAGAATTCCTGGTCAAAACTCTTCCCTCCTTGCTGAAGATCACTTTTCACAGAGATCTGGAAATTGACCGAGCACATCGTGTTCCTACCAACATGGCGCTCAATCGGACGACCCCCCGGCCTATCATCTTTCGATTACTGAGATATCAGCAAGTTGAGCAAATTCTAAATGCTGCCCGGGCGAATCATCATCTGGAGTTTGAAAGTCATAAAGTCTCCTTCTTCCCTGACTTGGCAAAACCCACAGTTGACCGTCGGAAGAGACTCCTTGCTTTTCGCCCTAGACTTCAACAGCTACAGGCTCGCTTTGGCCTATTGTATCCAGCGAAGCTCAGAGTGACTCTCCATAACCAAACTAGAACCTTTGAAGATCCTGATCTACTAGCAACATTTTTAGATTCCAAAGAAGCAGACCAGATGCGCTAATCCAGCAACTTGGATCTGTAATCCGCCGGATCTGCCCGCCATTTTGAATGGCCCGACGCGGTGATCACAGCCTGGAACAGAGACTGCCTGGACTTTTCTTTCTTTCTATATATAACTTTCTTGGTCTCCTATCCCTCCATGATGTGCACCTCGGTTGGATTCGGAACACGCACAGCTATATAGGTTATATGTTTCAATTTAGGCCTTCTCTGGGGTTTCTCCCCGCAGACATATGGTCGCCAGTAATTTCTGGGGTTCTGCTTCTTCTCTAATGCACTTCGGTGCTTATTTTTTTTATATGGGGCGCTTCATTGTTTTTCATTAGCTTATTTTCTATCATGTCATGTGTACAGCCATATACAGTTAATATGAGGGACATTGTGAAATTATGTGCGTTATCACGTTCTTTTTCAGAATTTTTAACCCTTCTGAATGGCCTTATGTAAGATCTTATCACTGAACGTAAAAGGCATCAATAGTCCAATCAAAAGAAAGAAAATCCTTAGCTATCTTAATCATGAGCATGCTGACTTAGTGTTTCTTCATGAAACGCATTTAAACTCCGCTGAAACACTGAAACTTAATGCTAAGCCTTACATGGTGGCTGCCTACTCTCCCGTGGGGTAGCCATCTTGGTTAAGAAGTCTTTGCAAGCTACTGTAATGGATACTAGCTCTGATAAGGAGGGTAGATGGGCCCGTGCACACCCTAAGGTTGGAGATAGTGAATTCACGTGTATTTGTATTTATGCTCCGAATGTGGATAACCCTGCTTACTATGCAAGTCTTGCGCAGTTGGCACAGGCCTCTGCCAATACTCCATTAATACTTGGCGGCGATTTCAACCAAGTACTTGATCCTTTGATAGATAGACTGCCGCCTAGAACGAGTGGTCCACCCAAGAGTCTTGATACCCTTACAGCTCTGATGAAAGATCTTGCGTTAGTAGATATATGGAGGCTGCTTCACCCCTCCGACTTAGAGTTCACCTTTTTTTCAGCCCCCCATCACTCACAATCTAGAATAGATTTTCTTCTTATCTCCAAAGCACTGATATCCCAAGTGGACACAGCTAGGATTCATCCTCTCCATATTTCAGATCATGCTGCCATATCTTTCTCATTACATGTCACTACGCAAGGTGAACATCCCCGTGCTTGGTTTTTTGGGGCATAGCTATTTCCCTAATTACGAAATACTGGAAAATAGCTCCCATCTGAGCCCCAATGAATGGTGGAATCATGTCTGTCTCTACAGTAAATATGAGCAAATACCTCGTATGTTAGCTCCTTCCGTTCAGACCCCCCACCACTTGTCTAAATGGAAGATGCTCAACGACTATGTTCAAACTGCTAAATGCTCTCATCTGACTGTTTAAATCTGTGTAAATCTCTGTCACATGATCATTCTGTATCGCAGATACTATTTCTGTTTGTTTTGATGTACAATTACTGTTGTTTGTAAGCGCTTATATGATGATACTTATCAGCTTAGAGAAGAAGCATAGGGGTGGGGGGTAATCGGGGTTGCTTTTTCCTTATTGTATGCTTGTATTTGTCTCCTTTGGTGTGTTGTTTCTTTTTGCTTGTTGTAAAATGAAAATAAACGTTTAAAAAAAAGAATTATCATCACCAAAGTCACAATCCATATCTTCAGGTGCTTCTTGATAACTATAACTTGCAGGGCTGTATTGTGGATTAGTGTTTGTTTCTCTCCTCTCGGCTGGGTCAGAGCACCACTCCCCCCTATCACTGCAGAAAGGTTCTTTACCACACACTATGGAATCTTTCCTTAGTGGGCTACACACTTCCTGACCACTGGGGGTAAAGCTCAGTGCTCCTCTAGTCCAGGTACTTTGGCTTTCAGGCTGAGCTCTGCCTGGCTGGTGTGTAAACGGGAAGTGGAAACTTTTCTTCCCCTCTCTTCCTTTCACAGGACGTCTTTCTAAAGCATGGGAATTATTTCTTGGACAAGTATTCTGGCTCCCCAGGTTCCTGCTATTGTGGTTATCTCTTCTCCCTGCTCCTCGTGGTTTATATCCTGGAGTCTCCCTCTGGCCCCACATGGACCTTGGCTTAGTGCAGCCTAACTTCCCAGCACTAACCTTCGTGAACTCCTCTTGGATAAACCCCTCTGAGGTGCAGAATGATTCCACGTCTGAACCTTCCAGGTATGGCTCCTGGTTTTTCTGAGCGCTGTACTTTCCTTTCCCTCGAGTCCTCTCAATGTCTCCTTCTCACTCTGCCACAGAGACCGAGTCTGACTCCTGGCTTGCGTCTCTGTGTTTCCTTCTTTCTCCACGTGTGCCTGTACGTGAATCTGTGCATGAATCTGCACGTGTCTCTCTTCTGCTCAAGACTGACCTTTTTTTATCTGCGTCATTCCTTGAGACTTGAGTTAGCTCAACTCTCTGCAGCTGTCTCTGCTTTGCTGATGAGCTATGACGTAATGGTATCTCTGGGCGTTTCTCTACAGCCTGTGCTCTTGTTTTGCTTGGTTGCCCCTGACAACCCCTAGCCATGTGCTCTGCACTGCTGATTTTAAAACTGCCCTGAGTGTTTTCCTCTACTTCCATCGGCTCAATCTGCCTTGCGCCATGACAAGATACGGCGACCAGAATTGCACACAATATTCAAGAAATGAGGTTGGAAAAAGACTGATAAAATTCTGCAAGACCAATGATCTATTCTTCTCAAACATCTTTTTCCAGCAACACAAAAGGCGACTGTACACATGGACTTCACCCAATGGATTCACCTCAGACTGGTGGGTCCTGCAGGTGGTCAAGGAGGGGTACCTCCTCTGCCTGCCGTGTCTGTTTTTTACTCAAGGTACTTCCTTGTCCCGAAAAGAACAGGGGGCCTCAGGCTCATACTAGACCTGCAAAACTTGAACAAGTTTCTGGTGAGGGAGAAGTTCAAGATGCTCTCCCTTGGAACATTGCTGCCTTACATCCACCAGGGAGACTGACTGTGCTCCTTGGATCTAAAGGATGCCTATACCCACATCCTGATCCACATCTCCCACAGGAAGTATCTCAGGTTCGTGGTGGGAGGAGTGTACTACCAGTACAGGGTGCTACCCTTCAGCCTGGACTCCTCACCAAAGGTGCCTGGCAGTGGTAGCTGCCCTCTTGTGCTTACAGGGGGCCTACATCTTCCCCTATCTGGATGACTGGCTTATCAGAGGCAGCACAGCCTTAGAGGTCAGACAGGCAGCAGAACGTACAATCCTCCTACTGCAGCACCTGGGGTTCATCATTAACTACCCAAAATCCCACCACGCCCCAACTGAAAGCCTCGAGTTCATAGGGGCGCAGTTGGACACATTACAGGTCAGGGCCATCCTCCCAAGGGAAAGGGCAGACCACTTCAGACAACTGGCAGCAGAGGTGCAACACCGTCGCTCGGTGCCAGCTCGTCTTCTGCTTTGCCTGCTGGGCCACATGGCCTCAACAGTCCATGTCATACTCCTAGCGGACAGCCCAATGGTGCTTCTGCTCACAGTAGACCTAAGCCACGGGTCGATGTCAGGACAGGGTCAGAGTCACCCGCCAGCAGATGGAGTCCCTCATCTGATGGCAAAACTAGCGCCACCTCCAAGTGGGAATGCCATTCCAGGCACTTGCACCACAGAGGACCCTGACAACAGACGCCTCCCTCCTGGGCTGGGAGATGCATTGTGGGGACCACTGCACACAAGGCAGCTGGTCCCAGGAGGAGTCGCTCTTGCAAATCAATCTACAAGAGCTCAGGGCGATTTTCCTGGTCTTGCGAGCAGTCTGCCACCACCTATGGCACTGCCCGGTGCTGATCCAGATGGACAACCAAGTGGCAATGTTCTACATCAACAAGCAGGGGGGCACGGGTTCGTACTCCCTCTGCCAGGAGGTGGTGGCGGTGGCCCTTCTCTCTTTTGCAGTGCGCAACAGCATGCTTCTGCGAGCAATATACCTGCCAGACCAGGACAACTGCTTAGTGGACAGGCTGAGAAGGGTCCTTCACCCTCACGAGTGGCGCTTGAACCCGAGGGTAATGAAGCAGCTCTTCCACCACTGGAGCAGGCCCTTAATGGACCTGTTCGCCTCCCTGCACAATGCACAGCTACCTTATTTCTGCTTGCGCCAACTGCACCAGGGGAGAGTGGCGGCAGACGCCTTCCTGATCTCATGGTCATAGGGCCTGCTCTATGCATTCCTGCCAAGCCCCCTGATCGCCAAGAGCAAGGGGGCATAGGTGATATTGTTCACACCCAAATGGCCCAGGCAGTCCTGGCTTCCCCTGCTGCTTGCCCTGTCAGTGGCACTCCCTGTCCCGCTGAGCTGGGCCCCGGATCTCCTGTCCCAGGAGGAAGACTCCTTCTTGTACCCCAACTGGGGGTCTCTAGCGCTAACAGCATGGCTGCTGAAAGGGCAGCATTGGCTCCTTTCAACCTCCCACAGGAAGTCAAGGAAATCCTGCTGGTCTCCCAGAAGCCCTCCACCAGATGGGCTTACACCTTTGTGGAGAAGATTCTCCGTCTGGTATGCGGAGATGGAGTATCCCTTCTCTTGTCACATGCAATGGTTCTCCAGTACCTGCTGCATCTGTCATACACCAGGCTGTAATCCAACTCTGTGAGGGTGCACCTGAGCACAATAGCTGTGCATTACCACCTTATCGAGGGGAAACCCCTCTCCAGTCAGCCTCTGATCTCCAGGTTCCTCTGGGGCCTTTTACTATCGAAGCTCCCATTCTGCCCTCTGGTGGCAGAGTGGGACTTCAATGTGCTGCTCTCCCATCTCACTAAGCCACCCTTTGAGCCACTTGCCTCCTAAGATACTTGTCCTGGAAAGTGGCCTTCCTGGTGGCCCTCATGTCAGCATGTAGGGTCAGCGAAGTTCAGGCTCTGGTGGTGGAGCCACCATATATCAGGTTCTATAAGAACAGGGTGGTGCTCAGCACACACCCCAAATTCCTCCCGAAGGTGGTATCTCCCTTCCATCTCAACCAGGAGCTGGTCCTTCCCACCTTCTTTCCATGGCCCCATGCCGGCAGAGAGGAAATAATACTCCACACATTCAATTGCAAGCAGGCCCTGTCCTTCTACCTGCAGCGGACCAAGGCCATCGCAAAGCTCCTCAGCTTTTTGTGTCCTATGACCCCAGCAAACTGGGGCTCCCTATGACTAAGCGAACTGTGTCTACTTGGGTGGTGGACTGTATTACCCTTACCTATGAGTGAGCTGGCCTCTTCCTTGAGCACCGGATCATAGTGTATTGCGTGAGGGCGATGGCCATGTCAGTGGCCAACCTCCACTCAGTGCCGGTGACAGAGATTTGCAAGGCCACCACATGGTCTTCAGTTCATATATTTGCAGCTCACTACTGCCTGGAGGGAGTGGAGGAGTAGCCTAGTTAGAGCACTGGCTTGGTAACCAAGCAATCAGGGTTCAATTCCCGCTAGCACTCCTTGTGGCCTTGGGCAAGGGGCAAGTCACTTAACCCTCCATTGTCTCGGAAGAAAGGCCTGGCAATCTACTTCCGGTGACACTGCCAAGAAAACCCAGGAGCTTCTGGGTCGCCAGGAGTCAGGACTGACTCGAAGGCACACTGCATTTTACAGCCTGGAGAGTGAGTCCCGCAGGGACAGTGCTTTCGACCAGGCAGTATTCTGTAATATTCTCGGGGTGTAGGCAACTCCTGCCCTCCAACCCTTCTATGTTCAGGCTAGCGGAGTCGCTGGATGCTAGGGTCTTGCAGCATCTCTCAGCGGGGACTCACCTTCTGCAACTCGCGACTACCCAATTGGGTGCCGGTGGTGTTGCCGTGGTTCGGTCCTCGGCAGCCTGGAGCTAGGGAGTCCCATATGTGAGGACTGACTTCCTGCTTGTTCCTGGAGAAAGTGTAGTTACTCACCTGTAACAGGTGTTCTCCAGGAACAGCAGGAATCAGTCCTCACAACCCTTCCTCCTCCCCTGGGAGTTGCCTCCCTATCTTCTTTTTGTTTTTACTACCATCCTAGCTATGTCATCTGACTGAGCAACATGGCACCCTTGGGCGGGAAGGGGACCACGCATGTGTGGTAGCATGTCCTAAAGGCTTTCTTTGAAAGCTGGGGAAATGCTCCGTGTGGGCTCCCTTGATGTCGATGTCACCCATATGTGAGGACTGATTCCTGCTGTTCCCCGAGAACACCTGTTACAGGTAAGTAACTACACTTCACGGTTGGAATGATATATTTTTATTCTCAGGACTATAGCTCCAAATGGACTTAACCAAGAAACAGATTTTTTTGGTGTTCCTTTGAGGGTCATCATGATTTTAATAACCCCACTCCGCACCTTAATGTCATAGTTTTGGTTTTTATATGCAATGTGATTTTCACCTATTTATTGGTTCCATTCTATATGGCTTTTAATAATGCAGCTTCTACTGTATTTTTCAATAGGAACATAAGAACATAAGATATGCCATACTGGGTCAGACCAAGGTCCATCAAGCCCAGTATCCTGTTTCCAACAGTGGCCAATCTAGGTCACACGTACCTAGCAATTTCCCCAAAAGACACAGGTTCCGCAATGCTTGTACTGGGTTAAGCATTGATATCCTGGGTCCCTTCTTAATAATGGTTTATGGACCTTTCCTCCAGGAACTTGTCCAAACCTTTTTTTAAACCCAGCGACACTAATAGCCTTTACTACATCCTCCGGTAACAAATTCCAGAGTTTGATTACACGTTGAGTGAAAAAATATTTTCTTTTATTAGTCTTAAATAGTTTACCCTGTAGCTTCATTGCATGTCCAACAAGCGGCGACCAGAATTGCACCCCCACTCAGTACCCAAACACCCTCTCACTATTAGCCGAGTGCAGACAATTGCTACAATAGTAATCTGTAAAATATCAGCCTCAGTGAAATCAAAGCAGAAAGCAAAGAAAGGAGTTACACAATTTATAAGGACATGCAAAACACGTACTCTGAAAGGAACAGATTCAATACAGCTGAATAACATAAACAGCACTATTGTTATCCCAATATGATACACACCCAAAACTAGATATCAGCAACTTAGACAAAAGTTCATATACTTGGTTCATCACTACTATTAAAACAGACTCAGTAACCAAGCCAGATCTAAACCCTTCCTGTCCCTTTCCTAAATAATTGTTAATCACAAGGAACCATCTAATTTGATTACCCTCAACTTTCTCTATAATCTTCCTCCGAAAAAGGAGAAGAATTTGAGATTGGTCAATAATTAGTACATTAAGAAGGGCCACTGTCTTTTCTTAAGTTGCTCAGGAACACATCATTTGGAGCAAGATATCTTTGAAGGATACTATCAAAATAGGGAATCCTGTCAAAAGGGTTTCAATAAAGGCAAAGAGGGTCATTTTAGAAGGTTTGGTCATGATATGGACATCTAAAGATATGCACATGAACGTCCAAATCACAGAGACATCTTCATAGCTATTCCACAAATGATGTTCACAGACATCTCAGGTGCAAGGACGTCCAAATAGGTAACGGGGTGTGGTGGAGACATGCCTGGGGAGGAACAATGGACTTACACAGCCTTGTTCCATCTCAGAAATGTCAAAGATGTCCACAGGCACATCCAGGTTTATAGCTGCTCCAGGCATGAATAGGCATCAGGTAAGTGCTTGTTTTAACCTTGAAACATCCAGAGACTGTAGAAAAGATGGAGAATTGAGTAATTAGTCTTAGATCACAAAGGCCCATGCTAGGAGCTGAACCCTAACTACCCTGCTCTTAAAGTACTACTCTAACCATTATGCTATTAGATGTCTTGGTTCTGAAAGGCTATCCTGGGGACATCTATATAGACATCCATATCAGGCACATGCACATTTCTGAAATCATGCCTGAACTTGCACGAGCCTATTTTTTATTCAGATGTTCTGGTTTTGACGTCCCAGATTGCACTTGGACATCCCATTGTGAAAAGTGCCTCAAAGGTTGCACATGGGCAGCCAGGAGCTGAAAGATTGCAAATTATCCTTGTCAACTGCTAAGGAGATTATAAACACAAACAAAGAGCAAACACGGATTTGTCAGTGTACAAATGCTAGCAACCTAAAAAACACAAACTGAAAGTGCACACTTAGAATGTGACATAATGGCACATTTCCCGTTTCCTCTTTTACAGGCATGTCTGTGTGGGGGACTTGGTTGAAAGAGCTATAGTAAAGTGTGTCTCAGTAGGGTAGCAGGGGATGTGGGAGTGGGTTTCTGGATGGATGGCAATAGTGTATGTAGTGATTGATAGTGTATGTAGGTGTGAACTAGTGGTATGATGTGCATATCCATTTCCGTGAGGAGAGTTTAGCTGTTTGTCTGTGGAGATGTAAGGCCAGGATGCCAGAAGGTGTGAGAGAGTGTGTATTGGCAGCGTGTGTCAAAGTTCTGTATATGTGTATTGACAGTATGTGCTGGAGGCAGAGTATGTGCATGTTGGCCATGAGTGTCAGTGGCTGTGTGAGTTTTGGTGTATGAGTGTGTGTCTGTGTGCAAGATTTGGGGCTCCATGTTGTGCGAGTGTATCAGGGGGCTCTGTATGTATGTGTTGGGGGCTCTGTGTATGCATGTTTGTGTGTGTGCATAAGTCAGGGGCTCTGTATGCACACATATGTGCATATGTGTCTGTGTATGTGTGTGTGTGAATGCATGTGTTGGTGGCTCTGTACATTTGTATGTATGCATTTGTGCATGTACTGTATGTGTTTGGGTATGTGTGTATGTCGGAGTTCATGTGTGTGAGTGTGTCAGGGGCTGTGTCAGTGTGTAAATGTGTGTACTGAGGGCTTTGTGTACATATTCTGTCCTTCCAGGTTCACAATGAGCAGGACCACAGCCATATCTCTCCTTACAAGTAAAGTGAAAGCTACAGCAAGGAGGGAAAGGGAGGGCTAGAAGTAGACCCTGAGGAAAAGTGTGGTACGAAGATGTGCTAGAGGTCTATAAAATAATGAATGGAGTGCCATGGGGAAATGTAGATCAGTTGTGTACGCTTTCAAAAAGTAGAAAGACTAAGGGACATGCAATGAAACTACAATACGGCACATTTAAGACTAATCAGAGAAAATATTTTTTCACTCAGCGCATAATGAAATTCTGGAATTTGCTACCGGAGGATGTAGTAAAAGCTGTTAATATAGCTGGGTTCAAAACAGGTTTGAACGAGTTCCTGGAGCAAAAGTCCATAAACCGTTATTAAAGAAGACTGGGGAAATCCACTGCTTACCCCTGGGACAAGCAGCATGGAATGTGTATACTTTAGGAAGCCGACAGGTACTTGAGGCCTGGAATAGCCATTGTTGAAACAGGATACTGGGCTTGATGGACCCTTGGTCTGACCCCATGTGACATATCTTATGTTCTTATAAAAGGTCAAGGTTCCTTTAAGCCCAGGGCTTCACCACAGTGTTCACTCCCCTTCCGAGCCCCTTGGTTGTAGATATAAATCAGGAAGGGTTGGGAGGAAGGAGGCGTTCCCAGGTCCAGCACGGGGTGATGTCACTTCTTTTGCAATACTTGAGCCTACAGGATCCATGATTGAAATGACTGAACAGAAGCTTGGTGGCTTGGAATCAATGGAAACTGAGTCTGCTTCAATAGAACCACTATCACAAGGTAGTGAGCCCATGGCCTGCCCTTTAAATAGGAGAGATACTTGGTGTGTTGCCTCCATTTTGAAGCAACAAGGCATACTGGTGCCTGAGCCCTTTAAATAACTTATATTATGGATTTGAAGGTACATTTTACAAAGAGTATCCAAATGCAACCTGGGACGTCAAAACCAGAACATCTGAACCCCCCCCCCCCAAAAAAAAAAACAGGCACATGTAAGTTAGGCATGATTTCACAAACGTGGAATTGACAGTATGTGCTGTCCCTGATAGGGACATCACTGTAGACATCTCCATAGATGTCCCTAGAATAATATTCAAGAATGGGGATGTCTAAATGTCTAAGAGCATAATGTTTAGAATGGTGGTTAGGAGCAGGGTTCAAACCCCAGTGTGGGTCTTTGTGATCTTCGGCTAGTCACTTAACTCTTCATCTTCTCTATACTCACTGGATGTTTTAAGGCCAAGACAAGCACTTTCCTGAAGCCTATTTGTGCCTGGAGCAGGTCTAATGTGGACGTGCCTGCAGGCATCCTTGATGTTTCTGAAACCGAATGGGATGTCTACATTAAACCACCATATATTAGGAGGATCTTAACATAACCACTCTTAAATCACTGAAAATCTGCCTGTGATGTAAAGTGCAAACTGGTGTTCAAAGTTAAATCTATAACACAGTGACGACCCAGTGAATGTATCGTTATATCCCATAACTCTAACCCCCCGAGCTCACAAACTCAATCATAGTATTGTGCTGCGTATACTAATATTACCACCACTTACATTGTATGGGGCTATAACTGCAAATGCAGGGATAGTGCTATAGTATTTCTAAACTTAGCCCTTCCCCAAAATAAGCCATTGTGGAAAAGACTCCTTTTCCTGAGGAAAAAGGGGTCCTTCCACCAAAGTCACTACCAGCCCTTCCTGGGCCATACTTAAGAAAAGACAGTGGCCCTTCTTAATGTACTAATTATTGACCAATTTCAAATTCTCCTTTTTGGGAGGAAGATTATAAAGTTGAGGGTAATCAAATTAGATGGTTCCTTGTGATTAACAATTATTTAGGAAAGGGACAGGAAGGGTTTAGATCTGACTTGGTTACCGAGTCTGTTTTAATAGTAGTGATGAACCAAGTATATGTACTTTTGTCTAAGTTGCTGATATCTAGTTTTGGGTGTGTATCATATTGGGATAACAATAGTGCTGTTTATGTTATTCAGCTGTATTGAATCTGTTCCTTTCAGAGTACATGTTTTGCATGTCCTTATAAATTGTGTTACTCCTTTCTTTGCTTTCTGCTTTGATTTCAGTGACTAATTTTTTAAGGCTTCGTCAGAGTGAACTACAGACATGCATTATACAAAAGAAAATTCACTCAAAAAATTATCATATAACCACGATCTCTTTAAAAACCTCTTGCCACTGGTCTCAGATAAACGGGTAAGTTATGACACTTGTTTATGGGTAATTTTGTTCGCCCACTCTAGTGTCCGTTTACATCAATGACCTTTTTTGCAAGTGGTTTTTTCATATATATTGCTTTTATCTTATTACTTTTTTATATATACGTTTTTCTTCAGCTTTATTTAAAACGATAGCAAATACCACTCTACTTATCTTAAGCGTTGCAGAATGGCAGCAGTTGATATTCCTTATTGATACAAACAGAGGAAAAAACCCCAACGCCTCAATCTTATAAGCGCTTCAGAGCGTTTCTCCAATTGGGTTTCTCAAGGGGAACTTGAACTTGTTTTGTATCAAAAACCATGCGGTATCCACTTTTTCAATGTACAGGAACTATTTGCTTGTAACGCTTCTCCGGGTTCTTACTCTTACCGGTCACCAGCTCATTGCATTAGTGATCCTGTGGGATGGTGATTTCAGTGAGGCTGATATTTTACAGATTACTATTGTAGCAATTGTCTGCACTCGGCTAATAATGAGAGGGTGTTTGGGTACTGAATGGGGGTGTGGGCACGAAGCATTATCAATCCAGTTACAATTTACAAACTCACAAACCCTCAGGCCCTCAAACTGAAGTGAAGCCCTGGGAGAGGAGTTCTGTCTGTGGCAGGCTCCCCCCCTCCTCCCACAAGAACCATAGGGCCTGATATTCATCTAGGTCGGCTATGCACCACTATGGCGCATAGCCGTCTGCGCCAACTCTTAACCCTGGATATTCAATGCATGGATCATATGCGGCCCTGGCATGGAATATCTGGGTTTGCCGCACAGCCTCCCAGCTACTGTAGCTAATCAGGCAACGCTGATATTGCATGCTGCCCAATTAGATCCTGTGGCTAAAAGATAGGCGAGTTTCTGCTTCGCTTATCTTTTAGCCGCAGGTTGCTAACCGAGCAGTATGCAATATCACAGTTGCCCGGTTATTGACTGTCACTGCCTCCACTCCTCCCCAAAATGCCCATGATATGCCCCGATGCTAAGTGGTTAGCATTGAGACATGAAGGGGAGAAGATCGGGGATATTTAGTGGCATTAATCGTGTTAGTGCTGTTGAATATTCCGGTTAGAGGCTTTTACATGGTTTACAGGGCTGTAAACCATGTAAATGCCTTCAAATATTGGGCCCATAGAGTTTAACTGGATTGTCCAATTTCATTCCAGGTGCATTGCTGGACTAATTGATCTAAAGCTTCATTTCTTTGCCACAAGGAATATTCTGAACTTAACCCAGTCTTTCTTAAATTTTATTGCTCTACTTGACTCTACTACTTACACCGGAAGACTGTTCTACGTATCCACCACAGCTGAGCCATATCAACTCTACAGTCAATATGGCCTTGGTCACAGGTAACACTGCCCAAAGACACATTACAAGTCAATGGCTTAGACATACAGGTACATAATCAGAGAGAAAGAAAAGACGCCTGCATTTCACGGACTATTCTCAAAGGCTTCTAGCCACATGAATTGTTTTTTTATTAATGCTACTAGATTGTTCTATTTAAAAACCATCACACCCCCACCATCCTTAGGTGGCCAAAAGTATGAGTGCTTTTGATCCTGAGGAAGAGGGTTGGGTCTGGGGAAGGGATGCAAAGACAAAACCTGGATCTGACTGTGGTATAGATCACCAACTGCTAATATGCAAACTCAAGCTAAAATTGAAAAAGAGCAAACTACTCATGAATGTAGCAAAATATGACCTTGAGAATATACCACTGGAATTTAAAGACTGCCTACAAAATCGATTTGCTGCTTTAGATACAAACGACAGAGCTCTAGAACAGTTATGGGATGACATCAAGAAGGTTATTTTGAAAGAAAGTGAGAAGTCTCTACAAAATGTGAAAAAGCAAAAACAACCAAAATGGATGACTCCATCCCACCTGTAGGCAAAGAGTGTCAGGTGGCCCCCTATGGGCTGGAGAGGGTCTCCCGGGGGGGAAGAGCCCCTGCCCTGGGAGTCAAAAGATCCCCTCCCAGGATGGATAGGAGTCAGGTCCTGGGGCTTCTGAGCTTTTGACTTCCTGGGTCCATGGCCCTGGCCCTTAGGCTGAGGGCCCTGCTGTTGATGGCCCAAGGGTCAGACCAAGGTCCATCAAGCCCAGTATCCTGTTTCCAACAGTGGCCAATCTAGGTCATACGTACTGTCACAGAGCAGACTCACTAGTGACCCCTATGGAGACAGATGATATAGCAGTTCAAGAAGATAATAACGTTTGGGGAGAGCACATGATAGAAAGTTGCCATGAGCAACGTAAGCAAGTGAGGTCACGAGCTAGGGAGACACACCCAGCCAGTAGAGAAACCAGGAGATTCTCACCTGACTCTAATCAGCTGGGGGGTGGTGCAGCTAGGAAACACCTAGATAAGCTCAGCTCACAAGCAGTTAGGCAGACCCAAGATAGGACTCCTTTCAAGAACCAGAACCAGGGTAGGACCCAGAATGAGAACTGGATGAATGGAGAGGACGAGAGAAGCTGTGAAGAGAGCAAGTCTAACTACCACTTTGGAAGCCTGAACGGAGGTCTGAGTGAGTCCAGTGAATGCTTGAATGAGAGGTACAGACAGCTTGACACAGAAAGTGAGAGTGAATATAACAGCCCAGATTGGAACAGAGCCAGAAGGAAAAAGGTACAAGCCAGGAAGTTTTATTCTTGTCCAAAAAGGGGAAGCACAGGGCTTGGCTATAAAAGACAGTTTGAAGTCCAGAAGCCATCCAAAGCCAGCTTAAGGGAAGCAGAGAAGCTTCATTACCCATATCATACACAAGAGAAAGAGAAAGGCTTTTTACCTTCAGAAGTAAACCACTCTGAGAGATACGTGAGGCACAGAGTTTCAGAAGGGCTGCCGTTAGAAGCTCCAGCTGTTTCCAGGGTCCTAAGCAGAGCAGAGCCTAGAGCTGAAGTAATTCCTTCTAAAAGCTGGGCAAGGGAATATTTTAACTTGCCTAACAGGTATCAGCAGAGGGGAGGCTCTTACCAGCAAAACCTCAGTAAATGTGGTAACAGCAAACAGTTTTACCTTAGTGAAAGAAAAGTACGTCACAGCCAGGACGGACTGTTTGCCAAGCTCCCACAGGAGGAAGGTAAAGAGGTGTCAATTCCTGCTGAGGAACCTATGCAATATGAGACATCTATAACAGAAGATAACATTGAACAAATGGACTGTAGCCTTTCTTTGGCAGACAACATAGTCTCACTGAGATAGAGAGGAATAAGAAGCCTGACAAGGTGAAGGGAAGGCCTTATTCCTGGTTGCTACAGGTCTGTGTTTTGAATATATTTTGTTTTGTTAAGAAGCTGAAAGAAAGCCATTTTTGTTACAGTTTTCTTTCTGTTATACCCAAGAAGGGTTATGTTTCTTTATTTTTGTACATATTGAGATATCCTATTGGGAAAGGGAAATAAAGCCCTATTTAACCTTACATCGGTTTTCCACGACTAATTTGTAACTGGCAGCAACTACAACTACCAGAAGGCCAGTTATACTGAGGCCCAGTGCAGTACCTTGTTTTACCGGCAGGTGCACAGAGAGGGCTCACGACAGTACTTAGCAGTTTCCCCAAAAGACACAGGTTCCGCAATGCTTGTACTGGGTCAAGCATTGATATCCTGGGTCCCTTCTTAATAATGGTTTATGGACCTTTCCTCCAGGAACTTGTCCAAACCTTTTTTAAACCCAGCTACACTAACAGCCTTTACTACATCCTCCGGTAACAAATTCCAGAGTTTGATTACACATTGAGTGAAATCAATTCCCCTAGTCTTTCTATATTCTGATAACGTAAACAATTGATCTATGTTTACCTGTTCCACTCCGTTCATTAATTTATAGACTTCTATCATATCTCCCCTCAGCCGTCTCTTTTCCAGGTTAAAGAGCCCTAACCTTTTTAGCCTTTCTTCATAGGAGTATCCTTCCATCCCCTTTACCATTTTGGTGGCTCTTCTCTGAACCTTTTCTAATAACGCTATATCCTTTTTAAGATACGGCGACCAGAATTGCACACAATATTCAAGGTGCGGTCTCACCATGGAACGATATAGAGGCATTATAATATCTTTTGTTTTATTTTCCATTCCTTTCCTTATGATACCTAACATTCTATTTGCTCTCTTGGCTGCCGCTGCACACTGGGCCGAGGGTTTTAACATTTTATCCACAATGACGCCTAAGTCTATTTCCTGGGTGGTGGTTCCTATTGTGGAACCTTGCATTGTGTAACCATAGTTTGGGTTGTTCTTCCCTAGGTGCATAACTTTGCACTTGTCCACATTAAATTTCATCTGCAATTTTGATGCCCAGTCTTCCAATTTATCAAGAACCTCTTGCAATTTTCCACAATCCTCTTGTGTTTTAACAACTTTAAATAGTTTTGTGTCATCTGCAGATTTGTTAACCTCATTTGTTATTCCACTTTCCAGGTCATTTATGAATATGTCAAAAAGCAGAGGACCCAGCACAGATCCCTGGGGTACACCACTACTCACCTTTCTCCACTGGGAAAATTGGCCATTTAGCCCAACCCTCTGCTTTCTTTCAACCAGTTCTTGATCCACAGTAGTACACTGCCTCCTATCCCATGACTCTTTAGTTTTGCCAAAAGTCTCTGATGAGGGACCTTGTCAAAGGCTTTCTGAAAGTCCAGATACACTATATCAACCGACTCACCTTTGTCCACCTGTTTATTCACACTTTCAAAAAAACATAACAGATTAGTAAGACAAGATCTTCCTTGTCTAAAACCATGTTGGCTATCTCCCATTAGGCCATGACTATCTACATGCTGAGTAATTTTATTCTTTATGATGGTTTCTACCATTTTTCCCGGTACTGACGTGAGGCTCACCGGTCTGTAGTTTCCCGGATCACCCCTGGAACCCTTTTTAAAAATCGGTTTACATTGGCGATCCTCCAATCTTCAGGTATTAGAGATGATTTTAATGATAGCTCACAGATTACTAATAGCAGGTCTGCAATCTCATATTTCAGTTCTTTCAACACCCTTGGATGTATACCATCCGGCCCGGGTGATTTGCTACTCTTCAGTTTATCTAATAGTTGTAATACATCTTCCCGATGTATCGATATTTCCTTCAATTCTTCCACACCTTTAAATACCACTTCAGTCATGGGTAACATCCCTACATCTTCCTCAGTAAAGACCGAAGCAAAGAATTCATTCAGTCTCTCCGCTATCGCCTTGTCGCCTCTTAGTGCCCCTTTAACTCCTCTATCATCTAATGGACCATCTGACACTCTCACAGGTTTTTTGCTACGAATGTACTTGAAAAAATCTTTATTTCGCATTTTTGCTTCCACAGCAAGCTTCTCAAATTCTCCCTTTGCCTGCTTTATCAAGGCCTTGCATTTGACTTGCCCATGCTTGTGCTGTTTCCAGGTTTCGTCGTTTGGCTCTTTTTTCCATTTCCTGAAAGATGCTTTTTTGGCAACAACAGCCTCTCTGACCTCACCTTTAAACCATGCTGGCAGTTTTTTGGACTTCCTTCCACTTTTCTTAAAGCGTGGAATACAGCTGGTCTGGGCTGCCAAGATAGTATTTTTAAACAACACCCAAGCTTGATGTAAGTCTTTAACCTTTGCAACTGCTCCTTTTAGTTTTTTCTTAACTATTTTCCTCATTTTATCATAGTCTCCCTTTCAAAAGTATAACAGCAGCTACAGGTAGCAATCTGTCAACAATGAACCGCCTGACTGAAGACCGAATGCAATTTAGGACAACTATCCAGAGGGTCGCCATGAGTCGTCACCGACTCGACAGCACTTAACAATAATTGTATTTTTATTTTTATATATTTTTTATGATGTGCTGCTGCCCTCTGGTGTCCAGTTGTATATTTGCAAATTTTTTTTAAATTAATTATTTATTTACTTCTCTCATCCTGGATATAATGTATAATGGTCAATTTTGGTTTTAAATGGGATCTATTAATTTTTGTCTTATTTGAGTTATATTATTTTTTTATTGATTAGTTTTATTAATGTTCTTTTTTATTAAGGCCCATACTTTGTGGTGGCCTTTTATTAGCTTGCTTGTTTTTTAAGCCTTTGAGTGGATACAGTGCGATAGAACTGATGGCTTTGTCCTGCTTTCATTCAATTCATTTTTTTCAAAAAATTTTTTTACCTGTCTTGTTTATGTGTGGCATAAATCTGGATCAACTACGAATAAAGGCCATTGGTTTCGGACACTGGGACTACTTCCCCTGGTTTAATACATCCGTGTCCATAGTTGAATTTGCTTGCACACATGAATTTCTTACTATGTTTTAAACAGGTTATTTTTAGATGAATATGTCATTCTCACAATTGTTTTGTACTGATGCAGGCTTATATTACAATTATTGATTACTTCCGTTTTTCATGATTTTTAGGTATGCAGCTTTTGCTGCATTTTTGCAATTCCTTTTATTATACCTTTTATGATGTTATTTTAATGTATAGCCACATTTTATCATTCCCATGCCAGTGGAAATTATATTGATGTGCTATTTTTATTTGACTTTTATGCAATTTTTTCACTTTGGGGTTTTAATATAATGTTCATAAGCCTCCGTTTTATTTCGCTGGCTCTATTGCATTATTTATGAATGTATCCTTCACTCACAGCGGCCTGGGCTACAGCTCTGATATTGCACGGAAGCCGCTAGCGCCATTTAGTAAACATACTTCATAGTGTTTTTCATCAATACGATTGCACCCTTTTTAAGCCTAGGAATTGACATTGTGAAACATGGAACCAATGGCCTCTTTTTCTTTTCGTGTTTTGTTTTTCTTTTATTTTTTTATTTTGCCTATTCATTTTTTATTCTGCCCGTTCATACATAGTACATTCATGGTGAGAACTGTCATGTTTCAGGTAGTGGGATAGGTCTACTGTGTTGATTCATCTACATCTATTTTTGTCCGCATACACACTATCGTCCCCTTTTCAGTTTTATCATCTGAAATACATAAGGATAATATGCTTGCAGGACTTTGCTGCATGTCATTTACATATATTAAACTTTAGTACTCCGTTTTGCATAGTTTGATTCTTTGATAGGTATATCTCAGCTTAAGATCATTTGTTAGGATACAGGTTCTAGAACAGAATTATTTCCCCTCTTGTTACTAATGGCTTTTTAAAATTGTAATTATTCATAGTTCATTAGTATTCATAGTTCATTAGTATTCATAGTTCATTAGCAGAATTAGATATAAAACACTGCTATTAACACACAAAGCACTACACTCCCACACCCCCTACCCTCCTACAAGCCCTCCTTCAGAAGTTCCCCACAAACAGACAATGAAGATCCGCCACATCCATCAAGCTCAAAATACCACAATCTAAAACAGAATTCAATCAACATACCTGCTAAAGAACATTTGAACTCTCTGCACCATCTCTTTGGAACTCTCTACCTGACATACTAAGGAGCATCACTGACTTTCTTTCTTTCTGCAAACATTTGAAAACCCACTTATTCACCGACCATTTTGGTCCCACCACCTAAACTACCCACTAACCTGAAAATGTGACAGACACACGCAGTACAGAACCTGCATCTGTAAATAGTTAAAATACCAATATGTATTGCTATTAAAACTGTATATAGTTCGATGGTTGAGAAATAATGATGGCCGACATATATATTATATATATTATGTAATTATAATGTTAACTGTTACTGTAACATTATCCTGTTCTATGTATCTAGTAATTTATCTGTTCCTTATAAAAACTGTTTCTGTTTAATGTAAACCGCTTTGACCTGATGAAAAATGGTATATAAGCATAGCTGAATAAATAAACAAGAATAAATACATTAGCTTTTTTTGGTGACAAAAGCCACATTAAAAAATGCTGATACTGGCGGGTGCGCCTTTCTCTCGGAATTCTCAGCATAGCTTGGAAGGCTGCGGTTTGAATGCTAAGGTAACAGTCCTTTGTTTAAAGATATTTGGCTTGGTTTTATAACCTTATTCCTTACTTTATTGAGTCCTTTTGGTTTGTCCGATTATGGCTTTATTCGATGGATGGGCTATAGACTGGTTAGCAGGTTTTTCAATATTGCTCTGTTATCCTTTTAGATACACTGTTTCCCTTGAGGTTCATTTGTGCTGTGGAAGATCAAGCATGTAGCCTACAATACTGGGTAATTGCCACCCTAAACGTCCCCCCCACCACCTTTTTTTCATACACCCGCATGTGTATATTTTGTTTCTTTCAGTTCTTATTATATCCTTCACAAATTGATACCATCACTTCTTTCTAAATATCATCATGTTTATTTGTTTGCTTATCAATGGGCATGGATATTGTTTTTTGTGTCTATGGTGGCCATTTTTATTTCGCTTCATTTTATTTATTTTTAGGACAAAGAAGGTATTTTGTAAAAAAAACTGTTACCCTCTGCATTTTGTGGATTTTTAGAATGTTTTTCCTGATCATTTTAAGTCCTTGTTTTTAATGTTCGTTATTTACTATTTAAGATGTCTTTTAAATGTTTTTATGTAGCATTGCATTTTTTTATCCTTTGTATATACTTTTATAGTTGTTTAATATTAATTATTTATTCTCTGTAGTTGCTGAGACACCCCTGAGGTAGGCAGAGGCCGAAACACGGCAGTGTTGGGTGTGGCTGTTTATACCCCTGTGTATTCCTGAATAAAGACTACATTTTTCTGACTTCTCGCTCCATTCTCCAGTGTTGGTCTTGCGAGTGTCTGGTTAGCTTCCCAGTTTAAAAACAGGCCATTTGTTCCTTTTTAACCATACTTTTGTACTTTTGGATGTATGTTTTGGATCACTGTTCTGCTTGAGGACCCATGACCTTTGACCCAGACCTAGCTTTCTGACACTAGGTAGCACATTTCACTCTAAAATACCTTGGAAGTCCTCTCACTTCATAATTCCTTTAATACGTTCCAGGCCTCCAGTTCCTGAGGCAGCAATATAGCTCCACAACATTATGGAACCTCCATCATAGGAAGGGTGTTTTGTTCCTTATAAGCTTCATTTCTTTACCTGTAAGTTTATCTCTAATCCGCATTGCCAAAGAGCTCAAGTTTGGTTTCATTTGTCCACAGAACATTTTCCCAGGAGGATTGTGGCTTCTTAAGATGGGTTTGGGCAAAGATCGGGTGTGCCTTTTTATGTCTGCCTTTGAGCAGTGAGGTCCTCCTTGGCCTTCACCCGTTTCCGCATCCAGTTCAAACTTCTCCTCCTGACCTATAAGTACATTCACTCTGCAGCACCTCACTGCCTCTCCTCTCTTATCTCTCTCTACACCCCTCCTCGGGAACTCCACTCTTCTGGCAAATCACTTCTATCTGTATCCTTCTCTTCTATTGCTAACTCCAGACTTCGCTCCTTTTACCTTGTTGCTCCTTATGCTTGGAACAAAGTACCTGAGTCTGTACATCAGGTGCCTTCTCTGACCCTTTTCAAATCAAGGCTGAAAACTCACCTCTTCACTGCCTCTTCAGATCTTGACTCGCCTGTTCTCCTTTGTGTATCCTTATCATTCCCCCTAGTTGTATCCCATGTCTACAGCTACCATGTTGTCTGTCTTGACTAGAATGTAAGCTCTGATGAGCAGGGACCGTCTTTTACTTATGTCTGTGCAGCAGGGCCGGATTTACCTATACGCCAATTACGCCGTGGCGTAGGGCCCACAGCTGACAAGGGCCCACAAAAACTGAAAAAATTGTTAGGGTTCTTAAAATTAAATTTAAAAAAAAAAACGCTGGCTGCTGCCGTGGCAGCATGGACTGTCCCGCGGGGCCCCCTCTGCCGGCTGAATCCATCCATCCCTCCCTCCCTCCGTGCCAGCTTTGAGAGGCGCGAAGGGAGAGTGTCTCCCTCGCGTCTCTGTTAAGCCCGCAGGGGCTGATGGGAAATTTCCCATCAGCCCCTGCGGGCTTAACAGAGACGCGAGGGAGACACTCTACCTTCGCGCCTCTCAAAGCCGGCACGGAGGGAGGGAGGGACAGATTCAGCGGGCAGAGGGGGCCCCGCGGGACAATCCATGCTGCCGCGACAGCAGAGGGGGCCCCGCGGGACAGTCCATGCTGCCGCGGCAGCAGCCAGCATTTTTTTTTTTAATTTAATTTTACTTGAGCCGATGGGGGGGGGGGGCTGGGACTGGAAATGGGCTGGGGGGGTTAAGACTGGAGGTGGACTGACACGAAGAAACCAGAAGAAAGTGGCTGGAGCAATTGCAGCTGAAAAAAAATGCGCAAAAGGTAGAAAAATATCTCTTTATTTTGAATTTAATTGGAATATGTCAGCTCTGGTAAATGTGCATCATTAACGTCTGCGCTTTGTTTAGTACAAGAGCAAATTATTGTATAGTTTTATTTCTACAGTGTTGTACATTCCAAGTTTGGCTTTTGGGATTCCCAGTTTAATTATGACGTCAGGGCCAACAGCGGATCCGGTGTGCTCGTTTTTATCTTTTCTGGGGGCCCACAATTTTTGTTGGCGTAGGGCGTCACTCAAGGTAAATCCGGCCCTGCTGTGCAGTGCTGCGTACATTTTGTAGCGCTATACAAATATTGAGGAGTAGTAGTAGTAGTAATCCTTCTTTCTTTAGTGTGTGTCATATGGCGTGGGTTGAATCTACCACTCCAGATTGCTCCAGGTCAACTCTTGGGATGTTGTGAAATGGTGTTTTTCCAACAGTTCACAATAACCTTTGAAGACTTCTTCGATTAAATTTCCTCTTCCCACCACATCCTGGGAAGTTCTTGACAGTTCCATGAGCAGAAAACTTCTTAATATCATTGCGAACTGTAGACATAGGAATCCCAAGGCCTTTGCAGATGGCCTTGTACCCCTTTGAAGTTTGATGTTTGGTGGGGATGGCTTTTCTGATGGTCTCAGGCAACTCCCTTAAATGTGGCCATTTTAACATTAGAACAATCATTCATTGGTTGATTCAAGTCACGTGAATACTAACAATTGATCACAGGTGCATCTAATTTTACTGCAGTGGGAATGTGTTTTTTCTGTTAAAACTAAATTGTTTATAAGGGAAATGTCCCAGTTTTTATACTATTTCCTGCTATTTCCTTTTTTAATTGGTCTTGTTTTATTTGATTCTTTTATATGTCATATATGTGTGTATATATAATCCAAAGCCAATTCATTGGCCACTTTCGTTTAGGAGGTATTGGACATTAAGGAGTTGAACTGCAAGAGTGCCAATAATGTTGCCCACAACTATATGTATACAATCTATGCAGATGATATTCAATTTGTGGTTCCTATTTCATCATGTATGGATCAGGCATTTGAAAATGTGGGCTTATGTATCAGGACTATAAAATCCTGGATGACAAACAACAAATTTGTGTTGAATGTGAGGAAGACATATACCTTATCTGTTTTACACACTGCCTGATCCAAGGCCTATGTCTATGAGAGTGGGAGAACGTATGCTGCTGGAGTTCAGGTTCGTAATTTCGGAGTCATATTAGATACCCAACTTAGTATGCAAGCTCTTATACAGAAAGTAATTAAATTACTTTTTATAAACTTAATATGATTTGTAGGTGCATACCTTTTATGTCTCTTGAGAATTTACATACTGTTGTCCAGACTTTACATATAAAATAATTATGCTAATGCTTAAGTCATTAAATCATAGAGCCCTATTCAACTTGTCCACGGCTTTGAGAATCAATTGTCCTCCATGCGTTTTGCGCAGGCTTTGCTTTTTGACATTCCTCTTTTTCAGCCTTTTCATTTCCAGGTTTTCCGAGACAGAATGTTTACCATGGTGGTACAAGGCTATTGAATACCATGCCAGTGGAATTAAGAAACATGTCTGATATTTTGGTGTTTCATAAAATACTGAAGGAGCACCTGTTTCACAAGGCCTTTCTGACTTTCCTTATAAATTAGGCTTTGTAAATGTAATATCAGGCATTTAAAGTACTTATGGCAGCATTTGCATATAGTTCTATTTTATGTTGTACTATTGCAGTGTTATGTTCATATATTTTATATCTGTTTATTGTAATCCGCCTAGGAAATAATGTGGAATATAAATTTTTTAAATAGATAAATATGCAGTAATAATTTAATAAGGTCTGAGTTGCAGGTTCAATTTTGAAATTTTCAATTTTGTATGTGTAAATAGCATATGGAAGAGAGTATCCAATGCATGATACCATGCAACCATGAATTCCTAATTTGCATTTCATCATCATTTTTATGCATGTAGGAAACAATTTTAGTGCATGTTCACTAAAGTCTTTACAGACTGGTTTAGCTTATCTGCTAGGACTTTCATTTTTTGTCCCCTTAACATCTAATTATTCTGAAAGTTTTACCATCTTGTTTGTCAAATACATTCATATTCTGAAGTAACATTTTCAAACTTTGGAAACATATTTGATTGGAAGCCATGTTTATCCTTGGACATGTGCAAAAAATCAAGACTACGAAGATGGTGTGCCCTACTGATCCTCACTCTTTGCGTTATTTTCTTTCTTCTCCTTCCAGGGGCAGTAACTGCAGCTGGCCTCCTTTTCTTACAGAGAGAGGGAGCTTTCATATCAGGCAATGTTCTAGCAATCTTTACCATGTCGCTGTGGCCACACCTAAGCGGCCAGCTCATCAGCTCGGGAGCTCCTGGGACAGCACTGGGTACAGCCATGCTATTTTACCTGCTGGAAATGTTCTTCTGCGTCTGGTGCACAGCTTTCAAGTTTGTTCCTGGAGGTGTTTATGCTAGAGAGAGAAGCTACCTTCTTTTAGGTATGTATGCAAAACTGAAAAATAGGGAAAATGTGACCGCGTTGTGTGTGCACTGGAAAAGGTAACATGCGGATTGTTGAGAGGAGTCCATAGTGGTGTTGGAGAAACATTGAGACAGGGCAAGCTGTCATAGACGCTAGTGACTTTGAGCTTATCACAAACAGAATTAATATATTTTCCAGGTACCTAGATATCAGCATCCTTGGCATAGTGAACTTTTTTTAAACAAAATGTTTACATCCGATGTTTTATCAGATGCTGGTACTTAAAGTAGTAATACCAGCTTGAATCTCAAATAATCCTCTTGACTGGTTCTTGGGTCTGTAACTTCTTTGCCAGTTTTTCTTCATTGGTCTCTGTTCTAATATTTTGTTTATTATCTTTTCACACTCTCTGGAATTAAAAGGTGGGTAACATGTATTATGGCCATAATCACAATTTTAAAAAATGTCTGCTTTTAGTTTCACTGCAGGATGTTTCTGATAAGGTCATATCATCAGCACTTCGTTATGTAGTTTCTCAATTTAGATTCAAAATGACAGAATGACCGACTATCTACAAGAAGTTGGTGGATACCACCTTGGGAGAGAAACAAAGCAGATTGGGATTCTGAAATGGCTCTTCGGTTATAGAAGTCGCTGTAAGAGAATGCAATGCTGAGTGATTCTTTCAAAATTACTTTTTTTTTTGCAATTACCCTGACTCTTCAGATATGTTTTCTTGAGAGCTTTTAAAGTAAAGCTAAAGTACAATACAAATGTGTCTCATGAAATAAGTAGGAATGTATACATATAGTTAAACCTGTTTTGGTGGTGTTATATTTCAAATATATTCATATCATTTATTGTAGATACAGAAGAATCCAATGAACATTGTTTGGAATGTGATAGTCCATAACATAAAAAAATACATGATTTCATAGGAGAAGCAGGGGTTGAACCTTGGCTTTTGTAATTCACAGTCAGTTGCCTAAATCCTTAGGCGGCTACTCCACATATCCTTATAAATGATTAAAATGCCAACATTTATGCATGATGTTAGCACCTAAAACTACATACCTTATAAAATTAACAACAGCCTGTGCACCTTGTATTTTCAAATGTAATTGTGCTATTTCCCAGCTAAGTTTAGCCCACATAAAAAGTAGATGTGTAGGTACATGGAGATTGCAAAAATGAGTACAGCTTTCTCCTGGTTACCAACAGAATAATAAAATCAATATATCTTTATTTTTATTTGAGCATTTGATATACCGCCTTTCAAAGGAATTTGTCAAAACAATTTACAAGGTAAAAGAAATGACATACATAAACAAAACCCTTCCAAATTATATAACATTGTTAACGTTGTTTTAACATTTTTATCTATTCTTTTAAGTGGTACTTTTTGGTTATTTTTGCTGACTGTATGCATTATAGGTTGTAAACTACTCTGATAATCCATGGCTAAGTGGTGGAATATCAAATACCAATAAATCAAATCAAAGGAAAGAAGAACAAAGATGGGTGGATGACAGTCAAGCTGAAAGAGGGAATCCTATAAGTCTGCTGACTCCAGTTGGAGATCAGCAGCTCTAAATGCCATTTGGTAAAGGTGGTTCTTCAGGGCTGTTCTGAATTTTGTATAAGATTCTCACTCCAAAGTGAGTGTGGAAGTGCATTTCATAATGAGGATGCCACGAAGGAAAAAAGCACAGCACCAGTGAATCATCATATAGAATTTATACAAGAGCACTTAAAGATCAATGAACATTTTTTTATATACTGAGAGAACTGAGGGTTCAGCACATACTCCCACTACATCCATAGCTGTTTCAAGCTTGTACACTCGCTGATTTCTTTGGTCTCCGGTATCACTCTCGACTTGTTTTGTTCATGTTTTCAACTACATCAGAGGACAAAACAAAATCACTGCAGTATTAACTCTCAGATAGGAAGCTAAAACGCTGCCACCTTCTGGTAAAAAGAGGTTTTGTTACAAAGAAACCCCCCAGCATTCTCTGTTGATTCCAGTCTGAGAGGATGCATAATTGGTTCTCGTGAGCAGAGCAAAGAGCACAACCAGCGGTATGTGGAGTGATCAAAGATGATAGGTATGAGGAGATGCCGGTATATAAAGTTTTGTTAGTTAGAACAAACATATTGAAATGTATTGAGAAAGATACTGGAAACAAATGATATTGTATCAACAACGATGGTCAAATTTACTTGAGTATGCAAGGATCCTCACTGCAAAGTTTTGGTCTACAAGCATTTTACATTAACCAAATATCTGCATGCACAGACTTACAATAATTGATTTTAGATGTAATAAAGACATGGATTAATATATTTTGTGCTACAGAATAAAGAAAAGGATGAACCACTCTAAATTCGCATAGAGGACAGAAAATGGATCTAGCTATTGCTGAGACCTTACTATGCAAAGAAAGTTTCGAATCTATCATAACCCTTAGGTATTTGAATGAGTCCGTGAGAACAGTGGCACTACCAAGGAACAGTGGAGAAATGGTTGGATGGGCAGACTGATCTGTGATCCAGGTGGCGGTTGTTTTGTTTGAATCCAAATTAAGATGATTGGATTACGACCAGTTGGATGCTTTGTCAAAGCAGAGGTTTAGTGAGGACAAATCAGGAAGTGTAGACGTTGGTATATGTTATCAACAATTTGTCATCAGTATAAAAGAAGTCATTTATGTCCAGATCTTAGATCAGTGTGGCTAATGGACTTAAGAAAATATTAAAGAGGAGAGGAGCTAATGCTGAACTTTGTGGAACTCCACATGGTGAAAACTGAAAGACTGAAGTAGAGAATCCTACAGAAATGGAAAACAAATGCTGTAATAGAAGGAAAGAGAACAGACATAAGACCATACCACGGATACCTATTTCATACATTTGTGAGAGAAGGATATTGTGATCAACCATATCAAAAGCAGCAGTAAGTTCGAGTGAGATGGCCAGGGCAACACAGATATGCAAATCTTGGATTTAAGGAAGGAGAACAGTAGGCCAAAATAATTTGCAGACCAAGCTCCAAATTAATTCACACTAAGGGGGTTTCAGGGTAACATAGTAACATAGTAAATGACGGCAGATAAAGACCAGTATGGTCCATCTAGTCTGCTCAGTACGATGTGCATAGTGCATAATGAGATTCCCTCTGAACTAAGAGTTGGAATAGAAGAAAACTATGCCTCCCCCACTCTGGATGCCCACAGTACAGAAAGAGCAGAGTAGCTCGGTGGGAGGTAGCAAGTTAGACTAGGTTCATCACCATCCCTGAGCCAAGTTTCATTTCAGCACAGAATATCCAGAGAATGATTGATGATGAGATCATAAATTAAAGGTGTCTTGGACCATAGGATCTGCAGTTAAGAAGCACAAGGTCAGAAATACTTGAACTGATGGTGAGGAAGAGGAGGAGACATGTTTCTCAATTAATTTTCTTACCTGTGGGAAGGTCAGAGTAAGAGCAGCTTATGGAAGCCTCCACCCCCAAACATTCAGAATAGAGGAGTTTGGAGCCAATGGAAACTCTACATGAGATGACTAGAAAGAATGAGTAAAAATCCACAAACATGCACAGGGAAGGCAGTAACAGAATTTGCAAAACAAGAGAAAAAACTCTTCAAGGAATTAGATCAACAAACAAGGTAAGACAAGTGGCAGATGCACAAATATAGTGGGACATATAGTGTTACTCCAGGAACCTTTTGTTGAGCAAGAACGGACACATGAATGGTTAAAGAGGGGTGAACTGAAACCAAAGGATGAGGGGTTGATAGTTGTAGCCTAGGACAGTGGCTTACAGATGAGATGGATTACAACAAGTATTGAAAAAACTGGTAATGCAGACATATGTCAATTCTGTAAAAAAAGATCTGGAAATGGTGACTCACCTCATCACTGGCTGTGAAGTTCTGATGACAGAAAATTTCTATACAGAAAGAAAAAATAAACTAGCACGATATGGCAGATATCAAGGAAGTTGAAAAGGAGAAAAGTGGAATAACGAGATTGATATCAGGGGTGAGGTGGGAAGGGGTGGGAGGGGATAAGGTTAAGACTAATGGTTATAAGCATTTTTAAGTTTGTATTGTGGCTCGGTGTTACTCTGCAGACCGGAAGGAAGAGGGGAGAAAGGGATGGTGACATCTGACACTGCAAGTGGCTATGTAATCACTTCCTGAAACGTTAGGAGAATGCATAGCCCCACTAAAAGGAAGAGAATCATAGCAAGCCTTGCAAGGGTCAGGGCAGATTTTGCCCTCTTGCAGGAAATGCACCTCAATAAGAATGAACATGATGAGCTGAAAAGTTCTGGATATACCCAGGTATATTGCTCGGCTTATAATTTAAAAAAAAAGGGGAGTAACCATGTTTATCCACTAAAGGGTTCCCTTCATCGTGGGGGAGGTGGAGGGAGACACGCAGGGGCGGGTAATCTGGGTTACTGGTAGGATAGGTCAAGGAGAGGTCTCAGTGTTAAATATGTATGCTCCCAATGCCCAAAGGGTAATTTTTACCGACAGACACTACAGGGATTTCCAAAGTGGCCCGGGGAGGATTGGATAATCGGAGGGGATCTGAATTGTGCATTGGGGAAGGAGGGTAGATCATATTTCTCTAGCAGACTCCATGGGAGGGAGGACAGAGAGTTACGGTGATGTATTAAAAGATGGGATCTAATAGATATATGGTGGGCGGAGGACAGGGTACAAAGGGGGTATACATGCTTCTTTTTGAGATCTGGAGCTTATTCCCGGTTGGACTATGTTTTAGGGCAAAGGGAGCAAGCGGGGGTTTAGAGGAAAGTTCATCTGTACCTGCTCATGCTCTCAGATCATGGGATGGTGACAAGGGAGTGGTTGCCAACAGAAAAGGATGGTGGGCATAGGGCGTGGAGAGCCAATGCATCCCTACTACAGAAGGAGGAGGTCAGTGTACAGTTAAGAGTAGCGTAGAAGGATTTTTTCCTGCATAACGATACAGGCGAAGTGGGTGAAGATGTTATTTGGGATGTGGGGAAAGCCTTTATGAGAGGCATACTCATACAAATTGGAGCCAGAAGAAAGAAAGAGAAGGAGAAAGAGCAGGAAAGGCTCAAGACTTTGATCAGGGACCTTAACACGTTTTGGACCAGCGTATGTTTTACATACATAAGGTTTCCATACTTACTACTCAACTGTTTACTAATTAGTGGTTATAAATTCAATGGAACTATGTTTAGCTATTATCGTTATGTCAAAAAGCATTATATACAGATTTTTTATCTGAGATCTAGTTAGTTTAATAGGTATTTGAATTTTGCTGATTTTGATGGTACTGGCGGCTCAACATAAAAAGATCACAAAAAATAGTAAGTAGCTTATAATGCTGTAATAGCTACTATTTTGTAAATAAAAGTATTTGTAGACTTTAGAAAATAGGTTTAGATAACTGTAAGTTACTTAGTGTCAGTTATTGGTGCGTATATTGGCCTTGTATGTGTTTCATACACTGGGCTAATATGTTGTCGAAACTAATTGCTGTCAAGCATTCTGTTCTAGGTGTTTCAATGGTGCAATATCGACGCACTGCATCAGAAGTGTTTTCACGTGTATCATATTCCGCCATCAGAATGGACTGTTGACAAACTATTATATCATAATAAAATGTTTTAAATGAAAACTGCAGTTTCAATAGTATCATACAGTATGTTTATGTCAATGAATATTGGAACAGAATCCTATCATTTCTGAAGACGGACAATATACTATATTGGACCAGTGTATGAAAAACATACCCTATGTGAAACTTCTATTTTCTGCAAAGTTTTAATATTTTTTATTATTGCCGGTATTTCATAGTTGTTTGAGTGTAACAAATCTAATAAATCATCCAGAACAGAGAAAGAATATGTGAGCTGTCCAAAACAGGTTAAGGCAAAACATAGCTTGAAGGGAGGATTTATAGGGAACTTTGCTGTGCGAGGGTGCAGTTCAATGCGTTGGATACAGAAAGGATGGAAAACTTGCTGAGGACTACCAAAAGGAATTATATGGAGAGTGGAAACAAGACTGGGAAGCTGCTAGCTTGGCTACTGAGGAAACAAAGGGAGGATAGGTTGGTTGCGGGATTGTCCCAACCTGGGGGGGGGGGGGGGGGAGAAAATTATATGCAAATAGGGATATATGCACAGAGTTTCGGAAGTTGTATCAGAAGCTCTATGACACGGAATGAATGGGAGCTCCGAGTCAGGTGGCCCAGTATCTACAGAGGACGACCTTACCTAGGCTAACGGAGGAGGAGGTGAGGGGCTGGGAAAGGAGATACGTCCTGAGGAAATGGTAGACGCGATACGCAGCCTCTCCCAGGGTAAAGTGGCGGGGGAGGATGGGCTGCCGGCTGAATACTATCATGCTATCGTGGTAGATATAGCCCTGACACTAGTAAGGATATTTGTGGGAGCTCTCCGGGGGAGGGGGGGGGGAACCGCTTCCCAAGACTTTTGCACAGGGGAACATAATAGTCATCCCTAAAGAAGGGAGAGCGTGAGACCAATGCGGAAACTACCAACCAATAGCGCTGATAAATTGCGATTCAAAGTTGTTTGCAAAGATATTGGCCCGTAGGTTGGAAGTAGTACTCCCGAAACTAATACAACCGGATCAGACCGGGTTTGTAAAGGGCAGGCTCATATCTGACAACATCCACTGTGCAGTGAACTTGCTTCACATAGTAAAGGAGAGGGGAGAAAGAGCGTTATGTGTGGTGTTAGATGCCGAGAAGGCATTTGACAAGGTAGAGTGGGGGGTTTTATTTGCCATGCTGGATTGCCTCAATGTTGGTGAGGGATTTAAAAGGGGAATAAAGGCTCTTTACACTGCTCCTACGGTGAGGGTGTTGGTAAATGGGCATCAATCAGATCAGTTCCAGGTTCACAGAGGAACAAGGTAGGGTTGCCTCCTGGTCCCCATGCTTTTTTCAATAGTAATAGAGGCGTTAGCAGCGTGGGTGAGAGGGAATGCCGAGATATGCCCAGTAAAGATGAAAGGGGATGAACATAAGATACTACTGTATGCGGACGACACACTGATATTTCTTTCCAGGCCTGAGAAATCTATAACCCCCCACCCTTACTGGCTGAAATAGAAGTGTTCACAAAGGTCTCTGGTTTTAAAGTTAACTGAACTAAAACCGAGGCTTTAGCCTTGGGGGGATTGCGACCCCGAGATATCCCGGACTTCCTATTTCAATGGGCAGCAAAGGACATCAAATACTTAGGGGTCAAATTATCTGCTAATCTTAACGATTTATTCTGGCTTACCTACATCCATTTAGTCAAAAAAAGTGGGAGAGGAGATTGGGAACTGGGGACAATTAAACTTGAGTTGGATGGGTCGGATTGTTGAGGATGAATATCTTTCCCAGCTTTTTGTTTCTCTTCTCCCAGCTCCTGATCTGTATAACAGCGAAGAAGTTAAGGGAATGGGCGAAAAGACTGAGGAGTTTTGTCTGGGGGGGAAGGAAAGCCAAGGTAGGCGTGAACAGGGTGGTGAAATCAAGGGAGCAAGGTGGTATTAGATTTCTCTCGGTAAGGTGGTAAACCTGTTTAATGTATTGCCCTGTCTACATAGTTTATTATGTTCGCCGTTTAAGAAACCTGTTTAATGTAAACCTGTTTTAATGTATTGCCCTGTTCATTGTAAGCACTGATCAATGCTGTGAAGTGTAATTTCTGTTCACTGTAAACCGCGCTGATGTCGAATAGCGCGGTATAAAAGAAACTTTAAATAAATAAATAAATAATAGGGCATCAGTGTTAAGGGCCTTGAAGGAGCATTATTGTCAGAATAGGGAAGCGGCCTGGGTGGATATAGAAAAGGCTCTCTTAGCCCCACAGTCTATTTTTGAATGGGTGGAGGGGAAGGGGAGGGATGGGAAAGGGGAAGGGGTTTGCCAAGGCCTTCAGCCATTTCTCAAGGCGGTAAAACTGGTCAGCAGGGGCGAATGGAAAAGAGGAATGCTCCCTGCAATGGTTAGTAGGTGGACAAAACTCAGGGATATCCGTCCTTTTTCGACAGAGGAGTTTGGGACGTTAAGACAGGATTTGGCAGCATTGGGAATGACCTGTTTTAGTGATCTAATGGAGAGGGGGGGATGCTAAGTATGCAGGCGGTGGAGGGACGTCTCAGGAGGAAGATGTCCTGTTATCAATATTTCCAGCTGAGGCATTTCATTTCCCTCCCAACTGTAATGGATAATTTGAAGAGACCTAGCACTTCCTTGGAGAAGGCCTTATATAAGGGTGAAGGAATGAAGGGAGTACTAGCAAAGCTGTATAAAACTCGTTTAGAGGAAGCATAGGGGGTAGGAGTGGAGCATTGGGGGGGGGGAGGAAATGTGTGTTCGTATCCATAAAAAATATCTAAATATACCTGGGTCACATCCTGGAGGCAGACACAGTTCCAAATAGTCCATAGGGCGTATCGCACCCCCATCCAGAGGAGTAAAGAGAAAGGGAAGGAGAGTCTCCTATGTTGGCGGGATTGTGGAGAAATAGGCATGTTTTTTCACATGTGGTGGGAGTGTTCACAGATTAAGGGTTACTGGGAACAGGCTATTATGGAAATCAGGGCCATATTGGGGGAAGAGGTGCCTAAAGATCCAGGGGATGCAGAGCAACTAATAATGGTGGTGCATAAAATGCTCCTGGCTGCCAGAGTGGTGGTAGGGCAAAGGTGGGGTACAGCACAATTCCCTGGGGTAGAGGAATGGTGGTCCAAGGTGGGTGAGGCTGTGAGATTTGATTGTATCTTGTACAACCTTAAGGGGCAGAGCGGGAAATATTAAACAATAAAGGGTAAACAGCTGAAAGTTTGAAGGAGGCGTCTTCTCAGGTAGATCAAGAGGGGAGGACGGTCAGGATGTTGCATACGAGTGAGGAAGTACGGGGTCACACCGAGCTACATAATGGTTAAGTTAAAGTTCAGTTTGACAGTGTTATACTGTTGTTTTATGTATTTTTGTATTGTTGAATTAGAAGAGGTTAAGGGATCAGAAGAGGTAGGTTACCAGTAAAGACATGGGTCTACTTGAGCACAGGCAACGGTTTGATCAAGGACAGCTTTGAGGGTATAAAGGATAGAAATGAAGAGGGATTAAGTAGTGGATGTAGGAAGATAAGGGGAGCGGTTCTGTATGATATGGAATGAGAACGAAGGGTGTATATTTGATGGAATGTGAAAACACCCAATTTGGCAGTGTATCTTATGTAATAGTGACTGAGTTGTCTGTATGATTATATTCCACAACTAATAAAAACGATTGTAAAAAAAAAAAAGTGCCAAAATTCATAACCAAATGTAAGCAATCCATATCCTCATGTGACTTCTCGCTATTCGCACCCCCCCCCCCTTGGAACTGTGACTCTCCGACTCCATCACAGAATTCAGACAAAACCTCAAAACACACATCTTCAAAGGCCACTTTGGCACTAGCACTTAACAGCAACAATGCCACAAACTATAGCTCATATACCCCTACCCTACAGCTTAATCTTATACAACTGAACGTATGAAGCCATCACACATCCAAAGAAGCCTTAATCAATAGGTTACCTTTACCCACCCTGTGCCATTGTAGATAGTTATATCCCATGTTCCTCCATTGTAAGTAGTTATATGCAATGTTCCGTCAACTTACGTTAATCCTGCTCACTTAATTATGCTATATGTTAATACTGCTATACTTTTCAATAATTCTGTTATATGTAAATGTTCCGCATTATGTTCCATGTACATTGTACACCGCTTTGACTGGCAGATAAAACGGTATAGAAACTTTGCTAAATAAATAAATAACTTTGCACTTGTCCACTTTAAATTTCATCTACCATGTGGATGCCCAGTTTCCCAATTTTTCAAGATCTTCTTGCAATTTTTTACATTCCTCTTGTGTTTTAACTACTTTGAATACTTTTGTGTCATCTGCAGATTTGATTACCTCACTCTTTATTCCCATTTCCAAGTCATTTATAAATATGTTAAAAAGCAGTGGACCCAGCACAGACCCTGGGGTACTCCATTATTCACCTTTCTCCATTGAGAAAACTGTCCATTTAGCTTTACTCTTTTTTTTTCTATCTTTTAACCAGTTCCTGATCCACAATGCAACACTGTTTCCACTGATTTTTCTTTTTTTTGGTTACAGGTGGAATAATGTTCCTTATGGGACTGGGTACATTTCACAATAAAAGGAATACATTGGACTCTGCTCTTCAAGCAAAAAGAAGCCACAAGGCATCCTTTAAACTATGTGAAAAGTACATAAAACTGTGTAAGTTTCAACATTCTCTTTGAAGTTTAATCTGATATCTTCACAAAAGTGTTGTAGAGCACTCAAGATAAAAAATAATGCTTTATGAAACTGCATTTCCCCTCCTTTTCTACTTTCATCTGATGCCCAATGTGCAATTCTGACAATTCTGAACAAAGAGCGATGAATATTCACTTTGCTTTCTGCTATTCTTGTGCTCAGCTCAGTAACCCTATTGGCTCTAGAGAAAGCTGGATGCTTCTTGGATTATAACACCTCCTCTATTACAGTGCTTCTCAGTCTTTTCATTCCATTGTGGATTTTCAAGTTTCTCAGTCCTCATGGGGCACCAAATCAGGTTTTGCATGACCCTCACCCTCTTCCTTCTATTGGCAGAAGAGCAGAATTTTTTTTACCTGCATGTGCTTCATTCCCACAGCTTAGTCTGATGTCTGAACACATGGGGGCCAGCAGGTCATGTGAGATTACAGTCCCCCTTGCATTCAGATGTCAGACTGATACCAGCGGAAGAAGCACACACAGGTAAGAAGTGCTGCTCTCCTCCTGCCAGTAGGAAAAACAGGCCTGTTGCAAGGATCTTAGGCACTCCAGGCAAATCTTCATCATTATATGCCTTCCCAATAAACTTTCCGCTTCCTACTCCCCTGAGATTTTGATAATTAAACTCAGACAATCATGATCACCCTGATATGGCCGTATAATTGGATATCGTTGAGGTCATTTTTAAGAGTAGAACACCATTCACATGGGTAGAAAGCTGATTTACCCCTATACATGACTGTACACATATAAACAACAATTTTCGAAAAGCCATTATTTACACACGTATGCCCACGGCAATGTACAATTTTGAAGCGGGCATTTTCTCGACTGGGTTTGGGTAGGCCTGAAAAATATTTGTGTATTTCATAATTTGTAATGAAAATAGACATATGCCTCAACAAATATCATTCCTCCTTTCAACATTCAGGCAGAGGAGTGGGTAAAATCTGTCTTGCACACACTCTTAAGATGTAGACAAGTTGCGAATCAAGGGCATTTCCACACTAGACAGAAAATAAAATGACTCCATTTTCACTTCATTTTCATTTTTTATTTCATTTATTGTATTTATCTCTTGCCTATCAAATATTTACTAGGCATGTAAAACAGCATATGTATATCACATCTCAGTGGAATAAATAACTAACATGAGAACAGATAGGTTTTTGGTAATTTATGAAAAAGCAAATTAGACTGATGCCAAATGAACATAGGAATGGAGATCCAGGTAACAGGCTCAATATCGAAAAGGCTCTTGTGTAAGTACAACGCTCTATGTGCTTCTGAAACAGAAGGAACATCCAAAAATTGCACATGGCTGGAGCGTAATGCACGTTTAGATAAACATCGGGATATTAACCTAGAAAGCTCAACTGAAAAATTGGCATACAAAATACGGTGAACAGTACAGAGACATTTAAATAAAAGGACATGGACACCAGAGCCATAGAATCACCACACGACATACAAAACCTGGATCCCAGGGGTTATACAGAAGTAGACTGAACCAAAGCAGCCATACCACAAAGGGGAGGTTACAACAAGATGGCATACACCAACTGACTGGGCTAGAATGGTACGGTCCTGCAAACGCCCTGAAGATCTTCACCTCTCTCTCTCATGTACGCATTGAGGGATATTTCCAAAAGTCATTTACCCAGGGAAAGGGGCTATTTTTGAAAACCATCCCCCTTCCCTGCCGGTAAAGATATGCACTGGTGTTTTTTTGAGTTGCTTATCTGTCAGAACCTATCGTTTTTTTTCTGTCTGCAGCTGCTCCCTGCTAGCCCCCAGAAGCTGCTGTCCAAGGTGACCATCTAGTCTGCCTAATGGTTAAGCCAGCCCTGAGGAAAGGGAGGGGGGGGGGATACCAGATTTCTGGTGAGCGAATCTGGGACACTTGTTCTCTGTAGTGCTGGTAGTGAATGAGCAGCTCATTTGGTGAGAAGGGAGAAGTCTAGTGCACTGTCCCCTTACAAATTATAGTGATCTACTTTCAAAACATACCTTAAACTGCTTTGTATGGATTTCTCTAGGAAGGCATTATATACATTTTTTAAACAATTAAATATTTTTTAATGAATATATAACTATAAAAGCATAGGGGTTGATATTCTGCCCACAGCAATCAGCATTGCTAAAATGAATGGAGGCCAATTCTGTTCTGGGCATCCAGAATCAGGACGTGCCCCAAATCCAAGGTTCTTTTTCACCTCCCATGCTCAGCCCTCTCACTCTCCAGTAGATTATATTGTCCTCTCACCCTTTACCTTCCTTTATCCATTGTTCTTTCTCTCTGTTAGTCCCTGGTGTTTTCCCCTCTCTCTTTCTTTCTCTTTGTTCTACATCCCAGAATATCCCCTCTATCCCGCCATAGCTATTCCCTTTTTCTGTCCCCTATTCCCAGTTCATTTCTCCATCAACTTGGCTCTTTCTCCTTTCTTCCTCTACCTTCCCTTACACTAGTTCATCCCTCCCTATTTCTCTTCTCTTGCCTCTTTCTCTCCCTCTCTTTTTCTGTTGCTGCCTCCTATCCTAGGTTTAATCTCTTCTCCCTACGTCCTTCTCTAAAATCACTGGTTTGCTCCCCACTATGGCCCAGCTGCACCTCCTGATCCTCTCCCATCCTCTATCAGTTTCCCATGCCTCCCTTCCCCTAACATTCACACCTTTCTTTGTTTCCCCCAACATTCGCCACCTTCATACTACCGCCTTTCTCACTAACAGCATTCGCTTCCTTTCTCACCACCAGCATTCATCCAGGACTGGATGAACCAACAGGCAAATTGAGCAGTTGCCTAGGGCGGCTGTTTCCGAGGGTTGCCAAAAAGCAGTTGCAGTTAAAGCAGAACAATAAATCCTGACAGCCACACACATAACCATCGGTGTGTACTTTCACCTGCAGGGAAAGTGGACAGTTTTCAAATAACCCATTTACCCAGATGAGCGACTTTTGGAAATTACCCATAATATGTATATGAATATATCTATATCTATCTATATCTATATCTACTGAACAAAGTTTAGTATATGAAAGCGTGATGCCCAGATCTGCCTTTCTATAGGATTTCCCTGGGAAAGATGATGTTGGGCTGATCTTGACTGGTTAAGTATCAAAATCTCAGGGGGGCACCTATGGTCCTGAAATGCAATTGAGGGGAAGTTTTGCCTTGGGTGCCTAATACTCTTGAACGAGCTCTGCATTCACTCCCTTCACCCCCTTTCTGCAGTCACTTTCCTTTCCTTCTCCTCTTTGCTGTCATTTGAGTCCCAAGCCTCTGCAGCAGAGAAACATAGGACCTGAGGCAGTGCCCAGTCCAAACAAACAGAGCAAAGCAGAAAGGCGTCCATGCTCCAGGTAGCAGGTTGGTTGGGAAGGGAGTGTGTAGAAGGGAATGGACAAGAGCAGGACCGTACCTAGCCCTATGCGAGCGGTGCGGCTGCACAGGGCGCAAAGGCTTAATGGGCGCATTTTGGCTGTCTGCTGTTGCCTGCTGCTGACACTTTTTCTTCTCTCAGCGGCGGCAGGCAACGGCAGACAGCCGAAATGTGCCCCTTAAGCCTTTTCGCAGCACGCTAAGCAGGTGGACAAGAGCAGGGAGCAGAGGCTCTTTTGCGCCATTCACTGTAGGCAGGGCTGGTGCAAGATTATTAAATGCCCTGGGTGAACCTTCATTTTTGCACCTCCTCTGTCCAGTTTGTCCCCTCCATCCTCCATCTACCCACTCCATTATTGCCACCGCTGCTACATCTGTCCAGAAGCTGCTGGCTGTAGTAGTACCAGTAGCCATAAAACCGAAAAAATAGCACGGGGCCTTCAAATCCATACACACTCTGAATTCCCAGCCATGTCCTGCCCCCTCCAATGCAGCCGTCCTCTTGCATGGACACATCTGGACTTTCAGGGTGCAACATGAAGGAGTCCCGACATCCCCATGCTACACTCCTTGTCTTCTCCATTGCTATTGCCGCTGTCATAGCAGTGCAGGGGAGATGTGGCAGTTGTGCAGGGGTGGTGGTAATGGGAAGGTAGCGGGGTCAGAAGCAGTGGCATACTGAGCCTATTTGGCACCCAGAGTGGTTGCCCCCATATGCTCGGCAAACTTACTATAGCTTCTTTGCTGGCTTGCCACACTGCCTTCATTCCAATCCTAGTGGCTGTTCCCTCCTGGGCCGAAGTCTTGCGATAACATCTGCACTGTGAGACTTTGGCCCAGGAGGGAACAGCCGCCAGGATTGGAATGGAGGCAGCTTGGCAAGCAAGCAAAGAAGTTAAAGTACATTTGCCGTGCACGCCGCCACCATGGGGGGCTGGAATTTCACCCCCCCCCCTTCCTGGCTGACACCTGGGGCAGACCACACCCACTGTCCCACCCTTGGTATGCTATTAGTTAGAAGGGAGATTGAAGATCGCTATTGCAGGGGCTTTTTAGGAGGGATACTTTCTGCTGCCACCCTTCCAAAGATTGGCACTCTAGGCAACCACCTAGCTCACCTAATGATAGCGCTGGCCCTGACTATAGGTGTGTGAGCTACTTGTCCCATCTCCTTCCCTCCTGCATAGCTGCTGTGGAGACAGAAGGGAGAGGCTGAGAGAGCAAGGAGGAGACTGAGCTCTGCCCAACAGAGTCTGAGCACAGACTATGAAGAAAACTCATACTGAGGATGCCTGCACTGTGGGACAAGAAAGACTTCCCAAGGCACATCAGTTAAAAAGAACTGAATTGAACCAACCTAAAAATTATCCAAAGTTGTTGGACACACAAAGGAGAACATATGAACATAAAAACTGCCATAGGGGTCAAACCAAAAGTCCAGCAAGCCCAGTATCCTGTTTTCAACAGTGGCCACTCCAGGTCACAAGTACCTGGCATATCCCAAACGTTTTCAACTCCACAATATAAATCCTCCAAAATCTATATTTTTTGTCAGATTGCATGTTTGAACTTACTACAAGAATAAATCCATTTAAAACAGTCCATTTTGCTTTATTTAATATGGAAAAGTACTTCAAAACCATCACTTGTTACTTTACTTCTATACAAGCAGAGTCCTCAGTGGATTTAGTGCCAGACAAAACAAGAGTAGTGACAAGGAATCTCCCTGGAATATTCCTTGCTGGATTTTGATGGAAGGAATGACAAGCTGTCTGTCCTTTTTCATAATTCAGATGGAGCACAGTTTGCAAGATTTTGATGGTTAACTTGATGTACTCAATTAATCCAGGTTTCACTCTGTACATTTCAAGTAAATTTATTAATGTAGGGTGTGGAATGCTCTCAAATACTTTATTATAACCAATTCATGCTGTACTGAGGTTGCTATCTTTTAACAGCAAGTCATAATAGCTTTAATCAGCATTGACTTGTCTTTGGTTCCAAATGCTCCCCTTTTATTGATTTTTCTGTTCTAGTGTCATAATATTAGAATCAATATTCTATCTGCATCTATTGCAGTGAACAACTTATAAAATTTAGGCAATCAAGCAACGAGGCAGAGGTTTTTGGGGATGCTACTTAGGTCTGCTTTTGAAAGAAGAGATTTTCCTATTAACAATGGTGGTGTTAGCTCTGGCTGTCTGAACAATTGATTTTTGGAGTTTGTTAAATCATAGTGGAAGAATGTTAAGTGTTTGCATCACTTCATCAGGGGCTGGGCTCTTCTCAATGTAATTTCCAGTTCATAAGCTGTTATGTAATTTTGATGTTTTCTATTGCCTCCTCTATGTTGGATCACCATTCTGCTTCTCTGTTGTGCTCTGCAAGGTCCTCATTGGTTTCTCCAAATCTTTTCTGTTTCAGCTTTAGTCGGTAGTCCGTTAACTGTTCTGTACTAATATTCTTCCCCAGTTCCCTTAGAATTGCATTTAGTTTTGCTGAAATTTATTTTGGTATTTCTCTTTTCTGTTTTCTTCATATTTCTGCAACATTTGTGTATCTACTGTTATTGGAGGATGTGAATTTGAGGTGTTCTGTTAATGCAGCAGGCTTTAGTTTGAGATTTTGAATCTTTCTAATTATATTAAGCTTCCCCACTCCACTGAGGTACTCCTTGTGTCAACGACTCCGCATGCAATATTTTATTTTTTCTTAAATACGTTTTCCCAAGGAGAAGTTGTTATCTTTCACGTGTAGTTTTGGCTGTTTATCCACATCAATTTGACTCTCTTAGTAATAACTTTTGCTGCACAATACTGTATGAGGTGGGACAGGCTGATGAGTCTCTGGCCTTATGACAAAACAGAAAGCTACGGGCACACTTTAGTTCTGGTGGTCCAAATGATCTCTTGCTACATCTTTGCAGAACTAAAGTGTGCTCGTAGCTTTCTGTTTTGTTACAAGGGCAGAGACTTATCAACCCCCCCCCCCTCATATGATTTATTTCCATGAAAACAATAGATGGTTTCGTTATGCAGGTTATGGCTTTATTCATCTTAGTTATCACGCTTTTTGATTTAGGCTTCAAATTCAGCTGTCTCGGAATCCAGTATATTAGGGATGTTCATTGGCCAGCCCAAATTTAGTTTGTTTGGGCACCTAAACATTTTAAGTGTGCAAATTGCTTGTGTGTGTATGTACCCATGCATTAATGCATGTACAAATGACCTGTGTGCACAAAAAAGACCTAGCATGCATTCAAGGTGAGCATTTAAAATGAATATGTGAAAAAACACTAAAATATCCACATGATCTTTGGGGAACATTTTGTTTTAAACAAGAACAAACTGAACTTTTACTGGGTTGTGAACACTCCTAGAGTATATGCTTGCAGTAGGCTAAGAGTGCAATTGCCAACTCTTCTGCCTCTGAGTCCTTCTCTTCACTTGACTTCTTATCCTGTCTTATCTTGAGCCCACTCTCCTGTGTTGCTAGATCTGCTCTCTCCATCTCTGCATCAGCCTTGCTTTGTGCTTCATTGCAGGCCTCCTCTTCTCTCTGCACCAGCTTTTCTTCCAGTGCTTCTTTCCAAACCCGCTCTTTCTTTCTCTCTTATCTACCTTTAGTCTTCCGCTCCCACTTAGATCTCTTCTTGCTATTTCTTTAATTGTTTTAAGATGCTATCACTTTGATCTTAAAAATTAGGAGCAGCTTCTCCTATGACAATATTCCTCCTTCTTCCAGGTTTTGGCAGACTCTTTGCATATTCTCTTGATTTAAAAATAGAAGACCCTGATATTCCAAAACTCTAATGCTGTTAGCAGTATCTGATAACCAGATAAGTGCCAGCCAGCGAGATATTCAGCAGCACTATCCATATAGTGCTGCTGAATATTTTCACTGACCATTTCAGCACAGTCTAGACAGTCTGAGGTGGAGCTTGGCCGAATAATGATTGAGATGAAGTTAGGGTAGCCAAACGATGTCCTAACTTAATCCAGTTTGTTATCTGTATAGTGGGTTCAGACTTGCCGCTGTAAAAATAGTGGTGCAAGCAGATATTCAGCGCCGGCTGTTACCCAGATACTGGTGCTGAATCTCCAGATCAATTTCCACTGTGTCAGCCAGCATTTAAAATAAATGTTGACTGCTGAGGCTGAATTGTGGCCCCAAAGTTTGTAGCATAAAGGTAGCAGTGGTCCATTTTAATCTTCTTAACATTTTCCTTAACTTCTGTGGTCTCTCCTGCTGCAGTGGGTCCATGAACAAGTTCACCATAGCCCATACTCACAGCAGGGACGTTGTCTTCATCTGCAGTGTCTGTGCTATCACTACCACCAACTCTAGTGCTAGTGTTTAAACTAAGGGTGGGTATCTTTTCATCCTGGGTGACATGCGGCCAGTATGAGTATTTTTCTTTCTTCCTGTCATACTTGAATTGTAGCAGTCGCCTTACTGAAATTTGGTACAGATTTTATGCAATGGGTACTCAGCAAGACTTGGCAATTTCTTCTCTCCCCTTCAGAGATGCACAGCAACTCGCCATCTCTACTGCTGGTGAATTTTAGGATGTGTCTTCTGTTGACCTCTTTCCTTCCTCTGTTGTAACAGCTCTTTTCCCTTTGTTTAGTGTTATGTCTGTTTGTTGGTGTGGGTTTGCTGGGATTAGGACTGCGCTACAAAGCCTATAACAAGAAACTAAATAAAGAGGTGAGTACAGTCTCCTAAATAAAACGGTAAAACTAGGCAGATTGCACTGTGCACATCTCCATACAACAGTATGTGAAAGCTGAATTTAGAATGGCCTTTCAGGGAGCCTGAGCTCTATAGATCTCAGAAGCTAAGTGGAGTCTGGCCAGGCTAGTTCTTCTATAAAAGACCATCAGGGAAAATGGAGAACTGTGGTTTGTAAAAGATAATGGCACCTCCCTGCAATATTCTGTCAAGAAAGTCACAAGCAACATGATGGGGTTGTGGTCATCTCATCTTTGACACCCAAAAAATGGTTAGAAAGAAGACAGGAACATTTTTATTTTAGTTTTATTATAGTACTTCATATACCTCTCTTTGCAGAAAGTTTCAGAGTAATTTAGAATACACAACTATAAGTATATAAGGAGAATAAATGAGAGAGAAAAATACAGTAATAGGAGGTTTGGGGTAAAAATTGTAAAATGTGTAACAAAATGTGATTTGTTTGGTCAGGAATTATAAGGTGTTTTGGATTGTTTGTATGCATATTCAGTACTTGTTTATCTGAGATTGTATGGTTACACTTTCTAATAAAAAAGATTTGACCAAAAAAAGAGATTAAAATGAATAAACAAATAAAAGCATAAAATGAAAACAATAAAAGAATAAAAGAAAAAAAAAACAAATGTGGTTGACACGACCTCACCAACAATGGAAGGAGCCTAGTAGTCACTAAATGCTAAAATAAAGAAATACGGGGAGGATATTCAACATGATTAATGCTGTTAGCAAGCCTGCTAAACACATTAATGATGATCACTGGGACATCCAGCTACCAGCATTGAATATCTGTTTTGTCTGGATACCGTGGAAGCTAACCGGACAGTGGTGATATTCAGCTACTGCCCAGTTAGCTTCTGTGGGGAAAGTTGGCCAGCCTTTAAGGTACTTATCTTTCACCATTTAGGGATAATCGGGCAGTGACTGAATATAACTACTGCCCGGTTATCCCCAGTTGCCACCTCCACTCTGCCCCTTGAATGCCCTGATGTTAGCTGGCTAGCATTGGGGTGTGTAGCAGTGGCACCTGGGGATATTCAGCAGCACTAACTGCATTAGTGCCACTGAATATCCTGGTCATGGGCATAATTTGGGGGGGGGGCAGGGGGGTGTTTTGCCCCCCCCCCCCCAAATAAGTTGCCCCGATGATGGCCGCGACACTTGTCTGCCTGTGGGAATCTGATCTCCCACAAGCAGACGAGAAGGGGGAGGTTGCGATCACGGTGAAATCCCCTTCTATCTGCCTACAGGAGGTTGGATCATCTGGGGGCAGAAGAGAAGGAATCGTGGCAAAGTTTCCTTCAATCTGCCCATGGGAGATCGGATCTGCATCTGCTGCAGGCAGAAGAAGGACTGCAGAGGCAAGCAGTCTGCCCATGGGGATCCAATCCATGCGGGCAGAAGAGAAGAGGGAGGCCCAGTCGTGGCCTGTAGCAAGGTAGGTTGTAGGGGTGGGCGGAGAGGAGTTTAAGTGAGGTAGAGAAGGCAGGGACAGTTTAAAGAGGCAGGGGGCTTATTTAAAAAAGGAGGTTGGGAGGGGAGTTTTAGAGCAGAGGATGGAAGTGCTAGGGGGGTTGGTGAAGGGGGAGAGTCTGCAAAAGTAACAGAGGAGGGGAGCCAGCAGGAGAGGGGTTGGAAGGGGAGGGAAGAGTGCAAGGTGTTGCTGAAAGGTACATTCCCCTCCCCCCAGAACACCCCCCCATCTCCGTCCCCAAAACAGGTACTCCACCTCTGCACAACAGACTTGCACACTCAAACACAGGCACCCTACCTCCACACGACAGACACGTGCACAAAAACATACACACACACAGGCACTTCACCTCGCCACACACACACACATACGGGTACCCTTCCTCTGTACCACATACATGCATGTACTGCAGTCCGACACCCCACCCACACAAAAGCACCTACTGCCTCATCTCCCATGCACAGACAGGCATACCACTATTGCACCACACACACGTACAGACACTTAATATCTAAAGCTATAACTGTTATTATCTGTACTTCTGTCTAAAAATGCCACACAGTATAGGAACTCTGGCTCTGGTCTCGTGCGACTTGAGAACATGAGACCAGCATGAGAGACAATGGGGGGGGGGGGGGGGGGAAGACACAAGGAAGTCACAAGCATTGGCTCGTAAGATTTTGGTCTGGCTCCTAAATCCACACAAAATTTGTTGAGGCCTGCAATAGAGGCAAAGCATGTTTGCAATTTTGGCACCAGCTAAAGGCTTCACAGCTGCACATATAGTCCCGTCACTATGGCCCTTGTTCAGCCCCGCAATCCATTTTATTTATTTATTTATTTTAACAGTCGCTTATATACCGCTACCTTCCAAAGATCAGGTACGGTTTACATAGAACAGGTAAATAAACAGTGTAACATAACTGTTTTTACATTAAACATCGCTTGAATTATGTACATCTTAACTTTAACAATTAAACTTTAGAGAACTATGTACAATCAACGGATGTTGAATTTAACAAGGAAGGTAGCTATTTACAAACATCGTAGACTGTGTATAATGGTTATGTTTTCATGGGTCATTATGGTATTAAGCTCAAAGTGTTATATATTATCCCTTTTCATTTTGGTATTGGGAATTCGCAAGTGGACCGTAGTGGGAGCTAAATAAGTGAGTTTTTAATGTTTTACATAGTTCTTTAAGGTCAGTTAAGGCTCTTATTTCTTCAGGTAGGGAGTTCCAGAGTATAGGGGCTGCATGGGAAAACGCTTTTTTATTTGTTGATTTTTTAGTCTTTGTGAACTCTTTTGGAATCCTTATTTTATTAGTTTTGCGTCTTCTGTGAACAGATTGGGGTGTGTCTTTAGTGAGGAGTTTGTTTAGTGTAGCTGGGGCAGTATTATTTAAAGCTTTGAAGGTGGTTATTATTAATTTATAGTTTATTCTGCATTGAATTGGGAACCAATGTAGTTTAGCTAAATAAGGTGATATGTGCTCAAATGGATGTACCTTCATTATGGTTCTAGCAGCAGCATTTTGGGCAAGTTGGAGCCTTTTGATGTTTTGATTAGTTGTGCCTAGTAGAGTGAGGTTGGCAAAGTCGAAGTGCGGTGTAATAATGGCTTGTATTATGCTCAAGAAGTCATGCAGGTGGACTAGTGGGCGTAATTGTTTTAGTACTCTGAGCTTAAAGTATATTTTTTTTGTAGTGTTTCTTATGTGGGTATTCAAGGTCACCCCTAGGTATTTTATCTCGTTTTTTATGCTAATATCATGTTTCTGAAGTGTGATGTGAGTAGGGGGGGTGTACGATTTGTTTTTTGTTACAATCAATATGTCAGTTTTGGAATGGTTAATATGAAGGTTGTGGTCTTCTAGCCAAGTTGTTAATTCATTGAAACAGTCAGTTAATAGTTGAAGTGGAAGTGTAGGGATCGTGAATGGAATGTACATCATGATATCGTCTGCATATATGTGGTAGTGGATTTTGAATTTTTTAAAGATGTTGCAAATTGGTTGTATATAGATATTAAAAAAGAGAGCAGAGAGGGCAGATCCTTGAGGGAGGCCAATTTCCTGTTTGTATGTGTTAGAGGTTTGGGTGCCGATCCTGACAGTTTGGGTTCTGTTAGATAGATATGAAGTGAACCATTTATGTACTATTGAGTTAGCCCCTATTTGACTGAGCCTGTTGAGCATTACAGTATGGTGTACACTATCAAATGCTGCGGATATGTCCAGGAAAAGTAGTAAGAATGCTTTTCTGGGACTGTCAATTCCTCTTACAAGGGTGTCAAGGAGTACTGTTAAGAGTGTATCTACTCCATGACCGGGGCGAAAGCCATATTGTTGGTCATCGAGGGGAGCTGAGGTGTCAATGTGTTCCTGTGTTTGAATTTGAACTACTTTTTCAATGAGTTTAGCCATGAAAGGTATACTTGAAATTGGTCTGTATGAATTCGGTGATGTTTTGTCCAGGGTATTGTATTTAGTATTGGTCGAATTTGTGCATGTTTTAGGATGGGTGGAAGGTAGCCTTGATTTAATGAGAGATTAATTAAAGGTAGAATGAAGGGGGATAATGTTGGAAGGGTATTCTTTATCCAGGTTATAGGGCAGGGATCTAGGTGAGAAGTTGTAGTATTTAGGTTTGACATAATATTCTTGAGTGTTTCTTTAGTTATGGGATAGAATTCATTCCAATCATCTGATAGAAGTTGGTGAGAGATGGCTTGTGTAATTGGTGAGAATGTATATATTTTTGATTTATTTATATAATGATTTGCTAAGGTTTGAGCGGATATATCGTTAACTTCGTAGCTAGAGTTGTATGTGTTCTTAGTTAAGTTTTGGACAATGGAGAATAGTTCTCTTGGTCTGTTGATAGATTTGGTTAGAATAGCTGAATGGAAGTTTTTCTTTGCGCTGTCCGTTGCCTCTTTGTAATTTTTGAGGTGGGTATGATATGTTTCGTAGCATGATGTAGATTTAGTTTTGCGCCATTTTAATTCAATTTTCCTGAGTGCTCTTTTCATTGCTTTTAAGGTATGGTCTCCCCAAAAATACTATCCAACCTCTCCAATTAGCCCAGAATACGGTAGCTAGACTCATAACCAACAACCCCAGACGTACTCATATCACACCTGTCCTTTACGACCTTCACTGGCTCCCCATACAACACAGAACTAAATTTAAAGTCCTTACTCTGATTCATAAAATAATTGTAAATGAATCAGCACCCTGCCTCACTTCACTTCTTACCTTTCCTAGTAACACAAGATCACATCGTACCTCTACCAAAAACCTGCTATCTATACCAACAGCCAAAAGATACTGTAAACAACTTACTAGCAATAGGGCCTTCTCCCTCTACGACCCATCCATATGGAACACCCTCCCCCCCGAACTTCGCAACTGTGAGAATCACCTCGAATTCCGCAGGAAACTAAAAACACATCTCTTCCTAGAATATTTTTCCCTCCCACCCTAACTCCTAACTTTCATGATCTACCTTCCACCAAACTTGTCCACAATTCTTTACAAATTTAACTGTAAGTATATCTATCTAATGTATAAAATCATCCTTTGATCTCGATCCCCGATCATGGTAGTTAGTTCTACTGCCACAGTTGTACATATTATCTGTATCATAGTTAATTGTTACTTGTTATCTAGTTATATTACCTATTTGTTTTCCTTGTTCCTTGTAAACAGTTGTAATATACTGTATTATATTGTTTCATGTAAACCGTCTTGACTTGTAGAAAGACGGTATATAAAAACTGTTAAATAAATAAAAAATAAATAAGGTATTGTTGAACCAAGGGGCATCGCCATTTCTGGGTCGGTTGTTCTTCTTGTTTGGCTGTTTATATGCAGCCGCATTAGTGATTGTTTTATGCCAGGTTGCAATAGCCTCATCAAGATTGGAAGGTGATGAAGAGAGGTGGGAGATTGTTAGATCGAGGAAATCTTCCGCATTAAAATTTTTAAATCTGGGGGGTGGAGATTTTTGTGGGCTGATTTTGTTATTTGTATCAGTGTATATAAGGTTGAACTTAATCAGGTGGTGGTCTGACCATGGGATAGGTGTGCACTGCAGTGAATCCTGATTAAAGAGTTTGTGGAATACTTCTGGGAGAAAGATGAGGTCAAGGGTTCCTCCTTTATTATGAGTTTTTGTTTTAATGATTTGGTAGAAGCCTATGTCGGATATAGATTCAAGGAAGAGGGTTGAGTGAGCAGGGGGTAGAGATGGGAGGTTAAAGTCACCTAACATTATTATTGGATTTAGGTCAGTGGATGAGCTAAGTAGTTCGATTAGGGCGTCCATGTTTTCTGATTTATGATCAGGTGGTCTGTATACCAAGCAGATTCTGAAATGGTTGATCTTTATGATGAGGGTGTCTGTATTGTTAATGGGCTCAGAAGATTGTGGTTTTGCATTTAGGGCTTTTTTAGTCATTATGAGTACTCCTCCTCCTTTTTTATTGTTCCTATGTGTATGATAAATGTCATAGTCGTTCTTATTTAATTGGTTTAGGTAAAACACATCTGTGTCAGTCAGCCATGTTTCAGTAACACATAGGATGTCCGGTTTAATGTCATTTAGCAAGTCGGTGAAGATAGGGAGTTTATTTTTCATGGATCTAGCGTTTGTTAGGCTACATGATAATGAGACTGAGTCTCTTTTGTTTGGTTGGATATTTGCTTGATATAGTGTGGTGGGTTTTATATGTATAAGTCGGTGATGATTTACCTTTGTATTGAAACAAGTGTACGCATGCGCTGAGGGTAGGTGAGGTCGGTTAAGACTTTGTATTATTGGGATTGGTTTGTGGCATTTGTTATTTAGGCTGTGTGTGAGTGCAACTAAAGTTAGTATTATAGTACAACTGCATACTATTCTTAGACAAAAGGTATGTGAGTGTGACATTTTGAGTGCTGACAATTGTAAAGGTGTTATCTGAATATCTTGTGACTTGCACTGTACGATTGAGAAAGGGAGATAGGGTTTGTGTAATTGGTATGGAGGACTATGGTATTCAATTCAGGCAGGATTTTTGTTGCAAAGTATGATAAGGGTACTGGATAGTTAGTGTTTTGTTATACTCCGATCAATAGTGGTGTAATTAAATACAGGTTACAAACAAAGTGGAATACTGGCAACAGTATGTATAGATCTTTAGCTACTGGCAACAGTACAAGCTATGTAAATACAGATTACAAGTTAACTGGATACTGACAACAGTATTTGTAGATTATTAGTTACTAACAACAGTATAAGTAAAGTGAATGCAGATTACACGCTAAGTAGGTACTGACAACAGTATTTGTAAATCATTAGCTACTGGGAACAGTACAGGCAATGTAAAAACAGATTACAAGTTGAGTGGATACTGACAACAGTATGCATTGATCGTTAGTTGCTGGCAACAGTATAGGAAAGATAGGTAGGGAAAGTAATGATTACTGGCGACAGTATATATAGTTCATTAGCTACGGGCAACTATATTTAACAGATAGTTAAGGATAATGATCTGCTGGCAAAAGTAAGCGTAAATTCATGAGAGAGATAAGTATTGGCTAGCCAGATAGGTGGACAGAACTGGATTCTGACAGAAGTAACTGTATATGGTTAGCTACTGGCAGCAGTACGTGAAGGATTGAAAGGGAAATTAATGACTACTAACAATAGTATATGTAGATTTTTAGCTGTTGGCGACAGTACATGAGGGATAGGTAGGGAAGATAACTAGCTACAGGCAACAGTATGAGTAATATACAAAAGAGAATGAGGATTGGCTACGAACAACGGCATGACTAGGTGTGCTAGTAGTTTCAAATGCAGTCAGTTCATTTAGCAGTGGTATACTTGCTGTGATCGGCGGGTAGTCTGGATGAAGGTGGGAGCGAGCTCGACCCCTGGGGAGCTCCAGCTGCTTGTTATATGGTTCTTATTTGGGATTTCGGTGAGCGTCTCTGAGTTGAGTTAATGTCTTTGTTCGAGGAGACAGATCAGGTGGTTTCCTGCTCAAACCCAGACCGTAGTAAGGGAGCAGTGAGTATGGAGAAGCTGGTTAGTTGCTGACGTTGCTGTCTATAGCAATCTGCAGGAAAGTTGACTTTAGCGGACCTCGCCTAAGGGCCATGCCAAAGGGCCCTCTTGCGAGGCCCTCGGGCGCGGGCCCGCCAACTGGCGCGCTACTTTTAAAGCAGGAGCCCTGCTCCGATTGGGCAGCGGCGTGGCTGGGACGTCCGGCTGGACGAACGCTGATGCACACTCCCTCCTGGGAGCTGTGTGGGTCCGAAGAGGGCCGGAGATGCTCGCGCGCTACTTTTAAAGCAGGAGCCCTGCCCCGATTGGGCAGCAGCGTGGCTGGGACGTCTGGCTGGATGAACGCTGATGCACACTCCCTCCTGGGAGCTGTGTGGGTCTGAAGAGGGCCGGAGATGCTGGCGCGCTACTTTTAAAGCAGGAGCTTATTCCCTCTCCGACTCGCCCCATATATCCTGTGCCTCAAAGGTGGTATAAGCAGTACAATTTGGCTGATTGGGGCACGGAAGTCACCACTGGGGCCGGGGCCAGGTGCGGGGGTCCCGCTGCCCAATCCAGGCCATGGCAGGCCAGCCGTGGGTTGGGTGGTGGGGATTTGGGGGGCCAGGAATGCAGCACTCTGGGGTGCCTGTGGGGAGGACTTCCCCACAGCCAGAAGGGGCACATTGGGAATGTTTTGTTCCCGTGGACCAGAATCGGGTCCAAACATCCCTGTCTTCATCGGGGACATCCGGACAGCCCCTTTTCAGAATGGGGCTCCACGTGTATCTCTCTGCTGGCTGCTTTTACATTTGCTGAGCAGTAACATGAGGCATAGTTCTCTTTGATCCTATATGCAGGCAATAGTGCCTCTCCCCATGATCTGCCCTTCCCTTGATCTTGGTGATTCAGCGACATGGCTGCCTCTGAGCCAGTGGCACTGAGATTGTCGAAGGGGGAAGACTATGAGGAGATGCTGTGCTGCCTGCATGTGGGATCAGAGAGGCCTATGCGTCTCATGTTACTGCTCAGCAGAGGTAAGGTAAAATGTTACCCTCCTCCTCTATTTTTTGTTTTACACTGTATACAGAGCCTGGCTTATTGGGGTTTCAATTTAATTTTATCTACATATTTCTACTTTGAGTTTATTATAATGTATTCTGTACTTGGTGTCTAACTGTGTTTTGCCTGTGTGACTGAGACCAATTGTTTTGTAACCGGGTAGCAGGACCCGGCTTCCCTTCTTACATGCCCCTCCCCCCCCCTCCCGCTATGTCATATATCTTACGCGCCCCCCCAATGCCTCAAATAACTCACAAACACGGTGGGAAAACTGGTCGCAGCTTTATTTAACAACCCATGAAGATTTAACAGGTATATGTAACTATATATATATATAAATGGAGCCACCCAGCCCCGCGGGTTGATGGACCGCCAGCCGTGCTACTAGCAAAGCGGTCACACCTCCGCTCAAGCCGTGGTCCCCACCAACGGCCCAGTTCGGCCCCACCTATCCGACTTTGCCATGTTACTAGCAAAAGTCTTCCAGGGGTTGCCCGGGTCGAGGGCACCCCGCCCCCTCCCCTAGTCACCAAAGGCTCCGGACCCCGGACCTCCGGGATCCCGCCCATCCTAACACCCCCCTCCCCCAGCTGCGACACCCCATCACCCCCTCCACAACCCTCAAGAGGGTGGGTGGGAGGGCTTCCCGGTGGGCGCCCTCTTACCATGTGCTGCGGGCAAGCCAAGAGCCTCGTAGCACATGGAGTTGCGCCCACCTGATTGGCTCTGCTCCTCCATCTCGCAGCAGAGCCAATCATTTTAAATTGCCGCCATCGTCCTGACGCCAATGCGCGCTCCCGCGCCCGGGCAGGGTCCCGTGCCGGGCCGTGCACCCGGTTACAAACGGGCCCTGGGACCCTGCCCGCGCCCTGGAATTAACCGGGTAGCAGGACCCGGCTTCCCTTCTTACATGCCCCTCCACCCCCCCTCCCGCTATGTCATATATCTTACGCGCCCCCCCAATGCCTCAAATAACTCACAAACACGTTCTTGGTGGGAAAACTGGTCGCAGCTTTATTTAACAACCCATGAAGATTTAACAGGTATATGTAACTATATATATATAAATGGAGCCACCCAGCCCCGCGGGTTGATGGACCGCCAGCCATGCTACTAGCAAAGCGGTCACACCTCCGCTCAAGCCGTGGTCCCCACCAACGGCCCAGTTCGGCCCCCCTATCCGACTTTGCCATGTTACTAGCAAAAGTCTTCCAGGGGTTGCCCGGGTCGAGGGCACCCCGCCCCCTCCCCTAGTCACCAAAGGCTCCGGACCCCGGACCTCCGGGATCCCGCCACCGGCACAGGGGGATCATATTTCCCTGTGCCGCCCCCTTAAAGTCCCAAGCTGCGACCAGTGCGGCCTCTCCTGCACCACCTTCTCCAGAGCTTCCTGCCAATCATTCAATAGCAAATCGGTACCCACTGGAGATAGGTGTACCCCATCTTCTCTGTACAATCCGGAGCAGGCCACCTCCACCCAGGGGTGTTGCACCTGCAATCCGCCTTGTTCGCCGACCCATCTCCCGATCTGCCTGTTGATCTTGATCAACCCCCGCGACCAGCGCCGCTGCCCCCAGCACGCAGGCCGCGGGATGATGTCAGACGAAAGCAAGACCACCCCTTCGAACATCCGGAGCAAAACTGAAAAGTCTTTTTTGGCTGCCCTAATCAGCTGCTTGCAAGTCCACGAAGAGAGCTCATTCCCCCCAAGATGCACCAACAGGATCGCTGGCTGGCCTCTGACGCGCTGGTGGTGGCGAAGCACAGGCAGCAGTTGCGACCACCGCAGACCCCGCTCGCCCAGCCATGACACCGCCACCACTGCCGGATCAAGTCGCAAATTCGCTCCACCTGGGCGTTGCGCCGCCCGCTGGCCAGCCAAATATACGAAGGAGTGCCCCAGGAGCCAGCATCCCAGCAAACTCACACCCCCACCTGTAACAGAAAGGCACAATATTAGTGAACCCCCCCAACCCCCCCCCTTTTTGTATTCATAAGCATACGTAGCCCTCGAAAGCCCTCGAGCGCCACCTGCCAATCTTCTGTATCGCCGCGCCGGACAAGCCCGCCGCCGCTGCACTGGTTGCTGCCCCGATGCGAAAAGAGTGCGATGAAAACTGATAAGGGTCCTCTCCCATCCGCCGCAAAACTAGACGCAATACAGCCGTGACTTGAAAACACGAAAGCGGGGAAGCATCCTTGTGCACAAACAACCCCTTCCCGCCCACCGGGCGAATGGCCAAGTACTCCCGCATAGCCGCCAGTGGGCAGGTGATCCCACCCGTCGCCCCAAGGACCACCCAAGACCCTTTTCTTTTTTGATCCGTTTTGGACTTAGCCAGAAGAATCCGCATTTTTCTGTCTTCAATCCAGACGTGCCGCCACCGCAGACTATTTCCGCTATCGCATCGACTCGAAGCCTCTGCCAACTCACTGACCCGCAATGCCCCGAAAAAAGCCAGACAAAACACCGCCCTGAAGAGCCCTGCTTCGTAGGGATCTCTCGCCACATGCCCCAGCTCCTGGCACACCGCCACCAGCAACTCATGTGTAATCGGCCGTCGGCGATCCCGCGGAGCCGGATGCGACCGCTCCCACCCTTGCAGAAGCCTCCGCGCTAGGAGACCCCTACCCCCGGACTCCAACCCTACCGCCCTAGCAAAAAATTCAAAACCTGCCAAATGTCCACGCACCGCCGACCGCGTAACCCCGTTACTTTTGGCCCATGCTACATACTGTCCGAGCAACAGAGAAGGGGCCCTCCCCCCATTCCAACCCCGCTCACATAAGAACCGCTGCACCCGCGAGCAACCCCGCCGATAGGCTTCCCAGGTGTTAGCCGCCACTGAGCTCTTCAAGAGTTGCCTCATCTCTGCAGGCCAACGCTCCACAAGCTCGAGGGGACCACATGACCCTCCTCGTCCGCCTCCGGCACCAACTTCCGAAAACGCTCCATCTGCAAACGGGAGAGAGCATCAGCAATTTCATTAATATGCCCTGGAATATGACGCGCTTTCAAATCAACATTCAACTGCATGCAAGCAAGTACCACCCGCCGCATAAGCGAAGCCACCTTACAACACCTGGGCGAATAACGATTGATGACATGCACCACTGCCTCATTGTCGCACCACCACACTACCCTGCGGTTAGCCAGCCTATCCGGCCACAATTCCAACACGACTAATATTGGAAAGAGCTCCAAAAACGTTATATTGCTCAACAAGCCCCCTTCCGCCCAGGACTGCGGCCATCTAGCAGAACACCACGAGCCCCTGAAATAGATCCCCAGACCAACTCCCCCCGCAGCATCCGTGTAAAGATGCATGTCACTACTGGTGACCTCCGCCTCTCGCAGCACTGTCGTTCCATTAAATTCTACCAAGAAGGCATCCCAAACCCGGAGATCCTCCTTCATAACCTGCGAGACCCGAATGCGATGATGCGGCCATTTTGCGCCTGCCGTCGCCGCCGCCAAGCACCGACTGAACACCTGCCCCATCGGAATGACTTTACAGGCAAAATTAAGGGACCCCAATAGCGCCTGTAGCTCCTTCAATGTCACTTTCTGCGAGGCCAGCACGTTGGCCACTAAGACCCGGAGTTTTACCACTTTCTTGTGCGGCAAACGCGCCACCATATTCACTGAATCGAGTTCCACACCCAAAAAGGTAAGCTGCGTGGTAGGCCCCACCGTCTTGCCTGCCGCCAGCGGCACCCCCAACTCCTCCGCCATCCCTTCGAAACCTTCCAGCAGTCTTTTGCAGCCATCCGACCCCGCCCTACCGACGAAGAGGAAATCGTCAAGATAGTGCACCACTTCTGAAGCTCCCACCCTCCTCACTAACATCCAATGTAAGAAGGAACTAAACATCTCGAAGTAGGCACAAGATATCGCACATCCCATCGGCAGACTCTTATCGTAGTAATATGCATCTTCGAACCGAAAACCAAGCAACCTAAAAGCCGATGGATGAACTGGCAGTAATCGAAAGGCCGATTCAATGTCAACTTTCGCTAACAGGGCCCCGCGACCCGCCTCGGATACTAACTCCACCGCCCTATCAAAGGAAGCATACCGCACCGTGCAGCAGTCACGCGGAATGGAGTCATTAACCGAAGTCCCTATCGGCGATGACAGGTTGTGTATCAGTCTGAACTTTCCCGGCTCTTTCTTGGGGATCACTCCTAGAGGAGACACGACGAAATTCCGAAACGGTGGTATGTGGAAAGGCCCCGCAATCCTCCCTAGACGCAATTCCGCAGTCAGTTTTGTCCGCGCCACCGCTGCCCAGCGCCGAATGCTCGCCGCATTCCTAACCGCCCCCGTGACCACCTTACCCCTTATAGGAATAATGAAACCAAACTTAAAGCCTAAATGCAACGTCAAACTTTCTTTTGCTTTCGGATACCTCAGAAGCCAACTACTTAGCACCTGTCCTCGAATTGGGGAAGGCGCTAACGCGCAATGCGAAACCTCACTTGGCTCCCGGAAGTGGCGCGGTGGCCACACCTTTCTTAAGGCACTTTGTCGCGGGATGGGCACCTCCGCACAAAGAGCATGCGTGCCGGAACTTACAATCCGGGAAAGGACAGGTGGTCCGATTGTATCTCCAACAAAGGTCTGCCCCGGCCCCGAGGACCGGCTTGGCCAGTACTGCTGAGGGTGCTCCACGAAAGGAATGATTTGCCCCACCGGTATAACCCTGCCCTATCTTAGCTCCACTAGCTCCCCCACTACCCGTCTTGACAGACATCTGCGTCAACCACAGATTAATGTCCTGCGTCCCCCACGTTAGTGACGTATTTTCTTCCATCTTGTCCCGAAACTTCTCGTCATAGTTAAGCCACGACCATCCGTCGTGCGCTTGAGACGCACCCAAAATAGCATCAGCATAGGACAGCAAGCCGCCGTAATGCTCCGGATACTGATGCCCCCATACACTTGCTAGTCGCAAGAACGATCGGACCCAGTTGACCACGTTGCGCGACACCGGCCGCACCCGTCCAGCCTTCTCATCCTCCCTCCGCTTCTTCTTACTATCCCCCGAATGTTTTCGGCCTTCGAGCAGGCGGAAAATGTCAATGTACTTGCGTTTTAGAATTTTACGCCGCAACTTCTTCGGAACACCCTCCCACAATTCTGCCACTGCCGCCAGTGATGCAGAACCACCACCTCCCTGCCCAGTGAACCCCCCGTCACCCGAAACAGCCGTAATCTGCGCTCCGCCTGACGAAGAATCCGAACCTTCCGACGAAGAAGAGGACGATGAGTTGGAGCTATGCCTCCGCCGACAAGCATGCTTTCTCTTCTTGCGCGCCTTTCCTGAATGCTCCCCCCGCGACCCACCCCTCTCCTCAACTCCCCGCACTGATGACTCACCCGCATCTCCGCCAGGCACTGCGCCTTCCTGAGACACCAGAACACCATCACGAGGGTCGCGCACCTGCGGCTGATCACGTGCGTCTCGCTCTCGCTCTACCGCAGACGTGTTCACTCCCGCCACTCCGCTGCCAGCTTCGCTGTCCATCACTCACTCCGACTCGCCAGGAAGCGGCACACCCCGTGACGCTACCGGAAAGGATATCTGTGGAGATAAAAAAGGGGGACACAAAGGGGAGAAAACCGAGGGCCATGACGGCTGCCATGCCCCCATCCAATCCCTACCCGATGAGCCTTGGCCACCCGCCTGCCACCTATCCCAAGCAGTAAGCTGCTCGAGAGGACCTAAAGCCCTGGGCGAGAGGGGGTACCCTCTGAACCATTCTCCCCCCCTGCCCCCGCCACCAGCTGGGCTGGTCCCCACACCCCTCCATTCCCATGGTGCCATGCTACCCCATACAGCGCCGCCTTGGGGGGTCCCACTATTAGGACCCCCTACTCCCGCGCTACTCCCCTCTGTACCGCTACCCGGATCCCCTCCTAAAGGGGCCGGTTCAGGCACGATCACGCTAGCTCTGCCTACCCCCCCTGCTACCCTCGCTCTCCGGGGCCTAGCCGCGCGCCCCCTTTCAGCACCTCTCCCCCCCCTACCTGCTGTACCAGCATCTATCCCCCTGCCCCTCGCTACCCCAGATACCTGCCTCCACTGCCTCCCTGCTGCAGCCTCCCTCTGTTGCTCACTCCTTTTTTACTCCCATTCCCTGCCCCACGTGGGGCTGCTGACCTCCCAGCCGCCCTACCCCCCGCAGGCCTCTTCGGACCCATCTCCACCCACCTGAAATAAACCCTTCTTTTTCCCTGACCAAATTGTTCGGGCCGCTGATTCTCCGTTGCCCCCTCCCTCCTCCTGCTCACGACCCTATCGCCGTGCACTGCGCCCGTCTCCTACAATTCTTGCCCTCTATCAGCTCACGTGTCCGGAGGTGCAGGCGCCTGTTGACTGCCGGTTTCCACTCACGCTGAGCACAAGCAGCAGAATTTAGTGCCCGGCTGGACCGCGACAAGACAACCGCCCTCTGGTAAGCAGCAGAGTGCCGCTTTTTTACACTCACTGCCCACAAGCCCAGAAAATTGTAGGCCTTCACCGGACCGCGACGCTCTTCGGATCCGCTGCAGCCTCTCCTTCCCGGTGGGCGCCCTCTTACCATGTGCTGCGGGCAAGCCAAGAGCCTCGTAGCACATGGAGTTGCGCCCACCTGATTGACTCTGCTCCTCCATCTCGCAGCAGAGCCAATCATTTTAAATTGCCGCCGTCGTCCTGACGCCAATGCGCGCTCCCGCGGCCAAGCAGGGTCCCGCGCCGGGCCGTGCACCTGGTTAAAAACGGGCCCTGGGACCCTGCCCGTGCCCTGGAATTTAACATGGAGTTTTATGTAGAATCTGTAGTAATATGGCTTGTTCAGTCTTCTGAATAAGTGAAAGGATGTTCTAAGGCCTACTGCAATATTTATAGTGCTGCTCTTTTCTAGGCAGGCTCCTTATTGCATTAATTTTAGAAGCTGGTGTCATTATGGTATGGTAGATTTGCATTATAGGTCTTCAGTGACTTTTGTAGGGTTTTGTGTTAGTTCACAATATGCCTGGTACCGGAGAGGCTGTTAATGAGATGACACTGGAATCAGATTTTGTTTTTCTTGCATGTTGGGTTTGATGGTGAATTGTCTTAGTTCTGCTTTGCACCTACTGTTGGAGAAGGGGTTTTGTTGGATGCAAAACAGGTGTTCAAAAAGAAAAAGAGAATCACAGTTTCTAATGCCAAAATAAAATTAGTTATAATTTATTTTGGTGTTGGAAACTGCTTTGTGGTTCTCTTTTTCTTCGTGTCCCTTGGCGTGTGAGCACCTTATATCTCCTTTGTTTTTTTGCAGAATATATATTTACAGATGTCAGTAGTTTTTTAATCTTAGGCTAAATAAGCAAACAGCTACAATGCTTGCTGCATTTTAATTATATAACCTGGGACTATGTTGCTTTCCCTTTTTTTGGCAAAGCCACTGAATGAGAACCTCTGCTCCCTCTTTGAGTATCTTGGGGGCACTAGCTCATCCCTTGCCTGTTTGCTATGCTAGCTTTCTATCCACTTAGTATTATTTTTTTGATAATCATAATAAATATGCAAATATGTTGCCCTCCCCTTCCCCCCCCAAATGAAGTAGTCAGACTACACTCATGATCCCTGTCGCCATGATTAATGTGGTTAGCAGGTCTGCTAAGCTCATTAATTGCTTGGAATATCGGGGCCCTTTGTGTCTGTGGGAAATGACTTTGACCTTGAATCAGGACCTCAGTGTCACATGGGAATGTCCTTGTATTATTCACACTTTTTAAAAAAAACTTTTATAGTAATGGTCATAAAGCAGTTCTGAACATGTCTGAGGAGCTTTCAGGATCGTACCTGTCCATATCTGTGCACCCTTCCCCAGACCCAACCCTCTTCCTCAGGATCAAAAGCACTCATACTTTTGGCCACCTAAGGGTGGTGGGGGTGTGACGGTTTTTAAATAGAACAATCTAGTAGCATTAATAAAAAAACAATTCATGTGGCTAGAAGCCTTTGAGAATAGTCCGTGAAATGCAGGCGTCTTTTCTTTCTCTCTGATTATGTACCTGTATGTCTAAGCCATTTTGACTTGTAATGAAATAGAATTTCCCACGTTTTTAAAATTTCTTAGCAGCCAATGAAGAGAGATATTTCTGCCATGATCTGGTCATTCAGGTTTGCATATGATAATGAAGGGTGGCCAAACCTTGAACGAACAGCTGATCTTCTTAATCAGACAGGTATGTTCTTTAAGTGTTCTATTTTATTTTTTTAGATTCACTTATCCTTGCCTATCCTGCAAAGATCAACTGTCCTTTTTAACAAGAAATCTAAATGCAGAGTGTGACTAGTCATTTTTCCTGCCTTTATCTCCCCTGCTTTTCTTCTTCTTTAAACTGTTTTTTACACATGCCCCAGCAACTGGACACGTCCGGACCATGCTTCTGTCAGAGCGCCAGCAGCCCTCTTTCTTCTCACCAGAGCTGGAATACATCACCTCTGTGGCATGCTTGAGGCTCGTCAGGATAGTGGTACAGCACTGCCATGGATTGTGCTTAGTAATACAAATAATTTCTGAAAATATTGGCAGTTAAGTTCCTGTTAGATCATGCTCAGAGAGGAGAGATAGGGTAAAAGAATGGAGGCAGAGTACTGGTCATGGTATAGAGCTGTTTGCTTATCTACCCCAAATGACCGAGGGCCATCAAGGAGGAGATGAGAAAATCAAATTGCTTAGTTCAGCAGTGGAATTGCTACCATTCAAAATTTTATAAATAAATAAAGCTAATGGCATCAGAAAGGAGTAGGCTACTCCTGCCTCTTTTTCCCCTTTCTGAAGCGACTATTGCTCTGGACTTTTCCTTGGTACATATTTCTCTCCTTCCTTATCTTCCCCTGAATATATCCATGCTTCTTCCCACTCACAGTATCTGTCCTTCTCTTGCTTCTCCCAGCATCAGCCCCCAGCCTAGTTGTTTCATTCCCCAGCCCCAGCATCAGTCTTCAGCCTCCTCACGCAGTCCCCAGCCCCATCATCAGCTTCTAGCCTCCTTCTCCCAGCCGCCAGCCCCAACATTACCTCTACTACTTATCATTTCTATAGTGTTACTAGGCGTACACAGCACTGTACACATACAAATAAGAGTAGTCCCTTCCCAAGAGAGCTTACAACCTGTTCAAGACAGACAAACAGAACAAACAGGGGTCTAAGGTATTTCTTAAGGGAAATGATTAAAAAGCGCATGGGTGTAGACAGGAAAATAAGGGGGTCGGGATCCAAAAGCAGCTGCATTAGCATCTGGCCTCAGTCCCCCAGCCCCAGTTCCTACCAGTTGCAGCATTTATTTTTTATTTTTCTGTTGTTTTTTTTATCCCGCTTTATCTGGCAATGAAAGTGGTTTACATATAACAAAACATTTAACTGTGTTACATTGAACAATGAACAGAGAAAACGGTGATTATGTTCAGTAACAATAATAAATAACAAGTAACATTGTGAACAACTTTGGTTTGCTTGGGGTTTAGGTTTATGGGGGTTTCTTGCAGTGGGGAATTAACTGGGGGGAGGGGGAAGTGGTGTCTAGGTTCTGTTTTTTTCTAGTGTCACCTGGTGTTCCAAGACTAGTCTTTGAAGTGTTCTTTGAACAAGTATGTCTTGAGTTCCTTCTGGAATGATGTTAGGTCATGTATTTCTCTGAGGTAATTAGGAAGGGCATTCCAGGGGTGTATACATGGAAAAGGCCCTACTGCGTGTTGCTTGATTTGCTCTTGCTATTTGAATTAGCAGGGTCAGCAAGTTTTGCCTGCATTTACATGTGTTTCTGATGACTCTTGGCATTTAGTTATGCTGATGAATGGTCGTGTATGATTTTGAAGGTGTTTATTATTGATTTATATTTAATTTGGCTGGCTAAGGGAAGCCAATGTAAATTTTTGAATATTGGTGTGATGTGGTCACTTTTCGTCGCTCCTACTATGGTGTGGGACATAGTGTGTTGGGCAGTATGTAGCTGATGCAATGCGTATTTAGGAAGTCCTTGGTATATGCTGTTACTGAAGTCTAGGTGTGGAAAGATGAGAGCCTGGAATACTGAGCGGAAGTCATATGTTGTTAATAGAGGCCAAAGATTGTGAAGGATTTTTATTTTACGGTATATAGCTCTTGCGGTCTTGCTGACATGAGAGGCTAATCACGATGGCGTCCATCAATCCTCTTATCTTCCATCTGTGGTGGCTTATCTAGGATTCCAGCTAATCTCGTAGTGTGTACACCAGCTGTCACTGTGCCAGTCAGCACCCCCACAGCACCATTCCAGCTCTTCTTACTCTGAGTCTCGCCTTAGTAAACTGTGGATCCCTACAGTCAAAACCAGAACTCTTTCATGATGTTCTGATGCAGCACTCCCTCAATGCCCTGTTTCTCACTGAAACTTGGCTGCATAGAGGGGAGGACCCTCTTCTCAACTGTTGCCTCCTCCCTGGTTTCTCGGCCCTTTCTGTTCCTCACTTAGGTCGATCAGGCAGAGGGGTGGCTCTCCTCCATTGCTTCTCCTTGCCCTTTTGGGAAGTATCCTCTCCTGCCCTCCACTACCCGGAAGCCCTGTTGCTATGATTGGATCTCACCCTCCTTAGCTATTTTCTCCTCCTTTACATTCCCCCATCTGTGCACCCTGACCTCTGGGATTCTCTTCTACTCACGCTCTCTGAGATTTCTCTGTCTTATGATCGTGGGTGATTTCAATATTCATGTTGACTCCCCTTCCAGGCCCAGGGACAAAGCCTTTCTTACTCATCTCTCCGATCTTTCTCTTCATCAACACATTTGCTCACCCACACATGCCTCTGGTCACATCTTAGACCTTATCCTTACACCATCTTCCTCCTCTATCGCCCCAAATATAATCTCCACCCTAACTCTTCCCTGGACAGATCATCACTGTGTATTCTTCTCCCTCTCTCATCCACTAGATACATTGGCATCATCATCTGCCCAAGGCAATGCCTACTGAGACGTCGCATTTCCCCTACACTCTTCAACAATTTCCCTCCACTGACTCATTGTTTCTCTCAGACTTCATTTCCCTTCCTGTCAATACCCAGGTGCAAAATTGGAACACTACACTTAGTAGCCACGTGGATCAACTGGTACCCCTTGAACCGTATCGTCTCCAGCATCAATCCTGTCTGTTCTCTCTCTCCTCCGTGCCTATCTTCATAGAGCTGAACGTCTCTCTGCCATCACCCGTCACCTGTCTCTCTGTCACATTTCCATCACTGCCGCTGCCGCTATAAGCAAGCAATCCACACTATCAAGAAATCGTATTACTCTGCTCTGATCTCGTCTTCAGCTAGCTCCACTAGCCAACTTTACACTGTGTTTCACGCTCTCTCTCCCTTTCCCACACCCCCTCTGCTACATCCACTAGCACATCTCTCCCTCTCCCTGACCCTGGCCAGTTAGCTACCTATTTTTCCAAGAAGATCACTATGTTACGTTTTACCTTTCCCAGATGCCCCCGGCCCATACCAGAGCTTCCTTCCTCTCCTGCTAACATTTCCTCCCCAGCTAACATCTGCTCCCTCTCCCACGTCTGGTCCTCCTTCCAGCCTATTACTTCAGCTGCTTTGTCCAAGGCCCTTCAATCTTCTCATAAAACCACCTGTCCCTCTGATCCCATCCCCTCGCAATGGATCACTGAACTGTCGTTAGCACTGCTCCCCTTCGTGCTTGCTATTTTTAACTCTAGTCTCACTTCTGGTACCTTTCCCTCTCTTTGGAAACACGCCACTATCCGTTCCATTCTCAAGAAACCCTCCTTGGCCCCCAGTGTCCTGTCTAATTAGCGCCATGTCTCAAATCTTTCATTCCTCTCCAAAATTCTTGAGAAAATGGTTTCTGCACAACTGTCCTCTCATATCAATTCTACCCACACCTTACACCCCCGCCAGTCCGGCTTTAGATCGGGTCATAAGATGGAAACTATTCTCCTTTCACTACTCAATGAAGTTCATGTTGCGCATGATAGGGGCGATATCTCACTTGTGCTCTCCCTAGATCTCTCATCAGCTTTTGATCTGGTAGACCACTCCATCCTGCTCTCTCACCTCCATGTTTGTGAGCTCTGGGATACTGTACTTCACTGGTTTGAGTCTTTTCTGTCTTCCCACTCTTTCTCTGTAACCTGCGGGATGGCCACTTTTCACGTTATTCCCCTCACCTATGGTGTCCCTCAGGGCTCAGCGCTCATCCCCTCCTCTTCAACATTTTTCTGGCCCCCTAGCCTTGGAAATACAGCAGTCTGGTATTTCTGCCTATCTGTACGCAGATGATATTATCCTCCTTTACCATACTAATTTTCACTCCTCCAGCTTATCACCTCTGAACTCGTGTCTATCTGTTGTCTCCACCTGGCTTTCTATGAACCACCTACATTTATTTTATTTATTTATTTATTTAACTGCATTTATATCCCGCTTTTCACCGGGTCATCCCTTCCAAGTGTGCTGCTATCTGGCTTACTTTCAATGCCCCCTGTCATACCCTGTGCTGGCCCATTCCCCTATTTTTCTAGTTCAGTCGCTCCAATATCTTGGTGTCATCTTAGACTCCTCACTGTCATTTCATGACCACTTATCTTCTCTGATCCAGCGTTCCTTCTTTTCCCTGCATCAGATCTGTGCTCTGCATCTCTTTCTCAATACATTTTTATTTATTTATTTATTTATTTTTAGTTTTTCTATACCGCACTATTCGGCATCAGCGCGGTTTACAATGAACAGGTTTGTACAATGTGGAACAATCAGACATTGAACTTACATATAACAGGGAATTCCAACTTGGATAACAGGTGAACTTTATACACTATGTACATAAAGAGGGTTGCATCATAGATGGATTTGTAATACCAGCCCTGTAAGGGATGGTTCTATGTAATTGAAAGTTAAATTGGAGATTGGTTCGGCGGCTTTGGGTTGAGAGACTGTTGTGTCGTGTAATGCTGTCTAGGTAATGTTGTCAGAGTTACAGAAGTGCTGTTGAAATAGGTGGTGTTTGACGGCCTTTCTGAATTGGGGGAGGTTGTTTATGGTTGTTTATGGTACATACTCTCTCACTACTCTTCTTCTGTCACTGGTGATTTCTAGATATGACTATTGCAATGCTGCACTCACTAGTATTCCCCTCTGTCAACTTCATCTCCTTCAGTTACTTCAAAATACAGCTGCACAGATTCTTACACGCTCTTCTTGCTGCGACCATATCACTCCCCTTCTTGTTTGCCTCCACTGGCTCCCGCTGAAGTACTATATCAATTATAAAATTCGTACCCTGGTTCATCGAGCAATTCACACTGGCACACTTCAATACCTAGCTGACCTTCTCTAGTTCCACAGTCCCATCGTCTCCTCCGGTCACTTCACGTCCACCGTTTAGCATTTCCCTTGGTTTCTCAGGCGCATCTGGAACAAACTTGTCATTCTGCCTTTTTCTTTCTAGGTCCCACTTCATGGAATTTCCTACCCTCCACTCTGCTCTCAGAATTCTCATTTTCCCTGTTCAGGGTGGTATATCAAGTGATCAATAAAGATAAAGATGTTGGTCACTTATTATGCCCAGGTATCTACTACTACTGCTACTACTACTACTATTTAGCACTTATAAAGCGCCACACATGCAGTGCTGCACAGCTAACCTACCAGAGGTGGCTAACAAACAAGAGAGAGAGTCCCTGCCCATCAGAGTCCTGCTCATCGGAGCTTACAATCTATTTAGAACATTAGTCAGTTCTGGGGAAGATACAGTGTGGTACCGTTGGTACAGCTTGGTCTATAATTTGGTCAAGAACGTTAACAGTGGTCAGGGTAGGAAGAGGATGAAAGTCAGGATCTGAATGCAATGTTGAAGATGTGGGACTTCAACCTGGTTTTGAAGAGGGCCAGGGAGGGTGCCTGGCGCACAGACGCAGGTAGGCCGTTCCAGGCATGTGGCGCAGCAAGGTGAAAGGAGCGCAGTCAGGAGTTCGCAGTCCGGGTGAAAGGCATTGAAAGAAGCGATTTGTTAGCAGAGCGCAAATTTCGAGAGGGGACGTAGGGAGCGATAAGAGATATGAGATATTGAGGGGCCATAGAGTGAATGCATTTATAGGTCAGCAGGAGAAGCTTGAACTGGATGCGGAATTGGACAGGGAGCCAGTGAAGTGACTTGAGGAGGGAAGTAATGTGGGCATGGCGAGGCTGGCAGAAGATTAGTCAATCAGCGTGATGTTGTATAGCTTGAAGAGGAAGGAGGTGGCTCACGGGGAGACCAGCGAGGAGTAGGTTGCAGTAATCAAGGCGAGAGGAGATTAAGGAATGGATAAGCGTTTTGGTAGTGTGTTCAGAGAGGAAGGGGCGGATCTTGCTGATGTTATAGAGGAAAAAGCGGCAGGTCTTGGCTACAAGCTGGATATGGGTGGAGAAGGAGAGAGAGGTGTCAAAGATAACCCCTAGATTGCGGGCAGAGGGAACAGGAAGGATAGTAGATTCATCCACATGGACTGAGAGAGGGGGAAGTGGGGGGTGGGTGGAGTTGGGTGGAAAGACAAGGAGTTCAGTCTTGGCCATGTTCAGTTTCAATCGACGATGAGACATCCAGGCAGCGATGTCGGAAAGACAAGCAGTAATCGTGGACTGGGTTGCCAGAGAAATATTAGGTGTAGAGAAGTAGATTTGGGAGTCGTCGGCATAGAGATGGTACTGAAAACCATGGGAAGAGATAAGCGCGCCAAGGCCTTGGGTATAGAGGGAAAATAGGAGGGGGCCCAAGACAGATCCCTGGGGAACACCTACCTGAAGCAGGGTAGGGGAGGAGGAGAGGCCACCAGAGCATACACTGAATGAGCGATGGGAGAGGTAGGAGGAGAACCAGGATAGTACGGAGTCCTTGAAACCCAGCGAGGAGAGGGTGGTGAGGAGAAGGTCGTGATCAATGGTGTCAAAGGCAGCAGAAAGGTCAAGAAGGATGAGGATAGAATAGAGGCCCTTAGATTTAGCCAGGAACAGGTCATTGGTGACTTTTGTGAGTGCCGTTTCAGTGGGAGTGTAGGGGGCGGAAGCCTGATTGTAGTGGGTCCAGGAGGGCCTGGGAGGTGAGGAAGTCGAGGCAGCGGTGGTGAACTGCTCGTTCTAATAGTTTGGATATGAAGGGAAGGAGGGAGATGGGTCGATAGTTAGAAGGGCATGTGGGATCAAGTGAGGGTTTCTTGAGGAGGGGCGTGACAACAGCATGTTTGAAGTCAACGGGGACAGTTGCAGTGGAGAGTGAAAGGCTGATATATGAGTGATGGAGGGGACAATGGTGAGGGAGATGGAACGTAGGAGAATGGTGGGGATGGGGTCTGATGAGCAGGTGGTGGGTTTGGAGGAGGAAAGAAGAAGTGTGGTTTCTTCATCAGAGATCGGGCGAAAGAGGAGAGGGTGGCAGAGGAGGGGAGGGTGGCAGGGGGAGTAAGGTTGGGGGAGAAAAAATGGGTGGGAATATGGATGGGGGAGGAGAAGGGGGAGGGGAGGTAGATGAGGGGGTAGGGAATTGGAGGGTAATTTTGAGGATTTTGTCATGGAAGTAATCGGCTAGGATTTGGGCAGAGAGGGAGGGCGGGATCGGGGGCGGGGGGACCTTGAGAAGAGAATAGAGGGTGTTAAAGAGGCGGCGAGGATCAGAGGCAAGGGAATTAGTCAGATGGATGTAGTAATCCTGATTGGCAAGTGCTAAGGCCGACTGGAAGGAGCCAAGCATGAACTTGAAGTGTAGAAGGTCTTCTTGGGAACGGGATTTGGACCAGGCTCGTTCGGCAGAACGGGGGCAGATGCGTAGGTAATGGATTGTGGGTGAGAGCCAAGGTTGGGGAGCAGATCGTTTGACAGGACGTGAGGTGGGAGGGGGAAGAGTATCAAGGGCTGAGGATTGTGTAGCATTGTATGAGGATAATGCTTCATCAACGGAGTTAGAGTATAAAATGGAGGAAAGAGATTGAGAAATGGTGGAGGAGAGAGTCAGGGGGTCAATATTATGAAGGTTTCTAAATAGGTCAGGGGAGACAGGACGGGATTGGGATGGCGGGAGCTGAAGAGAAAATGTTAAGAGGTGGTGGTCAGATGAGGGAAGGATTGAACTGCAGAAGTTTGAAGGAGAGGAATTGGAAAAGAGTATTAGGTCAAGGCAGTGGCCGTGTTGGTGTGTGGGGGCAGTGGAGCAAAGTTGGAGGTTGAATGAGGAGGTAAGAGCAAGGAACTTTGAGGCAAGGGGGTCAGAGGGGTTGTCGATGTGAATGTTGAAATCACCAAGAATAAGAGTGGGGGAGGAGGGATCCATAAAGGCAGAAAGCAAGGAGTCGAAGTCGGTGAGGAAGGTTGATTTGGAGTTGTCGGGTGGGCGATAAATAACAGCTACTCGGAGGGGAAGTGGTGTGAGGAGGTGAATGGAGTGGACTTCAAAGAAGAGGGGGGAGTGTGATTGGGGTTGCAGGAGGGGTTGGAATTGGCAGGAGGGGGAGAGTAGGAGGCCAATGCCACCACCGCGACCAGTAGATCGAGGTGTATGGGAGAATTGGTAGCCCCCATAGCAGAGAGAGGCAATGGATGCAGTGTTATCTGGGGGGAGCCAGGTCTCAGTCAAGGCAAGAAGGTGTAGGGCGTTGGAGATAAAGAGATCGTGAATAAAAGTGGTTTTTTTTTAATGACTGAGCATGCGTTCCATAGGGTGCATGAAAACGGGAGAGCAGAGGGGGGGAGGAGAGGAATCTGGATAAGGTTGGATAAGTCACGTGTGGATTTCTTATCAGGGTAACGTGGGGGTCCATTTCGTGTGGGTTTCTTATCAGAGTAGCGTGGGGGTCCATTTTGTGTGGATTTCTTATCAGAGTAGCGTGAGGGTCTATTTCTTGGGTAGTACCAAGATTTAGAGAGAACAGGGTGAGGGTGGGTATGTATGGGTGTTTGTGCTCTCCAAGAGGGACATGAGGGAGGGGAAGTGAGGGATAAATTGATGGAATTAGGTAGGTTCTGTGAGGGAATATTTTTAGGGGTGGGGTTGGAGTTGATATCAAAGGATGAGTGATTGTGGGATGGATGGGGGAGGGCGGGAGGAGGGAGGAGCGGGATGTGGATGAGATTAGATAGGGTACATGAGGAACTTTCTTTAGTGTAGGAGAGAAATGGGGGGGGGGCCAGGGTTGGGGTTGATATTACCTGACGAGAGAAGGAGAATGAGTATTAGAGAGCGAGGTAGAGTGGAGATAGTACGGCGGAAGCGAGGATGGGGTTGCCTTAGAGAGAGGGGGGCTGGTTGAATGTGGGGGATGGTGTGAAGAAGCTCAAGAACAGGTGCTAGGCTAGGGGGCAGAATGGAGGGAGAAGTAAGGAAGGTGGAGAGGGGGGCTGGTTGAATGCGGGGGAAGATGTGGAGAGGCTCAAGAGTAGGTGCTAGGCTAGGGGGCAGAGTACAGGGAGAAGTGAGGAAGATAGGGGGAGGGTAGGGGGGAGAGGAGGAAGGATGTTGATAGGAGGGGAGGCAGTTGGGGAGGAAGAGGATGAGAAGGACAATGAGATGAGGGACCAGGGTAGTGGGCAGCAAGGTCTGAGCAAACAGTAGATAGCAGTTCAGTAGGTAGCAGTTCTAGGCAGACAATGGGTAGCAGTTCTGTGCAGGCAATGGATAGTGATTCAATGCAGGCAATGGATAACGGTTCAATGCAGGCAATGGATAGCGGTTCTAGGCAACAGTGGGTAGCAGTTCTACGCAGGTAATGGATAGCAGTTCAATGCAGGTAATGGATAGCAGTTCAATGCAGGCAATGGATAGCAGATCAATGCAGGCAATGGGTAGCAGTTCTAGGCAAAAATGGTTAGCAGTTCTAGGCAACAGTGGGTAGCAGTTCTAGGCAACAATGGGTAGCAGTTCTAGGCAACAGTGGGTAGCAGTTCTACGCAGGCAATGGATAGCAGTTCAATGCAGGCAATGGGTAGCAGTTCTAGGCAACAGTGGGTGGAGGAGTGACTGTGCTTACTCATTCCAGGGAGTTGCATTGAGGTGGAGGAGCAGGATAGATGGGCCACGCCAGAGCGCCCCCGAGCCCGCGCCTAAGGGCCACGCCAAAGGGCCCTCTGGCGAAACCCTCAGGCGCAGGCCCGTCAGGCACGGGCGCGCTGCTGGAGCACGCTGCTTTTAAAGGGCCGATCGCCCTTTGAAGATGGTTGGCGGCAGGTCTGAGAGGTTCCTGCTGGAGCACGCCGCTTTTAAAGGGCCGATCGCCCTTTGAAGATGGTTGGTGGCAGGTCTGAGAGGCTCCCGCTGGAGCACGCCGCTTTTAAAGGGCCGATCGCCCTTTGAAGATGGTTACTTGTGCTTGGTTTCTAGTTCTACATTGTGGACTCGGAGTGTTTTAGGGGGAGGGAGAAACTTTTGTTTTTGGAGATGTGAAGTACCTCTGGTTTATTTGAAGTCCGCGTTCTGCTAGCCATTGAGTAATTTCATTGAAGCAGGCTGCTGTTTTGCTTAGGTCTGGATTAGAGAAGTCATAGGAAGTCATAATGTCATCTGCATAAATTGTATATTTCATGTTTATGGAATATGGAGCGTATGGGCTGCATGAATATGTTAAAGAGTAGTGATGACAATGCTGAGTCTTGCGGAACACTTTTAGGTTGTCTGTATGGAGTTGATTTGCGTGATCCTATTCATACCTGTTGATAGTGGTCTGATAGATATGACTGAAACCAATTCAGTGGGGTACTGCCAATTCCAATTGCCTGTAATCTTGCAAGCAAGAGATTATGGGGAATGGAGTTGAATGCCATGGCTATGTCAAGGAAAATTAGTATGTATCCCTGATTGAGTTTTGCTTTGTCTTTGAGTATTGAATCCAGTAGCGATGTGAGGAGTGTTTTAACTCTGTGGTGTGGCCTGAAGCCATGCTGGTGTTGATCCAGAGGGGCATGCCTGTCGATAGGGTCTTGAAGTTGTTGGTGCACTACCCTTTAATTATTTTTGAAATTAAGAGCAGGCTACATGTGGATCTCCTTTGTCTGCAGTGTGGGTTTTCAGAATTGGGCGTACTTTGGCTTATATCACATACCCTTGCTGACTTCCTACATTACATATTCATGCTACCCTCTTTCCAGTCAGCCATAGGACTTGCCAAGGAAGAATACTAGGTCCATCTGACTAACTCTCTTGCCTCTGAGCCTCATCATCGTTTCGCTATGCTTAACTCCTCCCCCAATCTCTCCTTAACCTTTTGCCCAGACTTTGGCTATTTCCATTTCAAAGTCCAGAAGATTAGCTTTGAATTCTCCACAGGGTCACCTCCATTCACCTTCCTCCTCCTCAAACCCAAATCCTTCCCTCAAATTCTGTTATCCTTTCTTCCTTTTCTAAAATTACTGAGGAGGAAACTGCAAATCTCCTCTCCTCCTCCATACTCACTACCTGCTTGTCTGATCCAATTCGTACTCATCTGCTAAGCTCTGTCTCTTCCACTGTCATCCCTTCCATCTGCAATATCCTTAACCTATAACTTTCCACTGCAAATGTTTTTGTGGCCTTCAAACATGCTGTGGTTACACCTCTTCTAAAAAAACCCTTCACTAGATCTTATCTGTCCTTCCAGTTATCTGCCTGTCTCAAGCCTCCCCTTTGCTTCAAACTACTTGAATGAGTGGGTTCACCACTGCTGTCTTGACTTTCTTTCCTGTCAAGCCCTTCTGGATCCACCGCAATCTGGCTTTCATCCTCCACATTCTATAGAAATAGCTCTTGCTAAAGCATCCAGTGACTGGTGACTTGCCAAATCCAAGGGCCTTTACTCGATCTTTATCCTTCTTGACCTTTTGCTGCCTTTGACACTGTTGATCACCACCTTCTCCTCGATACCCTGTCCTCACTTGGATTTTGGAACTTGGATCTTTCCTGGTTTTCATCTTATCTCTCCCATCGTACTTTTAGTGTATGTTCTGATGGATCCTCCTCTTCTGCCATCTCGCTTTCAGTTGGTGTACCTCAGGGCTCTGTCTTGGGACCTCTCCTTTACTCTCGCTCTCACTCGGTCCTTTGATGCATTTATTTCCTCCTATTTCATCTTTATGCTGATGACTCTCAGATCTACCTTTCCGCACCTGAAATCTCTTCAGGAATCCAGGCCTGATCTCTGCCTGCTTACGGAGTTGCCAAGTTATCCAGTTCCATGAGTGAGATTTTCTGACAGTTCTGGTTTTAAATTTGCCGTGCAATGCAGTGTGATATTTGTAGTCTCTGATTTTACCCATAGGAATTGGTGCAGCAGGTCCAATGCATCAGGATGAGAGTGTCAGAAATCCAGGACTGGCTTAAAATCTCACTCGTGGAACTGAAAACTTGGCTTCTCTTGCTTATCTGACATTGCTACCTGGATGTCTCACTGCTGTCTGAAATTGAACATGGCCAAAACTGGGCTCCTTATCTTTACCACTAAACCCACTTCCCCCCTTCCTTCCTTCCCTGTTTCCTGGCTTGGGGTCATCTTTGACTCTTTTCTCTTTGCACACTTCAAACAGATAGCTAAAACCTGTCACGTCTTTTTCTAAAATATCAGCAAAATTCATCCCTTCCTTTCTGAAGACACTACTAAGACCCTTATTCACTCTCCAGTCACCTCCTCTCTTGACTATCGTAACCTGCTCCTCGCTGGTCTCCCTCTGAATCATCTTTCTCCCCTTCAATCTGTTCAAAACTCCGCTGCATGGCTTATCTTCTGCCAGTGTCACAGTGCTCATGTAACCCCTCTTCTCAAATCAATTCACTGGCTTCCTATCTGTTTCCGTATCCAGTTCTAACTTCTCCTACTGACCTACAAGTGCATTCATTCTGCGGCTCCTCATTACCTTTCCTCTCTTATCACTCCTCACACCCCTCCTCGGGTACTCCACTTCTCTAGCAGATCCCTTTTATCTGTGCCCTTCTCTGCCACTACCATCTCCAGACTTTGTTCATTCCATCTTGCTGCTCCATATGCCTGGAACAAATTACCTGAGTCAGTTTGTCAGGCTCCTTCACTAGCCCTATTCAAATCCAGGCTTTGAAGCTGCTTTTGGATCCTGATGCTCCTCCCTCTCTTGTTCACCACTTCTGTGTATCTTACCATACTCTAGTCCCCAGTTTTGTGATGTTCTTCGTCTTGATTAGATTGTAAATTCTGATGAGCATGGATTGTGTCTTACTGTATGCGCAGCACTGAGTACGCCTTGTCAGGGCCGGATTTACCTATACGCCATGTACGCCATGGCGTAGGGCCCACAGCCGGCAGGGGCCCACAAAAAAAGAACCAGGTAATTTTTTTTAAACACAATTTAAAAAAAAAACCTGGTGGCTGCCGCCGCGGGGCCCCCTCTGCTGCCGCGGGGGCCCCGTCTACAAGCTGAAGCCGTCGCGTCGCGTCGCATCGGGTCGGGTCGGGTCTCTCTCCCTCCCTCGCTGCAGGCTGCAGGCTGCGAGAAACGCGAAGGGAGAGCGTCTCCTCGCGTCTGTGTTAAGCCCGCAGGGGCTGATGGGAAATCCCATCAGCCCCTGCGGGCTTAACACAGACGCGAGGAGACGCTCTATCTTCGCGTCTCTCGCAGCCTGCAGCGAGGGAGGGAGGGAGAGAGACCCGACCCGACCCGACCCGACCCCTTCAGCTCCTGATGGGTCAGAATTGGGAAGGACAGCGATCCACACCCCTAGTGGTTCAGAGTCAACGAGGACAAATGAACTGAAGCCCGGGACATCGGAACCGGGAAGGACAGCAGCACCGTCTGAAGTGGGCTGGACGGAACGTCAGACCCCAGGGAAATCAGACTTGCTTTGGACGGGGGCCGAGACCTCGAGACAATCAGCAGGAGCTCGGGAGCCAGGTAGGATAGAAGCGCGGTGCGACGGGAGGGTGGAACTGGAACTCGGAGCGCAGTAGACGAGGCGGGTCGCACACCTGCAAGAAAGGGGGGGGGGGAGGGAAGAAGGCTGATGCACTGAATATCCTCCGCATGCCGGGGCAGGTATCTACTGCCCCTCTTACCCGGGAACTTCTAAAGGAGTCATGCAATTATCTTGTACTGTTGCAGCCAGTGGCCTCAGGGAGATAAGAGCGTCGTGGAAGTCGGGTTTCTTTTATGCTTCGGATGGGACTGGGAGGGAAGTATTGCGAGCTCCATTTCTTGGACTGTCAGCGCTTCTCGGACTCTCGGGTCTTGTTTTCAGTGAATGCAAATGAAATGAAAGTTGGTCTGAGATCCAAATCAGTTTGGTTCTGCTATAAAGCCGAAGAACTATCTGAGGGTCCGGGGGACTGAGTTTGCAAATCGAGAAGTGCAAATAACAAGTCGGATTCTCTCTGATCGTAAGAACTCTGTAATAAATTCTTCCCACTGAAACACATCAAAAATGTGGCAAGGAGATAATCTTCACCCCCCCTCTCCCCATCCGTAGCCCTTTCACATCTTTCTCCTCCTCTTCTGCTGTGGGCCAGAATGCTTCCGTTTTAGCACCTGGTTCAAAGCATAACCCTCCAGCCCCTGGGCAGCTAGGAGGACGGTGTGCCCTGCTCTCTTCTGAGCCTGAAATCCCCTGGCATCAGTAAGGGGCAGCGCTGGCAGCGATGATGGCAAGGGTAGAGAGGAGGAGGAATGATGGAGGGACTATGGGGGTGGGGGTGGCACAGGGAGAGTGACTGGGGGAGAGAAGGAATTGCAGGCGTGCCAAGCGAGTGGAAGAAGGGGGTCATGCGGGCAGTGAATAAGAGAGAGAGAGGATTGGAGGGTGGCAAGGAGCAGGGCCTGATGGGGTTAGGACTGGTAATGGACTGTGGGCTGTTGGGGGGGCTTAGAACTGGCAATGGGCTTTGTGGGGGGGTTAAGACTGGTAATGGGCTGTGGGCTGATGGGGGCTGTCTGGTAATAGGCTATGGGGGGGCTAGGACTGGAAATGGGCTGGGGGGTTAAGACTGGAGGTGGGCTGATGGGGTTAGGACTGGTAATGGGCTGTTGGGGGGGGTTAGAACTGGTAATGGGCTTTGGGGGGTTAAGACTGGTAATGGGCTGTGGGCTGATGGGGGTTGTCTGGTAATGGGCTATGGGGGGCTAGGACTGGAAATGGGCTGGGGGGTTAAAACTGGAGGTGGGATGATGGGGTTAGGACTGGTAATGGGCTGTGGGCTGATGGGGGGGGGTAGGACTGGCAATAGGCTATGGGGGGCTGACTGGAAATGGGTTGATGGGGTTAGGACTGGAAGTGGGCTGATGGGGGGTTAGGACTGGTAATGGGTTATAGGGGGGGCTTAAACTGAAAATGGGGTGATGGGGGGTTAAGGACTGAAAATGGGGTGATGGGGGGTTAAGGACTGCAGGGACTAGAAAGGAATGGATGCTGGGTGAGGCTGGAACTAGAAGGGAGCTGATGTTGGGGGAGGATTAGAATGGGATGGGGCTGGAAGAGTAAAATGGAGAAGGGAAAAATATTTTGTGTGGGAGGGATAAAAAATCTACAATTGGCCGGGTATTGGGAGAGTAAGTGGGGATTGAGGATGGAGGGGTAAAATTTGAGTGGATGAAATAGGAATGAGGAAAGAGCAAAAGGAGAAAGATTAGTATGTTAAAGCAGATGTAGAGAGAGAATGGAAAAAAATCTAGAAGAGAGAAGAAAGGACAAATGGACAGCAGACGATGGAGAGTTAGCAGAAGACACGAAGAAACCAGAAGAAAGTGGCTGGAGCAATTGCAGCTGAAAAAAATGCACAAAAGGTAGAAAAATATCTCTTTATTTTGAATTTATTAATTGGAATATGTCAGCTCTGGTAAATGTGCATCATTAACATCTGCGCTTTGTTTAGTACAAGAGCAAATTAATGTATAGTTTTATTTCTACAGTGTTGTACATTCCAAGTTTGGCTTTTGGGATTCCCAGTTTAATTATTGTCTTCCTATTTCTAAATTGTGATTACTTGTTTGGTGATGGTCTATGTTCTGCATGTGTAACTGAGCTGAGGTGTTTTGTTTATATAATTCCTATTTGACATTGCCACTTGTTCTCTTTCCCCAGTAGGTCATGTATTGTTGTTCTCTGAAATGTATTGGTTTAATATTTGCAGTGTTGCCTTTTGATTGGTAGAGTATGGTGCTTTGTGAGTCCTGGTAGTGCTGTTAGGATACGGCGGGTTTACTATGGGCAGTGTTTGTAGTAGTTCCTAATGTGTCTGGCAGTTGGCACTGGATTATAGTAATGTAGAAATCTTTTAGTCTTTCTTTATCCATACACTCATTAAGAGGCACGTTTACTAAAAGTTAGTATATGGTAACATTATGCAAATATTTATGCAAATGAGGCCCCTTATGCAAATGAGGTCCGCACCCCCCTTGGGCCGCCCCTGCTGGGGGCCCACAATTTTTGTTGGCGTAGGGCCTCACTCAAGGTAAATCCGGCCCTGCGCCTTGTAGTGCTAAATGATAAATAGGAGGAGTAGTAGTAGAAATACATTGGCAGGAGCAAAGAAACATAATCCTGCTTTTGTGAAAGGGCGAGTCAGTGAGGCAGATTTAAAGCTTAGGTGCACTGAACCAATGCCTCACTGGGTCATCTCTTAAGCTGGCCCTGGTCAGTTTTAACCAGAACATTAACAGAGACACTGGTATAATCTCAGATATAATTGGGGGACGAGAGAAGAAGGCAGTAGCACATTCTGGATAAAGAGTGATCGGCTGCAAGCTGTAAAATTTGTGTGACTAATCTCTGGGAGACGGCACAGTGCATGGTGACAAGAGAAAGGAAGGGTGATGTTCAAAGCTAGAATAGTGCAGTCAAGATTGTATGGGTAACAGCTGGAAAATATCCTTAGCTAGAGCAGTGAATATCAGGGCAATCAGATTGGGAATATCAACTGGTAACTTATCTGCACTCATGTACTATGGTAATGTTTGTTCTATGTTAGTTTCTTCTGCAACATTCCTTTTCCATCAGGTGCTGACTTCATTACCATTTTGGAGAGTGATGCCTCAAAGCCATACTTGGGCAACAATGATCTAACAATGTGGCTGGGAGAAAAGTTGGGCTTTTATACTGATTTTGGTCCAAGCACGAGGGACCACACTTGGGGGTGAGTTTTCTTTGGATATAAGAACACAAGAGAACATGCTGGGAAAAGTGTTGCTATTTTACGCTTAAAGGTCATGAACCACTTTAGTAATTATTTCTGAAATTAATTTTCACACCTAGTGCTGGAAATGCAAGAAATGCATGCATTTTGGTTTTTTTTTCTGTTGTTAGGACTCTAAATATACTGCATATAGATGAGTGGACGCTTTTGGTGTTTGTCAGATATGAATAAATTGTCTTGCAATTTTAGCTGAACAGATCCTCTGCAGGCCACCCGCAGGTGCTTCTTCTAAACATGCAGGTACAATGCCCAAACTACTGTAATACTCAAGGGCCAATGCAGTAAATTAGTGCTATGATTTAGCACTGCAGTTTAGTGTAGATTTTCTCGTGCTAATCTTACTCCCAACACAGAAAGACTGCTAGCAAGGGAAACTATGTGGTAAAACCGATGTGGCAAAAGATAGCGTAGTGGGCATGCACATTGTGTGCAAACAGCTGAATAGGAAATTGCTTCTGAAGTGAAAAGACTGCACTGAAACAGTGCAGTTTTTTACTCTTCCCTTAACACTGAACCTTTACACCAGCTCAGGGCTGGACTAAAAATGCAGCATGAGAGCAAAGGGAATATCCGAAGTGAAGTACACATTTCAGACCCTGCTGGACTAAATTTCCCCGGACACCAACTCCCCCTCCCTGAAGATATCCCTGGTGGTCCAGGTGGTCTCCTTGCATAGCCTTCCTCCCGATTCCACAAAAATACCCTGCGGTCTAAGTTGAACTCCCAGATACCCCCTACAGAAGCATCCCCCATCCACCAGAACTCTCCAAACCCACATCCATAGTTGAGAGGCGGGAACAGTGCCCACTTGTTCCTGCTTCCCCATTTCCATCTTGGAAAATGATGGTGTCTGAGTTTGCACAGTGCATTAGGATATACCATTATACCATGGGGGGGGGGGGGGGGAATCAGCCAAATAAGGGAATCAGTGCCTTATATGGTAGAGTGATCCTGCACAGTGTGTCCTGATACATGCACCATGCAGGGTCAGTATGCCAAATAAGGCAATAATTCCGTTATTTGGCAGACAGATCTTGTGTGGTACATTCTAATGCACTACATGGGGTCATGCGCTGCCATTTTTTAATATAGCAGTATAGAGATAAGATGCTTTTGGACACCTTCCCAGACTGATAAGTATTATTGATCTGGGTGGGGTCACATTGCATTAAAGGCTCTATGGTTGGGGTGCCTGAATTAGTAGCAGCAGTACCCGTGCCAGGGATACCTTGGCCTGCAGTCCTATGCCAGGCGTGCAGTGACCCTAGACCAGGTAGCTCTGGGATCCAGGGAGTCATGGGAGAGTGCATGGGGAGTGCTGATGGAATTGTGGGGATGAGCTTGGTAGTGTCTGGGAAGGGATGGGGAATGGGGTTGTCAGGAGTAGGGGATGAAGGAGATCAGGCATATCAGGATTGGGAATGTTGGGAAGAGGGATCGGAGTACTTTTTCAGGGTAGGGATAGGGGATGAGAGGCAGGGAGTGTGGTCTGTGGTGGTTCTTTTTTTTAAATATCTCCTTTCATGTCTGTGTGAGCCAATTCCTGCTTATGCTCTGGCAGAAAGGGCGATATTTACCTGCAGTGCATCAAATTGCTATATATTTCTCCAACAGTGTGGACTACTTACAAGGAAGTAGTAGCCTGGTGGTTACAGCAGGGTTTGATTCCCATTGGCACTTCTTGGTGGCCTTGGGCAAGTCACTTTACCCTTGGAAGACAGGCCTGGCAATCTTCTTCTGGTCACATCTTGCCAAGAAAACCAAGGATCAGCCGGGTCACAAGGAGTCAGCCATTGACTGAACAGCTCACATTGCATTGCGTGCCACTTTTTCTGACAGTGGAAAGATTTAACGCAGTGCTAATTTGAATGCTATTAGTTTACTGCATTAGGTTTTGGCATGTGAATTAGAAAGCTGTGTGGATCTTAACGCAGCATTTTAATTCAGTGCTTCCTACATCGAGGCTTCAGGAGGTAGTCACGAAGATGGTGAAGGGGATAACAGGATTATTGCTATTTAACGTGTTAAGGGCAAATGACCCATGACTTAGCCATTTACCATATGTTTTTACGGCCATGCAAACTATTTAATTAAGAGATGCAAAGCACCTCGTTATTATGCAAATCATTTTGTGTTTAACTTTGTAAGCTGCATTATTCCTGGAAAAACAATGGCAGCTTTGCATTGACATTATTTTTCTTCCTTGGGAGAATTGGGCTGCTTATGCATGGTCCAGTAGGCTGAGGATTTTCGTATGATTGTACTCCCCCCCCCCCCCCAATCCCCTCCCAATAAACACTGCTTACCAGTGAGAGCAGTCCCCCACTGAAACGTACCCCTCCCCCATGGGACTTAGCAGGACTAACCCTGGTGTCTAGTGGGGGAGGAATGCAGGAGCGATCCACAGTCACTCCCACCCCCTAGGATGACTGCATCAAAATGATGCAAGCCAGGGCTGGTGCTACATTTTTTTGCTGCCTTGTGCAAATGATTACTGTGCTGTTCCTGCCCACATCAATTCCAAAGGAGCCCTTCACAAGCCTCTCTTTTGTCCCAACATGTTGAAAATTCTGAGGTGGTAGCCATGTTAGTCTGGAGTAGCAAGAATGACAGAGGCAGGAGGTACCTTTTACGCTAACTTTCCAGGAAAAGAGTCCACATCAAAGCAAAATCTTGTCCTCAAAAGTTCCTGCCTCAGTAAACTGGTTTGTCTGTAAGGTTTATATATGGGGGAGGTTATAAATGCAGCATATCATCAATAACTCTGGGATCTGTCTTAATTTATTGATAAAATATGTCCCTTCCTATACATCTGGTTCGCACAAAAAAGAAATGTGCCTGAGAGAAAGATCATTTAAGCTTTGATGTTCTTCCATTCTTTGGGAAAAGCCCCTCGTTTCCTTTTCCTGTGTAATGACCAAGTGCCATTATAGATAAACTTTGTTTTGAAAGTATCTATGCAAAGTCTGTTTCTGGGCCTCACAGTCATTTTCTTAAATAAAGTAGTCCACTTGAATGCACAGAAATAAAGGTGAACAAATGATTGCAGCTAGTGCAATTAAAAGATAACTCCTTATGTGTCTATCTAGCTTTAGTTCTTTTTTCCTAGAGAAACCGAGGGTTCAATATAATTCCACTCAAGGATAAAAATGAAGCTCTTTCTGTAAAGTAATTATGGGCACAATCACTGGGGAAAAAAAAGTCTTAGTAATTGCATGAAATACACAATTTGCAGGTTCCTTAATTACTGCTTTCAAATCAGGTACTCCACAACGCAGGTCTCGTAACATTTTAGATATTCTTTCTATGAAATCCCACAACACCTACTTCACCTCCCTCCCAAAAATCTGAAAGACAGGAGCTGAATGAACTCATTTTATCTTTATTTTGTGAAGTAAAATATACTGGCTACAAAAATTCCACCACCTATAGAAATTAGAAGTGGCAGGTCCTATTAAGGCAAAGGCTCTGAGGGAAGTTCCTGAAGGTGGCACACTAACCTCATTTACTCCCATGGCCAAAGTCTAGCGTTGTCCATGGCCCATGAATAATGCAGTGGGGCTTGCTGTCTTGCTCCCCCCAGTGCCTCTCAGAAAGCTTCCCAATGCAGCGTTTGCCACCTATCCTCATGAAAGACATCCAAAGGACCCACTTCCTACTTATCTGAATGCAGTAACAGAGCCACACCTCACTTGATGCCTAGCTCCCACCTCACTTTGTCTGGGCTTGCTTCCCCTTTTCTTTAATGATGCCTAGCTTGTTATTGCTTTGAATTTGAAATAGAAGAAAGCAGCACAGGACTTTGGAGTCCATGCGCATGCTGCATGTCTGACGCATCCCTGCTTCCTCTGATACAACTTCCTGTTACCGAGAGGCAAGAATGCATCAAACATGATGCATGCACATGAGTTCCAAAGCCCCAAAGCTACTTTTCGTTCTGCCTCTCTATTGCCCGTTGCTTGCCGCCATTCATCCTACAGCTGGGCCCAGCTGGCTCACAGTACCAACTGTGCTGCCCTCCCATGATTGCTGCTCTGTGTGAGCACACAGTTTGCACAGTGGATTGCGCCAGTCCTGGTATCGGCTGATCTTTACCAGTAGTCTCCCAGGCAGAGTCAAGCTTGCATTTTTATTTGGCCGCTTACGATCTAGAGGTAGTACTGTAAGACTATTGCTAGGGCTTGACCAGAGCCATTATAATGCCAGCAGCTGAGGGGTTAGGAGCTACTGGAAATTCTCCTTTACTCTTCCCCCTACCACTAGATAACAGGCATAGTCTCAGTAGGTCCTGGTGAGGGGGGGGAGGTTGGAACAGTGGAAGGTCTGTTTCAGAAGAAGTAGAGGATCTATTTTTGAGGGGTCCAGATCCAGGTTGGGGGGGCTTGGATTGGTGGGCCTATTCTACCTGGGGGTGATGGGATATTTGTTGGGAGAAGCTGTAGTCAGGGAAAGGTGTTTGTTCCTCTGCTCACCGATTTTTTTTTCATCTCCCCCCCAACAATCATAAGACCTCTGGCTGCGGTCCACTGTCTATGCTCCTGCAGCCAGGAAGCACCATGTTCCCGGCTGCAGTAATGCAAATTTATCTTTACCACGGGAGTCACTAACCTGTGGTACTAAGATGTTAGTGACTGCAGCAATAAGTATCGCTGTAGTAAATCCCATTATTTAACTGCAGTTCATTATCTACTCACCTCAAATGGGGAGCCAATCATATTAACATCTAGCTTTGTTTTTCACTTTTTTTCAATTTAGCTAATACATTTTCATTGGTAGGTCAGGTACATTGGATAATTCCCTGTCTCTAAAGGATTTACAGTCTATGGGCAATATTCACTAACCTGTGTTAATATGTATTTAACATGTGTCATTGTGATCCACACAAATTAGAAAATAGGGCTCCTTGATAATGATGGGGCTTAAGTTAAACCAAATCAGCACAGGTTGCAAAATTTGTATCTCAGGTACGCAGGGTGAAATGACTTGCACAAGGTCACAAGGAGTATCAGCAAGTTTGAACCCTTCCTTTGATGCCCTAACTGCTAGGTTACTCCTCCATGCTCTCAGATTGCCTGTAACACCTTTCTGACTCAAACAATGATATTTCATGAAGCGATTATGACTTTCAAATGTCAAGTGCTGCAAACTGGTCTGGCTTTAAGGATGTTCATTGGAGCCAAGAAAGAGATTAATCGGCATAATTCTAGCATGAAAATCAGACTCTGGCACTTGAGGACTGAAGCTAGCCACTAGCGATCAAGTGGTTTAAATGAGACTTGTTTTAATATTCCGTATCCAGGACATCAGCAACAGATGCAAGTGTCTAGACAGCGTCAACATCGCAAATCTAATCCAAACTGAATATATTTCCAAACTGCCAAAATAATAGGTGGCACTGCTTATAATACTAGTAAACTGCTGCACAAACTCATTTTCTGTAGTTTTTTTGAAAAATGAGATAACACAAAAGAAGTTAAACATTTCACCTTTTGATAACCTGCTTTGCTGAAAATGTATAACAGTGCAAAGGAATTGTGTTAGAACTATAGAAAATAGAGCAATTTTCTTTTTGTTAATGTAGGATTATGGTCCTGTCAAGATACCCTATAATCACTTCACAACATCACCTTCTCCCATCTCCTGAGGGTGAGATAGCGCCAGCTATCTCCATGACGGTAAACATCTCAGGCAGACCCGTGGATTTTGTTGTCACTCACTTTGGAAATGAAGAGTAAGTATCTTGTTTTGTTTTTGTAATTAGGAAATAGAACTTAAAGCTATAAATACATGTAACTCTCTTCCCCACTAGTGGGGTATACGCCAGCTGCGGGTTAAGGTAAGGGAATCCACCTTCAGAGGCTGCAGCAATACCTGGAATGCGTTCTTTGGTCTGGGACCAGCAAATGTTGGGAGGCTTAAGGGATCACTCGTATTTTTTATTCCACTCACAAAAATATATTTCAGACCAGGTTTTTGTTCCATACCAGAAACGTTTGTTTAAAGTCTCTTTGCAGTTTTCCGGGTCATGCCATATCTTGGAAAGTGAAACCCACGTTTCAACCATCATGCTGTGACTTTCTTTAGGGTGGACATGCTTTTAAACTAGATAACAGGGAAAGCCAACAGTCACCCAAGAGGGCATGGTTCAGATTGATGCATCCTTGAAGGATACTAGCAAAACACGAAGTCAGGGCATCCCGAAAGAGAGGTTCCAATAGAGGTAAAAGTAACAGAGGTGCCTTTGACAGAGTTCATAGATTATAAATTAACTCAGCCATAAAATAGCCAGACTGTTAATATTAGAAAAAAACCTAACTTTGAAATGCCTTTATGCAAATTCTGAAGTCTAAAAAAATAAGAGTTAGAATATATAGCAATGAATGAAAGATTAGATATAATTGGCATCTCAGAGACCTGGTGGAAAGAGGATAACCAGTGGGATACTGTGGTACCAGGCTACAAACTATATTGCAGTGATAGGGTAAATCACATTGGTGGAGGGGTGGCTCTATATATTAAAGAAAGCATCGAGTCAAACAGGATAAAGGTTTTGCAGGAAACAAAGTACACTAGAATCTCTATGAATAGAAATGTTATGTAAAAGGCGAAGGGAATATCAGTGGGGGTGTACTACCATCCGCCTGGACAGAATGAGCAGACAGATGATGAAATGCTAACAGAAATTAGGGAAGCTAGCAAAGTTTATAGCTAATAATAATAGGAAATGTCAATTACCCCAGTATTGACTGGTTCAATTTCACGTCAGGACATGCTTGGGAGATAAAGAGGTATGTTTACTAAATGGAAGTAGCGGCTTCCGTGCGATATTGGAGCTGCAGCTCCATTGAAATCAATGGGGCCGCTGCTCCGATATCGCATGGAAGCCGCTACCGCCATTTAGTGAACATACCCCCAAAGTTTCTAGATGAAATGAATGACTGCTTCATGGAACAACTAGTTCATGAATTGACATGAGGGGAAGCTATTTTAGATCTAGTACTCAGTGGAACGCAGGATCTAATGCGAGAGGTAACTGTTTTGGGACTGCTTGACAATAGTGATCATAACATGATCACATTTGATTTAATAAATGGAGCTAGGATAGCAAGGAAATTCACTGTGCTAGCATTTAACTTTCAAAAAGGAGACTATGAGAAAATGAGAAAAATGGTTAAGACATAAAACTAAAAACAGCACCTGCAAAGGTTAAGAGTTTACATCAGGCCTGGGCGTTATTTAAAAATACTGTCTTGAAAGCACAGACCAAACATATTCCACGCTTTAAAAAAGATGGAAGGAGGCCAAACAACAGCCAGCATGGCTTAAAGATGAGGTCAGAGAGGCTGTTATAGCTAAGATAGAATCTTTCAGAAAATGGAAGAAAGAGCAAAATGACAGAAACAGGAAACAGCATAATTACTGTCAAGTTAAATGCAAGGCATTGATAAAGCAGGCAAAGAGAAAATTTGAAAAGAAACTTTCTGTGTATGCAAAAGCACATAATAAAAACTTTTTCAAGTACATTCATAGTAAAAGACCTGTGAGGGAGTCAGCTGGACCATTAGATGATGGAGGGGTAAAAGGTGCACTGAGAGAGGACAAGGCCATAGCGGAGAGACTGAATTAATTTTTTGTTTCAGTCTTTACTGAAGAAGATGTAGGAAACCTACCCATGCCAGAAATGATATTGTTGTTAAGTGCCGTCGAGTCGGAGTCGACTCCTGGCGACCCTCTGGATAGCTATCCTAAATTGTGTTTGGTCTTCAGACAGGCGGCTCATTGTTGACAGACTGGTACCCGTAGCTGCTGTTATTGTATCGATCCATCTCATTGCTGGCCTTCCTCTTTTGCGTTGACCTTCTATCTTGCCAAGCATGATGTCTTTCTTTAATGATCTCTCTCTTCGCATGATGTGTCCAAAGTATGAAAGTCGAAGTCTTGTCATCTGAGCTTCTAAAGAAAGCTTAGGTTTGATCTCCTCTAGTACCGACTGGTTTGTTCTTCGGGCAGTCCATGGTATACACAGTATTCGCCGCCAGCACCATAATTCAAAGGCATCAATTTTCTTCCTATCTTTTTCACTGTCCAGCTTTCACATCCATATGATGTTATTGAAAATACCATGGCTTGAACAAGTCGAATCTTTGTATGGAGAGAGACATCTCTGCTCTTGAGAATCTTATCTAGGTCTTTCATAGCCATTCTGCCAAGAGCAATGCGTCGTCTGATTTCTTGACTGCTTATTGCTTCTTTATTGATAGTTGATCCAAGAAGGTTAAAGTTGTTCATGATTTCAATTTCTTCTCCTTCAACGATGAACCTGTTGATTATGCCAGTTGTCATGATCTTTGTCTTTTTTACATTAAGGTGCAGGCCCATTTTGAGACTATGTTCTTTGATTGTGAGAAGCAAATGTTTCAGATCATCTTCACTTTCAGCCACTAATGTGGTATCATCAGCATAGCGAAGGTTGTTGATGAGTCTTCCACCATTCTTCACACCTCTTTTGTTTTCATACAATCCTGCCTCTCTGATGATTTGTTCTGCATATAAATTAAACAGGTAGGGAGAAAGTATGCAGCCTTGTCTTACACATTTGCTTATTTTAAACCATTCTGTTTCTCCTTGTTCCGTTCGAACTGTTGCTTCTTGATCAATGTACAGATTGGGCAAGAGTACGATCAGGTGTTCTTGGTATACACATGCTTCTTAAAGTGGCCCAGAGTTTCTCATGGTTTACTTTACACAGTCAAAAGCTTTGCTATAGTCGATAAAGCACAAATAAATATCCTTTTGGTATTCTTTAGTCTTCTAAAGGATCCATTTCACATCCGCAATGATGGCTCTCGTTCCTCGCCCTTTCCTGAACCCTGCTTGCACTTCAGGTAATTCTTGTTCCAGGTATGGTTGTAGTCTCTTTTGAATAATCTTCAGTAGAATCTTGCTGGCATATGGGATCAGAGCGATTGTGCGATAATTTTCACAGTCAGTTGGATCACCTTTCTTTAGTATTGGTATAAACACAGATATTTTCCAGTCAGTTGGCCATGATGTTGTGTTCCATATTTTTTGGCAGAGCCTTGTAAGTATGGTAACAGCTGCATCAGATTGCTGTAATACTTCTGTGGGAATGCTATCAATGCCTGGTGCTTTGTTCTTTGATAAGGCTTTCAATGCTGCTTCAACTTCTTCTTTCATCACCAATGGTTCCCAATCATAAGGTACAGGTTGAAACGGCTGTTGGTCCACTTGATCTTTATCATATAAAAACTCTGTATATTCCTTCCATCTTTTCTTGATCTTCTCAGCATCATTCAACATAGAACCTTGAGCATCTTGTAACATTCCAATTCGAGGCTGGAACTTTTTCTTTAACTCTTGTAGCTTTAGGAAAGCCGATCTTGTTCTTCCTCTAATAGTTTCTGCTTCTATTTCCTTGCATGCGTCATTGTAGTACTTTTCCTTGTCCTGTCTTTCTGCACGTTGGAAATCTCTGAGTTCTGTGATTGCCTTTCTTTCTCCTCTGGCTTTAGCTTCTCTGCGTTTCTGGGCAATTTTCAGTTTCTTCCGTCATCCATTTTGGCCGTTTTTTCTTTTTCACCTTTTGTAGAGACTTCTCGCTTTCTTCCAACACAACTTTCTTGATGTCATTCCATAACTCTTCTGGAGCTCTGTCATTTGTATCTAAAGCAGCAAATCGATTTTGCAGGCAGTCTTTTAATTCCATTGGTATATTCACAAGGTCATATTTTGCTGCATTCCTGAGTGGTTTGCTCTTTTTCAACTTTAGCTTGAGTTTGCATACTAGTAGTTGATGATCTGTACCACAGTCAGCTCCAGGTTTTGTCTTTGTTGATGTTATAGAGCTTTTCCATTGTTGACTTCCACAGATGTAGTCAATTTGATTTTTATACAATCCATTGGGTGAAGTCCATGTGTACAGTCGCCGCTTGTGTTGCTGGAAGAAGGTGTTTGAGATGAATAGATCGTTGGTCTTGCAGAATTCTATCAGTCTTTCTCCAGCTTCATTTCTTTTGCCAAGTCCATATTTTCCAACTACTTTGTCTTCTTCTTTGTTGCCAACTTTTGCGTTCCACTCACCCATGACTATCAGGATATACTGTTTGCATGTTCTGTCAATTTCAGCTTGTACTTGTTCATAGAACTCTTCAATTTCATTCTCTTCTGCAGCTGTTGTTGGGGCATATACTTGAATTATAGTTGTGTTGATAGGCATTCCTCGTAGACGAATAGAGATTAAGTGTTCTCTGACTGCATTGTATTTCATTACAGTTCTTGCAAGTTTCTTCTTTATTATAAATGCAACACCATTTCTTCTTTGTCTTTCATTTCCAGCATAGTAGACCATGTGATCATCTGATGCAAAGTGCCCAATGCCAGTCCATTTCAGTTCGCTGACACCCAACAGATCAAGTTGTACACGTTCCATTTCATTCTTGACCACCTCCAACTTCCCTTGGTTCATGCTTCTTACGTCCCATGTTCCAATGTGAAGCTGCGCATGAAATGAGAGTCAGAAGCTGTAAAGATGTCTTACACATTGGAACATAGAACGTACAAAGCATGAACCAAGGGAAGTTGGAGGTGGTCAAGAATGAAATGGAACGTGTACAACTTAATCTGTTGGGTGTCAGCGAACTGAAATGATATTAAAAGGTGATGTATCAGAGGAATTGAAACAACTCTCAATAAATCGGGAAGAGTAGCAAATTACCTGGACCAGATGGAATACATCCCATGTGTTGAAAGAACTGAAATATGAGATTGCAGACCTACTATTAGTAATCTGTGACCTATCATTAAAATCATCTGTAGTACCCAAAGACTGGAGGGTGACCAATGTAACGCCAACTTTTAAAAAGGGTTCCAGAGGTGATCCAGGAAACTACAGACTGATGTCAGCACTGGGCAAAATGGTAGAAACCATTAAAAGTACAAAATTACTGAACATGCAGATAATCATGGTTTAATTTAGCAGAAAGCCAACCTGGATTTAGCCAAAGAAGTATTTTTTTTTGAAGATGCGAATAAACAGATAAATGTGAGCCAGTTGATACAGTATATCTGGATTTTCAGAAAGCCTTTGACAAAGTCCCTCATGAGATACTCATGGGGGAATTAAAAGGTCATGGGATAGGAGGCAGTGTACTATTGTGGATCAGGAAAAGGTTAAAAGATAGAAAGCAGAGAGTAGGGCTAAAAGGCCAATTTTCTCAATGGAGAAAGGTGAATAGTGGAGTACCCCAGGGATCTGGGCTGGGTCCGCTACTTTTTAACATCTTTATAAATGACCTGGAAATGGGAATAATGAGTGAGGTGATTAAATTTGCAGATGACACAAAAGCATTCAAAATTGTTAACACAAGAGGATTGTAAAACATTGCAAGAGGAACCTGATAAATTGGGAGACTGGGCATCCAAATGGCAGATAAAATTTAATGTGGACAAGTGCAAAGTTATGCACCTAGGGAAGAACAAGCCACATTATGGTTACACAATGCAAGGTTCCTGTGATAGGATCTATAGAATGTTACCCGTCCCTCTCCAAAGGGATTATCAACAGTTCCCTTTAAGAGAGTCTGTAGCCCAGAGTTCAGGGCTGGGAGGGGGTGGCTCACAGGGAGAGGTTAAGAACCCAGCAGGCTGCAGGAGGGAGAGAGGCCCATGAATCTAGAAGTCCTTCCAAGGCAAACCATGCAGAGGAGTTCTGAGGTAAGAACTTTAACTGGCGTTGGAGGAAGGGCCAGGAGCATCAGCTTCTGGAGGTTTAGCAAGCTAGGACAGAAGTAAAGCTGTTTCTGTTTTCCCTGAACTGCTGTCTGATCTGGGTTTTGCTTTCTGGAGTTTTAACAAGCTCAGTCAGAATAGAAACTGCTTTTATTTTCCTTGAATTGCTGTCTGGCCTATGTTGTACAGAAACCCCCTTCCCACCACATGCCACACCACCACCATTCCACATTAGGAATCAGCACCTAGGAAAAGGATCTGGGCATCGTCGTGGATAATATATTCCTCAGATATATCGACTACCACTGTGGCCATCTCTGCCTTTTTGGACCAGACTCGGCTGCCTGAGCTATCAGATCAGCAGCATCTCTTGCTGGATTGTGATATTTTCATACCAGAGATTACTGTGGTTATATCCTCACTTGCCTCATGGAAAGCCATGGGGTCAGACAGATTTCCTATGGACTGGTACAAAGCGATGAAGGTCTCTCTTGCACCAATGCTACTTAAATAGGTTCAGGAGGTGTAACCCCCATGCACCAACGTGTCTTTAATAATGCCCTGTCTGTCAGTAGTCTGCCCCCAACTATGTATGACGCAGAAATTTCATTTATCCCCAAAGGGGGTCGATCGCCCGAAGAGTGTGGTAATTATCACCCGATTTCTTTGTTGAAAAGCGATATGAAAATCTTTGCTTGGATTTTAGCCAGCAGACGAGACAGTGTAATCTCGATGCTGATCCACCCAGACCAAACTGGGTTTATTTGCGGCAGGCAAATTACGGACAAAGAACCTGATATTCAAAGGCCTTTATATGGGTAACTTTCTTAGTTACCCGTGTAAAGGTCTTAACTGGGATTTTCGAAAGGCACCTTCACGGGTAGTGCCCTTCGAAACTCACGGCTAAGTCCCTAATGCATCCAGCTGCTATCCACTTTGCATCGGAGTGTGTTAGGGGCGTTCCGGGGCGGAGCGGGAATGGAAGAAGGGGCTACATGGGTAGCAGCAATTTTCGAAGCTACCCACTTCGCCCTTTGCTCCTTAAATATAGGCAAGGTTTTTCCTCACCTATCTTTAAGATACAGAGGCTATGCAGGTAGCATCGAAAATCGCTGCTACCCGTGTAGCCTCTATGGCTGCTGGGGTGCCCAGGCTAACCTGGATCTTCACTTTCGCGGGCACAGAAGTGAAAATCTGGGTTATGGGGGTCGGCGGGCAGGCTATGCACCGGCTCGGCGTGTAGCCTGCCCAACTCAATATCAGGCCCAATGTCTGAAGGCTCCTCAATATTATTCTCCATGTGTTGCGGGGATTGAAGCCTGCATGCTGCATTTTTTTTATTCGCTGAAAAATCCTTCGACCGTGTTGAATGAGAATACCTCTTTGCAGTTTTGGCCAGGTTTGGTCTGGGTAAACGGTATGTGGGGTGGGTGTGGGCACTATACGCGGTCCCTCAAGCTCAGGTAGTGGTGAATGGCCTCTGCTCGGATAATGTTTCGCTTCACAGGGGAACTCGACAGGGGTGCCCCCTCTCACTGTTGCTATTCGTGCTGGCGATTGAACCTCTAGCTTGTCTCTTCCGTTCAGCTAAGGATATTAGGCCTATCATTATAGATTCTATTTCTCATCATGTGTCTCTTTTTTTATGGAAGAGCCGGAGGTTTCATTAGTGGGTTTGGTGCGAGTGTTACAAGAGTTTGCTTCTGTCTCTGTGTTTAAGGTTAATTTAGAGTAATCAGAGATGTTGGCTCTGGGGAGCTCCCCAGTTTCTTTATTTAGGGATTGTCCGTTTTGGTTGGCTGCCACTCATGTGAAATATCTCGGGTTGAAGGTTTCTCCCAGAGGGAAACAGTTTTTTTCTCTGAAGTACTCCCCACTAGCTGAGAGGAACTACTTTGCTAGGGTGATCTTACCCTGGGCTGGCTGGGTCACGCTGCAGCACTAAAGCTTTTATATATGTTCGCACAGCTTCCCATTAGATTACCCGCTGCTTTCTTTGCAAAGTTAGAGAAATGTTTCAGTCAGTTTGTGTGGAAGGTGCCTAAAGCCAGGATTGGATGGAAGTGATTGGTGCAGTCCATCAAAGATGGGGGTCTGGGATTCCCTAGACTGTTGTTTTACTATAACGCTGCTGTCCTTCATGGCCTACAATATCACTTCACCCCAGATGTTCAGTGGGGTCCATGGATAGAAGCTAAATTTCACCCCTGTCAATCTTTGACCTCAAAGGTCGCGGAGGAGAGAAGGTGGAGGGCCATGCTCTCTTAGCCCCTATGATTCAAGTGATTGCATTGATGCGGCAGAGGGGAGGATTGCATGGGCCCCTTTTCCTAGATGCCAAGATAGCCAATTACTGCCGTTTCAGTGGGGCAGACTTTCATTCATTGCGGCATAGCTGGAGTATGAATGGAATTTTCTGTTTTAAAGATCTAATTGAGGGTGGCTCATTTATGAGCTTGGATCAGCTGGTTAGGCGAGGAGTAATTCATCTCCCCTTTTTCTAGTATTTCCAGCTATGCTTTTTTGTGCTTTGGGAGAAGTTCTAGTCGCAACTGCTTCTCCCCCTAACCAACTTGGAAAGGGTCTTATTTCAGGATGGTCAAGGTTGGAAAGGGATCTTAGCCAAATTTTATCGAGCCCTTCGAAACCTGAACTTTCCGGGCCTGGGAGTGCATGTTGCGGGGTGGCATGACCTTCTTGGGCAGGATATTACACTGACTGAGTGGCAGTCTATTCACTGTTAGTATTATCGCTGTGGTCCATAGTACTAAATGTTGGCAGACCCAGTTTAAGCTTTTAGAAAAGGCTTACGTAACAATGGCTCATATGCACATGCTGGGCATGCGGGAGACGGATTTGTGTTGACAGGGATGTGGATCTGCCAGCTCCTTCTATGATATGTGGTGGGAGTACCCAAGGGTTTGAGACTTCTGGCGACAGATAGTGGGCCTGATTAATACTATTTCAGACTGACCTTCTGGTTGAGCCAACTGCTTGTTTATTAAGTTACGGGGTTGAAAGTTTCAGTGCCACTGGGAGATGTGACAGCTTCGTGGCTCTGTTTCTTGTTGCTGCCCGGATGGTCCTTGCTCACCACTGGTGAGACAAGAAGGCGCCTGGGCTTATGGATTGGCAAATTTCTGTAAATGAGCTGATGAAGGACTAGAAAAGGGGACTGCTACTTCTGGAGAGAGATCTGCAATTGTGAGTATATACTTCTGGGAATTTTTCTGAAGGGACTTCTTTCGAATAAAGCTGATTAATCTGTGAACCCAGTGTATTTGTTAAATCAGTCAGGGCCTAGTGGCAGCAGTTTAAGTTTAAATTTAAAACACAGAAGAGAGCTTTCTGGTTAGATTTCATACCCAGCAGAGAGCTTGTAGTTTAAAAATACTCACTCAGGGCCTAGTATCAGCAAAGTACTTTTAGTTTAAACTTAACACACAGAAGAGAGCTTTCTGGTTAAATTTAGAACCCAGCAGAGAGCTTCTAGTTTAAATTTCTTAATAAGTAGAGCCTAGCAGCAGCAAAGAGCTTTAATTTAAATCAAATCAGAATATAACTTAGCATAAAAGGCAAAACAGGGTCAGTATTCTTTGAACAACAAATAAAGTCTTCTAGAGACCTTTACAAAGAGGCCTTCTACCTAGGGGGCCTGTGAAATTTTTTCAATAGGTGTTTACGCCAGGTGGCAGGTCAAAAGGCCATTTTGAAAAACTCCTCCTATCCAAGCAAGGACTGTTAATCACCCAGGAAGTTGGTCACAGCTTACCTCAGAAACACAGGACAGGGTACTGTGTAGCAGCCCTCTTTTAATAAGTGTTATTTCCTTCCCTCCCTCCCCAACACCCACCAACCCCTGGGATAATCGTAGCTTTATAGGTACTTACACATCTTAAAGGAAAGGAGGTACTCTCAGGTGCAGCTCGTTATCCAAATCAGTCATACGCTAAGGACCTGAGATAAATTAAGCTTCAGGTGAACAAAGTATATTAAACGTATTAGGTACAATTTTATTAGTATAAGTATCCATAGCAAACCTTAGTAAGTAAAGAACGTAAAGATCTAAACACAAGCTTAAAACTGAGATGCAGACAGAAGTCCAGCAGCAAGATGGGGGCTTTCCAATCTTTTGCATTGAGTGTCACATGTATGATTTTCTCCCAGTTGGTGAGAGGTCTTACGTGTGCACTAGGTACAAGGAGCTCTTTCCTCTCAGGGAACCAGTCCATTCTCTAGAGGCTAGAGTAGCAGACTTGGAAGACATAGGAAAGACAGAGAGGTATATAGACGAGAGCTACAGGGATATAGTCCTGAAGTCCCACCTCCAGTCTGGCAGCATCCCTGTTGCCATGGAGGAGAGAGGTCACGTGACAGGAGAGCATCACCCTGGTGTGGAAGGAAGTGATCCTGTAACTAGGACCTGTCCTCCAGGTGATGTAAAACCCTCTCGCACCGAGGAAGTTTCTCTAGAGCCATGTGCCCATGAGGGAAGGGTTAGGACAGTCGTTATAGTTGGTGATTCGATCATTAGGCATGTAGATAGCTGGGTGGCTGGTGGACGTGAGGATCGCCTGGTAACATGCCTGCCTGGTGCAAAGGTAGCGGACTTCACGCGCCACCTAGATAAGGTCTTAGATAGTGCTGGGTAGGAGTCTGCTATCTTGGTACATGTCGGTACCAATGACCTAGGAAAATGTGGTAGGGAGGTTCTGGAGGCTAAATTTAGGCTTTTAGGTAGGAAGTTGAAATCTAGAACTTCCAGGGTAGCGTTCTCCGAAATGCTTCCCATTCCACGCGCAAGACCCAAAAGGCAGGCAGAGCTCCGGAGTCGCAATGCGTGGATGAGACAATGGTGCAAGGATGAGGGGTTTGGATTTGTTAGGAACTGGGGAATATTCTGGGGAAAGGAGGGGCTCTTCCGAAGGGATTGCCTTCACCTTAAACGAGATGGAACCAGGCTGCTGGCATTAACCTTTAAAAAGGAGAAAGAGCAGCTTTTAATCTAGATAATAGGGGAAAGCTACCAGTCGCACAAGAGCGCATGGTTCGGAAGAATGTATCCTTGAAGGATACTACCAAAAGTAGAGAGGTTCCAAAAAAGAGTAAAGTAACCCAAATGCCCTCGAGTATGGAGCAGACAGAGCTTAAAGATCCCAAATTATCCATGCCTACCAATAGCCAAATTAATATGAATAAAATACAGTCTCTAAAATGCTTGTATGCAAATGCTAGAAGTCTAAAAAATAAGATGGGAGAGTTAGAATATATAGCACTAAATGAGAGGTTAGATATGTTTGGAATCTCAGAGACATGGTGGAAGGAGGACAACCAGTGGAAAACTGTGATACCTGGGTACAAACTATATCGTAATGATAGAGCTGATCAAATTGGTGGAGGGGTTGCGCTCTATGTTAGAGAGGGCATTGAGTCAGAAAGGATTAAAGTTTTGCAGGAAGCAGAATTTGCTGTAGAATCTCTATGGATTGAAATTCCATGTAAAAAGGGGAAGGCGATGGCAGTTGGGGTGTACTATCGACCGCCTGGCCAGAATGAACAAATGGATGATGATATGCTCAAAGAAATCAGGGAAGCTAACAAAAGTTACAGCACAGTAATAATAATGGGTGATTTCAATTACCCTGGTATCGACTGGGTCAGTGTCACAGCAGGACATGCTAGGGAGATAAAGTTCCTAGATGAAATAAATGACTGCTTCTTGGAGCAGCTGGTTCATGAACCGACCAGAGGGGAAGCCATATTGGACCTAGTCCTTAGTGGAACACCAGATCTGGTGCAAGAGATAAGGGTGTTGGGGCCACTTGGCAATAGTGATCATAGCACGATCGCGTTTGATTTAATTAGTGGAGGAGGGATAGTAAGGAAATCCACAGTACTACCTTTTAACTTTCGAAAGGAAGACTATGATAAAATGAGGAAAATAGTTAAGAAAAAACTAAAAGGAGCAGTTGCAAAGGTTAAAGACTTACATCACGCTTGGGTGTTGTTGAAAAATACTATCTTGGAAGCCCAGACCAGCTGTATTCCACACTTTAAGAAAAGTGGAAGGAAGTCCAAAAAACTGCCAGTATGGTTTAAAGGTGAGGTCAGAGAGGCTGTTGTTGCCAAAAAAGCATCTTTCAGGAAATGGAAAAAAAGAGCCAAATGACGAAACCTGGAAACAGCGCAAGCACTGGCAAGTTAAATGCAAGGCATTGATAAGGCAGGCAAAGGGAGAATTTGAGAAGAAGCTTGCTGCGGAAAGAAAAACACGTAATAAAGACTTTTTCAAGTACATTCGTAGCAAAAAACCTGTGAGAGAGTCAGTTGGTCCATTAGATGATAGCAGGTTTAAAGGGGCACTAAGAGGCGACAAGGCGATAGCGGAGAGACTGAATGAATTCTTTGCTTCGGTCTTTACTGAGGAAGATGTAGGGATGTTACCCATGACTGAAGTGGTATTTAAAGGTGCGGAAGAATTGAAGGAAATATCGATACATCGGGAAGATGTATTACAACTGTTAGATAAACTGAAGAGTAGCAAATCACCTGGGCCGGATGATATGCATCCAAGGATGTTGAAAGAACTAAAATATGAGATTGCAGACTTGCTATTAGTAATCTGTGAACTATCATTAAAATCATCTGTAATACTTGAAGATTGGAGGATGGCGAACATAACACCAATTTTTAAAAAGGCTTCCAGGGGTGATCCAGGAAACTACAGACCGGTGAGCCTGACGTCAGTACCGGGAAAAATGGTAGAAACCATCTTAAAGAACAAAATTGCTGAACATGTAGATAGTCATGGCTTAATGGGAGACAGCCAACATGGCTTTAGACAAGGAAGATCTTGTCTTACTAATCTGTTATGTTTTTATGAAGGTGTGAATAAACAGGTAGACAAAGGTGAGTCGGTTTATATAATGTATTTGGACTTTCAGAAAGCCTTTGACAAGGTCCCTCATCAGAGACTTTTGGCAAAACCTAAGAGTCATGGGATAGGAGGCAGTGTACTATTGTGGATCAGGAACTGGTTAAAAGATAGATAGCAGAGAGTAGGGCTAAATGGCCAATTTTCCCAATAGAGAAAGGTGAATAGTGGTGTACCCCAGGGATCTGTGCTGGGTCCGCTGATTTTTGACATATTCATAAATGACCTGGGAGAGGGAATAACGAGTGAGGTTATCAGATTTGCAGATGACATAAAACTATTTAAAGTTGTTAAAATCCTAGAGGATTGTGGAAAATTGCAAGAGGATCTTGATAAATTGGAAGACTGGGCATCTAAATGGCATATGAAATCTAATGTGGACAAGTGCAAAGTTATGCACCTAGGGAAGAACAACTCAAACTATGGTTACACGATGCAAGGTTCCGCATTAGGAACCACCACCCAGGAAAAAGATTTAGGCGTCATTGTGGATAACATGTTAAAACCCTCTGCCCAGTGTGCAGCGGCGGCCAAGAGAGCAAATAGAATGCTAGGTATCATAAGGAAAGGAATGGAAAATAAAACAAAGGATATTATAATGCCTCTATATCATTCCATGGTGAGACCGCACCTTGAATATTGTGTGCAGTTTTGTTCGCCGTATCTTTAAAAGGATATAGCGTTATTAGAAAAGGTTCAGGGAAGATCCACCAAAATGGTAAAGGGGATGGAAAGATACCCCTATGAAGAAAGGCTAAAAAGGTGAGGGCTCTTTAACCTGGAAAAGAGACGGGTGAGGGGAGATATGATAGAAGTATATTTATTAATGAACGGAGTGGAACGGGTAAACGTAGATCGATTGTTTACGTTATCAGAATATAGGAAGACTAGGATATAGGAATATCCTATACGTTATAGGAATATAGGAAGGACATGCAATGAAGCTACAGGGTAAACTATTTAAGACTAATAAAATATTTTTTCACTCAACGTGTAATCAAACTCTGGAATTTGTTACCGGAGGATGTAGTAAAGGCTGTTAATGTAGCAGTGTTTAAAAAAGGTTTGGACAAGTTCCTGGAGGAAAGGTCCATAAACCATTATTAAGAAGGGACCCAGGATATCAATGTTTGACCCAATACAAGCATTGTGGAACCTGTGTCTTTTGGGGAAACTGCTAGGTACTGTGGTGGCGAGGCCACGGAGGAGCAGGAGGAAAGGGAGAAAAAACAGGCATTTTCCCCTAAAAATGCAGTTAGCTCCAGGACGTCAGGGGTTAAAACTTCAGAGTTAGAAAAAAACTCCCTGCACAGAGTCAGTGGTAGAAAGACACGCCCTAGCTCTATGGCAACCAGCATTGATAATGAGGAACAGCTGGGGGTGGAGCTAGGAAAGGAAAGGGGGATTCACCAATATAAGGTGGAGGAAATTAGAGACAAGAGGAGCCTGGGAGACAGGAGGAGCCAGGGAAGCCTGAGGAGCGAGAGGAGAGGAGGAGCAACCAGAGCCACAGGAGAAGCAGGAAGTGACGAGGCAAGCCGAGAAGGCATTGCAAGTGGCTAGCATTGCTGGCACATGGAGCCTAGGCAGCCTAGGAGGCAGGAACAGGAGGAACACGAGGCAAGGCCTGTTTGCAGAGTAAGGCAAGAGCCCAAGGAGTCCTGCAAGAGGTATGGAAGTAATCCTGTGAGAGGGAAAGCTTATGCGAGAGCCGCCCGACGCTATGGAAATGGCCGAGAGTTGTCTCCACCTGAGTGTATGGAAATTGAGCCCGTGGCACTAAACTCTGAGGAGAGTTTGTTTCCCCACAGCAAGGTGAGCACTTTAAAAGCTTCTCCTAGTTCCCTGAGAGATAAGAAGTCTCCTAATTCTCTCAAGAGTCCCCAGCAGAGAGAAGAAGCAATTTGGCAGAAAGTTTTAAAGGTTTTAGAAAGATTAAAGCCTGTTACTTCTGACCCAAAGTCTGACCATTTACCCTCTGATTCTGAAGGGGAAAGTATGGATTTGGGAGAATCTGTGTTGGAAGATTTATCTTCAGATCAGGAGATGGATTGTTCTTTAGTCTATGCCCAAACTGACAAGCCATAAGGTTTTAAAAAGTGAAGAAATCTAGAGGCTTGGATTTCAGTTGAGCTGTGCTGAGAAGATTATGCTAATGAGCTGCTGAGCTCCGTGGTTTGTTTCAGACTTGTTAAAAGACTGTGTTACAAGTGAATGCCAGAGTTGTTAACTCAGCCTCTAAGAAACATTTGTGAAGGGAAGAAGAATAGCTGCAGTAAAAAGTACCATTGGTTTAACTAACTTAAAGAATGTAAAGTTTGTAACCAACCTGGAAGCTGTTTGGCTTAAAGAGTACTGGCTATTTTCTACCTGAAGATACACTGATTGTCTAGTATTGTATATAAGCTGAATGAAGAAGCAAGTTTTTGTTTTTGTTTCACTGGAGAAAACATCCACCAATTTTTATGTTATGATATTTTTTTGAACTGCCAAGTTCATTTTGCCTGGAGAATAAATAAATAAAAATCCTGTGTGCCTTGAAAAACAAAACCTCTCGGCTGAATTACTGTTCACAACTACTTTGCATAGAGGCTAAACAAGGGACATACAAATAAATAAGTTCCGCCTCCTACCACTAGGCTACCGCCTGGCCACTAGGGGGCGCGACAGTACATATGACCTAGATTGGCCACTATTGGAAACAGGATACTGGGCTTGATGGACCTTGGTCTGACCCAGTATGGCATATCTTATGTTCTTATGATAAACTCTCTTCAATTCTTAAGGGGCAGGAAGTCCGCTTTGATCGCTTATGGGGCCGTAATGCTCATTGGATTGCTGCTCAGTTCAATGCTAATGGATGACCTTGGTGGTGGTATCTAATCTCATCTAAGTCTCTTTTCTGGCTGGGTCTTTTCTATGGTTGGGGACGCTTAGATGTCACTGAGGGCCTTTTGATACCCTCATAGACTGCATAGTTCCTCTCTTCCTCCCTTCTTCCTCTTCCTTTCCTTCTCTCCTTACGTCCAAAGATGTGCCACCTTGTTTTGCTTGACTATTATTTATTTACCTGTCATCTTTCTTTCTCCTTCTTTTTTGTTATCATTGCCCGATATGACCCACTGGTCACTCCTTACTCATCTTTATCTACTTGTTTATTTGTTTTATTATCACTTTCATCTATGATATCTAAGCTCCTTTGTGGGTATTGACTTCTACAGGGTTTACGGTTGTACAAATCTGTTAGGCTGATTTGAGATGTTGTATATGGTTGACCATAACCTTTATGATATTACTTGTTATTGATCTCTGTTGTATGTTCTCAACCCTGTATAATGTACCTTATCGTACTTTATTTGCTGTAGTTTGTGATTGCTAATGATGACTTGTATTTAAGGTATGCCTGGTTGGTACATGTTTGTTTCCTCACATATATAAATAGACAAAGTTACAAAATAAAGAAAAGAAAATTCTTTTTTACTACCTTGTTTTCTGGCCATTTTTATTTTTATAATCATTTGGGTGTGGGTTCTGCTTTTCTGTCTTCTCTTAGCTCTTTTTTCCAGGGTCACCTGTTCACTTGCCATTTCTTTTTCTCCAGTCTTCACCATCATCACCTATATCAATCTATAACACTAATCTTTCTTTTCAGTTTTCTTCCTTCTCCATTTACCATTTAGTTGTCAGTCTTCTGCTGTTTACTGCATTAACTCACAGCTTTCCATCACTTTTCTTCATCCATCCCTCCCATTCCCAAGCCTCTTATTGCCAATCCTTTACCATCTCTCCTGTATCCAGCATCTTCCCCTTCTTTCTCACCTTCCCTATCTGTCTCTCTCTCTCTCTCTCTGCCATGTTCATTAGCTCCTTTCTGCTTCCCTAGTCTCCCCAACATATGTCCAGCATCTCTTCTGTTTCCCTTGTTCCTACCCCCTTACCAATATTTTTTTTTCTCTCTAGCCCTACCCTTAATGTTTAGTCTCACCAGTTGTACCCTCCATGTCCACCATCTCTTCTCTCACACATCCCCTATACCCCCCCCATTGTCAAACATCTCTTGTCTATCCCCCTCCTTCCCATTCCAGCATCTTCTCTATTTTATGTGTAAATCTGTTTTTATTAAAGAACACAGGTAACAGCTCCAACATACAATCAATCATCTCACATAAAAATCAAACAACAGAGGGGCATCAGTATACATGACACACAAATATATTTCAACCCACCCCATCTCCCCCCCCCCTTCCCCCAGTTATCTAAGCTTATAATCCCAACACCCATGGAGCCCACCCCTCAATACCAATGACGCACGGGCGGGGGGTACTCTTACACCCGCCAGTGCGTACAAGAAAAAGGAGAGACCGCCCCAGAGGGACAGCACCATGAACGATCTCAGCAACCAGCCAACTGAGCTTCCCTCCCCCCCCACCCCTCCCCCTCCCCCCCATCCTCCCTCCGCCCCCCCACCCTCCCTCCACACCAGGCAACCGAGGAAATCATCAGCTCAACACATTAAGGATTCGGCTCCGCTCTCGCGGGGTCAAAGTGTCTAAATAAGGACCCCACTCCCCCAAGAATCGGGCAGCGGTAATAGTCCTATGTTTGGCCCCCTGCTGTTCCAACAAGAGCAACCTATGCACCTCTCTTTTCCACTGGCTCATAGTGGGGCCACAGGGGAGTAGCCAATTCAACAGAACAACTCTCCGAGCTACTAGTAAAACCTTACTAACCCAACACTTCAGGGCTCCCCCCAGTCCAACCATCCTCCCGACCAGTCCCAGCACCAATACCCGTGGATCCCAAGGGATAAAACAACCCAGAACCTTAGCAAGCCAACCCACAAGGCCCTTCCAGAATCGAACTATCTTCGAGCATTGCCACCACATGTGCCCCAAATCGGCTCGGCCCTCTCCACAACGGGGACAGCTAGCCAGAGCCCCACAACCAGCGCGATACGCTCGATAGGGAGCAAAATGGCAGCGTCGCAGAATCCGATATTGCAAATCCCGAAACTCTGCCGTCTTAAGACGGCGCGGAATCTCCGCTAGCAGTGCCCGCAGATCATCCCCCCTAAGTTCCACCCCCAGGTCGTGTGCCCATGCCTCCGCCAGGGTCCGTTCTCCCGGGAACCCTTTAAGAGAGAGATATTCCTTATGCAGGGTGGAAACCCGAGCCTGAGGTGTACTCCCGGCGTATAATAATTCCTCAAATCGAGAGCAGATAGTAGGTCGAAGATCTCCACCAGCCAAGCTACGAAGGTAGCTGCGGAGTTGCATATAGGGGAACCAGTCACGAAAGACCAGACCATAGTTAATCCGAAGTTCAGAGAACTCCCGCGCTTCACCCCGTTCATTCACAACTTGCTCGAGGGCCACGATTCCTTTATCCTCCCAGCCCCGAAAGGCCCCTCCCACCAGCCCCGGTTCAAAGGCCCCATTCCCCACCAGGGGCAAAAAAGGGGACGTCCCAGGATTCCAGGAATACAGAGAACACACTCGACGCCAGACCCTCCGCATAACTCTGAAGACGGGATGTCCCCCAATCAGGGGGAGTAATTTGGCCGCTGGTGCATGCAGGACGTAACGTAAAGCCAGGGGTTTCGCCACCTCTTGCTCATAGACCAGGGGTGTATAATCCGTCGTGGTCGCCAACCAGTCACGCAGATTCCTCAATAGACAGGCAATGTTATAACTCCGTAGATCGGGGGCTCCTATCCCCCCACCCCCCCATGGCCGCTGTAGGGTCTTAAGACTCAGCCGAGGTCTCTTCCCTCTCCAGTAAAAACAATTTAAACACTTTTCCACTTTGGTTATCTCTTTAACCGACAGCAATATTGGCAGATTCTGCAACACGTACAACCACTTAGGGAAGACAACCATCTTGTATAAGGCCACACGAGCACTCAAAGAAAGCGGGAGATCACGCCAAGCAAACAAACGTTCCGCCGTCTGCGACCGCAAAGCCCCCAAGTTAACCTCATGTAGTTGGGAGACATCCGCAGTTAAATATAACCCCAAATAGTGTAATTGTGTTCCCGCCCACTTTAAAGGAAAATTTTCCCAGGCTCCAGACAAAGACTGCCGCAGGTCCAAAGCCTCAGATTTATCCAAGTTCAACTTCAGACCCGAAAACTGCCCAAACTCAGCAACCACCCGCAGCAAGACTGGTAGGGTCTGCCGCGGGGACCCCAGGTACACTAAAAGATCATCGGCAAAAGCCGAAATGCGGAATTCCTGCGCGCCCACCCGTGCTCCCAGCAAACCCTTATGTGTCCGAATGCGCTCCAGGAGAGGTTCCAAGGTCAAAACAAAGAGGAGTGGGGACAGGGGACATCCCTGCCGTGTCCCCCTCCGAATTGGGAAATCCTGGGTAAGAGAACCATTAACCAGAATCCGCCCCCGCGGATCCGAATACAAAAGTTTAACCACGTCCAGGAAAAAGCCCCCGATCCCCATCTCCTCTAGCAAACGATACATATAGGACCAGGCCACACGATCGAACGCTTTTTCAGCGTCAGAACTAATTAGTAATGCCGACTCCCCGGCCTCTGCAGACATATATAAAGACGAAACAATCCTGCGCAAATTCTTTACCGCATGTCTACCCCGTACAAACCCCACTTGGTCCTCCTTGATCAAGTGGGGGAGACACTCCGCCAATCTATTAGCCAGGATCTTGGCCAGAAGTTTAATATCCACATTTAAAAGGGAGATCGGTCGATACGATTCTGGCAATAACCCATCCCTACCTGGCTTAGGAATCAAAGTGATCACCGCACTATTTTTCTCATAAGGGAAAACCTGTCGTTCAACAAGATCGGAAAAGTAACATCTCAGTGGCCTAACCACCCGATCTCCTAACGTTTTATAGAATTCACCCCGGTATCCATCGGGTCCCGGTGCTCTACAGGAACGTAACGTTTTCACGGCCCCTCGGACCTCCTCATCTGTGAGTGGGCCATTAAGAGATGCACTCTCCTCCAAGGAAAGACTAGACAACCCAACCTTGGCAAGGAACGTTTCAGCTTGCAATCCGGCCTCAGCATCTGCACTATACAGGGCCTGGTAATATTCACGAAACCGGTTTTCAATGTTAGTCTGTCCAGTCTGAATCGCTCCCCGATTGTCCCGTAAAGCCCCGATAGTGGTTTGCCCACGGTTGGACTTTACCAGACGAGCCAACAGCCGCCCCGCCCGACTACCATAACGATACAACTGATACCTATAGTAAAGTAGGTTTTGCTGCGCACGGTCCTGCAGCAGCGCGTTCACTTCCTGTTGTAATCGATTATATTCCAACTTCTGGGAAGGCGTGGGGTGGCGTAACAGTGTCCTACGGGCCTGACACAACTGGCTTTCTAGTCCAATCAAGCGAGACGCATAAATTTTCCTCTGCCGTGCCCCATATGCAATGATCCGACCACGTAATACCGCCTTGGCAGTTTCCCAGAAAAGAACAGGGTCGGTCTGATGTTGCCCATTAAATTCCTCAAATTCGTCCCACTGCGAGCGCAAAAAGGCTTCAAAATGTGTACCTCGAGTGTAACTAAGCGGATAACGCCACCCAGAGCCAGTGCCACCGCCAGGCCCCTCCCAACGCACATCTAACCGAACAAAGGCATGGTCGGATACAATCACTGGTCCAATCTCTGCCCGGGTTATTTTTGTAAACAGGTCGCGCGATCCCAAGAAATAATCTATCTGAGATCCCGTGTCATGAGCACGCGAGACATGGGTGTAGTCTCTGTCCAGCGGGTGTAATACCCGCCAGTAATCCACGAGATTAAAGGTCTCGCAAACTCCCCGAATCCATTGAGTCTTCCTATCCCTGGTTAATCCACGAGTCCCGGAACGGTCCATTGTGTCATCTAAGACACAATTAAAATCCCCTCCCATTATGAAGGGCGTTGGGCCCAAGGTACTCAGACTATTAGCTAGCCGGGCAGTAAAGCGTGCATCATAGATGGTAGGAGCGTAAATATTCACTAAGCCCAATTTAACCCCTTTAAAGGTCCCCACCAGTAGTACGAACCGCCCGTCCGGATCACATGTGGTGTGCTCGACTTGCATAGCCACCCCCCGCCTAATGAGGATCGCCACTCCTGCCTTTTTCCCCCCTGAGGAGGCCCCATATACTTTCCCAACCCACCCCCCTGCAAGTTTTTCATGTTCCTGGGGACTCTGATGCGTTTCCTGTATAAAGGCCACATCTGCCTGTTGGTCTCGGAGAGTTTTTAGGACTTTAGAACGTTTTATCGGTGAACCTATACCACACACATTCCACGACACCAATCGCAAGCCCTCACCCATGATCATCTACAACCTCTCGTGCCTTACTCTGAAAGAGAAGCACATACCAATAAGAAGAGAGCTCCCCCAGCCTAGAGCTCCCCTCCGCACCTTCCCAGTCACCCCTTGGCCATTGTCTATAGGTACCCCGTCCCTGCAAAATCCCATTTCCCAATTCGTGCTCTTCTAAGGAACCCGGCATGTATTCCCAAACCACCCCAACCCCACATTCAGACCCCCTTTCACATGCAGCTCCCCCCATTCCCTCCTCCCAACCCCTCCCGCCCGCCCCCCACATTCACTCCCATGCAAACATCCCCCCTCCTTCCCCCCCCAAGCTTCTGCCCTCCCAACTCCCCCGAAACCTCCAACTATCTCCTCTTGGACCCGTTGCGCCAGGCCGGAGCTCCACACCCGGACGCAACAGGGCTGTCCCTTTTCGCCCCACGCAGAGAAGCCACACAGCCGACCTAAGGTCCCAGGTCTGCAACGGCCAACCACCTAAGGGCAGGAGGGATCACAGGTGAGCAGTCCATACCTAGATTAAAACCCAAAGTCCTCTCCATCACCCCCCCGCCCCATCCCGCAGGTTACACCTTCTCCCCAAAATCTCCCCCCTCCCCTACCATATATCCCAGGACCCCCCTCCCTCCCCAAATCTCCAAAACAGAGGAGCAATATCGCACAGTAACAGTAAAACTTAAACATTCAACAGACCCCAGGACCGCACCCTCCTTCCCAGACTCGAAAACAAATGGGAACCCAGGATAACGCATTGTGTTGTAGACAATTAAACTAAAGTAGGAGGGCAGAACAGTCCCCTGCAAAGTCCCGTTGTATTCCAGTCTCAATAGGGGACCCCAGCTGCCAAGCCCCCTCGCTTCACCATTAAAGTCATACCAGGCCAACAGTTCCCGCATCAGGGCACCCGGTCACGCACTGTGGAGGAGTCCTCCGTAGTACTAGGAAGGCCCGCCAAAAAACTTTGTGCTGCCACTGCCGTCTGGAATACGTGGGTCTTCCCAGCCTGTGTCACGCGGAGAATCGCTGGAAACGCCAGTGTGAAACGGAGTCCCCGCTGGTAAAGAGCTGCACATATCGGGGAGAAGGTTTTACGTTGTGCCGCCACATTCGCGGAGTAGTCCTGGAATAAGAGCACTCGTTGATTATCCAAGTGTAGATCACGCTTCTGCCGGAATGCCTGTAATAGCTGCCATTTATGTTGGAAGTTCAGAATCCGTGCAAGGATTACTCTGGGCTTCTGCCGATGTTCAGTGCGGGGCCCCAGTCTGTGCACCCGCTCCACACGCAGTTGTCCCACGAGGCCCTCTAAGCCCAACTCCTTAGGCAGCCATGACTCCACCAACGAAATCAGCATGGCCTCGGTATGCGTTTCCGGGACCCCCACTATGCGCAAATTGTTGCGCCTGGATCTATTCTCCAGATCATCAACTTTTTCCACTAAAGCATCCAGCTGCTTGCGCATGAGGTCGGCTCCACGAGTTCGCTGGCCCTCCTCCTCCTCCAGGGCCGACACACGATGTTCTACCTCATCCAGTCTCTGGCTGTATTGAGTAAGCGATTCTCCCATCGTTTCGAGCCTACTCAGGATGAGGTCGAATTTGGGCTCCAAAATTTTTGCCACCTCCCGGGCGAGTTCCTCTGCCCCCGAATCGGAGCTTTCACCCCCTGGTGATCGATGCTGTGCCGGGCTGGTAGCAGGGCCCGCCGCCAAGGAGGCCCCGGATTTCGGCGGCTTCTCACGTTCCCGGCGCGTCGGAGGTGGCATCGGAGAGTCCAAAATTGCGGGAACACACCACTATTCCTCCCTTAAAGATCTTATAAATTTACCGACCTACTTTAGCGGGGCAAACTCACTAAATTGACCGTTTATTAACGGGACAGCCCTGGAGCGAGCAGATCAGCGTCCTACTCACTCATGCGTCACCGGAAGCTCTCTTCTCTATTTTAATACTTTCCTTCATGACTTGTATTTCCGTAGTCCTCCCCTCCCATATCCAGTATCTCATCTGTTTCCCAAGTTCCTCTACAAAGGCCATCATTTCCTCTGTCTCACCAGTCACCTTCCTATCCATATCTAGCATCTCCTGTCTCCATGTCCATAACCCCCCTCCCCATGTCAAGCATCTCCTATCCATCTCCCTCCGTTACCTGTCCAGCATCACCTCAGTCTTCCTATGTCTCCCCCCCGTGCCCAATATCACCCCTTTGTCTTCCTATGTCCCCCTATGTTCAGCATCTGCCCCTCTGTCACCCAATATCTCCCTCCACATGTCCAGCATCTCCTCAGTCTCCCTCTCTGACCCATCCTTTCTGAAACATACTTGTGATGGCCACATGTTGAGTTTGGGGCAGAGGTGAATCGGACATGTCCTGGAGACCACCTCACATCAAATGCAAGGTCTAACAAAGGTAGTACAGGCACGGAGCTTTTCTGCTACAATGCACTTATGCCTCTAAGTCCTGCCAGCCCTCCTTGTCCCACCTCCTCTGACCGACAAGTATGTGTCAGAGAGGGCGGGACAGGGGGGCCAGCAGGGTCTTAGAGGCATACGCATGCCTCTAAGACTCTGCCTGTTTTCCTTGTCCTGTCTTCTATAACGCATGTTAGAGAGGGTGGGACAGGGAGGGTTGGCAGGGTCTTAGAGGCAGATGCATGCTTTTATCAGAAAGGCCCTGAGCTAGTACTACTTTTGTTACCGGTGGGCTGGATTTGACAGGATAAGGCCTCCCAAAAGCGCGATTTACCCCGTCCCGAACCCAACATGTGGCCACAACCGCAAATGACGATTTTGCGACCCCATTTGGGGTTGTGACCCACAGTTTGTGAAACACTGCTGTAGAGTAACCAAAGAGACAGGAGGAGGTAAGTAGACCAGTAGAACAAAGAAAGGTTGCTCCAAAAGAGAGTGGAGGGACACATGAGAATCAAGGCAAATGACGGTATAGTTTTATTTATTTTATTTATCTATTTTAAAAAATTATATTCCGCACACTAATATGGCAGATTACAAAAGCACATGCATAATTTTAAAGTAAAATAACAGTAATATTAAACATAAAATACATAAATCACAAAATAACATACAGTAAGACAAAAACATTAAATTAAAATTAAACATAAAATACTTAAGTCCCAGTATAATGTACAACAGGACATCAATTAATATGTAGTTATCAACATAATATAGAAAATGCTTGTTTGAAAAAGCGGGCTTTCAACTGCCATCTAAATAATAGCAATTTTGAAATCTTGCGTAAATTTTCAGGTAACGCATTCCATTAAACAGGAGCAAAGTAAGAAAAAATTATATTCCGCAAAGTTTGATAATGAATTTCTTTAAAATTTGGAACTACCAACAGATTAGCATCCTGGGATTGCAGCAACCTCCAAGGACAATACAATCTCAATACAGACTAGTTGGAGCAAGCTGATTAATACATTTGAAGGCAACCATCAAAACGTTAAACTGTATACGATATTTTATTGAATGTCAACTGAGTGATTATTCCCAGTAATAAGATGAGTGGCAAAATTTTGCACAGACCGCAAAGTACAAAGTACCTCAACTGGTAAGCCCAAAAAAAGACTATTACAATAGTCGAATGAAGAGAATACCACCATTTGAATAACTGTACAAAGATTATCAGTAGTGAGATATGGCCTTAGACGTTTCAAAAATGCAATTTATAATAAGCTGCCTTCACCAATTTCTGGACATGAGACCGTAGGTGCAATGAAGTTTCCAGCATTATTCCTAAATTACGGCTTGATAAGCATAGACTTTTGTTGTTTATCAAGTATATGAAGTGCTTCCAAAAACTTCTTAGAGAGAAATACAATTTCAGCCTTTGATATATTAAAAGCTAATCTATTGTGAAACATCCATTCATGGATGACATCAATATAACATGTAACTTCTTTAAAGGAGTCATCAATAGATGATACCGGAATTAAGAACTGAACATCATCTGCATATATCCAGTAATCTAAACCTAAAATACCAAAGACATCACACAAGGGAGCAATGTAAATGTTAATTGGCATGGCAGAAAGAGCAGATCCTTGAGGCACCCCAGCACTCACATTAGTCCAAGAGGATGTACCATGCATAGATTTAACTTGTACTGTCCTATCTTTTAAAAAAGATCTGAACTAGGTTGAAGAGAAAAGTAAAGCGAGACCACTGCCACGTTGCTAGAGGCTCTTCAAATAGTTATAGCCAGGAGGGCATGATTGGAGGAGATAGGCAAGGTCGGAGTCAGTTAAACATGTCTCTGTTAGGCAGAAGAGATCCAGAGAGGAGGAAACAAGCAAGTCTGATATTAACTGAAAATTGCGCTTGATGGAACAAACATTTAGGAGGCCTATAGAGAGACCACACATGGGAAGGATAGGAGAGATAGAAGAGGAGGTAAGGGGAGAAGAGACAACAACAGAAAGTAAGCCCCTTAATCTAGGGGAAGCTTATCGATGAGAAGGCGACGGGTGATACCCCCAGTGCACGGGAATGGGCAAAGGGTGCTTCACAGCCATGTAAGGCATAGAGAAGCAAGCAAGGAGGGTAGAAAGAAGAACTGAAGTGCAAAGAGGCAGCACGATTAAGGGGAGCTGACGAAGATGAGAAGGGCGCACAAAGGAGCACACCAAGGAGCATGACATGCTCCTTTGTTGTGTTCCTTCGGCGTGCGCTACAGTGCATGTTGCGGCTCACGCCACAAAGAAGTAAAAGCACTTATAAAGTAAAAAGAAGTAGAAGATGTCACTTCCTACTGAGTTAAATGGGCGGATCTAGGGCAGCCATGCTTGTGGCCGTGAATCAACACAGGGGACCGGAAGCAGCAGCAGCCAATGGGAGAGCACCGAGTTCAATGGGCGGAATTATGGCGCCCTCATTTGCGGCCGCAAATCAACACAGAGTCCCAACCTTTTTGGGAGCTTGACAGGTACTTGTGATCTGGATCGGCCGTTGATGGAAACAGGATACTGAGCTTGATGGACCTTTGGTCTGACCCAGTATGGCATATCTTATGTCCTTATGAAAATTGGAGATTTTATTATAAAGATGTTTGGGAAAGGTGGAGGGGCCAGGAATAAGGCATTATGATTATGGTAGGATGAGATGAGGAAGGTATTCTTGAGATACTGGAATAAAGAGAGGGATGACCTTATTGTGGGTTTCTATTTAGATTGTGTGTGCATCTTTTGGAAACCTGGGTTGGTTAGAGCAAATGTGCAACAGATGCCTCCATTTCTGATGTTCTACCATCCTCTGAAGGTCCCTCCTATTCTTAAAATAGAGATTGATGAATTTGCTTTCAGTTGTAGTGTAAAATCTTCCCTGGGTCTTTCCCAGTTGTTGCTATATCAATGAGGAGATTCATGTAGGCTATCTTTATATTCCTGCCACACCCATGTCAGAAAGGGATAACCCCTGTTACTATGGGGGGAGGGACGGGAGGGGGGGGGGGCCTCTGCAAAATTTTGCATGGTGGCCCAAAATTTGAATTTATGCCACTGGGTTCAAGTGAGCCTGCTTCTTGCTAATAAGCCTGGAAACTGAGTGTGGAGGATAGATCCAGTTTAGAACCAAACCCTTGAGTTCTGCCAGTTTTTGTGAAAAACTTTGCTAGAGCATGAGGAGGAAAGCCAGATTGGTGATGTGGGCCCTGTGATATACTGGGAGGCTGCAAAGGCTGTGTTAAGGGTTAGGATCATTGGCTATATAAAGAAACAGACCCTACAAAACTGGGAGCTGCTGTTAGGGTGGTTGCAGTACTTGCAACATAGGCGGTGTGACAATGCAGAGGCTCAGAAAGAGAAGAAAAAGGGTTTAAAACACCTTCTGTCACCTCATATGTTTACGGATACAGGACAGGAAGGGGTTAAGATTTCAGCACATGAACCTTCTCTGCAAAGAAGAGCAGGGAAAGAACCACACCCTAGCTCTAGGCTAACCCAGAGACCTAGCCAAAGAGGGAGGTGGGCGGAGTCAGACCGGATTGGGCCCCCCTGCACTCATAACCAGGAAGCAGCAGTTAGTAGAAGGGGAGAAAGGAGGAGGAAAGGAGTTACAAGGACCGGAGGTGGAGTTGAAAGGAGAGTTCCTGTGGGTGGTCCAGGAAGAGACCCAGGCAGAGCTCAGCTCCAAGGGAGAGTGGACCCTGGAAGGGACCCCGAGCCAGACTCAGGATCCTTGGACATAGACTTGGAGTCAGTGGAGTTCCCCAGAGTTAAAAGCTGCCAGAACCAGGTCAGAGCAAAACCTTTTGAACCTTGTAAAGTAGATAGCTCTGAAGTAAGCCAGTCTCGAGAGAGTGGTAATAGAGTGCTTTCTAGGAGGAACAGGCCTGAACCAAGTTTTGAAAGGAAACCTGGAATTACCAGAGAGAAGTTGGGCTGTAGGAGAGTCCCTATTGAGAAACTGCAAGCATTTCCCTTATACAGACAGCGTGACCAGAGCACTAGCTCAGAAGGTAGCACACCTGCCTATCAGCAAAAGACTAATTGGCAGCTACTGGGCAGAGAACTAGGAACAGATCCTGAGGACCAGGCTGTGCTGAGGGATCTCATAAGGCAGTACCAGAAGAGACATATCCCTCCCAACCAGAGGCAAATACCTAGGCAAGGCAAGGAGGAAATAAACCCCTTTTATGAGGTGTTAAGAGGTGCTGATAAACCCAAAGCCTTGCAAGTGCCCAGAAGACAGAGAGTAAATGGAAACAGCTTCAGGCTATAATTAAGGAATTAAAGTCTGAAGGCTTATATGTTCCCCAGGATAAAGGGATCTCAGAGAGGCTGGAAGAACCAATGGAGTTAGGGGCTCCCTTATCCAGTAACAGTGATTCTGAGATGGAATGTGGAATGTGTATGAAAGAGTAAGGATCTATAATTTATCCAGGTTCTATGACTGAGTGCTGTGAAGCCCAAATCGAGATTCTTAGAGTTTGCACAAAGAAACAACAGCGTTCTGCTGGGTGCAATGACTCAAAGCTTCATACCTTGCAGCTGTGTATGAAAGGCAACGTAAGGAAGTGTTCCTGCACAAGAAGCCTGTTATCAAGAGGCCAAGAGAGTGTGGAGATTGCCATTTTATTTAAAGCTGTTAAAGCAAGATATGAATATTAGAAAGAAAATACAACAGCTAGAAGTTTCCTTTATGGAGAGCTGATACTTGGAAATCATTGCTAGCGTTCTGGAAATGTTGTTGTATTGATAAAGCTGGAAGAAGCCTAAAAGCATTTAAGTTTGTTACCTGTCCCTGAGAAGAATCAGGAGAACTGACTTTATACTTGGACTTTCATTTGGTACAAAAAGTTACCACTTTACTTTCTGTGTTGGGGGAGTAAATCCTGTGCGGTTCTTTATGCAATACTTTGTGCTATACTTTGTGCAACAATAAAAGTATTCTTTAACTTGAAACCCAACCTTGGCTGTCGTCACTTCGGTCCACAACTACACTAGGACACAGGGCTACAGCACTACCAAGGACTTTAAAAACCAGTGTCTCACTTATCAACTACCTAATATGCCCAGGGCTAGGCGGTGAGGTGTCACAGCGGTCACAATATATAATCACAGGAACGGAACAGCTGCAGGAACAGAGGAATAAGGTTGCAGCAGCGGGCACTACAAAGTATCCATGTTTATAAATATAAGTTATATAAATGGGAGATAAAACAGGGAAACTACTGGCAAATTAAATTCAACCTTCCTGGGTGAAGCGTACGGTAACCCGCTTAAAGAGGGAGGATGAAAAGCTGGCAGCGGAAGATTTGTATAGTACTTTCAGATCTTGTACCAAGCTGACCCAGCTAGGGCAGTGGAGTGGGAAATTGTCTTTAGCGATGTACCCCTTCCCACTGCCAGTGAGGAAAAAAAAGCTTTCTTGAACCGATCTACAACAGAAAGAGAAATCCTAGCGGGCATCAAGAAGCTTAAGCTGACCAAAACACCGGGGCTGGATGGTCTGGGTCCAGAGTATAAAATTTTGTGGGATCTTGTAGCGCGCCCCTTGAATGAAATGGGGGAAGCAGCAGTGCAGGCAGGCAGCTCTGGGGAGCATGTTAGTAGGGCACTGGTGGTGTTGCTGCCCAAGCCAGACAGAGACCTGGAACAAATAGGCCCGTTGCATTATTAAACCAAGATATGAAAATACTGGCTGCGGTCCTGATCTGGCAATTAAGCGAGGTGATCCCTATGCTAGTCCATCTAGATCAGGTCAGTATTGTAATGGGTCATTTGTTAAAGTCCTGATGATGTTCCGGCAGAACCAAGTAGTAGATGAGGCCATGGCGGTGGTGAACCTGGATGCCAAAAAGCATTCAATAGAGTGGAGTGGGATTCTCCTTTTTAGGTATTGGATAGATTTGGAGTGGGTAGTCATTTCTTGAAGTGGATACAGGCTCTGTACAACCGGCCATGTGCCCAGATCTTGCTGACTGGGCGTCTTATGGACTCTTTTGAACTAGGCAGGTGGACCTGAAAGGGGTGGCCTCTTTCCCCTCTACTTTTCATATTATCCTTAGAGCCTTTGACCATCAAATTGAGGGTCTCTGATAAGACCCAGGGGGTGAAAATAGGTGGCCAAGACTACAAAATTAGCATGTTTGCAGATGACATGCTGGAAAACATGCAGAATATTGAGGAAGATGGCAATAACTAGTAGATCAGCTGGGTCTCTTTGGGATTTTTTCGAGCTTGCAGATAAATATTGAGAAGTCAGAAACACAGCACCTTGAATATTGTGTGCAATTCTGGTCACCATACCTTAAAAAGGATATACTGTAGCGGAACTAGAAAAGTTACAGAGAAGAGTAACAAAAATGGTTAAGGGGGTGGAAGAATATCCCTATGAAGAAAGATATTTCATAATTTTTAAGCCTATCACAGAAGCAGAAATATGCTATTCCACTCCAAGCTCCTTGAGCACTCACTGTTCGGAAACCTTGGGCCTCTGCCTGCTTTCTCTGAGTTTTCTTCTCCTCTAACCCAGGAAATTAAGAGACCCCTTTCTCCTTCATGGACAGAAAATCCACAAAATACCTATTGGTGAACAATGGTCCAGAATCTGGTAATTCTCCCTTTATGTGGGGGATCCTCATCTTCTTGTAGACTGTTCCATAGAGTCTTCTCCTGACACCTCCCATTTGACTCTGCTCCCTTCCTGGAGCACAGGAGCAAAGCTCTTTTGGTTATTTTCCATTGGCTGCCTTGGGTGTCCTTCTCTTATACTTTGATCCCCCCCACACACACACTCATGGGGAAATGGGGACAGCACCCTTCTCTCTCTCTCTCTTTCTCTCTCTGACATCACCATGCTGAGCTTTCCCATGCTGGAAAGTTCCTTATTTTAATGTGAATGCCCTAGGTGTCTCTGAGTTCATTTATTTTAAAAATATAGATGAGTGAAGTCAATATTTTACAAACAATTAGTATTCATAGCAAGGATAATACATAAAAGTCCAAAGATTTCAAATTTGAGAAGCTTTTAGCAGTATAAGATCCTGGCTTTCTAGGGACCGGGATATGTGGGAACATGCTGAACAGCAGTGCTGACGATATGCATGAGACCAGCAAGATATGGACTAACACTGGGGTGACAGGAGAGAATCATTGGGTTACTTCAACCATGCATCATAATTTACAATAGATCACTAAGAAAATATGAAAAAAATGGATCATGAAACGAATGTAAGTTGAGAAGTCGTCCCATAGAGGCTGTCTTAGAGGGTCCATTTTTTCAGATTTTCATAACTTATAATGAAATGCAGGACAGGTCTTATACAGAAACTCAGAACAGAAACTTGGGTTTCCTTCCCTTATGTCCTCTTCATCCCTAGGGCCTTTTGGATTCCTTTCGATTTTGTCCCAACTTTAGCATTCTTAAATCTTTTCTCCCTACTCCAAAGTCCTCTTTCATGGCCTCCCCATGCCATTATGGGTTATTTTCCTCCATCCCCTATAGCTCTTTTCTTGGTCCTCCCTTTCCTCCCACCTGTTCCCACATGGGCTCTTCCCTGATTCTCATTTTTCTTTGTAACCCCAATGTCCGTTCTATGGTCCTCTTCTTTGCTATTCCACTCTTGACTATTTCCTGGATCCCATATCCTCTCCAGTGTTAGATTCTTGCCTTTCTCAGAATTTCAAGGTGAATTTCATTCAGGTACAGTAGCAAGGTCATTCCGAGGCACGAATAGTGGGAATGGACGTCTGTTGGGATGTCCATCCCCGCTATTTGTGCCCTCTCCCAATCCCGTCTAACTTCCCCATACATTCTATGGGGAAGTTAGACGGGGCGGATTGGGGTTGGGGTAGGACGGGCAGTAGGCGGTCGCCAGTCCTGGATGTACAGGGCCGATTCCAATGTCGGCCCTGTACGTCCGGGGCCAGCGGCTTGAACAGGGAACTTATTCCACCTCTGAGGTGGAATAAGTTCCCCTAGTTGGTGGGGGGGCGGCGGACCCGGGATTCTGAAAGGCCAGGAGGAGGCACAGAACATTCCCTGTGGCCTGACCTTGGCCTTGGGATGCCAGATCAGGGGTCTGCAGGGGAAAGCACTTTTTGAGACCTGACTGAGCTAGCCGGGCAAGGCCTGTATGTGCAGGCTGACCTGAATCGGGGTCATGACCTGCAGGTACAGGCCTGGACGCAATTCTGATCGCACAGAGGGCTGGGACGTTCGGGTCTGAATCGGGCCCTAGGTGTTTGCTTGTCCCCACATTCTAAGTTTGTACTTAAGACAATGGAGGATTAAGTGATTTGCCCAAGATCACATGGAGTAGCAGTGGGATAAAAACCTGGCTTCCCTGGTTCTCAGCCTGCTACTCCCTCACCAGGCTTGCCCAAGGGTTGGTTCAAGGTGTTGGAACCCTAGGCAAACCTTAAGCGTTATATTCCCCCTAGCTGTCAAAATCTATTGTTTAGCTTTGGATGCCCCACACTTTGCTGCCCTCCCTCGCCAGAAGTTGCCACTCTAGGTAACTGCCTAGTTTGTCTAGTGGTTGGATCAGCCCTGCTCCTCCATTCCTCCAATATTACCCCTGAATGGCCCCTTCTTGGGTCGTCTTCTTCCCCCCTCTCCCTATGGCTCCTTGCTAGCCCTTTCCTACCCTCACCTACTTTGATTACTTCTGGGCCCTGCAGTGTTGCTGATGGAGACATTCAGGTGCAGAGAAAGTCAGCCTGGAGCCTATGACCTGATATACTCACCGATCTTGCAGCAGCTCCACCCATTGCATGGGTTTCTTTGGTTACAGGACGCCTGTAAGAAAGAAAGGGTTGAACTAGTGTAGGACTTGAGTGTTGTGTACCAGCCCACAGACAGTGCACTGATTTCATTAGCTCTAGCTGTGTCTAAAGATGCCCATCTCTGTCTCCATCAGACTGGATCGAAAACCAGGCTATACCTGTTTCAGGTAAGACACAGGGAAATTACCCTGTTTGGACTGCCAAACCTGGTCCTATTGCTTCCCCCCCCCCCCCACCCAAAGTGCTGGCAAGTTTAAAGCTGTAAGTCACTAAGCATCATCTACATCTCAGAATATGCTTTGTCTGTTAAAGCATTAACATTAATTTTCTGGCAAACTTTATACTCTGCCTGGAAACAGAAAGGGTCCAACAAAAATTATATTGATTTCCTAATGGCCAATGTATAGAAAATGACCCAACACTGTGCTGAATACCACCCAGTCACATGCTGGACACAAGCTCAACACAACCTCACCCACACAAACACATGGTCACATAGTATAACCAAATATAGCTGTAATTGGCATAGCCTAACTAACTCAACAGAGCCACACTGCATTTCTAATGGCCCAATTCACCATTTTTCTGTTCCGCCCCATAGGCAGAGAATGATAAAAGGCTTTGCAGATTAAGCTCTAAATATGTAATAAATGAGAAGCATCATGTCAAGGAGCTATATGGAAGATTTTAGCCAGCTTATTATGCAGAACTAAATGATTGGCAAATGATATTGATGGAGATCATCTCACATCCAGTGATCATCAGATAGTGTGGTTCAGTATTAGGATTAGGGCTGACAAAGTCCATTCAAAAGTGAGGGTCTTAGACTTTACGAAAATTAACATTCCCAAGATTGGACAATACCTCAAGGAGTTGTTAGCGGGATGGGAACAGCTGGGGAATGTAGAAAAGCAATGGACAAAACTGAAAGAGGATATTTTAAAGGCAACAGACCTTTTTGTTAGAAAGGTGAATAAATGCAAAAGGAAAAGGAAGCCACTATGGTTCTCAAAAGAAGTAGCTGAAAAGGTGAAAAAAAGAGGGGTGGCCTTTATAAAATACAGGAGATCACAGAGAGGAAGAAACATAGAAACATGATGACAGAAAAAGACCACAAGGCCCATCTAGTCTGTCCTTCCATAACAACAACTACAACAGTCCAGACGAGCATCAAAATTTGAAAAAGAGAAGCTGGGAAAGTAGTCAGCAAAGCAAAGATACAAAAGAAGAAGAGATAGCCAATGCAATAAAATGGGGGGACAAGACATTTTTGAGATATGTTAGTGAGAGAAGGAAGTGCAAAAGTGGTACTATCAGACTCAAGGGTGAAGGGGAGGAATATGTAGAAGCTGATAAGGATAAAGCGGAATTGCTTAACAGATATTTTTGTTCTGTGTTCACAGATGAAGGGCCAGGAGCAGGACCTCAGAAAATACCCACAAATAGGAACAGAAGTGAAGGGGATCTTGAATGATTTTCAGAAGACTGTGTTCATGAGGAACTAGCTAAACTAAAAATAGGCAAAGCAATAGGACCAAATGGGATACATCTGAGAATATTGAAGGAACTTGGAGGCATTCTAGCGGCTCTACTGACTGACCTTTTCAATGCTACTTTAGGGCCAGGAGCGGTCTCAGAGGACTGGAAAAAGGCACATGTGGTCCTTTTACACAAAAGCAGAAGTAAGGATGAGGTTGAAAACTATAGGCCGGTTAGTCTGACCTCTGTGATGAGTAAATTAATGGAAAGCTGCTAAAACAGAGGATGGTGAGGTTTCTGGAGTCCAGTGGATTTCAGGATCTGAGGCAGCATGGGTTTACCAGAGGCAGGTCTTGTCAGACAAATCTGATTGATTTCTTTGTCTGGGTGACAGGGAGTTGGACCGAGGGAGAACCCTAGATGTAGTGTACTTGGATTTTAGTAAAGCCTTTGACACAGTTCTGCACAGGCAACTTATAAATAAATTGAGCACCCTAGGGATGGACTCTAAAGTGACTGACTGGGTTAAAAATTGGTTGGGTGGGAGATGAGAAAGTCTAAAGGTAAATAGAGCTCACACTGAAGAGAAGGATGTTACCAGTGGTGTGCTGCAGGCATCTGTCCTTGGTCTGATTCTTTCTAACATCTTTGTTAGTGGTATTGTGGAAGGGCTGTTGGGTAAGGTTTGCCTCTTTGCAGATGTTACCAAAATATGCAATAGAGTAGACACTCAGGAAGGAGTAGATAACATGAGGAGAGATCTAGCTAAGCTTGAAGAATGGTCAAGAATTTGGCAGCTGAGATTTTAATGCTAAAAAATGCAGGGTCATGCATTTAGGCTGCAAAAATCCAAGGAACCGGTATAGTTTAGGGGCAAATTATTTCTGTCCACAAAAGAAGAGCGGGAGCTGGGCGTGATTGTTTCTGATGATCTTAAACTGGCTAAACAGGTAGAAAACATGACGGCAAAAGCCAGAAGGATGCTTGGGTGCATAGGGAGAGGAATGGCCAGACGAAAAAAGGGGGTGATAGTGCCTCGATATAAGTCTTTGGTGCGACCTCATTTGGAGTATTGTGTGCAATTCTGGAGACCACGTCTTCTTCAAAAGGATATCAACAGGATGGAGTTGGTGCAGAAGGTAGCTGCTAAATTGGTCCGTGGTCTTCATTATAAACCATGTTAATATGTATACTTTAGAGGAAAGATGTTTAGAAACCTCCTTGGCATAAATGCACAAGAAGAGAGCCTTTTTTGATTGAAAGTAAGCTCTGCAATGAGGGGGCATAGGATGAGGGTGAAAGGGGATAGACTCAGGAGTAATATGTGGAAATATTTCTTTACAGAAAGAGTGGTAGATGCCTGGAAAAGGGAATAACGAGTGAGGTTATCAAATTTGCAGATGACACAAAACTATTTAAAGTTGTTCAAACCCATGAGGATTGTGGAACATTGCAAGAGGATCTTGATAAATTGGAAGACTGGGCATCAAAATGGCAGATGAAATTTAATGTGGACAAGTGCAAAGTTATGCACCAAGGGAAGAACAACCCAAACTATGGTTACACGATGCAAGGTTCCACATTAGGAACCACCACCCAGGAAACAGATTTAGGTGTCATTGTGGACAACATGTTAAAACCCTCTGCCCAGTGTGCAGCGGCAGCCAAGAGAGCAAATAGAATGCTAGGTATCATAAGGAAAGGAATGTAAAATAAAGCAAAGGATATTATAATGCCTCTGTATCGTTCCATGGTGTGACCGCACCTTGAATATTGTGTGCAATTCTGGTCGCCATATCTCAAAAAGGATATAGCATTATTAGAAAAGGTTCAGAGAAGAGCCACCAAAATGGTAAAGGGGATGGAAGGATACCCCTATGAACAAAGGCTAAAAAGGTTAGGGCTCTTTAACCTGGAAAAGAGATGGCTGAGGGGAGATATGACAGAAGTCTATAAATTAATGAACGGAGTGGAATGGGTAAACGTTAATCAACCAATCTAAAACCGAAGTCCTCCAAGTATTCACCAACGCCTCCTACACCCCACCTTCAACCCTTACACTTGGAGATATCACCCTCACCATTAAAAATCAAGTGAAATATCTTGGTCTTATCCTTGATCAGAATCTTACATTCCACAAACAGATAAAAAAAAATCTCTAGCTCAATATATGCAAAACTACGCACCCTTCGGAACCTCCAACCTCTCCTAAACCCAGACTCCTTCCGCACTGTCTGCCAGGCCCTCACCATCCCAACCCTTGACTACTGCAACCTCATTTATCACGGCCTTCCTAAGAACAGCCTCCATCCTATCCAAATGGCACAGAACACAATAGCTCGGCTCATTACAAATAACCCCAGACGATCACACATAACACCAATCCTTTACGACCTACATTGGCTCCCCATACAATCCAGAGCTAAATTCAAAGCAATCTCCCTCATTCACAAAATCATTTCCAGTCAGTCAGCACCCTGCCTCTCCTCGCTCTTATCCAATTCCAACAACAAAAGAACGCGCCGCACCATCACCAAAAGCCTCCTATCCATCCCAATATCCAAGAGAACTTGTAACCAAGCCACATGTAATCGTGCATTCTCCCTTTATGCCCCCTCTATCTGGAATGCCTTACCACACGATTTACGGAACTGTACCAATCACTCTGAATTCAGGAAGAAATTGTAAACTCATCTCTTCCAAGAATACTTTTCCCTCCTATATAATCCTCCATGTAAATAGCATGTTAAGCCTCCTTGTAAATAGTTCTTAAACCTCCGCAAGGAATATGTTGCTTGTTAATCACTTATACGTTGATCCTTTTTGTTACAATGTACTCAGTTGAAATATAGTGTCTGTTATGTTCCTTGTAAACCGTCTTGATTTGTAGAAAGTCGGTATATAAAAACTGTTAAATAAATAAATAAATAAACGTAGATCGATTGCTTACGTTATCAGAATATAGAAAGACTAGGGGACATGCAATGAAGCTACAGGGTAAACTATTTAAGACATATAAGAGAAAATATTTTTTCATTCAACGTGTAATCAAACTCTGGAATTTGTTACCGGAGGATGTAGTAAAGGCTGTTAGTCTAGCTGGGTTTAAAAAAGGTTTGGACAAGTTCCTGGAGGAAAGGTCCATAAACCATTATTAAAAATGGACCCAGGATATCCAATGCTTGACCCAATACAAGCACTGTGGAACCCGTGTCTTGTGGGGAAATTGCTAGGTATGTATGACCTAGATTGGCCACTGTTGGAAACAGGATACTGGGCTTGATGGATCTTGGTCTGACCCAGTATGGCATATCTTATGCTCTTATGTAGTAAAGATGAGGACAGTATCTGAATACAAAATAGCATAGGACAAACACAGAAGATCTCTAAAGGAAAAAAGGAGACTATAGTATTTGATATGGAAGTGCAGACTAGATAGGCCATATGGTCTTTTTCTGCTGACATGTTTCTATGTTTCTATTCATAATTTGTGAGATTAAAGAACATGAGATTTATATACTGTACTACTATATGTTAGATTTTTTTTAAAATTTCAGCCATTTTAACATTGTTTAATATACTTTTGTCTTCTCAGTGATGACTTGGACCGGAAGCTGCAAGCTGTGTATGTGTCTGAGCTATTGAAACGCTGCTCTGAGCAGGTTATATTCCTCGGCTATATCACTTCTGCTCCTGGATCTAGAGACTATCTACAGTTAATTCAAAATGGCAATGTTAAGGTACTCTAGAGTCTCACACAGTTAGATATGGACAGATAAAAAATGTTTGGTGGGACACACTCTAAGTACTATGACCATGTCACCCTGAGTGTTCCTGATCTCATCTAGTCTTAGAAGTCAAACAGGGTTGGGCCTGGTTAGTACTTCGATGGAGACCACCTTGAACTACCTGATGCCATAGGCCTAGCAATCTACTTCCAGTTGCATCTTGCCAAGAAAATACAGTAGATAGTCATGCCATGAACAACTATCATCAAGGTTGCCAAGAGTCAGCATTGACTTAACAACACTGTAGATAGAGGTTGAGGTGAGGGGTCCACTTTCAGAAGCGGTAGCAATTATATACCTCTGCAGCATCTGGAAAATCCATGATTTGCAGAGATATAATATGAGGGGTGCTGATAAGTCTCTGGTAACGAAACAGAAAGCTACGGGCAGGGCTGGCCCATCCATTAGGCAAGCTAGGTGGCCATCTAGGGTGACTGACCTGGGTGGGCAGTGGCAATGGCACAGGTGGGCAGCAGCGGCGGTGGCACACATGGGCGGCTGCTACTGCCCTCCCCAGCTGCTGCTGATTCCGTTTGTGGGAGTGAGGTAGGCAGGAAGGGACACCTTAGTTCCAGATTTGAGCAACAAGGCATGGAGGAAGGAAGAGGAGCTATTATCCTGTCTCCCCCTCCCCCAGTCCATCTGATGGTACCAATAATATCACATCCAAGCAGACAAATCGTCAGAGAAAGAGAAATAGTGATGTGTACTGTGCAAACCATAAAGCTGATGGATGTAAATTTTAAAAATTGGCATATTCAGATCATTAAATTTAAAAATGCTTTTTTTTCTACTCCCTTTGTCCCCATTGTCAGAATTGGGGACAGCAGGCTGCCAAACAGGTGCAGTCAGGAGCACTGCTCTAAAATCAGGGACATTCCTTGAAAATTGGGGACATCCAGTAACCTTATGAATAGAGATAGTTATAGTCTTCAATTTTTAAATTGGCTTTGTAAGTACCATTATGCATCAGGAAGGAGAAATGGGGAAAAACTAGTTTGCATCACGTTACTGGATCTATAATCCTCAAATTAGCAAAGAAGAGGGTCATCTGAATTTTGTGATATCAGGCAGAGCTGCATGATTTAGATAAGATGTTTGTGGAATAAATGGAATGAATTTATAAGAGAAATGTTTTTGCAATAGTGGAAAGTTAGTAGCTATTTAACAAGCTATAAAAATTGCATAAAGGTCTGTATCAGCTAAAAGCAAAAGTCTGGGCCACTCTCACTGTGGCACACTGGCACCACCTACTGGTACATTAGTGTCACTGCTGCTAGTGGCCATCTTGTCCTTATGCACACACACTGCCTACCAGCTTGTGTACAGTGTCACTCACAGTCAGGAATGTGCACACACTCTGCTAGTCGGAGAACAGGTTGATTTCATTCTTTCTGCTGTGTCATTAACTGACTCTCTTTTCAGCTTCCTACCCTCCTTCTTTTACTCTGATCTCTCTTCTTTGGCATCTTTTTGGGGTTGTTAAAATGCATTCTCACTTTGTTCATGATTTGCCTTTCTTACCTGTCTCTCTTTTCCCAGCCTGACCTGCTCTGCTGCTGAATGCTCTGCAATGGTGGTGGGGACTGGGTAGAGCATGTGTGGAAGGCTTGGAGACTTATATACCACAGGAAACAAGAATACCGTCAGGTATCCAGGACTGGAAATAAAAGCTGAAGGACCACTGTGGTTTGTTTGTGGCAGTTTTCTCCTTGTGGTTTGTTTTCAGGTTATTTTATATTTATTAGCCTCAGTTTGAGGGGGGTTTGGATTTCTGGAGGTGAAAATATAAAAACCACTTTGAAACCATATTTTGGTAAAGGCAGTATAAACATTAAATAAAATAAACGATAGCCAATTTCTGAGTGGCAGGGTTCAAGGGTCTATCTCAGTTGGGCCTATACTTAAACACTGTGGCTGGCAATTTTTGAAGTACCAGTCACAGCATTTAAAAGTGAATATTCAATGCTGGAATGTTGCTAGCGGCTGGCGCTGAGTGTACGTTTCCAGTGCTGATTGCGAGCACTAACTGGATAGCAGCCAAACTTTATGTGGTTACTTATTGGGTAGCGATGTTCATATTGCTGCTATCTGAATAACTCTGAACTCCATCCCAGCTGTGCCATGGACGGCCCTGGCATTATCTAGATAGTGCCAAGATGGTCAGAAGGAATAGTCAGTGACACTGTCTGGATGGAGCTGTTGAATATTGTACTTACTAATTAGCAGGATAACCAGAGAAGTGCTTTTGAATACTGGGCCCAGGATTTCTTACAATGGAGGTGGTACATGCAAAACGTCTCATACATATTCACCGTGGATATCCTGTAAACCCAGACTGACTATGGGGTGCTTCAGAACCCGCTTGAGAAAAACTGGTCTTCCAGATGTCTATTAATTTTTAAGTTCTTGCTATTTTCAGATTTCAATATGTTGAGCTTTAGGCTCATCCTTAGGGAAGGCAGTTCCCTTTGCTTCTTTCAGTATTTAACAATTATCAATTCAATACTCCCGTGCAGAGTATTCAAATGTAGGAGTGACATTCTTGCATCCTTGGCACAGTTTGAGCCAACCAGCATCAGACTCAGTTGTACATGGGGCACCACACTGGCAAAAACTCTACTTCCCCTAATTTACAGATAGATGGACTAACACAGTGTCCTCGTAAGGCGCTTCTTTGCTATATTTTATAAAGAATTCCTACCTCAGTCTCATACAGTCATGGTTGTTCCCTGGATTTTTACTTCAGATATGAGTCCAGTGCAAGTCCTCAAATTCAAATGATATGCCTTCTCAAGGTACTTCAGTAATGCAAAATAAGTTCTCATCCAGTATCATTCAGCTTAAATAGTGTTTGTTTTGTTAAACCCTGCTTAGGAGAGCAAACTGTTCACACTGACACATTTTCAGTATCAAGCAACAGGCAGCAGATATGAAGTTGCTTATTCCCTATACCTTTTCTGGAGCTCTGAGCCAACATTATGGTATGCTGAAGATGCAGCCAACTAAAGACTTTCAATGGCATTTTAATTCTCCTACCCTGTGCCTCCATTAAAATTGCAGCCTGTTCAATCTGACATACTTTGAATGTTTGGCTTTAATCACTTGCTTTTTCCAAATCTGCATGAACATAATAAGAACATAAGATTTGCCATACTGGGTCAGACCCATGTCCATCAAGCCCAGTGTCCTTTTCCAACAGTGCCCAATGCAAGTTACAAGTACCTGACATATCCCAAAAGTAGCCAATTCTATGCTACTTATCCCAATAACTTTCTCTCAGTTTACCTTAATAATGGTTTACGGTCTTTTTTGCTGGGAATTTATCCAAATCTTTTGTTAAATCTAGCTACAATACCTGCTTTTACCACATCCGCTGCCATTAACTTTCAAAGACTAATACATTGAGAGAAAAATATTTTTCCTATCCATTTTAAATGACACTTTTTTCTTTATCTTTATTGAGTTTTACAGTATTCTCCAAGCATACTTGTATAGGAAATGATATGAAGAGAAACTAATAAATTCAAATCAGATTAAAATGAAAGAGAAAAAATAAACTGTACATATCTCTCTAGTCCTCACGCTGGGAGGAGAGTCACAATAAAGGTACAATAATAACAACTTAAATTTGGCTTCCAGAACCTCCCTGCCACACTTTCTCATGTTGGTACCAATGACATAGGAAGTGTGGAAGAGAGGTTTTGGAGCCAAATTTAGGCTTTTTGGTCTGAGGTTGAAATCCCCAACTTCCAGGGTAGCATTCTCAGAAATGCTTCCCATTCGACGTTCAGGACCCAAAAGGCAGGCAGAGCTCCGGAGTCTCAATGCGTGGATGAGACGATGGTGCAAGGAAGAGGGCTTTGGATTTGTTAGGAACTGGGCAACATTCTGGGGAAAAGAGGGGCTTTTCCGAAGGGATGGACTTCACCTTAACTGGGATGGAATCAGGCTGCTGGCACTAACCTTTAGAAAGGAGATAGAGCAGCTTTTAAATTAAATAACAGAAGAAAGCCGACAGTTGCCCAAGAGCGCATGGTTCATAACAATGTATCCTTGAAGGATACTAGCAAAAGATTGAAGTTAGACTATATCAACAGAGAGGTTCCAGTAAGGACTTTATTTATTCAAATAAATAAATAAAGACAAAAGTAACCCAAATGCCATTAAGTACAGAGCTTAAAATTTCCAAATTACCCCTGCCTACCAATAACCAGATTAATATGAATAAAATACAGTCTCTAAAATGCTTGCAAGCAAATGCTAGAAGTCTAAAAAATAAGATGGGAGAGTTATTTATTTTTTATACTGTGCTCTTTGGAATCAGTGTGGTTTACATATATACTAACAGGTACTTTTTATTCCCTTGTCCCTGAAGGGCTCACAATCTAAGTGCACTTGAAGCAATGGAGGGTTAAGTGGCTTGCCCAAGGCCACAAGGAGTGGCCATGGGACTAGAGATTCCAGTCTCTCTGGCCTGAGGTTGCTTGTCCCCATGTGGGAATTGAATGCCTGGTCTTATGGCCTGAGGTAACCTGTCCCAACCACTAAGCCACTCCTCCCTCCGAGAGTTAAAATATATAGCACTAAATGAGAGTTTAGATATGATTGGTATATCAGAGACATGGTGGAAGGAGGACAACCAGTGGGACACTGTGATACCTAGGTACAAGTTATATCGCAATGATAGATCAAATTGGTGGAGGGGTTGCACTCTATGTTAGAGAGGACATACAGTGCCTGTGAAAGTATTCATCACCTCAGTGTCTGTCCTGTTTTGTCGCATTACAACCTGGAATTAAAATGGAGATTTGGGGGTTAGCACCATGTGATTTGCACAACATGCCTGCCATTTTGAAGGTGCACTTTATCCTTTATTGTGACACAAACAATAATTAAGAAAAAATAAAAACAGAAATCAGGATTGTGCATAGGTATCCCCCTATCAATACTTTGTAAGGCCACCTTTTGCTGCAATTATAGCTGCAAGTCTCTTGGGGATCTAGCCACTGGGATTTTCACCCATTCCTCAAGGCAAAACTGCTCCAATTCCTTCAAGTTTGATGGGTTGCGTTGGTGTACAGCAATCTTCAAGTCATGCCACAGATTCTCAATTGGATTGAGATATGGGCTTTGACTAGGCCATTCCAAGACATTTAAATGTTTCCCTTTAAACCAACTTTAGCAGTATGTTTAGGGTCACTGTCCTGATGGAAGGTGAAGCTTCTTCCCAGTTTCAAATCTCTGACAGACTGAAACAGGTGTTCCTCAAGAATTGCCCTGTATTTAGTGCCATCCATTGCTCCTTAAATTCTGATCAGTTTTCCTGTCCCTGCCGATGACAAACATCCCCACAGCATGATGCTGCCACCACCATGTTTCACTGTGGAAATGGTGTTCTCGAGGTGATGGGAATTGTTGTGTTTGCGTCACACATGGTGTTTTCCGCGATGGTCAAAAAGTTCAATTTTCGTCTCATCTTACCAGAGAACCTTCTTCCATGTGTTTGGGGCGTCCGCTACATGCTGTTGTGCAAACTGCAAATGTGTTTTCTTATTTATTTCTGTAAGCAATGGCTTTTTTCTGGCCACTCTTCCATAAAGTCCCGCTCTGTGGCGTGTATGGCTTAAAGAGGCCTTACTCCCGTCTCCGCTGTGGATTTTTGCAGCTCCTTCACTGTTATCCTTGGTGTCTTTGTGGCATCTCTGATTAATGCCCTCCTTGCCTGGTCTGTGAGTTTTGGTGAGCAGCCTTCTCTTGTCAGGTTTGTAGTGGTGACATATTCTTTCCATTTTGTTATAATGGCTTTAATGGTGCTCCGTTGGATATTCAGAATTTGGGATTTTTTTTATAACCCACCTCTGATTTCCACAACTTTGTCTCTGACCTCTTTGGAGTACTCCTTTGTTTTCAAGTTGCTTGCTTAGTGGTGTTGCAGAGTCAGGGGCCTTTCAGAACAGGTATATTTATACAGGCATCATGTGACAGATCATGTGACACTGATTACACACAGTTGGACCCTAATCAACTATTTATGTGACTTCTGAGGTTAATTGGTTGGACCAGATCTTATTTAGAAGTTTCATAGCAAAAGGGATGAATACATATACACTCACAACTTTTCAGTTTTTATTTGTTTTTTTTTATATATATAAGGTATCTTATTATTATTCCACGTTACCAATTTGGACTATATTGTTAGGTCCATTACCGTTGTAATGCGACAAAACAGGACAAAAACCGAGGGAAGAATACTTTCACAAGGCACTATAGGATCACACAGGATTAAAGTTTTGAAGGAAACAACATACACTGCAGAATATCTATAAATTTTAATTCCATGTAAAAGGGGGAAGGCAATGGCAGTGGGGATGTACTATTGACTGCCCGATCAGAATGAACAAATGGATGATGAAATGCTCAAAGAAATCAGGGAAGTTAACAAAAGTTACAATACTAATAATAATGGGTGATTTCAATTATCCCGGTATTGACTAGATCAGTATCATGGCAGGACATGCTAGGGAGATAAAGTTTCTAGATGAAATAAATGACTGCTTCTTGAAGCAGCTGGTTCATGAATCAACAAGAGGGGAAGCCATTTTGAACCTAGTCCTTAGTGAAACACAAGATCTGGTGCAAGAAGTAAGGGTGTTGGGTCAACTTGGCTATAGTGATCATAGGATGATCACATTTGATTTAATAAATAGAGGAAGGATGGCAAGGAAATCCACAGTACGGATGATACCAAAATCTGCAATAGAGTAAATACCCAGGAAGGTGTAGATAACATGAGGAGGGATCGAGCTAAGCTTGAAGAATGATCTAGAATTTGGCAGCTGAGATTTAATGTTAAAAAATGCAAGGTCGTGTATTTGGGCTGCAGCAATCCAAGGGAGCGATATAGTATAGGGGGTGAAGTACTTTTGTCCACTAAAGAAGAGCGGGACCTAGGTGTGATTGTGTCTGATGATCTTAAAGTAGCTAGACAGATAGAAAAATAGACAGCAAAAGCTAGAAGGATGCTTGGGTGCATAGGGAAAGAAATGGCCAGCAGAAGAAAGGAGATGATAGTGCCTCTGTATAAGTCTTTGGTGCGACCTCATTTGGAGTATTGTGTGCAGCTCTGGAGACTGCACCTTCAAAAGGATATAAACAGGCTGGAGTCAGTACAGAGGGTGGCTACTAAAATAGTTAGTGATCTTCATTATAAAGCATATGAGGACAGACTTAAGGATCTTAATATGTACACCTTAGAGGAAAGGCGGGATAGAGGTGATATGAATGAGATGTTTAAATACCTCCGTGGCATAAATGCATAGGAGGAGCCTCTTTTGATTGAAAGCAAGCTCTTCTACGAGGGGACATGGGATGAGGGTGAAAGGGGATAGATTCAGGAGTGTTATACGGAAATATTTCTTTATGTAAAGATTTGTGGATCCATGGAATAGTCTCCCAGTGGAGGTGGTAGAGATGAGGACAGTATCTGAATTCAAAGAAGCATAGGACAAGCACAGAGGATCTCTAAAAGAAAAAAGGGGACTGTTGTAGTGGTGTAGAGATTGATATGGAAGGGCAGACTAGATAGACCATGTGGTCTTTTTCTGTCGTCATGTTTCTATGTTTCTACCTTTTAACTTTCAAAAGGGAATTTATGATAAAATGAGGAGAATATTAAGAAAAAACTAAAAGGATCAGCTGCAGAGGTTAAAGAGTTCCATCATGCATGGGTGTTTAAAAATACTGTCTTGGAAGCCCAGACCAGCTATATTCCATGCTTTAAGAAATGGAAAGAAGTCCAAAAAACTGCCAGCATGGTTTAAAGGTAAGGTCAGAGAGGCTGTTGTACCCAAAAAAGCATCTTTCAGGAAATGGAAAAAAGGAGTGAAATGACAAAAACTGAAAACAACATAAAGCACTAGCAGATTAGATGCAAGATATTGATAAGGAAGGCAAAGAGAGAATTTGAAAAAAGCTTGCTGAGGAAGCAAAAAAATATAATAAAAACTTTTTCAAGTATATTCGTAGCAAAAAACCCGTGAGAGAGTCAGTTGGACCATTAGATGATAGAGGGGTAAAAGTGGCACTAAGAGAGGACAAGGCCATAGCAGAGAGACTGAATGAATTTTTTACTCCGGTCTTTAGTGAAGAAGATGTAGGGAAGTTACCCATGAATGAAATGGTATTTAAAAGTGATGCATCGGAAATATTGAAAGAAATGTCAATAAACTGGGAAGATGTATTACAACTATTTGATATAATAAAGAGTAGCAAATCACCTGGATTGGTTGGTATACATCTGAGGGTGTTGATAAAACTGAAATATGAGATTGCAGATCTACTATTAATAATCTATGAATTATCATTAAAACCATCTGTGATACCTGAAGATTGGCGAATGGCCAATGTAACACCAATTTTTAAAAAGAATTCGAGGGGTGATCCAGGAAACTACAGACTGGTGAGCCTGACATCAGAACCAAGCAAAATGGTAGAAAGCATTATAAAGAACAAAATTACTAAACATGTAGATAGTTATGGTTTAATGGGAGAAAGTCAACATGGTTTTAGCCAAGGAAGGTCTTGTCTTACTAATCTGTTATATTTTTTTGAAGATGTGACTAAACAGGTAGACAAAGGTGAGCCGGTTGATATAGTGTATCTGGATTTTCAGAAAGACTTTGACGAGATCCTTCATGAGAGACTCTTAGCAAAATTAAAAAGTCATGGTATAGGAGGTTGTGTAATATTGTGGATCAGAAACTGGTTAAAAGATAGAAAGTAAAGAGCAGGGCTAAATGGCCAACTTTCCCAATGGAGAAAGGTGAATTCTGCAACACCCCAGGGATCTGTGCTGGGTCCGCCGCTTTTTAACATATTCGTAAATGACCTAGAAATAGGAATAATGAGTGAGGTAATCAAATTTGCAGATGACACAAAATTATTCAAAGTTGTTAAAACCCAAGAGGATTGTGGACTTTTAAATGGCAGATGAAATTTAATGTGAACAAGTGCAAAATTATGCACCTGGGGAAAAACAACCCTAACTATGGTTACACAATGCAAGGTTCCATATTAGGAATCACCACCCAGGAAAAAGATTTAGGCGTCATCCTGGATAACACATTGAAACCCTCCACCCAGAGTGCAACGGTAGCCAAGAAGGCAAATAGAATGCAAATAGAAGGCAAATAGAAGGAAAGGAATAAAGAATAAGACAAAGGATATTATAATGCCTCTGTATCTTTCCATGGTGCTATTGCACCTTGAATATTGTTTGTAATTCTGGTTGCTGTATCTTGAAAAGGATATAGCAGAATTAGAAAAGATACAGAGAAGAGCCATCAAAATGGTAAAGGGGATGGAAGGATACCACTATGAGGAGAGGCTTAAAAGGTTGGGGCTCTTCATCCTGGAAAGGAGATGTTTGAGATATGATAGAGGTCTATAAATTAATAAATGGAGTAAAACAGGTAAACATAGATTGATTGTTTATGCCATCAAAAGTAGAAAGACTAGGGGACATGCAATAATGCTACAGTGTAACCGTTTAAGACTAGGAAGAGAAAATGTTTTTTCACTCAACGCATAATCAAACTCTGGAATTCATTACCGGAGTTTGTAGTAAAAGCTGTTATTGTAGCTGGGTTTAAAAAAGGTTTGGACAAGTTCCTAGAGGAAAGGTCCATAAACCATTATTAAAGAGGACCTGGGGAATCTCAGGACAAGCTTTGTGGAACCTGTGTCTTTTTGGGAAAGTGCCAGGTAACCATCCTATCTTCATACAAATATTCAAGACCATTATTTTCCCTTACCACTTGATTCTTCATCCCCCCCCCCATCCCACCCAATGCACCAACTGGGTGTAGTAATAGGACAGAGTCTGAGGAAGTTGATAATCTTCCTGCAGCTCTGGAAACGATCAAAGTCAACCATCCTCAAACAGTTGCCCTAGTTTCTGCAACCCCCTCGTCCCAATGCTTAAAGACTACTGAGCCTATCCCTTGCTCAAAGGCAGCAATATCCACAATGGGGGATAGAGAAGAAAGACCCATATCCTTAAATTTGGAAGTACATATTCTAACACTTGTATGGTCCACATACAAATTATTCTCCCCCTTGTAAACCCCACTCTTTGCTGGCAGCCACAGCTGGCTCCTGCCCAAATTTGCCCCCCCCCCCCTCACCATGAATACCCAGGGCTTAGTACTAACCTCATTTATCTATTCAATAGAAGCCCTCCCCTGCTCAGCTGCATAGTATCACCGCACAATGGGGACACTCAGTCCATCTTTCTTCCTATGAACATACAGTATTGGGGTTATTCTGAGGCACGAATAACGGGGATGGACATCCTGTTGTGATATCCATCCCCGCTATTCATGCCTTTTTCTGGTCCCATCTACCTTCCCCGTGTCTTGTAAGGAGAAGGTAGATGGGTGTGGGAAAGGGGCAGATCGGGGGCAGCATTAGTGTGGGCAGTGGGCGACGTCCAGGGCCGACGTCTTGGACAGGGAACTTATTCCACCTCTAAGGAGGAATAAGTTCCTCGATGCAGGAGGAACAGCAGGCCCGGGGCTGGGAAGGGGTGGCAGGGGGCAAAGAGCATTCCCCATAGTCCAACCCTGGCCCTGGGTGGCCAGATTGGGGGTCGGGCTGCGGGGAATACACTTTGGGAGCCAGCGGCCAGGGATCGCAGCTTTTCAAGGAGCCATGGTGCCATGGCAACCAGACGCCATGGTGCTGCGGCTCCATTGAAAAGCCCTGACTGAGTTATTCATGCAAGGCCTGTACGTGCAGGCTGGATGGAATCGGGCTCCCAGGCTGCACGTACAGACCTGTTTGCAATTCTGATCCTGTGGGGCTAAACGCGACTCCCTCTGTGTGTCTGCTTCTGGCCGGACACCCAGAGGGCCTGGATGTCAGGGATGGAATCAAGCCCTATATGTTTTGCTATCCGATGCCTTTCATATCTCTAGACAAATTTCAGTATTTGCTGTTGTAACCTCTCTAACAGCCAACTAGGCACTTTCACCGGCAAAACCTGAAACAAATATAAAAGCCTGGGGAGGATCAGCATCTTAACTGAAGCTATTCAACCAAACCAAGACAGAGTTAAGAGTTAACCTGACCAAACCTCTAAATCCCTAGCAATCTGCCGGAGCAGAGAGGGATAGTTAGTGGCAAACAAACCCGATGGCTTAACAGTCAGGTTAGCCCCTAGGTACTGCAGAGAGGAGTCTGACCACTTAAAAGGGAAGTGAGACTTCAACTGCAGATGCAACTCAGTTTCGACACTGTGAGGATTTCTGACTTGGCGTAATTAATCTTAAACCCCAAGACTTGTGAATAAGCTTCAGAACGACACATTAGATTAGGGAGAATGGCTCTTCCATTACTTTTTAATTTCCTCAAGAGTGTTCATGAGGGACTTTGCCAAATGCTTTCTGAAAATCTAGATATACTATGGGGATCATTTTAGAAGTCCTCTTCATGAATTGGCTGTCTAAAAACAGACACATAGACATGTAAATCCTAAAGATATCTCCAAAGCCATTTTAGAAATCCAGATCTATGGACATCTCTGGGCCGAACACATTCACTGTCACATGGAAACATGGTGGAGGTGTGTCCAGAGCGTTCTGGAAAAAGATACAGGAAAGCGGCAATCAGGTGAAACGGGATATGATTTTCAGAAAATGATGAGCATGTTTAAACCCACCAGTGGTAATATCTATGTTTATTCCTGCTCCAGGGCATGAATAGGCATCAGAAAAGTTCTTGTTCTGCTACCAAAATACCTGGAGGAAGTAGAGAATAAGGTACACTGATATCTGCAATACTTTTCATGACCAAAAGGAAACAGAAGGGAAATGTGAACACCTGTTTTCTGTTAAGCACACCAATGCACGTCTCAGCTTGCAAAATAGTGGGCAGGGACATGTATGCAGCATGGTAATATTAAGTGATGTTCAGACTGTGAACGGAGAGACCGTGATGGAGTATATGGAATTAGTGATTCTGACAACTAATATGGACTATCTGTGCATGATGCCCTATGGGCCAAAATCAATAATTAGAATTTGACTCTATATGCTCCGGGAACCAGTGTTAGGATACTAGAAGGGCTGATACATGGCCATATATATGTGCATCGGAAACTAGTTTGATAGCTGCAGGATGACATGGCAGTTCTTCTCACCAGTAGGACCTTGAAACTTGTGTTTCCTCCATATGGAAAAGAACTCTTGAGCCTGTCTCAGGTCTGGGCTTCTCAAACATTAATTTGCAATTGTTGAAAAGCAAATCATTTCATTACCCTTTTTCACTTTAATCCTAGTAGCACAGCAGGCATGTGAAATAAATGTTGGAGGCTCTGTGGTAAAGGAAGCCCTCATATTCCGGGAAGTAGGGAGGGGGTTAAGCAATTCATGGAGGATTATATCTAACAACAGCCTAAAAAGAGCTGTAATGGAAATCAACTTGGAGGCAAACATTAGTCTGATTAGTTAGTAAAACTCCAATAAAAATGAGCAATAACAGTAGCATGTTTTAGGCTTCCAAAGTTATTTTCAGTGTGCTAAGATACTGTATGTTATCATGTTTGTATGTCTAATGTTATTAAGATATAGTTATCAGTGACACATCTTAGTTACTGTTTTTTAAGAACTTTTTTTTATTGCTTTTATTGTTTTTGTTTTAGGACATTGACAATACAGATTCTGATAGATGGTGTGAATACATAATGTATCGTGGACTTGAAAGGTTTGTTAAAATGTGCCATTTCATTTATGTGACGTTTTGAACTGTTGTGGTCAATGTTGTAAATTTTGGAATAAACAAATGATTCAGACTAATAGAGATAATGAAATACTCCTGTCAACAGCAAAAAACACATGAAGACGTTTTTGAACAGGTCACAGCTGATCGCTATGGGGGTCATTCTGAGCCACAAATAGCGGGGATGTACACCCTACCTGGATGTACAGTACATCCCCACCATTCATCACCCTGCTGATCCTGCACAAAGGCTCCTCGTATGAACAACGGAGTTGCACGGGGAGCCTTAGACAGGGGCGGGTGGAAGGCGGAATGAGGGCGGGGCGTGGGTGGGTCAGCACCCTGGATGTACAGGGCAAATTCTGAGGTCGGCCCTGTATGTCTGGGATATGCCAGTTAGACGGGGGACTTACTCCACCTCAGAGGTGGATAAGTCCCCCTGGATGAGGTGTTTCGGCGGCAGCCGGCAGGAACCGGTGAGGTAGAGGTGCAGGAAGTTCCCCACTGACGGACCCTGGCCATGGGAGGCCGGATCAAGGGTCCGGCTGCGGGGAAAGGAAAATGTAGTCAGTGGCCGGCATTTTTGGCTCCTGAATGGAGCCACAGTGCCTTGGCGGCAAAATACCATCGCTCTGCGGCTCCATTCAGGAGACTGATTGAGCTAGTTGGGTTGTGGCTGGGCATGCGGCTGGTCAGAATCGGGGCCTGGCCTGCACATCCAGGCCAGTAGAGCCAATTCTGATCCTATGGGCACGTCTAGCCCTTGTGGGATCAGGATAGGGTCTACCGCTGTACACCCAACATTCTTTATGGAATAGGCCTACATGTAAATTCTTATAATGATGTGAACCCAGCTTGCACTTTCCCCCAAAGTCCAGTAAGAAAATCAGTAGCCCAAATGAAAACTGTGATTCAAAATGATTTATCATAGATCACAGGGCAAACATGCACTCAAAGGAGGTCATTTTATAGAGAGTTGCTTAGATTTAGGCAAGTATGGCACCTAAATGTGGGTATTTTAGTCATTTATGCAACTAAATGACCTCTCTAAAATGCTGACTAGCAAAAAAGCATACACCTTACACATTCTTTCACTGTGGGCATTTGGAGTTTGGGCAGAACACACAATTACATACGTGGATTCTAAAATATTACAGTTTACACATGTTCTTGAAAAACTTAGGCGCATGCATTTACACCAACTCTAGGGTTGGTGTAAATGTCCACGTCTGCAACGTAGGCACATTTTCAGCCACTTCACTAATATTCTATAAAGAAATGTAGGTGCCTACTTGTCTTTATAGAACCGGTGCCTTTTGGCTGCCGTAAACTAGGCACCCAGTTATAAAATTACCTAAAGGGTTAATTTTTATACACTTTTCCTGTGTGCAAAACAGCTTTTATAAAATTACCCAATAGAGTACACACGCGTGATGATAAAAAAAAGATGCGTATTTCTACATGATCCTTGCCTAGACATGCTCTTGGGTGGAGTTTGGGTGGAATGCAGGTGGAGTCACTAAATATGTGCATGCTTTTTTTTATAAATATATTGGCAAACTGAAATAGGTATAATACAAACTCTATATTTTACATTTGTAGCACCCATCAGTTAAACAAGTTCTTTTCCAACACAATACAGAATGCCAATAATCAAACCCATCACTCTTTCCTGGTTTTCTTTTAATGTTTGAACCCCCACCCCCAGGTTCCAATTCACTCCACACTCACCCCCACGTTCATACTAACCTCCCCCCCCCCCACCAATGCCATTAAGAAATATGCTCCACCAAATGGTGAGTTAAATATTGCTTACATACTCCGTAGTACACTTTCTTCACCCAGTTAACAGACTTCTTCCCTGACTTAAGTTCCAGTTCAGCATTTCTTTTATGCAGTTGACCCAACACTAGATGGGCGGTTCATCCTCTTTCATCCAGAACTTTAAAATAGTCTTCCTAACTAGCAATTATGCTAAATGTGCAGATTTTCTTTCAGCCATCAGTACCCCCACTTCTTGTAGTGATTTCTCATCTCCCAACACCATCAAACCATCTGACCATTTTGTTTTCATTTACAAAACTCCTTTGATTGTCTCGACTGTCACTGCCAAGAGTTGCTTTGATTTTGGACACTCAGGAATACATCTAAGTGGCCATCCTAATTTTGCATTTCCCACACTCTCTTTCCATCCACAATTTCATAGGTACCCCTTTATCTTTTATAATATAAGCTCTATGAAATATTTTTCATATTGCATTTCTTAAAGAGCCACATTAGTTGTAACTTGTCCTATTTCATTAAAGAACTGCTCCCTTCTGTCACTGGTTATTCCTCTCCTTCGTCTGATGACCAAGCCATTGCCAAGAACCCCAAGAAAGGCACGTCACGAATATCTTTCCCAACTCTATATCATGTGGATAACCTGTTTAGTTTTTGGGGCACACGCACAAAAGATCAGGTCCAAAATTAAGAAACTTAAATCTTCCTATAATAAATATCTTACTTGCAAATAGTTTAACATATGCAAGTTAGGACTATCCCATTTTAATTTAACTTGATAAAACATGAGGAATCTACCCCTTCCAGCTGTCAGGATTTGCCCCAACTATCCAGATTTATTTAGTTATTTCACAAATGTATTACTCGCCCTCTCGCTTCCATTCAAGGTGAGTTACAGTAAATATACGTGCTTTCACAAAAAAGTGCAACAAAACAGTATGAAGAGTACAAAAATACATGACAATAGTGTAGTTACAGACATGTTAAATCTAGGTCAAACATCTCTAAAAATCTGGTCATGTGTTTAGGTTTTTGAGAAATGTTAGCACATTGGGCATCATACACAATTCCAGCAGCAGCTCATTCCACCTAGAAGGAACATAGAGTGAAAATGCTTGTGTACGTACAGTATTACAAGAAGCCTGCCCGCTGTTGCTGCAGGAGCAGCGGAAGTGTACTGCATATACCACCTCAGGGGCCTGCTAAATACACGAGCTTGTAATAATGAGCCCAGACATTCAGTGGAGACTTGATGTCTGAGCTTGTGAAATGTCTGTAGTACTTTATCTAGCATCTTCTACTTGACTGGGTCCCAGTGCGCTTATTTAAAGAGCAGGGTTATGTGATTGAATTTGGATTTCTTAAGAAGTAGCTTAATTGAGAAATTCTGTGCTATCCATAAGGCTCTAATGGAAACAGCGGGCAAACCTTTATAGATCATATTTATTTAGTAGCATTTAGCTCACACCTTTCCAGTGAGTTACAATCAAGTACTGCAGATATCTCTTGAGGGCTAACAATCTAAGGTCATACCTGAGGCAATGGAGGGTTGAGTGACTTGCCCAAGGCGACGGGGAGAGTTAATGGGATTTAAACCTTGATCTTTCTGATCCTAGGTTGCTGCCCTATTAGGCTACTCCTGTACTCAGGTATTGCAATAATCCAAATAGAAGTTAATGCCTGAAAAGCCACATGGAAATCATCATCTGACAGCAGAGCCGTACCGAGGGAAGATCGCGCCCTGTGCGACTTGCACATCGGGCGTACGCCCCCCCCCCCCCCCCCCCCCCGTGGCGGGAGAGAAGCGGCGCGCCCGATGTGCAAGTCGCCGGCATGCTAAACAGATCTTTCCCTCCCTGCAAGAGAGTGTCATTGAGCTGAATGGTGAACCCGTGGTGAAGACGTGGGTCGGTGGTATACCCCCCTGAGGCAGCGTTTGCGAAACGCTAAGAAGGACGTCTGAATGTGGCGTCGGGGGTTGATACCATAATGACCATCTTGGAAGAATAAGCTGAAGATTGCTATTTTGTGCTGATGGGCCCTTTTTTGTATAGGAGCCTTCTCCTACTTTTCGATATGGTTAAATGTTGATATGTTAAATGTTGGAGGCTCTATGATAAGTTGTTTTACTGTATGTGATTACTATAACCATTGATTATGATAGTGGATATCTGTTAAAGCAACTTTTAGTTTGGTCTCCCATCAGTTTTTTGAATTTAAGGTGCTGGTGACGGACGGTGGGGTTGGATGCAGACCGTTGATGTAAATTTCCTCATATTGGATTACTGAAGCCAGGTTTCTTGGCTTTGAAGCATTCAATGAATATCTGAGGATAGTTCTGAGGTCTGTGCTCCCCGTTGTCACGGCGCTAATAGTTTTTGTAGTGCAGAGGTTCCAGTGCTACAGTTGGTTAATGTGTGGAGTTGTTTTTTTGTCTTTATGATGTATCTGAAATGTGGCATGCTGATTGAGAACCACCCCGTAGGTATTGAACCTCATTCTTAAATGATAAATCTGCCTCACAAATATAAATTGACTGTATTGGAGCAAATAAAACATCTTACATCACAAACAAAATATCATATTTTGCCTAATTAAATGTCAAACTATGTTTAGAAAGCCCCTGAATCATTGTCTGAAAGCACTTATCTAGTATTTATTTTTATTTATTTATTTATATTTATTTATTTAGCTGTATTTATATCCCGCTTTTCACCGGGTCAAAGCGGTCAATTGGGGGATACATTTAACACGAGGGGATATGAGACACATACGCTAATACTTACAGGGAACATGGGCAATGGAGGGTTAAGTGGCTTGCCCAAGACCACAAGGAGTGCTTATAGGACTAGAAATCCCAGTCCCTCTGGCCTGAGATTGCTGTCCCCAGGTGGGACTTGAACTCCCGGCCCTCTGGCCTGAAGTACCTTGTCCTAACCACTAGACCACTCCTCCCCATATAGTATGGGGAGGAGTGGTATATATAGTATATCTAAGTAAGGGCCATCTTAGATGGAAAAGGGGGCATGTATCATTAAATCATCCGTGTACAGATGATAATAGATGTCAAAAGCCTGAATAATCCTACCAAGGGGTTGCAAGTGCAAATTAAATAAGAATGCCGAAAGTGTCAAACCTTCTGGCACCACCTGGGAAATTTTATTCTAATAAGACATTGAGGGTCAGCTCTGACTTTTAGCTTTCTACCTGTCAAATATGAACAAAGCCATCTTAAGACCCCTGCTCTAATATCAAAAGATTGTAACTGGCAGAGAAGTAATTTATGATTGACCAAATCAAATACGGCACTAAACAGCATTATAAAGCCAGAACCTGTGGGCTCTAGGCCACGCATGAGTCTGTCAAGAATTGAAATCATTAAGGTCTCAGCACACCATGTCTTTCTGAAATCTATGCTGTTGAGGGTCTAGTACTTTGTTTCCACATAACTTTCTAGCTGCGTGAGTGCTATTCATTCAATAACCTTGGCCAAAAACAGAACACTAGTTATGGGTCTATAAGAACCAGGCAATAAAAGGTCCAAGTTGAATTTTTTGAAAATTGGCCATATACTAGCTTTTTCAAAGAGGTTGGCAATATCTCAGTTGACAAGGAAGAAAGTATTTTGTATAGTACATCTTCTAGCCCATATATGCAAAGGAGATCTATCCATCCTCAGAAGTTATTCAGGGTTCTCCACCAGTGCGCTAAAAGGAGAGCCCCCTTGCATTTTCAACAGTTGACTAAGCCTTTCTGAAAGGCTGCATCTGCAGTACTTTGCTTCCCAACTCTTGCCAGAATATTTTCCTCACTTGTGATATGCTAAAAAACCTGAAAGGGTAGCTCCAAGTGTCCAAAAGCCCCATGAGAGCATATATCTCTTGGCATGTATGGAGTTCATGTACCATATCCTAATTGTCACAATACTGTATAGCCTTAGATCCAATAGCACCAAACCTCTCTATTTCTACCTAACATATCCTATCCTGGCATTTTTGCAGTTTCAAATGAATGAATATATAAGCCACCTATGCAACATTTTCTCTAAACTCATTATCCAAATGGGTATTATTTGAAGTGGGTATAGAAACTTTGGGAGGATCACCCTTTTATGTAATGCTACCCTCCCAATAGTAGACAATGGAAAATCTTTTCATCTAGCAAAGAGATTTTTAACCTGTTCTATTTTTTTTCTATTACATTCTTCCTTATGTTGTTTGTGGGTTTGCATTTAGATTCACCCCTAGATATTTTATGCGCTCTTTTGCCCAAACAAGGGGGAAATCTTGCCTTTCTAAGCATTTACAATTGAGCAATACTGCCCTAAATTAATTTGTAAGCCTGAGAAGGGGCCAAAGACCTTCACCAACATTTTCTATAAATAACCAGTAAACAAACTTATCTTATAGTCATTCTCTCCTGCACGAATTCTCTCCATCCCCTCAGCTTTGCATACATTTATAGCCAATGAGTCTAAAAACAAAATAAACAGAGGAGACAGTGGGCATCCCTGACTAATTCCTTTGCTGAGTTGGAAATTTCTCTGTAAGTCTACCATTAATCATAATCTGCACAGTGGGTGCCTTATACAGTGTTTTGACCCAGTCCAAACTGTTGAACCACCCAGAACAAGTATTCTCAAGAAATTTCTATCAAAAGCCTTTTCAACATCTAGGATGACTAAAATCATATCCCCTGCTTTACTTCTCCCTTCATACAGCACCTTCAAGGCTTTCATCAGGTTGGCTGAGGCAAATCTTGTTGGGACAAATGCAACCTAATCTTAATGGGCCAGTGTTGGGATCACCCTGCCTAAGTGTTGGTCTAGTACTGCTGCAATAATTTTGACATCTTATTTCAAAACTGATATGAGGTGATAACAGTTCAGCAAAGTCTTATCTATTTCTAACTTGGGAAATATTGCTATGTGCAAATTACTTTGTATTATTTCAAATTGTCTCACCTCCCTAACTTTCTTATACATATTTAAAATTGGTTCTATAATAAGATCACTCAAAAATGTTATAAAATTTAGAGCTTAGGCCATCAGGTCCAGGTGCTTTTGCCAGCTTCAGATTCTTAATAATTCCCAGCACTTCCTTTTTTCCAGAAGGGTGCATTTAAAGAATATAATTGTTCCTCACTCATCTTGGGCAACTCCAGTCTTGAAAGAACTTCTCCCTATTCTTTTCATTCCCTGCTCAGCTTTGTATAGATCTTTAGAGAACAGAACAAATTGATGCATTATTTCTAATAATTTTGTGTGTCCATGCTGGATGGCAGTGACCATGTTCTTTTTAACAGAACATAGTAACATAGTAACATAGTAGTTGACGGCAGATAAAGACCAGCATGGTCCATCCAGTCTGCCCAGCGAGATGGCAAGAGTAGGTGCACCTGTCGCTCCGCGCAGGCCACCCCTCTCCATATCCTTGTTCAGGGGTAAACCCACCACTCCATATAGGACACCCCTAAGACGTTATATGGTTCGGAAGTTAGATGGTACCGTTTATTTTGTTTTTTTTTCCTATTTCTGTAAAGGGATCCTCTGTGTTTGTCCCATGCCTTTTTGAATTCCGTCACCGTGTTCGCCCCTACCACTTCCATCGGGAGGGCATTCCAAGCATCCACCACCCTTTCAGTGAAAAAATATTTCCTGACATTGCCTTTCAATTTACCCCCTTGCAGTTTCATGTTATGCCCTCTAGTTTTACAGGTTCCCCGTCTTTGGAAGAGGTTTGTTTGTTCATCATTTCTCTTTAAGTATTTAAAGGTCTGAATCATATCTCCCCTGTGCCTCCTTTCCTCCAAGGTATACATATTTAGGTCTTCAAGTCTCTTCTCATAAGGCTTCTGACGCAGGCTCCAAATCATTTTGGTCGCCTTCCTCTGAACAGTCTCCAGTCTTTTTACATCCTTTGCAAGATATGGTCTCCAAAACTGAACGCAGTATTCCAAGTGAGGCCTCACCAGTGACCTATACAGTGGCATAAGTACCTCTTCTTTTCTGCTGGTAATCCCTCTTTGTATGCAGCCCAACATCCTCCTGGCTTTTGCCACCGCCTTGTCGCACTGTTTTGCCACCTTGAGATCAGCAGAGATAATCACACCAAGGTCTTTTTCCTGAACTGTGCATACCAACCTTTCTCCCCCTATCTTGTACATTTCTCTTGGATTTCTGCTACCCAAGTGCATGACACTGCACTTTTTTGCATTAAATCGTAGTTGCCAAGCTTTAGACCAGTCTTCCAGCTTTTGTAGATCTTTCTTCATGTTAACCACTCCCTCAGGGGAGTCCACTCTGTTGCAAATTTTTGTGTCGTCTGCAAAAAGACAGACTTTTCCATTCAGTCCTTCAGCAATATCACTCACAAATACATTGAACAGTGCCGGGCCCAGGACCGAACCCTGGGGCACCCCACTAATCACCTTCCTCTCATCCGAGTGAGCTCCATGTACAATCACCTTCTGTCGTCTGTCAGTCAGCCAATTTCTAATCCAGTTTACCATCTTGGGACCCATCCCCAAGCTACTGAGTTTGTTGATAAGCCTCCTATGAGGAACAGTATCAAAGGCTTTGCTGAAATCCAGGTAGATGACATCCATTGCATGCCCCTGATCTAGTTCCCTCGTCACGCAGTCAAAGAACTCGATCAGATTTGTCTGGCAAGATCGTCCTTCGGTAAAACCATGTTGCCTCGGGTCTTGCAAGCTGTTGGTTTTCAGAAAGTTCACTATTCGCTCTTTCAGGAGCGCCTCCATTACTTTTCCTGCCACCGAGGTAAGGCTCACGGGTCTGTAGTTTGACACTTCTTCCCTGTCACCACTTTTGTGTAGAGGTATGACATCAGCCATTCTCCAGTCCTGAGGAACCTCTCCTGTTTCCAAGGATCTGTTGAAGACATCCTTTAACGGTCTTGCAAGAACCTCTCTGAGCTCTTTCAGTATCCTGGGACAGCATACCAAGATAGCTAGCAGTTGTCCAGTTTTACTGCCCCATAGTGCAAATTATATTTACTGTATATTGGGAGCATACACATGAAATAAATCCAATTTTAGCCCTCTAATACCCTCACATGATTAAATATCTACTCTCTGGGTCCTGTAACTGAAATGAGAGTCTCTTGTACAATGATGTGGCTTCTCTTGATCCCTCTGTCTGTTATTGAAAAGGCGAGAAACCTATTTCCCCCACCCAAGTTCTTTGCAGTTTCCTGTACTTTGCAACATTAAGGTGGGTGTCTTGCAAGGAACATCACACAAATACCCTTTTTTCAACATCTTATATTTTTTTGATGAGCGAATATGTACCAGCAACATTAGGTGCAAATATCTTGAGACATGCCCTTTCTTCCCAAGGCCTGTAGGGAACATTAATTCTTATTAACAGGCGCCTCCCAAAGACCTCCCAGCAGGACCCCAGGGAATCTTCTTCTTCACAGAGCACCACCCTTGGCAAAATTGGCTTAACCCCCCCAGATCATCTGTTCCTTCCTTACATGCCTTCTTCCCCCCCCCACTCAACAACCAAAACTCATTCCTCCGCCCCGCACACCAAGAACACAATATTTCAGCCCATTCATTCCAGTACTCTTGAGTTCCCCACATTCACTCTCTGCCAGTCAGACCCTGCCCCTCCCTCTGAAACTCTTCTACCTCTTTCCACTCCAAAGCACCCATTCTATCTATATCTGTACCTCCCACCATGCTAGCCCCTACTCTCCCCTCGACCTATAAAACATTATCAAAAATACATCTGCAACCTGTAACAACACATCATCAACAAATTAGCATAATGACCACCATGATGATGATGATGATGATGTGTGCCTTTGAGTCAGTGCTGACTTCTGGAGGTACAGATAGCCAGCAGGCCTGCACATTTGATTCCCTTGTGTCTAGGCTTTGATTCAGGCTCAGAATTCAGACAACTGTGTGCGTTGAAGACTTAAGGATGATTCTGGATGCTTTCAGTTAATTGGCAACTACTCAGTCTTGCTAGACCGCTGAAGCGGCTATTCCACATAGTCTGTGCACTAACATTGTTGGCATCCTACTGGCCCCTTCCCCCTTGCAGGGGGGCACTCCACATGAACAAGCATAGCTCAGCATATGGTTGCTGTGGTGGCGGTGGTGAAGCCACCTATGCCAGGACCAGTACTATCTATAATCCAAATGAAGTTGAAGTGCAAACTCGAATAACAATGCAGAAGAAGTTGGCAAGCTGATCACATTGCTCCATAATGTCCACATATTCCTCTGACTTCATTCTGTACTCCCACAAATCAAAACAAATCCTTTAGGCTCTCAACTCAAGGTGTGTTAGAGATCCTACAGGCAAATCCAGAATAACAGCTGCACCACCATAAAGTTCAGGCCCTTGGAAGCTTATTCATAAAGGGGAATCAAAGGCCTGAGTTTTATTATCACGGATGATCCTTACTTTAGCAAGTAACAGCATGGCCAAACAGACACCCTGACTGAACGAGTCCATGCAGCATGGCATCATTGCATATCTGCTCTCAGCAAATCTCCACATCTTGCTTGACCCTGTAGAGTGTCATTAAGGTACTTTTCTCCAGACTGTGTGCCAGCACCAGCCTGGGCCTCCCACTGCCCTCCTTTCACATTGCCACTTGGTGTATGAATGGCATCTTCAGTGGCACAGTTATAGGATTCAGGCCTAAAGTGGTTGGCAACCGTTGCTCTATAAGCTCCCAAAGATCATGATCCTTCACATTCTCTGGAAGATGAATAGTTCTTATATTATTATGACGCCCTCTGTTTTCTCGATCTTCTAAGCAGGCAAGTAAAGTTCTGTGATTGGTTTCCAGCTCTCTTAGGTGTGCCTCTGCGGTGTCGGCCTGATCCTTCTGCCACACATTTATCTCCTCCCCTTATTACAGCTGAATGGATTGCAGCTCCATTCTTTCCTAGATTTCATCTGTGGAGGTTTGAAGTTTAGATTATTTGTCCTCCAGCACGGCAGTCAGGCTCCGTGTAAGCTCCCTGAGCGCCTCCTCCTGAAAAGTAAACAGCGGTGGTGTGGTTTCATTTGCCATCTTGCCTTCCCTTTCCTGTTTCTCTCACTCTGCTTTCAGCATCTTAATCGGCATACCCACAAGGCACCTTGCGCAAGCGACTCCAAGTATTAAGTCTTGCCACTTTCTCTCATTAGAAATTAGATTGTAAGCCATCTGAGGACAGGAAAAGACCTACTGTGCCTGAATGTAACTTGCCTTGAACTGAGAAAAGGCGCGAGCTCAATCCAGTTCCCTTTCCTCTTACCATGCAAAGTGTATAAAAGTCTCTATAGTTACATTTAAAAAAAGGTTATTGGGGGGTTAGGCTCAGAGCTAAGCCCCGGGGTGTCTGCTCAGCCCGTTATCATCACGTGGTTCCCCAAGTTTGCACGTTCTTTGTAAAATATATGCTATCGCTCAGATTGCGCTCACATAGTTACACCAGTGCCTGAGGTGGCGTAAATGTCCGTAGCTTCAGTCTAACTGTGATTTCTGCCAGTTTACCCCTAATATTTCATAAAGGCAGATAGGTGCATAAGTGCCTTCATCAAACAGGAACTTTTTTATCCTCCTAACCTAGATGATCTGTTATGAAATTAGCCACAAAACTGAGAACTCTGTCTCATAGTGAATTCAATAGAAAAGCACTTCAATGTGATTTCACTATTATGGGAGTAACTGTGTAAGAGCTTGCACAAATTTGAAGGGCGTTACTCATGTACTTTACACCTGTTTTTAATGGGAAAGAACCAAGCAAAATTTGCCTATGCAAATTACCCCCCCCCCCCCCCAAACTAACCGGCACACAATTACATCTGCTAATTTATGCGTGAAATGTTTCTTCAGGAAAATGTACGCTCATACTTTTGAAAATCCAAAAGTATAAGTGCAAATCCCTCCCCAACTCTGGCCATGACAACACCTCTGCTCACTGTGGGGAAAAATGAATGCATGCACAGAATGGAATTACACAGTCTGGGCTTGGTAGAGAAATGGCTTGGAAGGTTATCCTCTAAGGGAGTCATTGTTTAGAGCTTTTGCTGTGTGCAAAGCCCTTTTTACACACACAAAAGGGTTTCTATAAAACTGAGTATGGGCACTGACAAGATTACACACAGACATTTCCACAAGCGTGCTTGGGGTGGAGCAGGGGTGGAGGGAGTAGAGTTGCAATGTATAAACATTTTATAAAATACTCAGGTGTGTGCGCGGAGAGCGTGCGCACATTTGCACCATCTTTGCAGATGGTATAAATAGGTGCGTGAAGACGTGCATGCTATTGAGGCTCGTTTTCCAAGCTCATTCATAGAGGCAGATAGGTGCTTATTTTGCCTTTATAAAATAGGCATTGTTTGGCATCTGACATAGCCTCCCTGTTATATAACCAAGCCCTAAGAGGGCAATTTTATTAGGAGATACGGAAAGTTATGTACCACCTACGCACATAAATCATGCATTTGCAATGACTTAAATGTGTAGGTGGGCCTTTACGTGCATACTTCAGCCAGTTAGTATTCTGTACGTGCGTGCGTCAGGCTGATGGGGTGTACTTTCACTAGCGCGCCATTCACGGAGGTGGAACATGGGCTTACGTGTCTACTTTATAAAATGCCAGCATGCACATGTAATATAAGCAAGCTTATTCATGCTAGTCATAGAACTGATATAAGTAAATGGGCCTAGATTCAATACACATTTCCCATTACTTATGCCCCTATTTTATAAATTAAATATGTGCATACTTGACTTTATAAAATAGGCACTATTAAGGCTTGTAAAACTGTGCATTAAGCTAGGCATAAAATAAACCACTAAGGGGCTCTCTTACTAAAACGCTGCATGGTGTTGCACCTAACATGCCCACTCAATATCATGGCGCATTAACACTACCTCCTTAACTGTCGAGGACGTGGAGAGCATGTTCCTGGCGGTTAACGTGGTGCACTCTGCCCTAATGTGACATGAAAATAGCACGGGTGCACTTACCTTCACCCACGGAGGTGGCGGTAAGTGCACCTACGCTAATGGCACACACATTGTCATTAGAGGCAAAACAAAGGAGCGAGGTGTAACAGCAGTAGATGTCTAAAAGCTTTATTGATGAGGAACTCCTACGTGTTTCGGCAAAGCTTTCCTCAGGGGGTCAAAAGCCTCAAAAATATATAATAGACAAACATAGCTTATATACACAATTCAAAATATGAATAAAATCAATGAGCCTAATTGCCACCATTTAAAAGCAAATAATGCATAAAAATAATGTATATAAATAACATAAAAAGCTTTAGCATAAGGCGTTAAAACAATAATAAATAAATAAATGGCTTGCAGATATAAATCATAATAAATAATAATATAATAAAAATAATAAATAACAAATATGAACATAAAACCATTAAATGAAGAGGGAGCTGAATTAAGATAAGATCATGTTGTAACCATAAAAACATGACAGCAAATATGACTAAAAGGAAATAAAAATATATCCAGACCATAAAGCCAAGGACTCAATATAGGAACTCAATTATACATCTGAAACCGACAGATGAGGAGGAATAGAGGCGGACAGCAAAACAAAGTGCACTAAAAAGCACATGTGCACTCTCTTTTGTAATGAAGATCTTTTGCTATAACTTGTGTATTCCCAAATAGCAACCTAAAATGTAAAGATCAACATGAATTAAAGTGTATAATAAGACTCTACAATTGAAGCAACAAATGGTATGCGGGTTATAATGGGCTAATCCCGGAGTGTGTATAAACAACACCTAGTCTGATTGTATGTGTATTGTATATTAATAAAAGTCACCTAAAGGAAATGTAAAAATGTGAAAATATGTCAAAGAGGTATAGGCCAATCTAATTATTAAATGAAACTAAATTGTGACCATCGGACTATTTGAAACAGAGAGCTCTAGTGTCTGTAAGGAGTAGAAACCTGTACGGACCTTTCTAGCTATACGTGTCGCATTACTATATTAAAACAAAGAAAATACATTGTTTCTAAGTGCCAATAAACATATTAAAGTACAGACTAACCATACTCATCCTGCACTCTAAGAAATTCTAGCAGGGATATGCATGTAGAGAGTAATGTCATTGCGAATACTCAGGAGTGTATTAGTCTTCACAGCGCACAAGTAAGGAAACACCATGGAAAGCTTACATCCTTCTTAAAAAGGCTTTTCATGCCAAAGGGCACGTGAAAGGGCAGACAGACATGAGATTATAAATTTTGAGGACTGCCGGTGCCCTCAACAGGGTCACATAACATATCGGAATTTGGTGAAATCAAAATTAGTGTGTATAATTGTAAATAAACACAATGCTTTAATGGTCCTAGAGAAAACAATATTGTACCATTCTAGTGCTAGAGACCAAAAATCAAGCACAGAGAGGAATATGCAACATCAATCATAAAAGGGGAGAGCAAATATAGGGAGATACCTTTGTGCATTTATAAATATAAAAGAAATCTGCAGGAGCCCACAGTAAAGACTCACAGCATGCCGGAGTGTAATAGAGTGATGGTAGTCTATAATTGAGGGGGAGCATAAAACTGACAGTATAAGATATATTAAAATTAGCAAGTACCAATCTTATTTTATTTTATTTATTTACATTCTCTTATATACCGCGCTATTCTGCATCAGTGCAGTTTACATTGAACAAACTGAAATTACATTGAACAGAGCATTATAACTTGGAGATAACTATTTTTACAGGGAATATGGGCTATGGAGGGTTAAGTGGCTTGCCCAAGACCACAAGGAGCACCTGTGGGACTAGAAACCCCAGTCCTTCCGGCCCAAGGTTGCTGTCCTCTTGTGGGATTTGAACTCCCGACCTTCCGGGCTGAAGTACCTTGCCCCAACCACTAGGCCACTCCTCCACTCCTTATCAAATAAAAATGTGCTAATCAAGTAAAAAAATGTTCATCACACTATATGCACTCACAGCGCTATCCAGTGGACTAAACCTTGTTGAAAATGCTATTAGAAAAAATCCGTAAAAAGACATACCGACCTGTCAAAATCTTAACTGGTAAAACTGACCTTAGGAGTTGGTAGTGCATGTCAGCAGTATGAATCAAAAGCCACCAGAGGGAGCCATGGGGTCAAGAATTGAAACGAAAATTAAACTAGAGGTAAAATAGAACGATGCCACGACCGGCCCCTAAAGGAGTACTGTTCTAGAACACATAAAGCAAGAACGCCTCTGCTAAAAACGAACCCTAATATACAAATAAATAATCATAAAACCAAAAAATGGAACTAAAAAGACAAAATCAAAAAAGGAACTGAAGTAAAAGAAGGTCAATGGGCTCACCCCAGCCACTCTTTGCCCCTAAGCTGCCTATTTATTACCCCAACGTATGATGCACAGTATCGCGGAAATTGGGCCGTACTAACTGTGCTGACCCCATGCTAACAGTTACAGCTGGTCACAGTGCGGGGTTAGCAGGTGCCCTTTAGTAAAAGAGCCCAAAATGTGCATTTGGGGGAAAGGATACAGAATCTCTAAGAGCACTCCGTTTACAAAACACTTTTCCCGTATACACATACAGTAGTGGGAGAAAATCTTTTCTAAACAGGCTTCTGTATGGGTAGTTATGCAATATAACTTAAATGATATTTGTCTCAAGATGGAGTCCATTTAAAAAAATTCTGGAAATCCTAAGGGTGGGAGTCCCAGTAAGGCCTTTGTCACTGAAATTTTGGCAGTCCATGCTTGCATTGGATGAACTATCTTGTCATGCTTTCTCTGAAATACGTAACCAACAGTTCCTGAAAACAGTCCTGCCTTTATACAGATATTTGAGAAACATTCAGCTTTATTAAACAGTGTTTTCAGTGTTGTTTAAATTTGAGGCTCTCTTGCCTCAGATTGGGAAAGAGATTATTCCAGAGTCTGGGGGCAAGGAAATAGAAAACAGAGCGTCTGGTTGTTTTGTATCTGGCCTGAGAGGCAGATGGAAGAAAAAGCCTATTAATGTGACTAGAACAAAGTACATGAGCTGGGAAATGCAGAATAATGATTGAGGAGAGATAAGAGGGGAATATCAGAGCTGTAGGATTTTATGAACATCAGAATCTTGAAAATGATATTATTATTAATTATTATTATTATTAATGGGCATTTATAAAGCACTACCAGGCGTACGCAGCGCTTTACAGACACAGAAAAGATAGTCCTTGCTCATCAAGCTTGCAATCCAAAAGGACAGACATACAGTAGAACTGATAGGACAGAGGGAGCCAATGGTAGTGAAGTAGTAGCAGAGTAATGTGATCATAACTAGAGGCATGAGCCAAGAGCCAGACCGCTATATTCTGAATAGACTGGAGTCATTTCAGTTGATAGTTTCGAAGGCCTGCATAAATGACATTGAGGTAGTCAATTCTGGAAATAACTAAACTGAAATAAGTGTGGTAAGAGATGATGAATCAAGGAAAGAAGAGATGGATCTGATCAGGTGCAGAGAATATTAAGATTTTGTTTACAACGGAGCTAATCTGATCATGGAATGTAAATCTAGAGTCCATTATTACACCTAGGTATTGAAGAGACGAGGAAAGAGTGAGGGGAGACTTTTCTAACAATGGGGCAATGGTAGGGATGTTGGAGTTGGCAGTAAAACATATAGCGGACATTTTCTGAATATTAAGCTTAAAAGTATTAATCTTAAGCCATCATCACTGGTATTAGTACTGGTGCAGCTGGGGACATCCTTAAGTACAGTTTTCCTTAACAAAGCAACTGGTAAACCCCAAATCACAGGAGGCCACCCCCAAATCAGGCACAATCTCCAAACAAAGACAAAAATAAAGAGGATTGCTTCCCCAACAGGCCAAGCTCAACTATATACAGAATTTCTGTGAACTCTGAAGACTGAAGAACTCAATGCAACCAACACACAGAAGCAGCAGCAGCCGAAGCCATGGGGTGGGTCCTGGACTGATCTAGCAGGACTCCAGAAAAGGAAATTATCAAGTACTGTATGTAAAATTTTACCTTCCAGATCATCCTGCTAGACCAGACCAGTGGGAAGTACCCAAACTACATCTCCACAGTGTTCAATGTTTTCTTTTTCAAATGTCAGTTACTGCATTTAAATTTAAAAAAAAATGGATCTTCAGCACTGGTATCCAGCTAGTGACCAGTGCTGAATATCAGTATAGATCCTTCAGAGCCAGTTGGCTATATCAGTGATGCTATTTGGATAACAATTTAGGACTGCTTTTTTCTGCTCTAAGCTATCCATATAGGGGCAATGCAAATTGCCAGCTAGTGCTGCGACACTCAGAGGAAATATTAAACACCACTATCCAGGTAGTGCCGCTGATTATAGCCCTGGCCGACACTTACTCAATTGGCGGGTGCTGCTGACTAGATAAGTGGTTTGGTATATCAATGTCATAGTGCTTAGTCAGTGTGCAAAGCTGTTTCTAACACTGTTCTAAAATTCTATTTTTAACACTCTTCTAAAATAATATTCTCCTATAACAGACTAGGCTACGCACGCATCTCTCATGCTGGACTCAGTGATACAGAAGTTCAGATTGCCAAATTTAGGATCCCTGATGACTCAGCTGCTTATGAGGACAATAATAGAATTATTATTAATCCCGACCAAGTCTCCAAGGAAATCCATTTCAGTTCCAGGTTAGTGTACTAGAACGGGTAATTACAGATAACAGGCTCCATTTACTAAACTGTGTTAAAATGATTCTGTAAGTTCCATATTAATGCAAGTAAAATTCACACAGGAGAAGAGTTAAGCCTCCCTTATTCCCTTTCCCACCCACCAGGAGATACATATTTAAGTTTTTCTGTGAATTAGTCCTGCCCCCAGGTAAGTAACTCTGCTCCTGGCTCCAGCCCCAGTCCTCAAAAATTGCCCCATCCTTCCATTCCCTCCAGCACCTCCCAGAATCGACTGCATATTACCCCAGAATTGTGAGGTCTAAAGGGGCATTAGTAATGTCCATTCACTCCTACCCTGCTGGTGCCATACTCTAAAATGCCACTGTCTGACCCCCAGGCTCTTCTTTCTCGGGCACAAAGTCAGCATGCGTCATTTGAATTTTTAGCACCAACCCTCATTGTTGCTGCTTCTGCCCTTACCGCTGCTGCTGACATCTCATCTCCCCCAGAACCAGCAAGCGAGGTGACAGTAGCAATAGAACAAATAAGTGCAGCAGGAAGGGAAGCCTCTGAACCCCTGCGCACCATCCTCTGAAAGTGCAGCCAGTACCGCCGCCCTGATGCAGACTATTATCATGACTGTTTTTTTTCTTAGTCTTATCTTGATTAGATTATTTTAATGTGTTAGTTGCTATTCTTCTCTGTTTTATTCTTTTTTAAAATTTATATTGAAATGATACTGTAAACCTCCTTGATGCATTGTGAAGGGTGGTATTCTCTGTGAGTACTGTTAATCCAAGGAAGGTAGTTCAAACCGTTGGACCTATGGATCTGCATGTTGTAATGTCAGTAAAATCATTAGATGATCCTTCCATGCCTCTCTGACAGCCTGGACTCTCCAATTGACTCCTCATCTCAGTTGGGGGTTGATATCTCTGCCCCACAGGCCAGTAATGTAGCAGTGAATCCCAGAGTAATGTAGTAATATCTCTCCCGGGAAAGGGTGAGACTCGGTGGGATCATGTTTTGTCCCTAGCTGATTTGTCTGAGGTCATGGCTGTATGGGACTTGGTGGGGGGGGGGGGGGGGGTTCCACACCCATGGACCTTCCAGGTATTGACAGGGTGCAGTTTATCAGAAGGGTTTCCTGATTTGGCTATGAATGATCAGATAAATGATGTTACTTTGAAGGATTTATGGGTATTGATGTCTCACATGGAGGTTTCTCTAAGGGGTATATTATCACAATTTGTTGAGATTACCATTAAATCTGTCACTAAACTATCACAACATGATAGTCAGATCAGTCATTTGGAGTCTAGATTACAGAAAGTAGAGGTACAGGGCAATGTTCCCTCTAATTTTCTATAGGCTGTGTGCGCATAAAATATCAGCTGTGTGCAGCTTTTGAAGGAAGGTTAAATTTTTGTGCGCCACATAACGACACTCGGAGTTATATACTTTAAAATTTGACTACACATCAGAATAGAGTACGTACACCACATTGATTGCACTAGAAAACATTGTAGAACTTGTGAAAACCGTAAATACATAAGAACTTTTAAATTTTAAGACGTCTGTGTTGTTTTCTATCAGAATCAGAACTGTAATTTTTGTGCGCTCTGTTGTAAAGTATGTGCGCTAGCTCGGTGAGGTGTGTGCGCGCGCACATGCGCACAGCTTAGAGGGAACAGTGGTACAGGGTTCCCATTCTCAGGGAGCTATGGCCTCCATTGTTAATGATAATCTCGCTTTCCATAGGCACCTGAAGAACCTGGATAATGCCTCAAGGTCCAAGAATCTTAGATGCCTTAATTTTCCTATTATGAGATATCTTTCTCTTTCAATATTGTTTCGTCAATATTTGCAGGAGGTGCTGGGGTTCCAGGACCATGCAAGAGTTTCTTTTAATAATATATTTTACTTGCCAAGAGGTTCTGGGGTATTTCTAGGTTCTGCTGGAGAACACGGTACAAATGTAGTGCCTGAAAGTTTAGATTTATCTGCTTTTTTTGAATCCTCTAGGGATGAGATCTCTTCTAGGACAACATTATTGGTATCCTTTCATTCAGAACTTGTGTGATTTTGAAATTATACTTCTCAAAAAAGAATTAATTATGTTATGGACATAAGATTAGTATAATCTCCAGGAACAAACAGGAAGTCAGTCCTCACATGGGGGTGACGTCGGCACCGACGGAGCCCTCACGGAAGTATCTCCCCAGCTTTCAAAGAAAGCCTTTGGGAGATGCCACCATGCATGCGTGGTCCCCTTCCCGCCCAAGGGTGCCATCTTGTTCATTCTTCTTTTTTCTGCAGAACCCTTCAGACGTTTGTCTGGCTTGTCCCCGGAAAAAGTTGATTTTTCTCTCCGAGTTTCATACTCACCTCCGATATTGCACCGGTACTCTTCCCGCCTACTGACCTCGTTACCTTGGAGTCGAGTTCGGTCTATTTTTGTAGTCTTTCTTTCCTTTCTTTTCCTGGCATCTTCATGCCTTTTTTCTCCCACGGCAGCCCGGAGAGTCTTCGAACTCGCAGGGGTACTTTTTCCCTCCCTGGCTACCAGTGGCTTTAAGAAGTGTGATCGGTGCTCTAAAATTATGTCTTTGACCGACACACATGACTGCTGTCTCCGCTGCCTTGGGCCTGGCCAGACCACGACCTGGCAGCCTGCGGTCTCTGCAAGAGGATGTCTGGTAAGGCCCTCAAGAGCCTCCAGCAGCAGCACGATAGGTTTTTCGATGAGTCCCTGGTGCTTTCGAAGGTCAAGGCCTCGTTTGAGGCCCCAACATCTTGGGCGGAACCTTCCGAACCCAAGCCTTGTCATGGTCCTCAGAAAGAGGGTCTTCCTCGAGGGAACCCAGGAAGAAGAAGAAACCCTTGAAGGCGACATCCTTGGATGGTTCCGACCGGCCGGGTGCTCCCCGGGCCCGGTCTATTTCCTGATGTGTCTCGGGTCACCCAGCTGAGGTGTCGGCTTTCTTGGATTTGAAACCCCGCGCCTTGGCACTGGGTGGTTCTTTTTTTCTTGTTTCCATCTAAGTGTCAGGTGTCCTTGGAGGGTTCTAATTATATCTTTTCAGATGTTTCCCTTTTAGAAGACTTTCTCAATGCCTGGAATGGTTAAATTTTATCTGACATGGTACCATTGTTTTACTGACCAGTTAGTATTCGGAGATTTGTTGTATTGTTTCTCCTCTAGGCTTTTTCTTTTTCATTTTCTGTTTTCTTTAATGATTGGTGCTTAGAGCCACCCTTGATGTGGACTTGTTGAGTATATATGTGATCATTGTATTGCTTTAGTATATTCTTAATCTCATTTACTGATTTTTTTCTTTTTGTAAAAATGTAAATTCTTTAAATAAATAAATACAAACATAAACATGACACCAGAAGCCACCAGGACTTCTTTAGACATGCCGGTTGGGAGGAGGAATTCAGCAGGGGCTTGTAAACATTTAACTTGCAGGCCCTGAGGGTATCGCCAGGCACCTTAGCCTGGCAATGCTTCTGAGGGAAGTGAATGTTACTTTTGGTGACTTACAGCTTGGGATAGAAGAGAGATTTTGGATTTATTGATAATTTTTATGTTTTAATTTAATTGAAAAGGAAAAATTAGTTCTTAACTTATTTGATAGTCTAAAATCCATTTGCCCTAGCTTTATTGAGCTTGTTACAGCTCTAGAACAAACAAGGTAGTATTAGATTAGTTAAAGAGTCTAAAATCCATATGCTTGTTTTATTTAATCTTCTTTCACACTCCATTCACATTCCCACCTACTCCAGGCACATTCCTTACTTTATAGTCAGTTATCCCAATTAAGAGGACAAGAAGGACATTTGTCACCATAGGGTATTTTAATCAGCAAGTGATTAACCCTAAATAGCAAATTGTTTGCAGTTCATTGAGAAACAAACATCAAATAATCTTAAGGGCTTTTATATTAGTTGCTACTCCCTTAGCAGCTTTAAATAACTTAAAAAACTCACGAACACTAAGATGCAGACAACAGTCCGTCAATGAGATGGGTGCTATTTAGTCCTTTGAAATGAATGCCACATGTATGATTTTCTCTCAGATGGCAAGAGGTCATATGTGTGCACTCAGTGCACATAACTCCTGGTTTTCGGAGAATGTGCAATCTCTGGAGACTAGAGTAGCAGACTTGGAGGAGTTAAGGCAGCCAGAGAAGTATATAGAGGAGACCTTTAGAGACATGGTAGAAACGTACCACCACCAGTTTGGCTGTCTCTGTAGGGCCTTGGAGGAGAGGTTGGAAGTTAAGCATCACTTTGTTGTGTCAGAAAGCAATTCTATAGCCAGGACCTGCCCTCCAAGGGATGCACTGAGAAGCCTCTGCAGGGGCTTCTGCCCAGGAGGAAAGGAATAGGGCAGCCATTTTAGCTGATGATTCAATCAGTCGGCATGGAGATAGCGAGGTGGGTGGTGGGTGTGGGGATTGCTTGGTCACTTGTCTGCCTGGTGCGAAGGTGACAAACTTTGTGCATCACCTAGACAAGATTTTAGACAGTGCTATGGAGGAGCAGGCTGCTTTGGTATATGTGGGCACCAATGACATAGGAAAATGTGCAAGAGAGATTCTGGAAGCCAAAATTAGGTTCTTAGGTAGAAAATTGAAATCCAAAAGCTCCAAGATAACATGCTCACAAATGCTCCCCATTCCAGGCACAGGACCTAAGAGACAGGCAGAGTCTCAGAGCATGGAAAAAACAAAGGTGTAAGGAGGAGGGATTTAGATTTGTTAGAAACTGGGCAAATTCTGGGTGAAGAGGAGCCTAGTGCTAGTGCTAATTAATTAATTAATTAATTTATTTATTTTTATTTATTTAGCTGTATTTATATCCCGCTTTTCACCGGGTCAAAGCGGTGGAACATTAAAAGGGGGGGGGGGGTGTGTGTGGACAATAATCAACTTCTGGGGTTGGGGCCATCACCAGGTGGCCAACATTAATGATTTTAACAAATATTTGGGACATAGACATAGATATTGTATTACAGTCTCATAGAACATATGTTCAGGGGGATGAAATAGGGTGGTTGGGAGGTAGTCAGTGGTGGGTGCTTGTTTCTGGTCTGAGGTATTCCTGGAATAGGGCGGTTTTTAGTTGTTTCCTGAAAGATAAGGGATCTTTGTTGCTTCTGATGTGATTCGGTAGAGAGTTCCAGAGGGTTGGTGCATATAGTTCAAAGGCTCTGTTGCAGGTCCGTTGATTGCATTTAGTTTGTTTATGGGGGATGGTGAGGGAGTTGTTGGTGGTTTGTCTGGTTGTTCTGTTGTGGGCTGGTCGGGGCAGTAGTGTGCGGAGCTGGGAAGTCTGAGTTTGGTAGAGAGCTTTGTGAGTAAGTAGGGCGGATTTGTATTTGATTCTTGCTTCGAGGGGGAGTATGTGTAGCTCCCTCAGGACTGGGGTGATGTGGTCTTGTTTTTTTGCTTTCTGGATCATCCTTGCTGTGGTAGTTCAAAGTGGGTTGGTATGGGTGGCTGGAAGTCCATGGTAGATTATATTGCAGTAGTCCAGGTGGGGGAGTGTCATGGCTTGCATCACTGTTCTGAAGTCCTGTGGTTCAAGGAGAGGTCTGAGGCGCTGTACTGTTTTGGCCTTGTGGAATATTGTTGCGGTGGTTTTTTTGATTTGTTGCTTGAGTGTGAGTGCTTGGTCTATGATGATTCCTAGATACCTTATGTGCGGTTGTATTTGTATTTGTGTGGTTCCAAAGTTGAGGTGTGAAGGTGGTGTGAAGTCTGGGTCCTTTGTTACTATGAGGGCTTCTGTTTTCTTTATGTTGATGGATAGGTTGTTCTTTTGTAGCCAGCTAGATACTTCTGTGAAGCATTCTGATAAGTGTTTATTTGTTGGGTTAGAGGTGGTTATTGGGGCATGGAGCATTATGTCATCCGCATAGATGTGATAGTTAATGTTGTGTGCGTGTATGATTGAGCAGAGTAGTTGCAGGTAGATGTTGAAGAGCATGGCAGATAGTGTGGATCCTTGGGGTACTCCTTGGTGTTGCTTGGAAGGGGGGTGAGGTTGATATGTTTGTGCGTATCAGTTGTTGTCTATTGATTAGGTAGGAATGGAACCATTGAAGTACGGTATCTTTGATGCCAATTGCTTGTAGTCTGTGTATGAGGATGTTGTGGGAGATGGTGTCGAAGGCTGCTGATATGTCTAGGAAGATCATGGCATATCCAGAGTGTTTGGCTTGAGTTCCTATGATGAGGGTGTTCATTAGTGATGTCATGAGAGTCTCAACTCCGCTACTATTTTAAAAGGACAATAAAGCAGCTTTTAAACTAGAACCTAGGTTAGAGCCAACATTTCTCAGGAGCACATGGTTCAGAGTAAGGTATCTTTGAAGATACGATCAAAACAGGGAAGTTAGGGCATCCTGGTAGAGAGGTTGCAATAAAGACGAATGTAAATCAGGTGCCTTTAAATGAAGAGCAGATAGCTGAAAGATCTTTAAGCTCTTTTGATTTGTACTATTTGGTTTTACTGTTTTAATTGGATGTTTGTCTTAATTTAATACTGGGTGTTTATTCTTTTTAAGTCCTTTGTGTTTGGCACTACTTGTTTGTACTCATCTTTCCAGGATCTTTCTACAGTTTGATTTGTTTTATTTGTTCTTATAGTTTTATTTTAATTGGCTTTGATTGTTCCTTTCTTCACTCCCCTTTTGCCCTTCCCCTCCCCTCCCTTCCCTTCCCCCATGATTGAGGAATGCTTTTTTTGTCAAGTTTGCCAGACTTAGAAGAATGATCAGATGCTTGGGTAACCCCTGTTAAGTCTTGGTTTTATTTTTTTAGTCCGTTTAGAGCACTGGGTGATGCACTGCAGCTCTCCCATACGAAATATATTGGGGGCTATAAGAAGCCATTATTTGTTCTTAGGGCCGTTCCTGCCCGTGTGTTTGACTGCAATTAGACATCTTTTAATAAGGTACGGTTATTTTACATCAGCATTGCAGATTTTAATATTAAAGATTTTTTTGCGGAGCACATGCAAATTTGGGACCTTTAACCTTTTTGTCACGAAATGAAGGGAGATTTAAAAGGACTCCGGCTCTCACGCATGAGTTTAGTATCTACTGGATGATTGAAGGAAGACTACGGCATTTTCTTCTGCTCCCCGTAGGGTAAGGAATACAATTGTCCACATGCTTTTTGCCATTCTGTTTACTAACAATTGTGGCCATTCCACCTTTAGCTTTGCCATTCACATTTTTAAAGTACTCCCGTTTTTTACTTGTGTTTGGTTTCTTCTGGATCTGACCCTCTGTTATAATTTAGACCCCAATGACATAGTGAGATACATACTCCTCCCCTTCCCCATTATTGCCTTTGGTTAAAATTAAAAAATGAATATTATTTTGTTGTGCTGAGGGTATAGATGAATCCACCTTTCTGATAACATTAGGCAGGGGATTTCGCCATTGATGTAGTAATACTTTTCTATTTTGCAGACTTATTTTTTTCACTTATTGGTGTTCTTGTCAAGACATATTTCTACAGTGTGCCATTGTGAGTACTATTTTTATAGATACCAGGTATGACACACCTTAGTTCCTCCTCATCTCTTTTTGGTGTCCCAGCTTTGGGTCTGTATATGTGGTTTGTGTACTATGATGTGACCAGACACTTTACTATCTTATCTGCCTTTTGTTTTTGATTTTGACATGAGTTTTTTACTGCCTCTTTCTTATGATCATTTTTAACTGTGTTTTGATATTTATTGAGTCATTTATGTACTTGTTTAGTATTAGTTCTGAATATGTTTTATACATTATTGTTTTTAGTTATGTTTTTATTATTTATTATTTTTTCTAAGGATGTGTAGCCCCTGAGGAAGGCATCTGCCGAAACGCATAGGGTTTGTCCAGTAAAGCACCTGTGACCTTCGTACACCACTCGCTTATTTATGTTCTTTTAAATATCGTGTCCGGACATGTTAGGGAGGTAAAGTTTGTAGATGAAATAAATGACTGCTACCTGGAGCAGCTGGTTCAGGAACTGACAAGTGGGGCAGCTATTTTAGTGGAAAGCAGGATTTGGTGCGAGAGAAAAGTATTGGGTCTTTTGTCAGTTTGATCATAACATGATCTAATTAGAGTTAATAACTGGAACGAAGATACTAAGGAAATCTACTCTGTTAGCAATTAACTTTCAAAAGGGCAACTGATAAAGTGAGGAAAATGGTAAAAAAGAAGAACAGCTGCAAAAGGTTAAGTTTCAATCAGGCATGGACATGGTGTGCCCAGTATTCTAAGGGATTAACAGTTATTAGACCTGCTAACCATGTTAATTGCCTTGTCCGGGATATTCAGCGGCACTAACATGGTTAGTGCCGCTGAATATCTGCGGGCGCTGCTGTTGCATGCCCCAATGCTAACTAGTTAGCACTGCGGCATTCTTGGGGTGGAATGGGCGTGGCATCTGTCGATAACCGGGCAGTGGCGATATTGAGCTGCTGTGTGGTTATCGCAAAGCAGTGAAAATCAGGTGCAGCAAAGACTGGCCTAACTTTCGCTGCCAAAGCTAACAGGACAGCGGATAAATACCATTGCTGCCCGGTTAGCTTCATCGCTATCTGGGCAATTTGGATATTTAGTGCCAGGACCCAGATATTGGGTCTAATGTTCAGTGACAGTAGCTAGCCACTTCAGCAGCACTAGCTGCTGCCACTGAATATCGGGCCCGGAATTTTAAACAATCCTGGAAGCCTAGGCCAGATGTATTCCATGTATTAAAAGAGGGGGAAGGCAGGCCAAACAGCAGGTGTGGTTAAAAGATGAGGTGAAACAGGCTATTAAAGTCAAAAGAACATCTTTCAAAGAATGGAAAATGGATTTGAATGAAGAAAACAGGAAACAGCATAAGCACAAGCAAGTTACAGTAGATGTGAAGCATTGATAAAGAAGGTAAAGAGAGAATTTGAAAAGAAGTTTATTACAGAAGAAAAACGTAAACTTTTTGGGTATATTTGATCAAGGAATAAAGGGGCACTCAGGATGGACAAGGCCATAGCAGAGAAATTAAATGAATTCTTTGCTTTCGTCTTTACTGAGAAAGATGTAAGGGAGCTACCCAGGTCAGAAATGGTATTTAATGATGATGATTTGGAGGAAATGAAACAAATCTCAGTAAATCTGTAGGACCTAATAGGCCAAATTGAGAAAATGAACAGGCTGATGCTAGAGCCTAGTGCTTAAAGCTTTAATGCAGGATTTCATATCTCAAGTTTAACGCTGACTCTTTGTGCTGGGATGCAATATGCAAATTACTCAGAATGCAAAACGTCAGCGTTAAACTGGGAGAGCAAGCTAAACACATGTGCACAGAAGTTGGCGCAAGTTTGGCATGCTGTCCCAGAGAAACAGTCATCTGATATAAAGTATGACACTTCACCTCAGATGATCCAGGCATTGGGGAAAGCGCCAAGACCATCGGCACACTGTTGGGGGGCCAATACTCCTCATACACCAACCCTCCCGATAGAAATAAAAACCCTGGTGGCCCAGTGGCCCTGATCTCCCACACACAAATACACAAGATCCCTGGTGGCCCAGTGACCCTGAACCCCTCCAATCTCTCTCCCAGGACCTTCAATCATGGGGCGGGAGCAGTGCCCATATGCTCCTGTCCCTGTGCTATCACCTTGAAAAATGGCGATGTCTGACCCACATGGTGACCTCCTGTGCTGCATCCTGGGATGCACACACTGTCTGAAACATTGTGGGGGCATGAAGTCGTGCCCCTCCCAACATACACCTGTGTAAGTATGAGTTGTGTGAATCTGGTAAGAAATGTTTGTTTCACTGTCTGGGATATTTGCTTCTTGGGAGACCCCTTACAGTATCTTTCCCATGCACTTACGCATGGAAAGCAAAATCTGAGTTAAATTTTATTAGGGAAAAAACAAAGTTCATCAGAGACACCTCACACACACACGTTTTACCCAGACATCATCAGGTACCATAGACAATTTTAATGATAGGCTATAGATTACAAATAGTAGATCTGCAATTTCACTTTTGACCTCTTCCAGTACTCTGGGATGTATATTATCCGATCCAGGTGATTTGCTATTCTTTCAGGCCAATGTAGAAAAGCTTAGTGCCACTTTTTTCTGTTGCTTTTTCCATGCTAGACTTGCTCTCTGATGCAGAAAGCAAGCTAATACCAGAAAAACGCCCAAAAAAAATAATCACACTAAATTACAGTGCACTCGGCATGCATCCAATGTAAAAACACTGCACTGAAACTTAACACATTCACTGGATCTCCACGCAAGCTTTGGGCAGGCATAAAGTTCCAGCCGGGAGCAAAAATATCATCTGAAGTACAGTTTGACACTTCACCTCAAATGCTGCAGGCATCGGGGAAAGCCCCCAGTGCCATCAGCACACTGTTGGAGGGCTAGTGCCCCCCCCCCGAAACTGACCCCCCCCCTGACAGAAAGAAAAGCCCTATTGGTCCAGTGGCTTCAATTCTCCCCCCCCCCATAAAAAAAATCCCCAGTAACCCCACGTCCATAAATGCCAGTGTTTAAAAACAGATCTGAGGGCGATCCAGAAAACTACAGACTAGTGAACCTGATGTCAGTGCCAGGCAAAATGTTAGAAACTATTATAAAGAACAAAATTACTGACTACATAGATAGACATAATCTATTGCGACAGAATCAACTTGGATTTAGCCACCAATATTGTCTTTTTATTTTTAAGGCATGAATTAGCATGTGGATAGCAGTGAACCAGTTGATATAATGTATCTGGATTTTTGGAAAGCATTTGACAAAGTCCCTCATAAGAGACTCCTGAGGAAATTAAAATTCCATGGGATAGAAAGCAATGTCCTGTTTTGTTTTGGGAACTGGTTAAAGGATAGAAAGCAAACATTAGGGTTAAATGGCCCATTTTCTCAACAGAGTAAGATGATTAATGGAGTACCACAGGGATCTGTACTGGGAGTGGTGCTTTTTAATATACAATATTTATAAATGGGAACAACAAGTGAAATGATCAGATTTTCAGATAACCCAAATTTGAACATCGTAATGCTTCTCCATTGCTGCATGGTGCAACTGCATCTTAGTATTGTGTGCAGCTCTGGCCACTACATCTCAAAAAAGATCTGGCAGCATTAGAAAAGAGTCCAAGAAAGAGCAAGAAGCCACGTCAGATAAAGGAACACAGTCTAGAAACGTGGTTTTATTGGCCATCCAAATAAAGCTTTTGATACCATCGACTCTTTGGTCTTTCCTACCACATTTCTAGACTGTGTAGCATTAGAAAAGATACAGAGAAGGGCAGCCAAAATGATAAAGGAGATCGAACGACTCTCATGTGAAGGAACGCTAAAGAGGTTAGTTAGGGCTCTTCAGCTTGGAAATGGCTGAGGGGAGATATTATAGAAGCCTCTAAAATCCTGAGTGGACTAGAACAGGTAAATGCAAATCGATTGTTTACTCTTTGAAAAAGTACAAAAACTAGGTAACATGCCAGAAATTAGTGTAGCAGTCCACAAAAAACACACAGCCTGTCTCACTGAAAACCAGGAACCACACAAGGGCGAGAAGGTATAAAGTCCTTTATTAGCAAACCCCTACACGGCTGCGTTTCGGCTTAGCCTTCGTCAGGGGGTACCTCAGGAGAAACAGCAATATAAAAAATAATAATCAAATACAGATAAAATATCTCCTTTTAATATAATTTTTACTCTTATTGCTATATTGGTTATCATTATTTATTTAAATGTTCATTGACTGTCTTGCAGTGTGCACTATTTATTTATTTATTAGCTTCTCTTGATATTAATTCTTTCTAATTATTTGTTCTCTGTCATTTATTGATAGCTGTTATGGTTTTATGTTCTTTCATCTTTTTATTTGTATTTGATTATTATTTTTTATATTGCCGTTCCTTCTGAGGTATCTCTTGATGAAGGCTATGCCGAAATGCAACTATGTAGAAATTAGAGTAGTACATTTAAAACAAATAGGAGAAAAAAAAATGTCACTCAGTGCATAGTTAGGCTCATTACCAAATGTTAGCATAACTAGGTTTAAACAAAGTTTGGACAAATTCCTGGAGCAAAAGTACATAAATCATTAGTTAGGTATAAATGGGGAAAGACAGTGCTATCTCTGGGATAAAAAGAATGAAAACTGTCTACTTTTTGAGATCTTGTCATTTTGAATCTGGAAGGCAATAGGCCAAGAGCATCTGGGAATGCATCTACCCTGCCACTATACTACCAAGGAAACCCCTGGTAGGTGTCTAGGTAGGAGGAGGGTCAGGTGCCTTCTCGGAGGGATGGGAGATGGGGTGGTAGTGATTTGGGGGAGGATCAGAGGCAGGGGATAATGGTGAAGTGGTGAGGTGTCCCTGTTGGGTTAGTGATGGGGCAGGGGCAATCCCCAGATGCTCCGCACCATCACCTCCCAGGTTTAAAATGGCAGCTCTGACCCCTATCAGTAGTCTTATAGTACTACCTCTAGGGGTCAAGCGACCAAATAAGGGTGCATACTCCTTATTTGGCAGCTTGACCTCTAGAGGTAATACTGTGAGACTTGCTAGGGGTCAGAGCCGCCATTTTGAACCCAGGAGGCAATAGGACAGGGTTTGCTCCTGCCCCACCACTATACCACCATGGAGGGTCAGGTGCTTCTTCAGGGTGGTGGGGGTGAGGGGGCCTCATACTACTTGGGAAAGGTTGGGGTGTGGGGTGATGATGATCAGGGGCTGTGGAATAGAGGGATGATACTCAGAGATAAAGGTAATTTAATGCATAGGGCTGCAGTAAATGCATCTGCAGATAGCCTGGATGCACTTATTGCACTGTCTATGCATTTACTATGCAGTAAGTGTCTGCCCTTTGCAGTAATGCAGGGCTGACCTCCAACATTTACTGCACAGGCTTTGCAGTTACCAGGCTTCAATGTTTGCTCCTAATGGGCAACAAGTGTGAAAGCATAACAAGCTTTAGTAAACAGGCCCCTGTATCCATAATAGTACCTGACAGAGCAAGTGTGTGGCAAAAATGCTACTGAACAATTTCTTTGAACATTAGCAGCCCCTTGCCTGACTGGTTTTAGACACAGAGGGGCTCAGAGCAGACTCTAAAAAGAGAATCCTGTCAGTGCCATGTGCTTTGAAGCCCTGCTGCACTGACATCAGTCATCTTTGCCAGTCATCCTGCTCGCCCTTGTCTGCCCCCTAATCAAGAACTGCAGCTTAAGTGCCCGTGAATGGTCCTACAGCATAGCCGCATGAAAGAACCTTAGGGCAGTATATTATTTTCAGATGGAGCAAGTCTGCAGTACCTTTGCATTTCATTGTGCTGATACATTTCCCTGCTTCTTTGGGGCTCTATTTCACTTTTAACCAACCTCTAGTGGTCTACAGCGCCATAAGCTTTCAGTTCTTATTAGCAGGCTTCCCCTCCTCCCCTTTAGGCCAGCCATCTTATGGACAGTCTCTTGCCAGAGGCCACAAGCTGTGACTTCTTCTGAAGCTCTGCATATGTAAACTCTGACCACGAAGGCCGGCATTCTGTCCTGCGAATAGCGGGGTAGGACGTGCGGGCTGCATGTCCAACCTGCGCTCAGATGATGACCCCGATTCTGTTGCCAACACTCCCCATATGTACACAACATTTGTGCGAGGAGTGCTGGATGTGGGCGGGAGGGGGCAGAGTGGGGGAGTGACCAGCTGCTAGGATGTACAGGGCCTATTCAAGACAGAGCCCTGTATGTCCACTGGCACACAGCTGCACACCCAAAGGTGGAATAAGTCTCAGGTGCCCCCCATGTCGCACATGCACACCCCCACATCACAGTCCTATGGCCATGCTGTGCCCCTGCAGCCATGATCCAGCCCACAGCAGCCACCAGTGATGGCCAGACAGTGGAATGTAGGGGCAGATTCTGCCATGGCATTCTGAGCCATCCCGTGGATAGCTCGTTGCCATGGTGCCAAGACGCCATTGCTCCCTCACACCAGCAGTAACATTCTGGCATCGGGATGGGCAGCTCCCCGTACATCTAACTGCTCGGCATACGGTGTCACGCGCCCCGGTCGCACAGCACCCCCTGGTGGCGGCGTAGTGGTTCCACCGAAGGGCTGGGACCGGGGGTCACCAAGATGTTTGTGATCAGGGTTGGCCGGGTGCGAGGGTCAAGGGCCAGAGCCTTGTGCCAGCCTCGTTGCCAACTCCCAAAGAGACTACAGTCTTGCACGAAAGTGGAGGGAAAAGAAAAAGGCTTTATTTTCCCCTTTTAGCACTAAGGGTTCATAACATAGGATAAACACTCCGGTACGTAGCAAAACAAGTCTTTACAGCAGATTTTGAAAGTAAGAGATGGAATAACCAAAAACTGTTAACTTCACAGTGTCAAAAACATCCAATAGCAAAATTACTTCATTCACTCAATGAGCTCTGGAACGCTTCTATATCACTTCCAGCACAGTATACACATTCCATAGGACTATCAATGTCCTCCTGCACAGATTCCACCTGCATGGCCTCCTCTGACTGCTCTGAGGGATCAAGGTAAGTGTCCTTCATGTGAGTTCGTCTCACTGCTTCCCAAGGCTTGGCAGTTTGTTTGGGCCCACGGTTCAGCGTGGTGGAATACCAAAATGGCATTTCTTGCTCTAGGGGTTTAAAAACATTCTCTATAATGTTTTCCTCTAAAAGTTCTTTTCTTGCTCCAACTATCTTTTAACTTTTGCTTTGGCTCTTGTTTTAGATAAGGAGAACCACCTTCCCAGGATTCTTCTCTTAGCTTGACTTCAGGCACACAATAACAAAGGTTAAAAGCTTTACCTTTAGGTTTCCGTTTGGTTCTCTGGGGTGAGGCTGGAGGCCTACCTTGGCTACTGCCTTCAGTATCAGTGCTCTCAGGTATATTCCTCCTGCTCTCCCAGTCTTTCCTCCTCTGGCCTTTGAGGCCTGTTCTCTTGTGGGCTTCAGGGCCCGGTCTGGCTTGGCTTCGGCCTTCTCGGCCTGTCCTCTCTCTTACAGGACTGGTTCTCCTTTCCCAGCCTGTCCTTTTACTCAGGCTTGCTTGCGGCCTAGATCCCACTCTTGGGCTAGTACCTTCATAGCATCTCTTTGGTCCTTCTCTGGAACACGCATTCGCTTGGTCTCTCTCAACTGGTGAGGGTGATCTTTCCACAGCTCCCTGAGTAGTAGCTCTCCAAGCAGACGAGGTTTTAGCAGCTGAGCTTCTTGCAGGTAAGCTCCTAGCAGATAAGCTTCCTCCTGACTCTTCCTTGCTTCCTCTTAAATGTGAGCTTTTGGAACATGAGTCCTGCCCACTAGGGCGTGGTTCTGTGGTCTCTGTCCTAACTCTCCTGCTCCCTCTAGGTGAATCCTCTGGAAATTGCAGGCAATTTATTTTTCTTTCAGACTTCAAAACTATTTTTCTCTCCAGAAGAGGGTCCGCTGTATCACAACGGGGAGTGCCTACATGTCTGTGTCCCCGATTCTGCCATCATGGCTATATCCGGGCCCCCCTGGTACATCTCTGACATGTCCAGGTTTTGGCCGGGCAATGCGACTGAACGTGCTGGAAGCAATATCGGCTTCCACGAGGGCAGTTGTACTTGTGTGCTCCATCCAAACTCTGCCCATGTGCACTCCCAAAATGAAAGTATATGCCATTGGCCCTATGCCATGCTTACAAAATGGCAACCAGCTAATGTACATGCACAAAGGCTCATTTATTCACATAAATCTCTAAAATACTGTGATTTACATGCATAAATGATACATAACTTTATGTGGTTTCTTATAAAATGACCCCCTTTGAGGGCAGTTTAAATAAGGACACGTGAAACCCGATTCTATTAGGGGTACGTCTGGGCCATCTGGATGCCCCTGCAGAGGACGGGCTTGTTAGGATCCAATTCTGCACCGCTGGAGCTAGATGTTTCCGTGGGTAAAGGATCGGGCCCAGAGATGGCCCGGCATGCCCCTGCATACACGTGGGGGATGTCTTCCTCGCATTCCCTTCCAACTCCCGCAGTGCCAACCCACTGTTACCCCACCGCCTGACCCTAGGCTGGGCAGCCGGGGCCCAGATCAGGCAGCGCGGACCTGTCTGCCACCTGTCCTGGCCTTGGGGAGGGGGATTCCGGCCCCGATTGCTGCAGTCCCAGCTGCCTATTCCACCTCCGAGGTGGAATAAGCAGCTTGTCCACCCCTGACCCGCAGGACTTTGGGGCCTGCCCCGCCCTCACTCCACCCCCTCCCGCCCCCCGCAGGCTCTCCCCATACTGCTGTTCTGGCCGTGCAGGGGGAGTCTGTGGGGGAATATGGGCAGGACGGCTTGTGGGGCTGCACGTCCCGCTGGGACGTGCAACCCTGCAAGTCATCTTGCTGAACTGGGCCCATAGGCACTAATGTCTTTATAAAATACTAGTGTAAAAAACATAGATTGTGCCTTAAATGCAGGCACAGACATTTATACCTGCTTAGCAGCAGATGTAAACAGCACCTAAAGGTGCGTTCATTTTATAAAATATTAGCCCAGTTTTCAAAATTGCCGATATTCAAACACCATGGTAGATTTCCACTGATAATCCAGGCTTGCAACCTAAGTTGTTTGGAAAAGGGTCGCTAAAAAAAATCATTAAAAGGACACATTCTGAGATCTTTTCCGCCCATATTTAATTGGTGTGATTTTTATCTGTTCAGTGATTTTAGGTATATGATATGGTTTGATGTCACTGGATTCTACCGTGTGTCGGTGGTTTTCAAAACACTTGAATATAGGGGGGGGGGGGGGTGGGGATACTCATCTCCAGTGGGTAGCGCTGTGAATGTGACTAGCTGCTGGAATTTAATGCTGGGGTCATGTTTGTCCGCAGCATTGAATAGCCGTGTTTGCCACATTGCCGCGAGGCTAACGGGGCAGTGGCGATACTGAGCCACTGTCCGGTTAGCTAACATGGCAAAAGCTAGGTTAGGGTTTCCCATGCTTCACTTTCACCTCATATCCCTAATCGGGCAGCGGCTCAATATTGCAACTGACTGGTTAGTGATGGGCGCTGCCTCCGCTCTGCTCCAGGATGCCCTAATGCTAACCGCTTAGCATCGGGCCGTGTAGTGGCAGCACCCGGGGATATTCAGGGGCACTGTGTTGCCAAGTTAATTGAAGAGTGTGTTTTTTCTGACAGTGTGATTGTAGGGGCTGTCCTCTTATTTGCAGCAAGTTAGAATTTTGCTAGATAAGTAGGCACTGCTGCTTTAAAATATAAACCTAGGGTGAAAATACAATTATTCCATCCTAGATGTCATCCACAACAAAGGCTGTTGGAAATTAAAATAAGCAGAGCTTAAGAATTCTTGTCTGATTCTATGCTTAATTATTTTCTGTTCAGGTTTGGATCCTACAGAGCTGGACACAACTATGAACATATCCATCATTTTCACATGAATACACCCAAATATTTCACACGAGGAGAAAAATGAAAAAAAAAAAAAACCTACATAAGTGGAACCAGATGAAAAATGTGTTGGAGTTATGGGGATGGTAGGGCACAAATATTGTTTCAAAGGAGAGACAGCTGAAAAAAAAAATCCACGTTCCCTCACTCAGTCCGTAAGTTCACACATCTTCACTGTATGCAGCAACTCCTGAAGGACCCCGGAGGAAGGGCTGAGAAAATGCGAGATCTAGTGACTTGCCCTTACAGTTGCAGGATCTTCTGCCACTTTATCTTGCTTTATGAGTTTGCAAATAGAGTAAAGACACCTAAATGTTTGGAGAATTTGGATGAGGGTTGCAATTTGTGACTACTGCTGTCTAGCAGATGGTTCCCCTTTTCTATATTTACTTGGCTTTTCATACTGGCATTTCAAAAGAAAAACAAAACAGATTTATGCAGTTGGCTGCATGTTATCGACTTTAATAACGTGGTAAAGTTGTTACTTGGCTGCAACAGAGAACTGGAAGTACAAATGAAAATAATACCACATTCATTAAATGGTTTCTTTTCAGGTTACATTACCTTTTATTGAATGAACACAATAAATACTAGTGGTTTTGGAAGTTTACGTGCAAAATCATCTTTTCTAATTCCTGTGTTGGCCCAACAAAAGGGAGGGGTGGCTCAGTGGTTGGGACAGGTTACCTCAGGCTGGAGGGCCAGGGGTTCAATTCCCACATGGGACAAGCAACCTCAGGCTTGAGGGACTGGGTTCTCTAGTCCCATGACCACTCCTTGTGGCCTTGGGCAAGCCACTTAACCCTCCATTGCCTCAGGTATACTTAGATTGTGAGCCCTTCAGGGACAAGGTAATAAATAGTGCCTGTTAGCATATATCTGTAAAATCGCTTTGACCCAGTGAAAAGTGGTATATAAATCACAGCCTAAAAGGAATTATTTTTTCCAGGAATAATATGGCTACTAGTGTAATAAATAGCCTGTCCACACTGAGCATCCACAAACCCACTAAGCTACAGGGCTCTTAACAGTCACGCAGTCTTAGTAATGTAGATGTGTATGTTGGGTGCTCTCCTCTCTGCTGAGGAAACATGTTCATGCTTTGCAGTGAAATAACTGTGCTGTACTCAATAAATAAAGTCAAAAGCACATCTCACTATCTTCAAAATCAACCATTCTCTATTAGCTACATATCTACAATCTTTCGTTAAGAACATGACAGATACCAGAACCAGAAGAGCAAGCACCCTTAACATGCTTCACACCCCTTCAACAATTACCAAGACTAACCACACAGCCTCCAGGAGAGCGTTCACATTATTCACCCCAACCCTCTGGAATGCACTGCCAGTAAACCTACGTTCCACAAATGACCTAACGGATTTCAGAAAAAAGCTAAAAATCCACCTCTTCATTGAACACTTTGCTGACCCGACCTAATCACCCAACTTAATCGCTGAAATTAAATAGACCTTCTATTGGACACTTTGCACATCTTGCACACCCAACTTAGCCACTCGACCTATATGGCCTACATAACCTAAGAACCCCCCCCCATAATTTCACTCTCAGTTGAATGTAATAAAGTTACAGAATGTAATATAGTTACATAGCACAATATTTTGCTGTTAATTCCTGTTCTGTTATTGTTTTATGAACATGGTTCTATGTAAAGCCCTGTTGGCCCCATTGTTATTATGTAAACCACTTAGAATTGGAGATACTGTATAGCGGTATAAAAAAAACCCCTGTTAAATAAATAAATAAAAGCAGTCATCTTTATTCACAAAACAGTACATTAAAGTCCATCAGAACAGCAAAGAAGTAGTTGGTTTTAACGCTGGAACAGAGATCACTTTTAAGCTTGTTTAGAGATTGTGATGTAGATGGTACTTAAATCCATGCAGCTCATTTGTCTTGCTCTCACTACTGTTATCTGTTGCCCATTAATATCCTGAAAACACAGCACTCGCTTCCCAGATGTTGCATTAGGGGCTGTAAGTTGGAGGACCCAGACAGCGTTGATTTATATGCTACCCTGTTCCAAAATGGAGATGGAGTGAATTACAGCCTTGCAAAAATAACAACCAAAATGCATAAAAAAATACAATGGCATACATCAAAATAGAACGTGATCGGCATTTTTCACTGTGTTCCTGCATTTGGTCTGCTATGAGGTGGAAAATGTAGGAGATGATTTTGGAAGAAAGAAGCTTAAACCTGCTTTATGGATATATTGCTTCTTTGAGGGAAATTTATTTTATTTATTTATTATTTATTTACATTCTCTTATATACCGCGCTATTCTGCATCAGTGTGGTTTACATTGAACAAACTGAAATTACATTGAACAGGGCATTATAACTTGGAGATAACTATTTACAGGGAACATGGGCTATGGAGGGTTAAGTGACTTGCCCAAGACCACAAGGAGCACCTGTGGGACTAGAAACCCCAGTCCTTCCAGCCCAAGGTTGCTGTCCTCTAGTGGGATTTGAACCCACGACCAATTGGTTCCAATCCCTACTCTGGTTACTAGGGGCCTGATATTGGATTGGGCAGGTCTAAGCATCGTAGCCGTATAGCCCTTCCCGCCAACCCCTGAACCCAAGACTTTAACTTCCACAATGACGGAAGTGAAATTCAGGGTTCACCGCACAGCCGGAAAGCCACTGAGCCTAACCAGGCAGCAGCGATTTTGAATGTTGCCCGGTTAGCCCCGGCACCTTAAAGATAGGTGAGGGTTTTCCTCGCCTATCTTTAAGGCTCAGAGCCCTAACCGGGCAGCATCCAAAATAGCTGCTACCAGTTAACGCCATTCCCCTCCTCTGGTCTGCCCCACAACATCCCCAACACACCCCAATGCTAACCGGATAGCATCGGGGAGCATAGGGGGGGACTTAATCGGGTATTTTCAAAGGCACTAGCTGTGTAGGTGCCTTTGAAAATCCCCATTTAAGGCATTTATGTGGTTAACATGAGCTGTTAACCATGTAAATGCCTTCAAAAATTGGGCCCTAGGTTCTTACTTAGTCTCATTAAAGCTGGTGGTAGTGGAATCCCGAGGTGAATCCTTCAATGAGCAGGGCTGATCAAACTTCTCTAGTTCCTACCTTACTGAATTTTTACCTTATAAGGCTAGACTGGCTGCTATAATGTGTGTTTTTAGCTCTCCTCCCTGCTGCCTCACAGGTCTGTGCTGGATTCTTGGGTATTGCTTAGACAGATTGGACAGTGAGTCCCCGAGAGATTCTTCACATGGCTGACAGAGAACGTTAGTACCCACAGTGCTGGTTCCATTGTCTGAGTTGTATTGAGATTAATAACGTTTGGCCTGATAAATTCAGCCACTATGTTTAAACAACAGAGGTGGTGGTTAAAAAAAATGTGGATATTCAGCAACACTATCCAGATAGCACTGAATATCCGGATAGTGCGGCGATAGTCAGTGCTGTTAGCCGGATAACTCTCAGGATAGCAGAAGACAACTTTTTTTTGTTGTCTTAAGTTATCTGGATAGTAGCCTGAATATCACCACGATCCAGATAATTCTCTGCTCACATGCAGATCTAGCACTATACAGATAGAGGCATAGTCCAACCTGGCCGTCCAGCCCCCTGTGCGGCCAACCAGAAATGGGACGTCCAGAGTTAGACCCGATTCTGATCCCGCAGGGGCTAGACGTGCCCATGGGATCAAAATTGGATCTACGCCCTGGATTTGCAGGCCGGGCCCCGATTCTGATTGGCCTGCATGCCCAGCCACATGCCCTGCTACCTCAGTCAGACTCCTGAATGAAGTTGCTGCGCCATGGTGTCCCATTGCCATGGCAATGGAGCCACGAACCCCAGCCACCTCTGAAGTTTCTTTCCCCGCAGCCGGACCCCTGATCCGGACTCCCATGGCTAGGGTCTGGCTGCAGGGAACTTACTGCACCCCCCACCTTACTTTTCCGGCCCGGCCGCATGATCCCCCGACATCCAAGGGGACTTATTCCACCTCTGCGGTGGAATAAGTCACCTGTCTATGTTCACGGCTCCGGATGTACAGGGCTGACCTCTGAATCTACCCTGTAAGTCTGGGGTCACGGTCCCCTGCCCTCGCTCCGCCTCTGGAACATCCCTTCCTGCCCCTCTCTAGGCCTACCCGTACAAACACACTGTTTGTATGGGGTTGCTTTAGCCGGGGCCAGCAGGGGAGTGAATAGCAGGGATGGACATCCAAAGGGGACATCCATCTACGCTATTTGCTGTTCTGAATGACCCCATAGTGCATGAGTAGTTGGTATGATTTTCAGCTGCACTATGCAGGTAGCGGGTGCTGCCATCTGGAGAAATGCTTTCAAAATCTGACCTATTGTTACTTGTTTAGTGACACAGAGAGTGTGTTTATTGTAGAGGGAGAATTGGATATTTGGCACTTTTGGCTGTAGGAAGAAATGTCGTTGTCTTCTCTGGGACTATGGGAAACCTGTAGTCGTTTTTGAGAAGCAGAGATGAGAAGAAAGCAGATGAAGAGGATATGAGACCCTGCCTTAGCTGGAATGAATATGAGAACTGCAATTGTCCCAGCTAGGGGAAGAAGAGATCCATAAAGCTTCAGGAGTCTGATGCACTGAAAGGAAGATCCAGTCAGATGTAGTTCCACCTTAGAAATGAGTAAATATATTTGGGATAGAGGCTTCGGTGAATAAAATCTGCATTAGCGTATAGGTAAATAACCTCGTGTTTGCCATTTTAGTACTGAAGTGGATGATATTAATGGAATGCCTGTAATAACTCTGCTCTATATTCCCAAAAATAATTTTTGAGCTGTGGCAATATGTTTTTGCCAGCCATGAATATCTCCAGAATAGATCTTTTTTATTACAACTACTGTTAAAAAAGACCCAGTACCTCCCACAGTTTGCCCAAAGGAGATGAAACTGCTGGGAAAATTGGACTTTATTCTTTTTAGGCATGTTTCATATCAGGCAATGTGGCTGATTGCAGAGGTTAAGTCCATTGTCTGTCTGTTTGTCTGGCCATAGTATTTATTTATTTAACTGGATTTGGTATACCGTTTTTCTACCAATCAAAATGGTGTACAATTTGTTAACTGGATACTGGGGTGTATTCATACATTTCTTTGTGGTGGTGTGCTGTAGTAGTACTTGATTTGTGGTGGTGCTTTAGATGTGTCATGGTGGGTGAGTAGGAGGTTTCTTGAGGTAGGTGGCAGTGGGTTCCTTAGAGTGGGTAAGGGTGGGGGTTTCTTGATTGGTCATTATGTGTTGTAGTCTTCCTGGAAGAGATATGTTTTCAGGTGTTTACATAAGGTTTTTTTCTCCTTTATGTTTCTTAAGCTAAGTGGCAGTGTGTTTCATAGGGTGGGGGCGTATAGAGCGAAAGATCTGTGGCAGACATATTGGAATGGTTTTGGCAGGCTAAGTAGGTTGCTCATGGCCTGCCTGTGGGGTCTGTTAGAGCTGCAGCTGATGATTGAGCTTTGGAGGTGTTGGGCAGTAAGCCCATTCCGAGCTTTATGGATGAGAGTGATGGCTTTGAATTTGATCCTGGAGATGATGGGTAACCAGTGGAGGGACCACAAAATAGGTGTAATGTGGGAGTGTCTAGGTGTTTTGCAGATTGTTCGTGCTGCAGTGTTCTGCGCAAGCTGTAGTGGTTGGATGGTGTGTTTGGGTAGTCCGTAGTAAATTGAATTGCAATAATCAAGCAGGGGGGTGATTGTGGCCTGTGCGAAAGTCATCGGAGGAGAGTAGGGGGGCGCAGATTTCTGAGCTTGAAGTAGACTGCTTTCATGACATTTTTGATGTGCGCTTGAAAATTGAAGCGCTGGTCTATGGTAACTCCAAGGTATTTGATCTGGTTTTTGAGTTGGATGCTTGTGTCGCCAATTTTGATGGTTTTTGGTGCATGAAATCATGGTCTCTGGTAACATGCAGGATCTCGGTTTTGTTAAAGTTGATTGTCAGGTTGCAATGCTTGAGCCACTGGACCATTTCCTCAAAGCATGCTGCAAGTTTGGAGTAGTCTGTGGCAGTTGTTGAGAAAGATGCGAACATCATTATGTCGTTGGCGTAAACCAGATATCTGATATTGCGCTTTTTGAATGGTTGTACAGAGGGGGCGAAGGTATATGTTGAATAGTAGAGATGAGAGTGCAGATCTTTATTTGCACTTGCGCAAGCAAAGGTACAATTTGGCATCCTTGCAGTTCAACATTATTGGCATCCTTGCAGTTCAACTCCTTAATGTCCAACATCTCCTAAAAAAATGGCCAGTGAAATGGCTTTGGACTATATATGCACACATATTTGATACATAAAAGAATCAAATAAAACAAGACCAATTTAAAAGGGAAATAGTAGGAAAAAGTATAAAACTTGGGACATTGCCAGGATGTGATTATTGGCACCCTTATAAACAATTCAAATCAGTTTGAACAAAAGAACCACATTCCCATTGCAGTAAAATTAGATGCACCTGTGATCAATTGTGTCAGTACTCACATGACTTGAATCAACCAATGAATGATTGCTCTGTTTAAAATAGTCACATTCACTCCATTGTCACAATGGTGAAGACAAGAGAGCTGCCTGAGACAGCCATAAAAGCTATTATCAAATTTCAAAGGGGTATTAGGCCATCTCCAAAGACCATGGGATTCCTGTGTCTACAGTTTGCAATGTTTTCTGCTTATGGAACTGTCAAGACTCTACCATGACATGGTGGGAAGAGGAAAATTAATCCAAGACGTCTTTGAAGGTTAGTGTGAACTGTTGGAGAAACACCATGTAAAACATCCAAAGAGCTTAAGTCTAACCTGGAGCAATCTGGAGTGGTGGTTTCAACCCACACCATATGCCACACACTAAACAAAGAAGTCCTTCATGGGCAAAGGCCAAGGAGAACCCCACTGTTCAAAGACAGACATAAAAAGGTACACCTGATCTTTGCACAAACCCATCTTGAGAAACCACAATCCTTCTGGGAAAATGTTCTGTGGACAGATGAAACTAAATTTGAGCTCTTTTGGCAAGGCAGACCAGCGATATATTTATAGGTGAAGCAATAAAGCTTATAAGGGAAAAAAAACCACCCTTCCTACAGTTAAATATAGTGGAGGTTCTATAATGGGCTGTTTTGCTGCCTCAGGAACTGGAGGCCTGGAAAGTGTTAAAGAAATCATGAAGTCAGAGAACTACCAAGGTATTTTGGAGCAAAATGTGCTACCTAGTGTCAGAAAGCTAGATCTGGGTTGAAGGTCATGGGTCCTCCAGCAGGACAATAACCCAAAACATACCTCCAAAAGTACAAAATAATGGTTAAAAAGGAAAACATTGACTGTTTTAAACTGGCCATCAGTGAGTCTTTATCGCAATCCAATCGAGAACCTTTGGAAAGAGCTGAAATCTGCCGTTAGTAAAAGGAAACCTGGAAACATTTATGAGATGGAACAAATCGCAGATGAAGAGTGGGAGAAACTACCAGCAGACAGATATATGAAACTTACAGATGGCTACAATAAACATTTGGAGGCTGTCATCGCTGCCAAGGGTTGTGCAACCAAATATTAGTGAAGGGTGCCATTAATCCTGCCCAGATCATATTTTTTTCTCAGAAATTACTACGTCTAAGTTGAACAGACATCTTGTTTTTTTGTTGTATGCCTTTGAACATATTAGTCAAATATTATGATGACATACAGTTGGAATATTTCCAATTATTTCTCAAGATATTGTTCACAACATATCTAAAATGCAAGGGTGCCAATATTATTAGCCACAACTGTATATGCAGGGACATAGGAGAGCAGGAGTAGCCTATGATTAGAGCAGTTGGCTGGAACTAGGGATGCCACAGTTCAAATCCCACTGATGCTCTTTGTGCTCTTGGGTAAGTCACTTAACACTTCATCACCTTAGGTATAAACTTAGACTGTGAGCCCTCCAGAGATAAGGAACTACCTACTGTACCTGAATTTAACTCACTTTGAGCTACTACTAGAAAGGTGAGGGCTAAATATAATATTGTGTGTGTGTGTTTATAACATATACATAAAACATTAAAGCAATGTGGCAGGTGGGAATTCCAGGCACTACAACAGAGAAGAAAGCAGAATTTTAGCATGTCGACTAAAGAGGTGGCATCATGGACCCCAATCTTCCACCACCAGGGAAGAGCAGGCTGGATGAAGAGGTGGTGAAATGGACCCTAGACCATTGCCACAGAAGGGGTGGGTTGACTGGAGAGGCAGTGGCACAGACCCAAGCTGCGGCTGCTGCGGCAGAAGAGGAAGATGGCATGAAGAGGCCCCAGTCACTAAGAGCTCCAAGAGAGTAGAGAATACCAGGAGCCGTAGAAGTGCTGCTAAAGTGAAACAATACAAAAGGGAAGGAAATCAGAAATGAAGGGTGTAAGAAAAAAGGAGGAGGGGAAAGACGCAGGGAGAGGGGACAGCTGATTCAGTCACTCAGCAATGCCAAATCACAATCCCCCTTCATATTCATTCATACTTCTGCACACTTATTTAGCTTCCCTTCCAATCAATCCACTCCTGCCAGTCATAAGCTCCCCATCCACTTACTTCTCACTCACACCAATCAAAATCCCTATTCACTTACCCTCTCAGCTCCCTGCCACTCATCATAACCCCCTCATCTGCTCACACCCTATGCCAGCCAAACAGCTATCCACTCACAACTCCACATCCATTCAGTAAATGGACCCCATTACCACTCATAAACATGCCTACACTTACTCATAACCCCCAAATTTACTCACCTAAGCCTATTACTGATCATCCTCATTTTTATTTTTTTAATTTATTTACATTCTCTTATATACCGCGCTATTCTGCATCAGTGCGGTTTACATTGAACAAACTGAAATTACATTGAACAGGGCATTATAACTTGGAGATAACTATTTTACAGGGAACATGGGCTATGGAGGGTTAAGTGGCTTGCCCAAGACCACAAGGAGCACCTGTGGGACTAGAAACCCAAGTCCTTCCGGCCCAAGGTTGCTGTCCTCTAGTGGGATTTGAACCCCTGACCTTCCGGCCTGAAGTACCTTGCCCCATCCACTAGGCCACTCCTCCACTCCGCTCATCAACTCACTCACTCACTCAGTCCTGCTAGCCACTCACAATGCCTCTATCTATTACTAAGCCCCCATTAACACTCATAACCTCTCCATCCATTCACTCATTTAGTTCCCCTACCTATCTTATCCCTAGTATCCACTCAATTGCACAAATGGCCTATCCATGCTCTACAAGAGTGAAATATGCCTTTGCATGAATTTTTCAATTTGTTTCTCTTTATTTTTGCTCCCTTTCTGACTGTGTGAAAATACTCACCTTCCTCCTTGCTCTTAGCAGTGTTCAGTAATTTGTTCTTCAGTATTGGGTCATCCCTGAGCCCCGTTTTCTCACAGACGTACACATGACGCAAATCATGACAGACTGAAGCTTGGCCACATCGATGCAGCATCCTGTCCGCCTATGCTTACAAGTTATTAGAATGCACCATGAGCAGGTGAAGCAACAACATCTTGAGCATATGACAGATATATCCTTGGATAGACAAGCAGACTAAATGGAACAGGGGTGGTTGCTAGTACATCCAGGGCTGCTTCCACCCCTTATGGAATGGGCCTCCCCCCAATAGCAGAAGAGAAGGACATGGCTTCAATTGCGGCCAGATGCAAGCTGTCTGCCCTATGAGGAACCCCTCTCCCGCTGGCAGACAGAAGGAACCTTTGTCGTAATTGCAGCTATCTCCTTCTCTTCTGCCCGTGGGAGAAGGGATCCCCACAGGCAGAAGAGAAGGGCATGGCTGCAATTGCAGCCCAGATATAAACTGTCTGCCCGTGATCAGAGCTGCTTTTACTTATGGACATTAGAACACCTGGGTTCCCGTTGTGCAGTGCCGAGGTAAAAGCAGCCCTGAGTACAGCTATGGTGTGCTGATGTCACATGCTCAGTGCAAAGTTATTTCCGTTCCATATGAAGTGACAATAAACTGTGCAGTTTTTACAGCAGGAAGCGCTCGATGCCAAATGCGCAAAGTCATAATTGTTAAGAATGCTAAACCAGGATCAGTTTTGGCCATTAAGTCAATTACAAGCTTTTGAAAAACCCTGTTGCATAATTTTCCACTTTTGTGCACATTTCAGAAATTTTTTTCTTAGATCACTGCTTGAATTAGGAAGTAAATGTACTGCTCCCAGATAAGAAAACCAAGAACAGGAGCCACTGAAATGCCATATTCAAATACAGTGTAAGGAGACCAGACATGTGAAATACATAAATTCCAAGCAGCCACCTTCACTTCAAGGACGCACAAACATTCAGAAGCAAACAAGAATGCAAACGTCATGTCTTTGCTCAGATGCCCGTCTTGCACAGCCAGAGAGAGGGGGCTGATATCTAACCTATCCCAGCAGAAAGATTAGACTTGCTTTAGTCCTTGCTAACCATGGATATTTATGTCATCCTGGGAGTTTGTGATTGCTGGTGTGGATTAAAGGATTGATTCAAGGTTTTCTCCCATTCTGAGGGTAATTTTGTAACGGGGTTCCTAAGTTAAGGCTGTCAAAACTCACCTATTTGAACCCTATTTGATAAAGACACGTGGCAGAGGTCATGCCTTAAGGTATTGTCACCTGCTCTGTAGCAGATGTACATGAAAGCGCGTAAAGTTCTCAAGTACACACATAAATTAAAGTATTTTATAATCAATGCATGTACTAGCTAACTTCATCCACGCTCCACCCAATCCTACTGCAGGCAAAGGATGAACCTTCATGTCATATACTTTTACATCGGTCAGTATTTTATAAGAGGCCATTGCTGTGCTTCAAGTGCCACATGCATGTGTTAATGATTTACAGATTGCCTTCTCTGTGCCTATGCGAAAAGACCTTGATAACTCAGGGCCAATGTGTGCTAGTGAAAGCTAATGGTGCATAAATAGCTCTAAACTGCTCTTTCATGTACTTACATGGATCGAAATGATAATATGCCTTTTCTGGTGAAGACTGATTATCTTCAGAAGACATGCCACTCAGGTAATGGAGTGATACACGTCATCTACAACCTAAAAAAAGTTCATCACAGCAGGATAATTCTTAGAACGTAGGGGGGGGGGGTGATATTCAAAGGCATTTACATGGTCTGCAGATCTGTAACCCAAGTAAATGCTGGCTAGCGGGATATTCAGTGGCACTAACACAGCACTGCTGGATACCCGCGGGTGCCGCTGCTACACACCTCGATGTTATGTGGTTAGCATTGGGGCATGTTGTGGGCATTTCAGGGTAGAGCGGAAGCAGCACCCCTCACTAACCAGGCAGCAATGATATTGAGCTGCTGCCCGGTTAGCGAAAAGTGGGTAAAGTAAGGTGCAGCAAAGGCAGGCCTAACTTTACCCACAGAAGCTAACTGGGCAGCGGCTCAATATCACTACTGCCCAGTTAGCTTCCAGGTCCAGTGGCGACCTGGATATTCAATATCGGTGGCCTGATGTGACCCCGGCATTGAATATCTGAAGTTAGTCTTCAGCAGCGACAGCTATGTGCTTTACAAGTGCTAGCCGCTGCCAATGAATATCCTGCCCCCCCCCCCCCCGGGATTGCTGCTTTGATATGAGACAGCCGTCACAAAAATGACATTGTTTTCATTGCTATTATGTAACATGGAGTTGAATAAAACATAAGTGCAATTATTTCATAAAAACAACTTGCCTTTTCTGTTTTTACCCCATCACCTGATGAGTAGTTGTGAGGAAGTGTATAAGAGAGCCCCACTCCTCTTTAAACATGTTCCCCCACTGGGTCACCTTAATGAAGCCAGAGTCTCAGAGTAGATTTGAGCAATAAAGAAACTGAAGGAAGAATGGTTTAGGCCAGGGGGTCCTTGTAGCCAGAAGAGATGGACAGCACAGACGAGTCCAGTGGATGGAAGGAGGTGTTGGAGCCTAGGCTGAACCACAAACGGAGCAGGTAGGGATCTACAAGAGCAGATCAGATAGATAGAGGAGCCATGGGGCGCTTGAAATTTCCATTTTAACTGTGCTCTGGAAAGCACACCTGGGGCCAGAAACACCTAGCAAGATTTAAAGGAGGAAATGTGGTGTGAAATGCATTTGTCTTGTTGTATTTGGTAAAAGTACCTGGAGTAGCCGAGTGTATTGGCTAATTAAAGGAAAGCGTGTACTGCTGACATGCAGAATTGTTTTTAATCTGATGGGAACCAGAGAGGAGTTGACTGATGATGTTGTGATGTTTGTGAATAATGCAAATGATGTGGGGCCTCTAGAGCCTGGTAATACTGTAAGCAGCCATTTTGGAGATGAGGTTTAGGGAGTGCTCCAGAGATATGGCGTGATCATGGAGGCCTGGTGATCATATGCAGTGTAAAACTGATGTGAATTAAAGGAGGCCTGAGGTACCTGGTAACAAAGCCTTGTGTGTAGGACCAAGTCCAGGCCAACATTAAGCAAGACTAGGGGGTCACCTAGGGAAGCAGCTTCTAAAGAGTATCAAAGGGCAGAAGTCAAAGACAAACAGCAGATCCTGACAGCCACACAAACTCAAAGAGCCATCAGCACATTCTTTTACCTGAAGAGAGAGAGGCCTACATCCTGAGCAGGCACAAAGAGATGAGGCGCCTTAGGCAAACCTCATCCCTTGCGTTCCCTCCCGCCCCCTGTGGCATGCCTCCCCCCTCCGCAGAATCCATTGCCAACACTGCCACCCCTCTCTGGGACTGACAGCAGCAACAATAGCCACAAACAGTCCTGCAGTGCTTACCTTCACGATTCGGCGCCACAGGGCTGTTTGCTTCCGATGCTCTCCAATGTCCAGTGTTTACTTCCTGTACAAACTTTACTTAATGAGCTTTAACCTTAAGTAAACATGTCCCTAAGTGTGGCATTCAACCTAATACATTCCACTCTTTTTCTGTTGTGTCTGTTAGATTTGGATATCAGGAGTACTATGAGTGGTTTGCCTTGTATTTCGGTGACCACTCGTTTACTGTTACATGCAGCTCCAAGCTTTCTAGACTATTGCAATTGGTGTTCCTAAAGAACTTCTGTTCAATTTCCTTTTAGCACCCTTAGCTATCCTCCTTCAAAGCTTCAGTCTTCATGGCTTTTTCTTAACGGATGATATACAAGTTGCAGCATACATTGATCCACTTGTTCCTGATTTTAGTCAGCTGGATTCCTATCTGGATGCAATGGCCAATTGGCTATGTTAGCATGGTCTGAAATTGAAACATTTAAAGTCAGTGCCTATGTGGGTTGCAAGATATCTGCCACTTCCCTGATTAGCTCTGTCAATTAAATGGACTCCACTCACCCTACAAAAACCCAGCTGATGTACCTATGAATATTCCTGTAAATAAGTCTATCTGTACATATGATTCTACTTGTAAATAATTTACATTGTTGTTATGCCACCGATCAGTTGCAGCTTTCTAACTTATGCTTATCACTCTCTGATGTTACCTGTTGAAACTTGTTAAGATGTATTATGATTTTGCTGAAAGGCAGGGGTACCATGGGTAGGTGCTATTTTATAATGACAAGTATTTGTCTTTATAAAATACTAGAGAATATTCCTAAAATACTAGCAAAGTGGCTGAGAATGTGCCTTCAGTGTGAGTTCGATCACTTACACCCAGGGCTGGTGCGAGGAGATGGGCACTATAGGCAAACCTCATCTCTTGCACCTTCCTCTCCGGCCTCCATTGCACCGCTGCTGCCCCCCCCCCCCGCCCCCCTCCGTGTCCTGCCGCAGTGGCAATGGCCTCAAACAGCCCTGTGGCGCTTACCTTAAAACACCAACGCCCATTGCCGACTTACTTTTGTATGGGGGCCAACGTGTGCTCATATGCATAATGGTGTATGTTTATATATGTCCTGTGTGTAGGTATTCTCAGGGGGTATAGTTTGGGAAGAGCAGGGATGGAGTTGTGATGTACACATGTATATGGGCCCGATATTCAAAGGGGTTTATCTGGTTAGCAGGATCTGCTAACAGGATAGAAGCCACTGAGAGGGACATTCAGTGACAGTAACCAGTCAGTGCTGCTAAATATCATCTCTAAGTGCCATGGCATTATCCAAAGAGCGCTGGGGTGCTTCATAGGTGAGGCAAGGGTGAGGCAAGGGTTGCGGCACTTATCCGGTTAGCCGGAATTTTCAGTCCACTAACTGGATAAGAAACTGCTTAAAGTTAGGTCATCTAAATGGCTGGCCTAACTTTATAGAATTTGGCTATCCAGAGAGTGGTTGAATATTGCCACCGTCCTGATAGCCAAGCCAATCAGCACTGAACATAGATATTCAGCACTGAAGGATATCCGGATTCCAGTGTTGAATATCTAGTTACACTTTTGCCCACAGTGGCTAGGTGCTTTAAAAACGCTGATGGCTGTGGGCTGAATATCGGGCCCATAGGTGTATAAAAACGATGAACATAAGAGATGCCATACTGAATCAGACCAAGGGTTCATCAAGCCCAGTATCCTGTTTCCAACAGTGGCCAGTCCCGGCCACAAGTACCTGTCAGGTTCCCAAAAGTACACAGATTCCATGCTGCTTATCTGAGGAGTAGGCAGTGGATTTCCCTGGTCCTCTTTAATAATAGTTTATGGACTTTTACTCCAGGAACTTGTCTAAACCTTTTTTAAACCCAGCTACACTAACAGCTTTTACTACATCCTCCAGTAACAAATTCCAGAGTTTGATTACATGTTGAGTGAAAAACTATTTCTCCTATTAATCTTAAATGAGCTGTATTGTAGTTTCATTGTATGTCCCCTAGCCTTTCTACTTTTTGAAGCAGTAAATAACATCCACATTTACCTGTTCCACACCATTCATTATTTTATGGGCCTCTATCATATCTCCCCTCAGCTGTCTTTTTGACAAGTTAAAGAGGCTTTCCTCATAAGGACATCCCTCCATCCCTTTTACCATTTTAGTGGCTCTTCTCTGTATCCATTTTAGTTCTGCTATATTGCACACAATATTCAAGGTGCAGTCGCACCATGGAACGATCCAGAGGCATTATAATATCCTTGGTTTTATTCTCCTTTCCTTTCCTTATGATTCCTAGCATTCTATTTGCTTTCTTGACTACCGCTGCACACTGGGCAGAGGGTTTCAACATATTATCCATGGTGACCTCCAAATCCTTTTCTTGGAACCTTCCATCGTGTAACAGTGGATCGGATTGTTTTTCCCTATGGTGGTTATTCCAAAAAGCGAATAGCAGGTTTGGACATCTGGGTTGGACGTCCAACCCACGCTCATTGCCGGAACGCAATTCTGGTCCCAGCACTCCCCACACGAACAGAGCATTTGTGCAGGGAGCGCTGAACTGGGGCGGGAGGGGGCAGAACGGAGGCAGCACAGAGGCGGAGTGGGGGAGTGGCAGGGAGCCAGGACATACAGGGCCTATTCAGGTCAGGACCCTGTATATCCACCGGCACTCAGCTGCACGCCAGGGTGGAATAACTGCTGGGTATCCCCTACAGCGTGCGCCGAACTCCCCCGCTACACAGGTGTCTACCAATGCAACCACAATCCAGGCCAAGATGGCCTCTGCCGTCACCAGGATCAGGGTTTGCAGGGGCGGACTTGGCCTATGGCATTCTGAGCTGTCATACAGATGGCTCATTGCCATGGTGCCAGGACGCCATTGTTCCCATGACCCAGCAGTGGCGTTCTGGTTTCGGGATGGGCAGATCCCTGTATGACGATCTGTCAACATACAGGGAATGCCCAGATATCCAAGTCCCCGATTCTACCATCTTGGGTACCTCCGGGTCCCGCGGCGGCAGAATCAAGTCCATCTCCCGCATGTCCAGTTTTTGCACGGCCAATGCAGCCGGACATGCGAGAACCAGAATGTGCCTCTAACTGCATAACTTTACACTTGTCCACATTAAATTCCAGCTGCCATTTGGAGGCCCAGTCTTCAAATTTATCAAGGTCTTCTTGCAACTTTTTACAATCCTCTTGTATTTAACAACCTTGAATAATTTTGTGTCTGCAAATTTTATCACCCATTTCCAGGTCATTTATGAATATGTTAAAAAGCAATGGGCCCAGCATAGATCCTGAGGCACTCTGTTATTCACCTTTCTCCACTGAGAAATTTGACTATTTAGCCCTACTCTGTTTTTCTATCTTTTAACTAGTTTCTTATGCACAATTGTACATGCCTTCTATCCCATGACTTTTTTAATTTCCTCAAGGGTCTCTCATGAAGGACCTTATGAAAGGCTTTCTGAAAATCCAGATACACTTTATTAACCAACTCACCTTTATCTGCCTGTTTATTCACACCTTCAAAAAAAATATAACAGATTAGTAACATAAGACTTTCATAGTAACATAGTAAATGATGGCAGATAAAGACGAGTATGGTCCCTCTGCCCAGTAAGATGGCCAGAGTAAGATGGCAGGAGTAGGTGCCACTCTGTGCAGGCTGCCCCTCAGGCTAACTCTCCCCATGTCTTTGTTTAGGGGTGAACCCACCTCTCCATGCAGGACACCCCTATTTGTTGAGAAGTTAGATGGTTCAGTTTATTTTGATTTTATTCTGTTGCTATAAATGGATCCATTGTGTCTGTCCCATGCCATTTTGAATTCTGTCACCGAATTGCCCCCACCACCTCCACAGGGAGGGCATTCCAAGCATCCACCACCCTCTCAGTGAAAAAGTATTTCCTGATATTGCCTTTCAATTTTCCACCTTGCAGCTTCCCTGTCTTTGGAAGAGGTTTGTTTGTTCATTATTTCTCCTTAAGTATTTAAAGGTCTGAATTATATCTCCCCTATCCCTCCTCTCCTCCAACGTGTACATATTTAGGAATACAATGACTTCCTAGGCAGAGGTCATGGGTTCAATCCCTCAGTGGTCTCATTTTATTAGGCCTGTCCGGGGCAAGTCCTCTTCATTCCTGTGACAGTCATATCTCTGCAGATCTGTGCTGCCAGCACATAATACCCTCACCTCAGTTGGCTAAATTGGTTTTCTCCCATTAAACCTTGACATGTTCAGTAATTATGTTCTTTATAACGGCTTCTACCATTTTGCCTGGTTCAGACATCAGGCTCACCAGTCTGTAGTTCCTGGATTAGCCCTGGAACCCTTTTAAAAATTGTCGCTATATTGGCCATTCTCCAATCCTCGGGTACTACAGATGATTTTAATGATAGTTCACAGATTACTAAAAATAGGTCTGCAGTTTCATATTTCAGTTATTTCAGCATCCTGGGATTTGCAGCTCTTTAGTTTATCAAATAACTGTATTATATCATCCCTATTTATCGAGTTTTGTTTCAATTCCTCTAGTACATCATCTTTAAATATCATTTCTGGCATGGGTAAGTTTTCTTCATTTTCTTTAGTAAAGACTGAAGCAAAGAATTCATTCAGTCTCTGCATTATGGCCTTGTCCTCTCCTAGTGCCCCTTTTACCCCTCTATCATTTAATGGTCCAACTGACTCTCTCATGGGTGTTTTGCTACAAATGTACTTGAAAAAGTTTTTATTATGCATGTTTGCTTCCATGGAAAACTTCTTTTCAAATTCTCTCTTTGCCTGCCTTATTAATACCTTGCATTTAACTTGCCAGTATTTATGTTGTTTCCTGCTTTCATCATTTGGCTCTTTTTCCCATTTTCTGAAGGACTTTCTCTTAGCTATAACAGCCTCTCTGACTTCACCTTTAAGCCATGCTGGCTGTCGTCTCTCCAGGACAGCATGCCAGACTTCTGTGCGCATGTGTTTGGCTTGTTTTCCCAGTTTAAGGCAGACTTTTTGCGCATTGGGTAATTTGCATATTGCATTCCAGTGCAAAGAGTGAGCTTTAAAGTCATGCTATGAAACCCTGTGCTAAAGCTTTAAGCACTGGGCTCTAGCACAGGGTTTCTGTATCAGCCTCAAAGAGAAATCAGAACATCAACATCATGGGCAGAATTAAAAATAGCTAAAGATGTAAAGCAAGGTGACAATACTTTTTTTTCAGATATGTTGGATAGAGAAGGAAGGCCAGAAGTGGAATTGTAAGACTAAAAGATGCTGAGAACTGCCATGTGGAGTATGACGAGGAAAAAGTGGAAATGCTGGACAAACACTTGTTCTATATCCATGGAAGAGAAGGACCACAGATAGCTGATAAAGTTACTTATGAAATGGAATAGATACCACACCATTCACGGAACAAAGCATCCACTTTTAGTTTTTCAAGTTGTTCAAAGATAAAATAATGGAGCTGGATGAGATACATCCTAGCATCATGAAGAAACTCAGAGAGATTCTGGTAGGTCCTCTTAAGGATGTGTTTAATAGATCCTTAGACATAAAGAAAACCAAAGAAGATCTGAGCATACCCTTAACCTGCATCGTTAATGAATCCCTCAGCCAAGGACGCATGCCAGACCTCCTCAAAACTTCAATCATCCGACCAACCCTAAAAAAACCCAACCTGGACCCCCTCGACCCCGCCTCCTACAGACCCATAGCAAGCCTCCCATTTACTGCCAAAATCATTGAGAAGGTAGTCCAGCAACAGCTCCAAGAACATTTGGATACCAACAACATACTGGACCCGCAACAACATGGCTTCCGTCCACTCCACGGAGTAGAGACCCTCATGACATCACTAATGAACACCCTCATCATAGGAACTCAAGCCAAACACTCTGGATACGCCATGATCTTCCTAGACATATCAGCAGCCTTCAACACCATCTCCACAACATCCTCATACACAGACTACAAGAAATTGGCATCAAAGATACCGTACTTCAATGGTTCCACTCCTACCTAACCAATAGACAACAACTGATCCGCACAAACGTATCAACCTCACCCCCCTTTCAACAACACCAGGGATCCACACTATCTGCCATGCTCTTCAACATATACCTGCAACCACTCTGCTCAATCATACATGCCCACAACATTTACTACCACATCTATGTGGATGACTTAATGCTCTATGCCCCAATCACAACCCTGAACCCAACAAATAAACACTTATCAGAATGCTTCACAGAAGTATCCAACTGGCTACAAAAGAACAACCTATCCATCAACATAAAGAAAACTGAAGCCCTCATAGTAACAAAGGACCCAGACTTCACACCACCTTCACACTTCAACATTGGAACCACGCAAATACAAATACAACCGCACATAAGATATCTAGGAATCATCCTAGATCAAGCACTCACACTCCAGCAACAAATCAAAAAAACCACCGGAACAATATTCCACAAGGCTAAAACAATACAGCGGCTCAGACCTCTCCTAGAACAACAGGACTTCCGAACAGTGATGCAAGCTATGACACTCCCCCACCTGGACTACTGCAATATAATCTACCACGGACTACCAGCCACCCACACCAACCCACTCCGAACTGCCTTAAATACCACAGTAAGGATTATCCAGAAAGCAAGAAAAAGAGACAGCATCACCCCAGTCCTGAGGGAGCTACACATACTCCCCCTTGAAGCAAGAATCAAATACAAAGCCGCCCTACTCACTCACAAAGCCCTCTACCAAACTCAGACTTCCCAGCTCCGCACACTACTGCTCCAGCCAGTCCACAACAGAACAACCAGACAGACCACCAACAACTCCCTCACCATCCCCCACAAATGAACCAAATGCACTCAAAGGACCTGCAACAGAGCCTTCGAACTGTATGCGCCAACACTCTGGAACTCTCTACCAAGTCACATCAGAAGCAACGGAGACCCCTTATCATTCAGAAAACAACTAAAAACCAACCTATTCCAGGAATACCTCGGATCAGAAACAAGCACCCACCACTGACTACCCCCAACCCCCCTATTCCCCCCCCTAAAACATATGTTCTAAGAGACTGTAACACACTGCTTATGTCTATGTCCCAAATGTCTGTTAAAATCATTAATGTTGACCACCTGGTGATGGCCCCAACCCCAGAAGTTGATTATTGTCCACCCTCCCCTTTCATGTTACACAGCTTTGACCCGGTGAAAAGCGGGATATAAATACAGTTAAATAAATAAATAAAGAGAGGTTCCTCAGGACTGATGGAGCTGATGTAGTTTCTCTTCACAAAAGTGGTGACAGCAAAGAGGTAGGAAACTATAGGCTGGTATGCCTTACCTCGGTGGTTGGAAAAATAATGGAGATTCTACTAAAGGAAAGGATAGTGAAATATTTATAGTCCAATGGGTTGCAAGACCTCAGGCAACATGGTTTTACCAAAGGCAGTTCATGCCAGATGAATCTGATTGATTAATTTCTTTGACTGGTTGACCAGAGAACTTGATCAAGGACATACTGAACGTGGTCTACAGCAAAACCTTTGACACTGTTTCCCATAGAAGGCTTATGAATAAACTGAGCAGCCTGAAACTAGGACCCAACGGATGGACTGGATTATAAACTGACAGATGACAGAGAGTGGTGGTAAATGGAATGTGCATTGAAGAAAGAAAGGTAAGTAGTGGAGTGCCTCAAGGATTTGTACTGAGCCTATTCTGCTCATCATTTTTAAGCAACACTGCTGAAGGATTAGAAGGAAAAAGGTTTTGTCTTTTTGTGGATGACAAGAAGAGCTGTAACAGAGTGGACACCCCAGAGGGAAAAATTAACTACAAAATTAGAAAAATGTTCTGATGCTTGGCAGTTAAGATTTAATGCGAACAAGTGCAAAGTGATGCACTCGGGGTGAAGAAATCCAAAAGAGCTGTATGCAGCAGGAGATGAAAGGATGATGTGCTTGGACTAGGGTAATAGTGTCTGAAGACTTCAAGGTGGAAAATCAATGTGACAAAGAAGTGGACAAAGCCAGAAGAATGCTAGTCTGCATAGAGAGAGGCATAACCAGATGAAAGGAAGAGGTGATAAAGTCACTGTATAGGTCGTTAGGAGGCCTGTATTCAGCTTTGGAGGCTGTATTCACTAAAGATATAAAAAGACTTGAAGCGGTTTAGAGACGAGTGACCAAAATGGTACGGGATTTGCACCAGAAGTCGTATGAGACCTGAATATGCATATCTTAGTGGAAAGGAGGGACAGGGGAGGTATGATACAGACATTTAAATTGAAAGGTATTAATGAGCAAACAAGCTTTTTCCAAAGATGAGGAAGCTATAAAGCTAGAGGACATAAAATGAAACTGAAAGGAGAAAGTTTTAAAATCAACATCAGGAAATACTTTTCATGGAAAAGATGGCGAAGACAAAAATGGTGACAGAATTCAAAAAAGCATCAGATAAACACAGAGGATCCCTATATAGAAATAGGAGCACTCTTGCTCAAAGCAAAACTTAAAGAATTTCACATTTCAAACCAGCATAGCAGAGATAACTGTCACAGAGTGGCAGTTACAACCCAAAGAACAAAGCATAAAGTGGGGGTAACCTGCATGGAGTGGAAGTTACAACCCTAAACACCTTAATGGACAGATTAGATGGGCATGCTGGTCTTTATCTGCCTCATTTAATATGTTGTTATGTTATCTATCAAAGATAACTGATGAATAATAAATAATGAGTAGATATCCTTGATCTAAAAACATTGGAAATATCCATAAAAACGGCCTTAAAATTATATAGAATTATATGACTTACGCCCCAAGTATCAACAACCCGTATGTCCAGAGTGACGCATCCTTGCAGAACCAGGTCACTCTTCATGAGCTAGCACTTAGCTACCAAATAATGGCAAAGGAGGCTCTGTAGAAACATATACACATACAGAAGCTGTCGTATAAACTATCAAGGGAAACTAATGCACTCTCACCTACAAGACCCCTATAAAAGCCACCTGCTGTAAAAGGACAACTTAACAGCTTAAGGGAATTAGCGAAGACTAAAAATAAGTGTTATTTCTAAAGTGCCAATAATAAAAGCAGGTGTAAGAACCTCAGTCAAAATATCATTTAAAAATAAATCAGCATACTTTAAGGGCCAGTACACATAGAGCTCGATTCAGTAAGGGGCACATCCGAGCTGTCTGTACGGCCCTAAATAGTACTGTATTCTGCAACTGCGGGAGCTAATCAGCCCGCAGCTGCAGAATCGGGCACCCAGATAGCCCAGCAATGCTCTTATCCCACGGCACGGGACGTCCTCGCAACACCCCATCCAGCCTGCCCTATGCCCTTGCTGGTGTGCTGGTGCCATGGCATCCTGTCGCCATGTCACTGGGACACCAAGCAGGAGCCCTGAAAGCCTGCTATGGCAGAAACGTGGCTTTCACCACTGCCCGACTCTCAGTGGGCCCTGCCAGGGCTGGGATTGAACGGAGGGGCCTCACCTGCTATGGCTCCTGTGCTGCTAGGGGGCTGCCAGGCAGACCGCAACCATTGCTGCTGCTTATTCCACCTCTGAGGTGGCGATCATCTTCTGCCCACCGGATGTACAGGGCTGTGACCTGAATTAGCCCTGTACGTCCGGGTGCCACTCTCCACCCCTGTGCCACCCCCGTCCATTGCTACATGCACAGCAGCACTGTGCATGCAGGGGGCACTTCGGGCAGAATATGGTCCCGGCGGATAGCACAGCTGGATGTCCTGCCGGGACATACAGCCCCGCTATTCGCCGGTCAGAATTGGGCCCATAAACACCACCAGGGCCAATCCAAGGGATTCTGTTCCCCAAGGCAGGAGCCAAGGCCATGCCGCCCCCCCCCCCCAGTGCCGTGCCCATACTCATGCCTTGCTGCCCCACCCCCATGCCCCACCCCACACTTCCGCTGATTCCATCTTTTAGGGGGTCGGCAGCAGTGGCAGTTGCGTCGAGGGGGGTCAGAAGTGGCAGGGTATGTGTATCAAAGCACATGGCCTGCTCTGGACACCAAATGGGCAGCACAAATCTGCCGTGCCTTCTGCCATGGTCTGCCACCCTAGGCAGCTGCCTAGTCTACCTAGTGGATAGGAAGCCCTAATCACCACATTCTAAGATCAAAAAACAGAAAAACAGAAAGAAAGCAGAAAAAAGCAATAGCAAACAGAATTTAAGGAGTTAAAAGCTGTCTGTGTTTTCCAGGCAAATTTACCCTGCAGCCTCTTTTAAATATGCTGATAATCATTGAACATGATGCTGCAGCACCATAGGTTGTTTAAAAGCAGGCTTTCCTGCTCTTCTGATTTGATTGTCAGTGTGATGATAATGCCATGCAAGGGAAGAACAAGCCTGAATTTATTGAACCTGCCTTACAAGCTAACAATTCTGATGCGAAAACAGCCCAAAAAGATACTTTAAAAAGGGGCCTTTTTTAAAAAAATGGAAGATACCTGTAAGCCATCAAAAGCCATTTATATTACCTGACTCTGAAAACAACCTTAAATTACAAAGAACAAAACAAGTAATAAATAATAAATAAATGAAAAATAGAAAATAAAAACAAAAATGCCTATTAAAAAACAATGCAAAGTGTGCTTTTGAGTCAATGCTGACTCCTAGTGACCCAGCAGCTCCTAGGTTTTCTTGGCAAACTGTGACTGGTAGTAGATTGGCAGGCCTTTCTTCTGAGACAATAGAGGGTTAAGTGACTTGCCCAAAACCACAAGGAATGCCAGTAGGAATCAAATCCTGGTCTCCTGGTTACCAAGCCAGTACTCTAATTACTAGGCTATTCCTCCACGCCTAAAAAAAAAACCCAGAAAAAAAGAAACAATAAAAAAAAGAAAAATATGTACCCAAAAGATGAAGAACAAAAAACAAAATAAAAAAACCCCATTGACAAAAACCAAGAGATCCAAAAAGCAAAAACTGCATTCTATTTGAATGCAACTCCCAAGCCGCACATTTATTGGGTGCCATTTTGTAACCCCTCACAGGTGGTGGATCCCTTTCAAATGTGTTCAGTGCTGCAAGACTGCCTGGGTCACCTGCTCCAGGAGACAGACCAACCCAGCAAAGTCTGACCTCTGGGTTTTGTAGAGGGTTCTTGGGGCAGGACCAGGAAGATCCTGGGAGGCCTCTTGCACTCAGACTAAATTCTTTCCATTCCCTCCACTAAAAAGCTCAATCCAGTCCAGGAACTGCTTCTAAACCCGGTGAATATACTCAATGAAGTTAAAAGTCACTTACAAAAAAGATTCAGTTTTAGCAATGGCACTTCTTAACAGGTAACAAGTCGAAATGTTCCCAAACATAACCTCCTGACTCACACTTACAACCTCCTGACTCTGTAATTCATTCCAGGTCCCTTGGCTTTTGGTGTGCAGGGTCTAACTTCCCACTTCATTCCTTGGCAATCATGGAACAACTTTATAGAGTCCTTGTGGTTTAGAAAGAGCTGCAGACACTGTTCCCCTTTACTGAAAGGGTGGTGGATGCTTGGAATGCCCTCCCGATGGAGGTGGTGGGGGCAAACACAGTGACGGAATTCAAAGTGGCCTGGGACAGACACAGTGGATCACTTTACAGTAACAAGATTAAATCAAAATAAACTGAACCATCTAATTTCTCAACAAATAGGGATGTCCTACATGGAGCAATGGGGGGAGGAGTGGTGGGTTCACCCCTAAACAAAGAAATGGGGAGGGGTGTACCTACTCCTGGTGGGTGCACCACTAAGCAAAGACATGGGTAGGGGTGCACCTACTCCCTAAAAGACATGGGAAGGGGTGCGCACCTACTCCTGCCATATTGCTGGGCAGACTAGATGGACCACACTGGTCTTTATCTGCTGTCATTTACTATGTTACTATGTTACATTAGGGGTCACCACCCAGGAAAAAGAATTAGGTGTTATCATGGATAATACACCTATATGCAGGGCCAGCCCGTCCATTTTGCGAGAATGTTGTTCGCACAGGGTCCCGTGCCAACAACATCCCGCATTAAGTACTAGCAGGCAGGGCAGCTTTAGAGGAAGCCGGAGAGGCCCCGGCTCAGCTCTAACAGCTGCCAAAGTGGAGCGTCTTTTCTTTCTTCATTTCAGCAGCTGTTCCCTTTGACAGCGTGCCAGCATCATAAACTACAGTACAGCTACCAAAGTGAAGAAAAAAGGTGTTCTTCACTTTGGTGGCTGTTAGAGGTGAGCTGGGGCCTCTCTGGCTTCTTCTAAAGCTTTTTAGACAGCTGTGGGGCTCTTCAGGTGGGGGAGGGGCCTAAGACTGGAAATAGCTGATGGGGAGGGGGGCTTGGATTGGAAATGGGCTGAGTGGGGGGGCTAGGACTAGAAATGGGCTGAGTGGAGGGGGGCTTGGACTGGAAATTGGCTGAGTGGGGGGGGGGGGAGCTTGGACTGAAATGGGCTGATAGAGGGGCTATGATAGGACTGGAAATGGGCTCATGGGGGGCCTGGTTTGGAAATGGTCTAAGTAGAGGGGAGCTAGGACTGGAAATGGGCTGAGTGGGGGGAGCTAGGACTGGAAATTGGCTGATGGAGGGGCTAGGATAGGACTGGAAATGGGCTCATAGGAGGGCTTGGATTGTAAATGGGCTGAGTGGGTGTGGAGCTAGGACTGGAAAAGGGCTGAGTAGGGGCGGCTTGGACTGGAAATTGAGTAGGAGAGCTAGGACTGGAAATAGCTGATGGGGAGGGGGGCTTGGACTGGAAATGGGCTGATGGTGGGGCTACGAAAGGACTGGAAATCGGCTGATGGGGGGCTAGGATTGGAAATGGGCCTATGGGGGGCATGGATTGGAAATGGACTGATGGAGGGGCTAGGATAGGACTGGAAATGGATGGGGGAGCTAGGGCTGGAAATGGGCTCACGGGAGGGCTTGGATTGGAAATAGGCTGAGTGTGGGGAGGGGGAGCTAGGATTGGAAATGGGCTGATGGAGGGGCTAGGATAGGACTGGAAATGGGCTGATGGGGGGCTAGGATTGGAAATGGGCTGATGGGAGGCTATGATTGGAAATGGGCTGATGGGGGGCTTGTATTGGAAATGGACTGATGGAGGGGCTAGGATAGGACTGGAAAGGGGTGATGGGGGAGCTAGGACTGGAAATGGGCTGATGGAGGGCTAGGAATGGAAATGGGCTGATGTGGGGACTAGAAGGGAGCGGATGCTGGGTGGGGCTGGAACTAGAAGGGAGATGATGTTGGGAAGGACTAGAATGGGATGGGGCTGGGAGAGTGCTATGGAGAGGGGAAAATTATTTTGTGTGGGAGGGAAGAAAAATCTATGATTGGCCAGGTATTGGGAGAGTAAGTGGGGAATGAGGATAGAGAGGTAAAATTTGAGTGGATGAAAAAGGAATAAAGAAAGAGATGGATGGAAAGAGTAAAAGGAGAAAGATCAGTATGTTAAAGCAGATGTAGAGAGAGAATGGAAAAAAATAGAAGAGAGAAGAAAGGACAAATGGACAGTAGACAATGGAAAGTTATCAGAAGACATGAAGAAACCAGAAGAAAGTGACTGGAGCAATTGCAACTGAAAAATAAAATGGACAAACAACAAAAGGTAGAAAAATACTTTTTTATTTTGAATTCATTAACTGGAATATGTCAGCTCTGGGAAATGTGCATCTTTAATATCTGCATTTTGTTTAGTACAAGAGGAAATTAATGTATAGCTTTATTTCTGCAGTGGTGTTGTACATTTCAAGTTTGGCTTTTGGGGTTCCCAGTTTAATTATTGTCTTCCTATTTCTAAATTGTGATCCCTTGTTCTTTGTTTGGTGATGTTCGATGTTCTGCATGTGTAACCGAGCTGAGGTATTCTGTTCATGTAGTTTCTATTTGACAGTGCCACTTTTTCTCTTTCCCCAGTAGGAGATGTATTGGTATTCTCTGAGATGTATTGGTTTAATATTTGCAATGTTGCCTTTTGATAGGTAGGGTATGGTGCTTTGTGAGTTCTGCTGGTGCTGTTATGATATGATGGGTTTGCTATGGGTTCTAAATGGGCAGTGTTTGTAATACTTCCTAATGTGCCCGGCGGTTGGCACTGGAGTATAGTAATGTAGAAATCTGGTAGTCTTTCTTTATCCATACACTCATTAAGAGGCATGTTTACTAAAAGTGAGTGCATGTTAACATTATGCAAATATTTATGCAAATGAGGCCCCACACCAAATCTCCGCACATGGCCTCCCACCCCCCTTGGGCCACCCCTGCTCATATGTTGACACCCTCTGCCCAATGTGCAGCAATGGCCAAGAAAGCAAATAGAATACTAAGAATATTAAGGAAAGGACTGGAGAATAAAACCAAAGACAGGGGCGGCTCAAGGCAATCTGCTGCCTGAGGCGAAGGATGAGATGGGGCCCCCCCTCCCCCGTAGAGGTGGGCGGGTTTTTTTCAGCGCTCCAATTAGGGATTGAACAAAACCAAAAAGCCGATTAGATTATATGGAGGAAATGCAAGATGTTTGCACACCAAGGAACTAAAAGAGAGCGAGAACCAACAGCACAGTTTATAAAACCAAATTATAACTCATTTTTATTTTGTTATTACAAACTGCGTTATGGTTCTTGCATTTTCTTTTTCAACATATATTTTGCATCCACAGTGGGTGCAGAGCAGAACCAGGACATTCATCCACAGAAATCAATATCCATAAAAAAAATCTGATTCTGATCATCTCACTAACAACCAACATTCTCCAGTACCAGGCATATTGTGAACTAATACAAAACCCTACAATAAAGAGCATATCTACCATACCATATCAGCACCAACTTCCAAAACTCACATAAGGAGCCCATGTTAAAAAAGGTCACTGTAAATACTTCAGTGGGCCCTGGAACATCCATACACCTATTTGAAAAGCTAAACAAGTCAAATTAATACAATATAGTATAGATCTTTATGTACAACCTCCATGTTAACAGAACACCTGGCCTCAGTCACATACTCAGAACACAGACCCTCACCAAGTACAGAATAAGTAACCACAATCTAAATTAAAAATAAAAATATGTGGACAAAATTTAAACTGAAACCCCAAGAAGCCAGACTCTGCATACAGTGCAATATCAGATAAATAAGAGATGCAGTTACCCCATACTGTGTAAAATATAAAGATAGCACAAAGTCCAATCACTAAAATTAAATAAAATTATTTTTTCTACCTTTGTTGTCTGACCTTTTTATTCTCTGATCATGCTGGTCCCGATCTGAGGCTTCTGCTTACCTGTCTTCTTTTAGCTCTCTTTCTGTGGTCTATGGTCCATCTGCCATTTCTTATCTCTTCTTTTGTTTTCTTCACTTCCTTCCATCAGCCCATTTCCAGTTACAGTAACCCTCCCCAGTATCGACCCCCCTTTCCAGTCCTCCCCTCCCAGTACCCTCCAATGTCAACTGCCTTGCATTCCCACGACTGCCACTGGTGTCCATTCTCTTCCAGTCCCCCTCCTTCCCCACTGTCCAGCCCCTTCTAGTCCAAATACCATCCCAGGTATCAGCTCACGCCCACTCTCAGTGCTAACCCCCCCAGTCAGCTTCCTTTCAATTGTCCTACCCTCTGTCTATCCCCCTTCCAGTGCCATTCGCACATGTAAGCTCCCTTCCAGCCTCCTCCCCATTACCCAGCCACCTACCACTCCCATACCCAAGTCTCATCTCCCTTCCAATCCCACTTCAGTACATCCCAGGTGTCAGCTCCATTCCAGCCCCCTTCTTCCCCTGCCATATCAGCTCCTTTCCATCCCCCTCCTTCTCCCGTGTCAGCTCCCTTCCTGCCCCCTACTTCTGCTGGCAGACCCTCTCAGTATCCGCTCTCTTCCAGTCCTATTCTCCCATCCCCCGCATCAGCCGATTTGTAGCCCTAGCCCCTAGTTTTCTTCCAGTGCCAGCAGCACTCTCCTCCCCTCCCCAATTAGCCCATTTCCAGTCCCAGCCTATTTCCAGTCCTATCCCCCTTATCAGCCCACTCCAGTCCTAGACCCCCATCAGCCCATTACCAGTCCTAACCCCCCCAATAAATCCATTTCCAGTCCTAGCCCCCCAATCAGTCCATTTCCAGTCCTGGCCCCCTAATCAGTCCATTTCCAGTCCTAGCCCCCTATCAGCCCATTTCCTATCCTAGCCCCACTAATCAGCCCATTTCCAGGCCTAACCCCACCAATCAGCCCATAACCAGTCCAAGCCCCCACTCCCGATCAGCCTATTTCCATTCTTAACCCCCCATCAGCCCATTTCCAGTTCTAACCCCCTCCCAATCAGCCCATTTCCAGTTCTAACCCCCCCATAGCCCATTTCCAGTCCTAGCCCTCTCCCAATCAGCCCATTTCCAGTTCTAACCCCCATCAGCCCATTTCCAGCCCTAGCCCCCCATCAGTCCATTTCCAGTCCTATCCCTCCCCACATCAACCCATTACAGTGCTACCCCCAGCCCAGCCCAGCCCAGCCTTCAAAAGGAAATTAAAAAATAAAAAAACACAACAATGATCGGAGCCGCTACCGCGGCGGGCTCAAATAACAGAGCCACGAGAAAGGGAAACTCTCCCTTCATGGCACTGAAAGGAGAGCTCTGCCGGGGAGGCAGGGGGACTGCGCAGCACTTTATTCTGCCGCTGCCATGGTGGCAGCAATAGTGGTGCTGAAAGGAGAGCTCTGCCAGGGAGGCGGGGGGGGGGGGGGGGACGGACGGACCGTGGGGCACTTTATTCTGCCACTGCCGGAGTGGCAGCAGCAGCATCTCCAATCGTTGGATTTTTTCTTTTTTTTCAAGGCTGAGTGAGGCGGTTTTTTGGGGGGCAATTTTTGCTGCCCCCAAAACGTTGCCGCCTGAGGCCACTGCCTCACTCGGCCTCATTATAGAGCCGCCCCTGACCAAGGATATTATAATGCCTCTGTATCGTTCCATGGTATGACCACACATTGAATATTGTGCAATCCTGGTCGCTATATCTTAAAAAAGGGTATAGCGGAATTAGAAAAAATACAAAGAGCCACCAAAATAGTAAAGGGGATGGAAGGATTACCCCTATGAGGAAAGGTTTAAAAAGTTAGGACTCTTCAACTTGGAAAAGAGATGGCTGAGGGTAGATATGATAAAGGTCTATAAATTACTGAATGGAATGTAACGGGTAAACTTTCGAGATCGGTTGTTACTCCATCAAAAAGTAGAAAGACTAGGGAACATGCAATGAAACTACAACGTAACCCAGGAGTGGCTCTATAATGAGGCTGAGTGAGGCGGCTGCCTCAGGTGGCAAAGTTTTGGGGGCAGCAAGAAATGCCCCCAAAACCGCCTCACTTTGCCTTCAAAAAGGTAAAAAAAAAAAAAATGGACAAGCTGCTGCCACAGCCCCGTCCGCCTCTTAGCAGCGGCAGAATCAACCCCTTTGCCCCGCTGCTGCTGCCCCAGATCCAAGGATACTAGGACAGTGGCAGGGAGCTAAGTTGACCGAAAGTAAAAGAAATTTGAAAAGTGCAAGGGAAACCATTTGTGGACAAATGGTTTCCATTTTTCCTGATGTCTCGCGAAATACTCAGTTGCGCCGGAGGCAATTTTTACAGCTTAAGCCCCGCGTACTGGCACTGGGTGCTTCTTTTTTCCTTCGTTATCCTTGCAAATGTTTGGTGGGCCTTGAGGATGCTCTGTATACCTTCACAGAGGTTTCTCATCTTGAAAATTTTCTTAAGGAAAGACAGGTGGTTGTTAGAACTGATGATTCAGTTAATGTTGCCTCCAATTGTTGAGAATTTGTTCTCATGATTTCCTTTTTTTTTGTAATCATGGTTATATAGACATCGCTGATCCCATAACGTGGACTATATCCTGGACTATAATGTCTTCATTTTTGTTTCTAGTTATCGAATTTGGATTGACCTTTCACTGTATTTTGGTTATGTATATTGACTAAAAACGCAATAAATAAAAAAATTAAAAAAAAGCCCGCGCAAGGCCCCGGCTCCCTCTGTACAGCCGCCAGCGTGAAGAGCCTTTTCCTTCACGCTGGCGGCTGTTTCTGTAAAGCCGCGATTGCTGGGAAAGGTTAAAGGCAATACCCTTTAACCTTTCCCAGCATTCGCGGCTTTACAGAAACAGCCGCCAGCATGAAGGAAAAGGCTCTTCACGCTGGCGGCTGTACAGAGGGAGCCGGGGCCTCGTGCGGGCTTCCCCAGCTCCCTCTAAAGCCTCAGACAGCTGCGGTGCAGGTGGGGAGGGGGGGGAGGGAGGCCAAGGACTGCATGGGCTGTGATGGGGGGAGGGGACCTGGACTGGAAAAGGGCTATGGGTGGGGGGGACTTGGACTGGAAAGAAATGGGCTGTGATGGGGGGGGGACTTGGACTGTAAATGGGCTATGGGGGGGGGAGGGGACATGGACTGGAAATGGGTTGTGATGGGGGGGGGGGGGAACCTGGACTGCAAAAGGGCTATGGGGGGGGAACTTGGACTGGAAATGGGCTATGGTGGAGGGAGGGGGAACTTGGACTGGAAATAGGCTGTGATTAAGGGGGCTAGGACTGCAAATGGGCTATGATGGGGGGGACCTGGACTGGAAAAGGGCTATGGGGGGGACTTGGACTGGAAATGGGTTGTGAAGGGGGGGGGGGACCTGAACCGAAAAAGCGATATGGGGGGGGCAATGGAAAGGAAAGAAAAGGGCAGTTATGGGGAGGGGTACCTGGACTGTAAAAGGGCTATGTGGGGGGGAGACATGGACTGGAAATGGGTTGTGAAGGGGGGGGGACCTGGACTGGAAAAGGGCTATGGGGGGGGGAGCATTTGACTGGAAAGAAATGGGCTGTGATGGGGAGGGTGACCTGGACTGGAAAAGGGCTATGGGGGGGGGGGGACATGGACTGGAAATGGGTTGTGATGGGGAGGGGGACCTGGACTGGAAAAGGGCTATGGGGGGGGGGGGGGGAATGGACTGGAAATGGGTTGTGATGGGGAGGGGGACCTGGACTGGAAAAGGGGGGACTTGGACTGGAAATGGGCTATGGTGGAGGGAGGGGGAACTTGGACTGGAAATAGGCTGTGATTAGGGGGGCTAGGACTGCAAATGGACTGTGATGGTGGGGGGGGGGGCTAGGACTGCAAATGGGCTGTGATGGTGTGGGGGGACTCGGACTGCAAATGGGATGTGATGGTGGGGGGCCTAGGACTGGAAATAGGCTGTGATGGGGGACTTGGACTGGAAATGGGCTGTGATTGGGGGGGGGGGGATAGGACTGGAAATGGTCTGTGATGTGAGGGCTAGCACTGGAAATGGGCTGATGAAGAGCTGGAATAGGACTGGAAATGGGCTGATGTGGGGCATGGGAGAATGGGACTAGAAGGGAGTGGATGCTGGGTGGGTCTAGAACTATAAGGGAACTGATTTTGGGGGAGGACTAGAATGGATGGGGAATGAGAATGGAGAGGGGAAAAAATATTTTGTGTGGAAGAAAAGTCTATGATGGGCTGGGTATTGGGAGAGTAAGAGGGGCTTGAGAATGGAAGGGTGAAATTTAAATGGATGATAAAGGAATAAGGAAAGAATTGGGGGAAAGAGCAAAAGGGAAACAATCAGTATGTTAAAGCAGAAATAGAGAGAGAATGGAAAAGAGAAGGAAGGACAAATGGATAGCTCGCAGAAGACACAAAGAAACCAGAAGAAAGTGACTGGAGCAATTGCAACTGAAAAATAAAATGCCCAAACAGAAGGTAGAAAATACTTTATATTTATAATTTATTAACTGGAATATGTCTGGTCTGGGAAGTGTGTATTGCTAACATCTTTGCGTTTTTCTTTAGTGCAAGAGGAAATGACTTTATAGTTTTATTTCTCCAGTGTTGTACATTTCATGTTTGGATTTTGGGGTTCCCAGTTTAATTATTATCTGACCAAGGAAGTTAGCCTACACGTATCCTCGGTAATTTTTGTGGGTGGGGCTGGGGGCGGGGCAGGGGTGGGACTAGGGGCAGAGAATGGGTGGAGCATGGCGAGCCACAGGTGTTGGGTTTTTCTCGGTGAAAAATTTGGTAACCCTAGGGGGGGCAGAGGAATTGATTCTGCTGCTGCCAAGAAGCGGCTGCGGCAGCAGCTGGTCCAGGACAACAGGGGAAAGGAGGAGAGGGGAGGTGAGGTAGGAATACAAATGCTGGGCAATGGCAAGGAGTGGGGGAGAAGGAAAACAAATGTTAGACAATGGGGGAGGGAAAAAGGGAGACAAATACTGAACAATGGAGGGGGCAGGAAGACAAATGTTGGACAGCAGGGAGGAGAGAAGGGAGACAAATGCTGGACACTGGGGGCAGGAGGATAAAAGAAGGACAACGGGGAGGAGGGACAGAAGGATAAATGCTGGAAAATGGCAGGGGGGTAAGAGGATAAATGTTGGAGAACGGGAGGGAGGGACAGGAGAAATGCTGGCCAACAGGAGGGAGGGACAGGAGAACAAATTCTGGACAAAGGGGGGGGGGGGGCCAGGATGATAAATGTTGGACAACAGAAGGGAGGGACAGGAAGACAAATGCTGCAAAATGGGAGAGGAGCAGGAGGATAAATGGTGGACAACGGGGGGAAGGACAGGAGGACAAATGCTCGACAGTAGGGGGTGGGAAAGCATGGAGACAAATGCTGCTCTAGTGCTGACACTACCCAGTAAGCTGGGTAAGCATGGCAGAGGACCCAGATGTCAGGGGGATTCCATCACTAGCCACCTTCCCCCCACTCCCCATTCAGGATGATCTGTGGAGCACCATTGGCCCAGTGGAGACCCTGCCCACAGGACACACTGCTCCCAAGGGCAGAAGGCTCTGAGAGGCAGCAGTTGCTTTTCACAGTCTTGTGTCCTGCAGGCATGCTCTCTACTAGGCTGCTGGCGCTCCACAGGTCATCCTGAATGGGGAGTGGAGGTGGGCGGCCAGGGATGGTGCCTTCCTGACATCTGCTCCTGCAGACAGGCTCTGTTTCTCTGGGCCACAGTCATGGCTTGCACAGCCCCTGCCCACAAAACCTGCTGCTCCCACAGGCAGAAGGGTGTGGGAGAAAGTGATCGTGGCCCAGAGAAGCAGAGCCTGCCCGCAGGAGCAGCCCGTTCTTTGGGCAGGGACTATGCAAGGCCATTTGTGCCCTGCCTCTATGGGCTGGTATCACCTCTTGCACAGTCTCTGCCCATGGGACGTGCTGCTGTGTGCACTGGCTCTGCTCCTTGTACATACATGGGGGGGCATTGAGGGGGGAGTGGACATAAGGGGGTATTGGGAGGTGGATGTGGATGGGCACAGGGAGTCAGAAGGGAGATGCTAGGTGCAGGGGGGGACTAGAGAGGCAGCGGGGATAAGATTGAGGTGGGGGGGGGGGGGGGCTAGGGAAAAAGAGATACTGGACATGGAAAGGAACATAGGGAGAAGAAAGGAGGGGAGATTGAGTGGTGATGTTGGCCAGGGGGTTATAGGGAGACTATGGGAAAATGCTGGACTTGGGGAGGGGAGGACAGAGGGGAGATGCTGGACACAGGGTAATAAGGGGAGAAGGAAATGCAGGACATGGGGTTAATAGGGAGAAAGATGGGAGAAGATGGGCATGGGGTAAATAGGTTGAGAAAGAGATTGGGAGATGCTGGACATGGGAGTAATAGGGAGGGGATGGTATGGAGATGGGGTATATGCTGATTGCAGGGGGATAGGAAGGGAGAGGGAAGACATGGAAAGAAAGAGAGAGCAGAAGTACTGGATGGAGTGAAAGAGAGAGAGAGACAGAGAAAAACATACACACTGGATGGGGGGTGAGAGATGTTAGACATGGAGGGGAAGAGCGATTGAGCAAAAGACTAGGAATAATGGAGCATGTAAAAAGAGCTGGGGAATGGAAGGACTAGGTGAAATTTGAAAAGTGGTAGGCAGATGGTGTAAAGAGACCTGGATAGTAAGGAATGAAATTTGGGTGAAGAGAGAGAAAGAAAGAAATGTGAGAAAGCTGAAAGGAAAAAAATCATTATACAAGATGAAGAAAGTGAAGAAAACAAAAGGAGACAAGAAATGGCAGATGAACTAGAGGCCGTAGAGAGATTGCTAAGAGAACACAGAAGAAAGCAGAAGCCTCAGATCAGAACCAGCTTGATCAGAGAATAAAATGGTCAGACAACAAAGGCAGAAAAAATAATTTATTTTCAATTTAATGAGTGAACTTTGCACAATATTTATCTTTGACACAGTATTGGAAACTGCATCTCTTTTATTTCTCTGGTGTTGCTCCTCTTGTGGAGTCTAGCTTCTTTGGGTTTTAGTTTAATTTTTGTCTACATATTTTTATTTTTACTTTAGTCTGTGGTCACTTATTCTGTACTTGGTGAAGGTCTGTGTTCTGAGTGTGTGACTGAGGCCAGGCATTCTGTTAACATGGTGTTTGTACATAGGGATTGTATTGTAATTTGACTTGTTCAGCACAATCCAATCCAGCCTTTGAATTCATGGCTACCAGGATTAGTTTTTCGCATTTTGTATCTTCCCTCCTCATCATAATCTGGTTATAGCAAAATAAATCTGATGTGAAGATACTTATAATGGTTTGATTGGGGGGCTGTGTGAGTGGCTTTTCATTAATCAAAATTAATGTTTATTGTTATGTTTGTTTTATTGTAACATCTGTTTTACTAAATTGCATGTGTATGTTTGCAAGCCACCTAAGATTTTAGATAAGTGGCATATACATTTTAAAATAAAGTATACTAAATTTATGCCACAATGAATCTCTGCACATGACTCTGCATCACCCTTATGCCATCCCTGGGGGGAAGCAAACAGGTGGGGCACTGGGAGGTGGAGGAAAGCAGAAACCTCAGATTGGGACCAGCATGATCAGAGAATAAAATTGTCAGACAACAAGGGTAGAAGAAAATTGTATTTTCAATTTAATAAATGGCTTGGTGCTATCTTTATATTTTATAAAGTACAGGGACATGCATGTCTTTCTATTTCTCTGATGTTGCATTGTATGAAGAATATGACTTCTTGGAGTTGCAGTTTAATTTTTATCTACATATGTTTATTTTTAGGTTATGGTCACTTATTCTGCACTTGGTGAGGGTCTGTGTTCTGAGTTTGTGGCCAAGGCCAGGTGTTCTGTTAATGTGGAGTTGTATGCAGGGATTTGTACTGTAGTAATCTGAATTGTTCAACTTTTCAAATAGATGTTTGGATGTTCCAAGGCCCGCTATAGTATTTATAGTGCTGGGGTTTTTTTTTGGTATTTTATTATTTATTTAACATTTCTTCTATACCGCACTATTATAATCAGCGCGGTGTACATCGAACAGAAACATACTACAATGCATACAGGCAACATTGAGTTTACAGTGAAACAGGATATTAAACATGGAATAAACCGGGAAAACTATGTACAAGCTAACTTTATACTATGTACACTTCTCTAACTCATCTAGTTGTTACATGTGCATTTGTGGGTGGATAGTACACGTGTGATGGTTAGCGGTGGGGCTTATGTATAGGCTAACCATTTTCTGTTTGTGTTAGGGTGTTAGGGCGGCTGGGGCATGCGGGTAGGTTGCCAATTGAGTGTTTACCTCGGATGGTTTCCGGATAGAATTTTGTGAACAGGTGGTGTTTCAAGGCTTTTCTGAATGGGGCTAGACTTTTGATGCCTCGGATTTCATGGGGAAGGGCATTCCAGTTTAAAGGAGCAAATATGGAGAAGGCCCTGTTGGAGGTTGTCTTTGTGCATTTTGTCGTCATCTTGGGGACTACTAAGGTGTTCATTGTTGTAGGTCTCCTGTTTCTATTTTCCGGGGTACTGTGGATTAGCTTGCTGATTGGCGTAGGGGGGTGGTTATTTAGGGCTTTGAATGTAAGAACTATTGACTTGTATTGGAGTCTGGCATGTAATGGTAGCCAATGCAGTTCTTTCATGATTGGCGTTATGTGGTCAGATCTTGACGATCCAGAAAGGACTCTTGCAGCTGCGTTCATAGCTAGTCAGAGCGGATTTAAGGTTGATTGTGAGAGTCCGTGGAGGATGATGTTAGCGAAATCCAGATGTGGGAGGACTAATGCCTGGAAGGTTGTCCGGTAGTCGGTGAAATCCAATAGGGGGCGAAGGTGACGCAGCATTCTGATCTTATGATATATTGCCTTTGTGACATTTTTCACATGTGTTGTCATATTCAGGTGCTGATCAAGCGTGATGCCTAGATAATGGATTGTGGATTTGGATTTCAACTCTACATTGTTGGCATGTAGTGATGGGGGAGGTATGAACTTCCGGTTCCTCGTGACGAATAGAACATCAGTTTTGTCATGGTTGATCCATAGATTTTGTGTCAACAGCCAGTCAGCTACAGCTTCAAAGCATCTTATTATTGGGGAAAGCACTGGTTGGTCAATTGTGAACGGCATGTAAAGGAGGATGTCGTCTGCATAAGCAAGGCATTGTATGTTGAAGGATCGGATCAAATCACATATCGGCTGCATGTAGATATTAAACATCAGTGTCGATAAGGACGAACCTTGAGGCACCCCCTGTGTCTGCAGAAATGGTTCTGTGGATGTGTGGCCTGCCTTGACGTGTTGCCACCTATTGGATAGGTAGGATTTTCACCATTCCAGTGCCGTGCTTTGAATCCCCTTTTCTTTTAGGCGTTGTAAGAGTATATCATGGTTCACAGAGTCTAAGGCGGCAGAGATGTCCAGAAAGATGAGGACGAATCCTAGTTGGGTGTTGTTTATTCCTGTGACCAAGTCGTTGAAGAGGGTTGTAAAGACGGTGTCAACTCCGTGTGCTTCCCTGAAGCCGTGTTGGGATGGATCTAGCGGTGCTTCAGTATCGATATGATGCTGGATTTGTTGTTGAGCAGCTTTTTCGATGATCTTGGCAAGCAGGGGGATGCTCGAGATTGGTCTAAACGATTCCACTTTGGATGGGTCTAGTCTGCTGTTTTTCAGTAGCAGCCTGATTGAAGTGTGTTTTAGGCTCTGCGGGAACGAACCAGTTAAAAAGGACTGGTTCAGTATTTTGCTCAGGATTTGGCTCACTCCTTTTGTGAGTTTTGGAAGTTGGTGCTGGTATGGTATAGTATGGTATGGTGTGGTATGGTAGATTTCCTCTACAGATCCTCAGTGATTCTGTTGAGGGTTTTGTATTAGTTCACAATATGCCTGATACTGGAGAATGTTTGTTAATGTTAGTGAGATGATCAGAATCAGATTTTTTTTAAGATATTGAGTTCTGTGGGTGAATGTTCTAGTTCTGCTCCACACCCATTGTTGAGGGAGGAGGTTCTGTGAATGCAATATATATGTTCAAAAAGAAAAAGCAAGAACAATAATGCTGTTTATAACAACAAAATAGAAACGAGTTATAATTTGATGTTATAAACTGGGCTGTGGCTCTCGCTCTTTATTTTAATTCCTTGGTGTGCGAGCATCTTGCATTTCCTCCACATTATCTAATTGGCTTTTTTTGGTTTGGTTCAGTCCCTGACTGGAGTTTTGAAAGAGCCCCTCCCCCTGTTCCGGGGGGGGGGGGAGGGGAGCGCCATCTCATCCCTCGCCTCAGGCAGCAAATTGCCTTGAGCCGCCCCTGACGTAACCCATTTAAGACTAATAAGAGAAAATATTTTTTCACTCAACGAGTAATCAAACTCTGGAATTCGTTACCAGAGGATGTATTAAAAGCTGTTAGTGTAGCAGGGTTTAAAAAAAGTTTGGACATGTTCCTGGAGGAAAGGTCCATAAATCATTACTAAAAAGGACCCGGGAAATCCACTGCTTGCCCCGGGACAAGCATTGTGGAACCTGTGTGCCTTTTGGGAACCTGTCAGGTACTTGTGACCCAGATTGGCCACTGCTGGAAACAGAATTCTGGGCTTGATGGACCTCGGTCTGACTCAGTATGGCATATCTTATTTATTTATTTATTTATTTATTTATTACAGTTTCTTATATACCGCGCTATTTAGAATCAGCGCGGTTTACATCATAACAAAACGACCATAACGACAAACTGTCAGGTTTTACATTGAACAGGAGTACAAACTTGGATAACTGGGTTAACTATATACATAAACTATCTACACTGCAGTGTGAGGGCATTTCTAGATTGGGTCATTTCTTGGAGGGGATATCTAGTTCAGTTGCTGTCTGGGAAGTATTGGCAGAAAAGGTATGTTTTGAGAGCCTTCCTGAACTGATATAGATTGGTAATGGCTCTAATGTCAGGGGGTAGGGTGTTCCAGCATTTTGGTACATAAAAACTGAATGCCCTGTTTGTGGTGTTCGTGTTGGACTTTGTTGAAGCCTTTGGTATTGCTAGCAAGTTTACAGCTGATGTTCTTCTTGCTCTGTTGGGGGGGACCATGTGGATTAGATTCGTGAGTGAGAGGGATGAGGTGCCTTTGATTGCCTTAAATGCTAATACAAGGGATTTGAAGGTGATTCTCCCGTGAATTGGTAGCCAGTGTAGCTGTTTGAGAATAGGAGTCACGTGGTCGTCTCTGTTCTTAATCCGGCCTGGGCACTATGATCTTGAATTCATGGCTACCAGGATTAGTTTCTTATTTTATATCTTCCCTTCTTATCAATAAATTGGTTGAGATACTGACTAAATAAATCTGGTATGTATATATTTATAATGATTTTTTTGTGGGTGTGTGAAAGTGGTTTTCATTTCATTTTTATTCTTGATTGTTATTATGTTTATTTAATTGTAACATCTGTTTTAATAAATTGTGTATGTATGTTTGGAAGCAACCTATGATTTTAAATGGGCCGCATATAAATTTTAAAATAAAGGAAATTAAATTTATGCAAATGAGGCCCAATGGATATGTAAATATTTAAACAAATGAGGCCCCACAATGAGCTTCTGCACATAGCCCTGCATCACCCTTGGGTTGCCTCTGGCATCATGGGAAATGGCTTCCTGCATGCATGTGTGTGTCAAGGGCCGCATACATACGTATGTCATGGGGAGCCTCAAGGTTTTCATGCAGGGGTGTTTTGTGCGTGTGTCAAGAGGAGTTTTGAGGGCTGTATGCATGTGTGTATGTCATGGGGAGTGTCGGGGACTCTGTGTATGTCTATCAGTCATGCAAAATGTCAGAAGCTGTGTGTGTATCTCATGACTCTTCCTCACAGTTTTCCTGCAGTCTCTCTCACACTCAATCCCCCCTCAGCCTTCTCCCAGTCTGTTTTTCTCTCTCATTCTCATAACTCTCCAGGCTGCTTCTTTGTCTCTTATACCCCCAACCCCCAATCTTCCCCCAGCCTGTATCTCTATCTCTTAAGGCCCCATCAGGCTTCATCCAGGATCTCTGATAACCCCGACTATATTTCTCCTAGTCTCTCTCTCTCATAACTCCCCAACCTTCCTTCAGCCTCTATTTCTCTCTCTCATTCCCCTTTCCCCTGGCATCCTCTTACCCATTATACAATTTATGCTCCTCCAGACTGCTGCAGCTTCTTGCACATGCGATCAGTTCTCTGAATGGTGGAGCCACATGGGACAGGAAGCTCGGACTAATCTCTCAAATGTGACAGGGTGTGCCTAGGGTTGCCAACTTTTTGAAAGAGAAAAACCCACCACATGTTGTGCCTTTGGCAAGGGGCAGGGAAGAGGCAGAACAAAGGCACAACATGTGGTGGGGTTTTCTCTTTCAAAATGTTGGCAACCCTAGGCACACCCTGTCAGATTTGAGAGATTAGTCCGAGCTTCCTGTCCCATAACCCCCTGGTCCGAGCTTCCTATAATGCCCTGGCCAATAATTGCAGTGATGGCAGCAGTGCAAACTTTATTATCTGCTGACCATATTGGGGTGGGGGGGAAGGTGGGGAGTACAAGAGGTTGCACTATTCAACCCCCACTGAATCGCAATTCTCTCCTCAATCCTCCAACACACACATTCTTCCCCATACTATATTAAATTCAAACATATATTCTCTATTCACAGAACCACTCCCCTAGTACCTCCTTCAAAAACGAGTGCTGAACAGAGTTGAGTAACAGCAACATAAGCCGTCTGAGTACCAGGCATATTGTTAAGTAATACAAAACTCTACTAAAAGGTCGCTCAGGACCTAGAGCAAATCTACCATACCAACACTAGCTTCTAAACTTCACACATTAAGGTCTATACCTAGGAAAAGGCATCGCATTAAACACTGCAGTGAGCCTTAGACCATCAAGTGACTGAGTTTGCTCTGAGATGCCTGCACTCGGCAGATGCCTGCCGAGTGCAGTGCCCTCCACATGGCTCATTGCACACACCCACACATACACAGACCCTGCGCATATGCCTGTCCCGCATTAAATCAGGCGATTCACTCACTCACACAGATATTACTAGGGTGGCCCATCCCAAAGAGTGAGATTTACCTCTGCAATGAATGAGATTGAAGGCCAATTCACGGTATACATTTGAAAAGATCTGCAGCTTGTATTGCTTTACAAATGAAAGAAGCACCACAAAATGATGCTATTTTGCTTTCTATGGTTTTATTTTAGCTTCTAATTTTTCACTCCTGCCATCCAGAAAAGAACTAGGACATTTCTCTGTAGAACTCACCATACAAACAAAAGGTCTGACAGTAACAACATAAACCTTCTCCAGTACCAGGCATATTATGAAGAGCAGATCACTGGCATATTGGATGGGGACAGCTGAGGGATGTAGAAAAACAGTGGGAAAAACTGAAAGGGGATATTTTAAGGGCAACCAACCTTTTTGTTAAAATGGTAAATAAAAGTAAAAGGAAAAGGAGACCGCTATGGTTTTCGAAAGAAGTAGCTGAAAAAGTGAAGAAAAAGAGGGAGGCCTTCATGAAATACAAGAGATCACAGAGAGAGGAAGACAGGCATCTGTATTTGGAAAAACTTAGAGAAGCTAGCAAAGTAGTCAAGAAGGCAAAGATTCAAAAGGAGTAGGAAATAGCCAATGCAATAAAATGGGGGGATAAGACATTTTTCAGATATATTAGTGAGAAGAGGAAGGGCAAGAGTGGTATTGTCAGACTCAAGGGTGCAGGGGAGGAATATGTAGAAGCTGATAAGGATAAAGCGGAATTGCTTAACAAATATTTTGTTCTGTGTTCACAGATGAAGAACCAGGAGCAGGACCTCAGAAAACACCCACAATTAGGAACAGAAGCAAAGGACATCTTGAACAATTTTCAAATACTGTGTTCGTGAGAAACTATCTCAACTTAAAGTGGACAAGGCGATGGGACCGGATGGGTTACACCCGAGAATACTGAGGGAACTTGGGGACGTTCTAGCAGCTCCACAGACTGACCTTTTCAATGCCTCGTTGGAGTCGGGAGTGGTGCCAAAGGACTGGAGAGAGGCTCATGTGGTGCCTTTACACAAAAGCGGAAGTAAGGATGTGGTTGAAAACTACAGGCCGGTTAGTTTAACTTCGGTGGTGAGTAAATTATTGGAAACGCTGCTGAAAGAGAAAATAGTGAGGTTTCTGGAGTCCAGCGGATTACAGGATCCGAGGCAGCATGGATTCACCAGAGGCAGGTCTTGTCAGACAAATCTGATTGATTTCTTTGACTGGGTGACCAGGGAGTTGGACCGAAGGAGAGCCCTAGATGTGGTGTATTTAGATTTCAGTAAAGCCTTTGACACTGTTCCTCACAGGCGACTTATAAACAAACTGAGCACCCTAGGGATGGACCCTAAAGTTACTGCTTGGGTTAGAAATTGGTTGGGTGGGAGGCAACAAAGAGTACAAGTAAATGGAGCTCACTCTGAGGAGAAGGATGTTGCCAGTGGTGTGCCCCAAGGATCTGTCCTTGGTACGATTCTTTTTAACATCTTTGTTAGTGATATAGCGGAAGCGCTTTCAGGTAAGGTTTGCCTCTTTGCGGATGATACCAAAATCTGCAATAGAGTAGACACCCAGGAAGGGGTAGATAACAGTTAGCACCATCAGTCCAGCAGGCTTTGGGTTCACAGTCATTTACATTTCTCCCCCTTCAGCAAAGGATATCTGTGCCTGAGGTTTTGCAAGCATATCTCGGCCCAAAAGTGGAATAGGGCACTCAGGCATATACAAGAACTGGTGCGTTATTTTCTGTCCCCCTAGTTCACACATACGGTTCTGCAGGAATGGCTTGGTGGCCCTGTTCCCAGTGGCCCCAACAATGGTGACAGATCGAGAGGAAAGAGGAGCCACTGGCTTTGCCACCACTGAATGTTCTGCTCCTGTATCTACCATAAAGTCCATATATTGGTCCCCTACTTTCAAACTGACCATAGGCTCCTGGGGACCCAGGGTGAACTTGGAGCCCGGTCTGGCCTAGTCTTCATCCATGTCATAGCCCGTTGCTACTGCCACTCCCTCAATGGCTTCTTCTCTCTCTCGCTGGAACTGTGCTCGGTTCATTCCTCCACGACTCTGAAATCAGCCTCCTGTTCTCCAGGGACTCCCTCCTCCCCTCCTGGGGGTGGAGTCAAGATGTGGGCATTCATTTCTCCAATGTCCTTCTTCTCTACAATGGGCGCACTGATTCGCACCCAATGGAGGCCTGCTATTTCCGCGGCCTCTTCCACGTTCTCTGGTCCTTTGGTTAAGAAAACCTTCTCCACGTCGTTCAACTAAAGCGGCAGCAAGAAGATCTGCTTTCTTCTTCATCTTTCGTTCACTTTCTTTGTCACGTTCATTTTCACGATTCACAAACACTTTCTGAGCGACTTCCATTAACTGAGCTGTATTCATGCCCGCAAATCCATCCAGTTTCTGTAATTTTCCTTTTATATCTCTCTGGGACTGACTAACAAAGGCTGCATTTACCATGCGCAAATTCTCCTGAGCGGTGGGATCGTATGGGGTATATAATCTATAGGCTTCAGACAACCGCTCATGAAAGGCCGCTGGGCTCTCATCTGGACCCTGGATAACTTCAGATACCTTCCCGATATTCATGGCCCTCTGGCCTCCCTTCCTCAGGCCCTGCAGCAAGGCCTGGTGAAATTGTGTTAGGGCCACCGCCCCCCTTTCATCATTTGGATCCCATCTAGGATCTTCATTTGGGAAAGCTGCAGCGGCTGCTTGTGGGAGATTCATTTCCCCCGCCTCTATGGGATTCTCTTCTAACCAGCGGATGGCTGCTTGCACAATCCGCGCTCACTCCTCAGTAGTAAAGAGAGTGGACAGGAGCTGGCGACAATCAGTCCAGGTAGGCTGATGAGTTTGCATTATACTAGATATTAACTCTGTCAATTCTTGGGGCTTCTCAGTATAGGATGCATAATGCGTTTTCCAGTTTAATAAATCAGTAGTGGAAAAAGGCACATAGATTAGACTAGTTGGTCTGGGCGCCATCTGGCCCTGATCATTTAGGATAGGTAAACCAGGCACTTGACGCAATGGCATTAGGCGCCCTGCTTTCTCCTTCTTCTTCGGGGTTATACTTCTTAAATCATACGGTTCCCGGGTATAAGCTTCCTTGGTGGGTGACCCTGAACTGGCAGGAGAGCCTCCGCTTTCTATATCGTCAGAGGACCATGGCCCTCCCGACGTACTTGGGCTAGACTCGGGGCTATCACTCGGGGAAGTGGGCTTCTTTTGCTGCTGCAGCGGTAATTGCTGAGGTACCTCATCAGGTTCAGCTTCAGGTAGCGGAGCTGGGGAACTAACCTATGTGGGTACTGGGGTAATCGGGCCAGGATTTCTGGGGACTCTGAGGCGGAATACACAGGCGGCTTCCTTTCCTCAACCTTCCGGGTCCCCCTAGTGGTTGCTACTAATATTCTACACTGTTCCTCATAGCAGCGCTTTACCCAAGAGGGCTACCTTTCGCAAACACCCAACCAGGAATCTATGTAGGGGAACTGGTCAGGGTGCACTTTTTGTACAAGCTGATGAACACTAGAAACTATTTCTACATCAAAGGTGCCCCCACGGGGCCATGAAGTAGCTAGCACAGGCCACTCCCTATCACATAACATTCTTAATCTAGACGGAGACATTCTTATGCCGTAGTCTCCTGAAAATCCTTTATGGAAATTCTTGATCATACATTTCAGAGGAGTTTGCGTGGACTCCGTCCCTCCCATAATCGTAATGGCGTACACGTAATGACATACAAGACGACAAACAGTAAGGGTAGGTAGTATGGCTGTAGGTAAGGGGTCCGTACAGCCCACAAAACACTGAGGGGAACAAACACCACACGCTTCCTCCTTTTCGCGACCTGGGCACGGTCGTCCGGCCAGGAACTGCGCTACTCAGGAGTCCGCTCTCGCTCGGTCTGTATCTCAAGACCTCTCAATCACACAGGCACTCATATCATCAAAAGAAATTATTTTTCAAATGCCCAAGGTTTTCTGACTAACTGACTATTCCCAACCAAAGGGTCGATGGCTTCGGCTTCCGCTAACCCTTATGCGGAGCGTACTAGGACCACCCTTATGAGAGGTGATCAAGCTCTCTTGTCTTGCGCACTCATGCTGTGGCAGGTGCAGGCCTGTGACCCACAGTGTCTGAACATAAGCAGGCCAGCATGGCTAGCTTGACCTGTAAATGAGGCCTGTGGAGAGGCATATAGGATTGCACATCCCCCAATATGCTGCTATTGTAAGATAGAACTCAGTAGAAGTATTGAATTAGCTTAGGTAAGCAGAACTGCAGTATTGAAAGACGGAAAAATACAGAAAAGACATGTTTGAAAGTTACTGATAAGAAAAAGTACATCTGCAAAGAAATAATTAGGAGTGCTGACAGATGAGTTGCAGAGCCCAGCTCCTCTGCACGTACAAATTGGTTCTATAACCTTGAGAGTGTGAAAGTAACAAGTTGATGAACTGACCATTGTAATTGGGACTAGAAGGGGGGTATGCAGGTGTCATGCCCACTGGAGGGACATAACTGGATAAACTTATCAGTACCGGGACCAATAGAAGAGGTACGGGAGGTACGGGGGGTTACCGGGACCAATGAAATGTTTTTCTATACCTAGAATGGAACAGAAGTCTATAAAAGTTGATGTAATGCTTGAAAACTTTGCTCAGCCATTTTGAAATTGATTGGTTCGAGACTTGTGCACAAATAAATGATTTGGACCTTTTGAACAGACTCCTGGTATCATTGGTTTGTCTGCGCTTTGCTGCTACATATTCCTTGGTGCATTGGCCGGGAAGTTGTGGAATCAAAGTGTATATAGGGCAATATACCACGACTTTCCGCCTCTATAGGCTTGGTCCTGCCGGGATCGCGCCCTTCCGACGAGGGCTGCTCCCTGGCGCCACCGGTCCCTTGTATCGGAGGGAGCTGGTCGGACCTCGGCGGGTGACGAGCCCGGCTGGAGTCAACGCCTCGAACCCGAGTGAGGGGAGTCCGAGGTCCAACTCATGCGCCTGCTTGGGAAGTTTGAGGACCGGATCCGGTGAGTATAGTTTTGATTTTGGGTCTAGACAGAAATAGAAAGAGCAGTACTGCCATTGGAACTTGGAACTTTGGAATTTGTAATCTCGAGATATTGGGAATTGGTAAGAGAGCATGATCACCTCTCAAGGAAGGGCCGAGTAACCCCGCATGGGAATTCGCCGGGTGAAACCCCCATCCTTTTTGTAATTGGGAAATTGGAAAAGACTAGTCAGAATAGATAGAAACGAATGCATTCTGGGATACGTTGCTAGCATGATTGTGTGAACGAAGTGTGAATGAGAGGTCTGGCAGCACGGACCAAGTGAAGGCGGACCCCTGAGTAGCGCATTTCCTGACCGGGCGACCGCGTTCAGGTCGCGAAAAGGGGGAAGCGATTGTCGTCTTGTCTTGTTATTTGTACTCCTTATACGTTTCCAGGACCGTGAGGACCCCTTACCCACGGTCCGCCCTCCTTTTCCCTTCTGTCTGTTGTTGCGCGCACACATCGAAATGGGAGGGGCGGGGTCTACTAGAAACACTCCATTAGAATGTATGATCGCACATTTTAAAGAGGGATATTCAGGAGATTATGGTATTAAAATGACAGCAGCCCGTTTGCAGATTTTGTGTACTAGGGAGTGGCCCGATCTAGACCCCATCTGGCCCCGAGAGGGAACGTTCAAAGTAGAGATTATTCAGTCAATACACCGTAGAGTGCGGGTAGCGCACCCTGATCAGTACCCCTATATAGATTCCTGGTTAAGTATTTGTGAAGATCCGCCCCCCTGGGCGCAGCGCTGTTATGAGGAACAGTGCAGAATAATGTTAGCTAAAACAGATTCTAGACAGAAAACGGAACAGCCTAGAATGAAAGAGCAGGATACGAAAGCCAGAACGAAGCCCATCCTGGCAGATCCTGATTCCCCAGAAATAACTCTCAGGCAGCCCCGAACCCCAGGTCCAGTAAGAGTAATCCGGCGTCCTGCCCCAGAACCCCAGAGACGGCCAGAGCTGAGGCGGGACCCAACCCCTGATCCCCCTCCCGGAGGAGAGAAAGAGGAAGAATTAGCGGGAAAAGAAGAGGAGGACCTAAAAAGCGAGTCAGAAGTGGAGACAGAAGAAGGAGAAAGAGAGAATCCCCCAGATGAGGAGGAAAGTGTACAAATAATTGAGAAAGCCAGCGCTAGCACTAGTACGCCAGTGAGAGAGAAACCCAAAGCAAAACCTGTGGAGAAAAAGAAAGTGACTCCTGCAAAGGCAACAACGATAACCCTTAGATCCCAAAGGACACCCATTGCAGCCAAACTGTTTCCCTTACGGCAAGTCCCGGGAGTGCCCGTAAAGAATGATAATGATGAAGTGGTAGCGGGACCCCTAACTTATGTGTATATCCCTTTCTCTACAACTGATTTATTAAATTGGAGGTCGCATTACGCCTCCTATACTAGTAAGCCCCAGGAGCTGACAGAATTAGTAACTAGTATTATGGAAACTCACCAACCCACTTGGCCAGATTGCCGTCAGCTCCTGACCACCCTATTCACGACAGAAGAGCGAGCAAGGATTAGAAAAGCAGCTATTGAATGGATGGCAGAGAACCCTGTAGCTCCGGCACAGGGGCAGAATATAATAGACCGTCGAGAAGCAGCTCAGAGAGAATTCCCGAATGAAGACCCCCAATGGGATCCAAATACAGATGAAGGATCCACAGCCCTAGCCCGTTTTCGCCAAGGCTTTTTACAAGGCCTGAAAAGGGGGGGCCAGAAAGCTATGAACCTTTCCAAAGTTGCAGGAGTTATCCAAGGGATAGATGAGAGCCCAGCAGATTTTTATGAAAGATTAACTGAAGCATACAGAATGTATACCCCCTATGATCCCGAGGCACCAGGAAGTTTATGTATGGTGAATTCTGCTTTTGTAAACCAGTCTCAACCAGACATTAGACGCAAATTACAGAAGTTAGAAGGGTTTGCGGGCATGAATGCAACACAGTTATTGGAAGTCGCTCATAAAGTGTATGTGAATCGTGATACTGAAAGACAGAGAGAATGTGATAGAAAGATGAAGAAGAAAGCTGATTTTTTGGCTGCGGCCATAGTGGAACAGAAAAGGGGAGGTGTCCCTAGTCGAAGGAGCAGAGGAAGAGGGCGGGGTCAAGGCGGAGGCCGGACCCAGAGACTAGGCGTGAACCAATGCGCCTATTGCAGAGAGGAAGGACATTGGAGAGATACGTGCCCGCAACTCGAAGACGCCCAGCATGATGACGACAGCAGCCATCAGTGGCGAGAAGAAAGACGAAGCTATCCCCGAAGCCGAGGAGGAGCCAATCGAGAACAATTCCAGCGAGAGAGGAGGAGAGCCATTCAAGCATTGGCCACACCAGCCCATGATGAGAATGACGTGGATTAGGACAGACCGGGCTCCAAGTTTGCTTTAGGTCTCCAGGAGCCTATGGTCGGAATACAAATAGGAGACCAAATTATGGACTTTATGGTTGATACTGGAGCACAACATTCAGTAATAGACAAAAAGATAGCCCCATTCACTACAAAAGCAGTCACCATTATAGGAGCAACTGGTGCCAAAGCCACAAAGTCTTTTCTTCAAAACCGAATATGCAGTCTGGGAGGACAGCAAGTAACTCATCAATTCCTTTACATGCCCGAATGTCCAGTGCCACTACTGGGACGAGATATGTTAGCCAAGCTTCAAGCACAAATATCTTTCTCTGAGCAAGGAGAAATGCAAATGACAGTAAATCCCCAAACCAAACCAGCAGGAGTGATGCTGCTGACGGTTCCCCGAGAAGAAGAATGGAGATACTACATTGATGATTCGATTCAAGATACCTATTTTGAACAAACTTTGAAAAGTATTGATGCACCACCTGGAGTATGGGCAGAAGGCAGCCCCCCAGGCCTAGCCAAACATATAGCTCCAGTGATTGTAACCCTCAAGCCTAGTGCTACACCAGTGCACGTCAAACAGTACCCTCTCCCAAGAGCCGCAATTGAAGGCATTCATCGCCACCTACAAAGATTGCTTGAGTATGGCCTACTAAAAGTATGCCAATCCCCATGGAACACTCCACTTTTGCCAGTAAAGAAGCCTGGGACGGATGATTATCGCCCAGTGCAAGATTTGAGAAGAGTAAATGATGCAGCTGAGACCATACATCCAGTCGTACCCAATCCTTACACCCTCCTAGGACTGATACCTGCTGAAGCTACCCATTTCACTGTACTGGATTTAAAAGACGCATTCTTTTGCATAAGATTAGCCCCTGTAAGCCAAATATTGTTTGCATTCGAATGGCAGGACCCCATCTCTGGAAGAGTGGGCCAACTTACCTGGACAAGATTACCCCAAGGATTCAAGAATTCGCCTACCATCTTTAGTGCCGCACTGAATCAAGACCTTTCAAGCTATCCAGTAGCCCCGGGGAAGAGAGTGCTTCTCCAATACGTGGATGATCTGTTGATAGCTGCCGTATCAGAAAGTGAATGTATACTAGCCACCAAAGATCTCTTGCAGTTACTAGAGGAAGCTGGATACAAAGTTTCCAGAGCCAAAGCACAGCTATGCCAAAAAGAAGTGAAATACTTGGGTTTTCGTATCACCCAAGGAAGCAGAAGATTAGGCAGAGAAAGAAAAGAAGCAGTATGCAGAATTCCAACTCCAACAACCAGAAAGCAAGTCAGAGCCTTTCTGGGAGCGGCAGGATATTGCCGAATTTGGATACCCAACTTTGCCCAAATTGCCAAACCACTGTATGAAGCCACAAAAGGAGAAGAAAAGTCGCCACTGGAGTGGGGACTTGAGCAGGATACAGCCTTCCAAAAGTTAAAAGAAGAATTAATGTCATCGCCAGCGCTTGGACTACCAGATGTCCACAAACCTTTCCACTTGTTTGTACATGAAGCACAGGGAAATGCCTTAGGCATGTTGACTCAGAAATTGGGAAATTGGGAGCGACCTGTAGCCTACCTATCGAAACAATTGGACCCTGTGGCCAAAGGATGGCCACCTTGCTTGAGAGCAGTTGCAGCTACAGCGCTACTAGTGAGTGAAGCAGACAAACTCACACTAGGACAGAACATACGAGTCACTGTGCCACATGCAGTCCTTGCCCTTATGGAACAGAAAGCAAATTATTGGCTCACCAATTCCCGAATGTTGAAGTACCAGAGCATGTTATGTGAAAACCCACAGATACAACTTGAAGTGAGCCATGCCCTGAATCCAGCCACCTTGATACCCATCAGTGAAGAACTCCCAGAACATGACTGTATCGAAGTCATGGAGACTGTGTTCTCCAGCCGACCCGACTTGACAGATGTGCCCATAGACAATCCTGACCAAACCTATTATGTTGATGGGAGCAGTCTCATCCTTGATGGACGACGCTGTGCCGGATATGCAGTCGTCACTCAACATGAAGTAGTTGAATCATCAGCCTTAGCCTCAGGCACATCAGCCCAGAAAGCCGAATTGATAGCACTCACCAGAGCATTGTTGTTAGGAGAAAAACTTATACTGAATGTATATACAGATTCCAAATATGCCTTCACTACCCTGCATGCCCATGGAGCTCTCTATAAAGAAAGAGGACTCATCACATCCGGAGGAAAATCAGTCAAATATGGTCCCGAAATATTGATGTTACTTGATGCAGTATGGGCCCCAACACGTGTAGCTGTCATGCATTGCAGAGGACATCAAGCAGGAAAAGGAGAAGTTGCCCGAGGGAATAGATTTGCAGATGCCTCCGCACGACAAGCAGCTATGACAGGACAAATTGCCCCACAAGCTATGCCAATGCAAGCAGCATTGTTTCCAGTACCTTTGAATCTATGGACCCCACGATATACCACCAAAGAATTGGATTACTATTGTGACAGAGAAAATGGAGTACTGAAAGATGGATGGATTGAGCTGCCACCAGAGAGGGCAGTCAACCTCCAGGACGAATAGTAATTCCTGAACTGTTAGGACCATCCTTTGTCAAAGCTTTCCACGAAGCCACCCACTATGGGAAGAGTGCTATGGAAAAAGCACTCAGACCACATTTCTACATCCCTCTGATGACAACCATATCAGCTTCAGTAGCACGACAATGTCAAACTTGTGCCAAGAATAATGCCAAGCAAGGCCTTATTACAGCACCCCGAGTTCAGTCAAGAGGTGTGACCCCTATGCACAACCTCCAAGTTGATTTCACCGAAATGCCAAAAGCCAATGGGTACCATTACCTATTAGTATTAGTTTGTACTTTCTCTGGGTGGGTAGAAGCATTCCCAACCAGAACTGAGAAAGCCCGAGAAGTTACCAAAGTCTTAATGAGAGAGATTGTCCCCAGATTCGGAATTCCAGCAGTAATAGGGTCAGACAATGGACCCTCATTTGTCTCCCAAGTTACTCAGCAGTTAGCAAAAGCTTTGCAGATACAATGGAAACTCCACACTGCATACAGACCCCAGAGTTCAGGGAAAGTTGAGCGAATGAATCGTACCTTGAAAGCCCAAATGTCTAAGCTTTGTCAGGAGACACAATTGAAGTGGCCCCAAGTGCTCCCCATAGCTTTATTCAGAATACGCTCAGCTCCTGTAAAGTCAACAGGATTTTCCCCTTTTGAAGTTTTGTATGGTAAACCCCCACCAATAGTGCAGGGAATCAAAGGAAGTCTAGCCCAAATTGGTTCAGAAATAACCAGACAAGAACTTCTAGCTCTTAGTTTTGTTCTGCAGACTCTCCATACGTGGATCCAAGACCAGTTGCCTATCAACTTGACGGAACCCTTGCATCCCTACCAGTCTGGTACTTCGGTGTGGATCAAAGATTGGAAGAAGACACCGTTGGAACCCCATTGGAAGGGACCGTACACCGTCATCCTGTCTACCCCAACTGCAGTAAAGGTAGCCAAGATCGACGCCTGGATCCACCACAGCAGAGTCAAGCCCGCCGCCAATCCTGAACCTGAGCAGTGGACGGCAGAACAGCATCTTGATGCACCCTTGCGAGTTACTTTGAGACGGCAACCAGCAGCTTAGACACTTCATCACAAGTGCTTTGCAGCAGCCAAGTCTTTCGAAGAGGATTGCTGTTTTCCATGCAGTAACAGCTTTGTTTCAACGAACCCAATTTGTGTGTGATTTGACACACTACTTTGAGACTACATTGACTAAGCCAGACTTCACAGGCCAACTGAAATTGCTAAAAAGTTGGTCAATGTGTACTGGACAACCTGAGGATCTTCAATCAACACTCAGCACCCGTTAAATTGCTTCATTAGCAAACGGGACGAAGAATAAAAGACCGTCGTGATCAAGATCAGCAAGCTGAGGATTCAGAAGAACTCCAATCAACATCGACATGCATCTTTACTTTTGCTTTGCTTTGGTTGCCTTCTTTGGAGGTTTTGAACAGACTCATGCTTTACCTCCATGCACTGCCTGCATTACTTCTACTAGAATTGGACTGAAAGTAACTCAGACTTTGCTTTATCATTCTTACTATACCTGCAAGGGGACAGTAACTCGGTGTATCTATAACACCACTGAACTAAATGTTTGCACTCATGGAAAAATTAAAACATGCTATAATCCGCATCAGAATCCATCCTATTACACGATGGAAATAAGATGGAAGGATGCAGATGGACCTATATTAGCTGCTACGCCACCACTTAAAGACATTACTAAACCTGCTGTTTTGAATTTTGATGCATGTAATGCTATTAATAGAGATAGTTATTCCACCTGTGGTACATGGGAGAAAGCGTATCGAAATGACCATAAGTATATGTGTCCAGAAGGTGCCACGGGATGGAGAAAGTGTACAGGTAAAAAGGAACCAGGCTATAGTACTGCCCCAGCAGCAGACTACTATTGCCCGTATTGGGGATGTGTTTTTTATGCTACCTGGAACACTGGTATAACTGATGAGAAAATAGATAAACGAATGGCTACTTTAACCAAGCCAACCACAAATGATAAATGTCAGAAAGATGCTTGTAACCCCTTACACTTACGTATACACAATCCCCATGCATGGAAACAAGGATATAAGTTTGGTTTACGTATTGCTGGAGGAGCAATAGATCCAGGGACCATTGTGTATATCAGATTGAATACCCAAGCCCACAAGTCATCTAAATATCATATTCATAATACTTTCTATGAAGCCATGCATGTAAATAAGTTTGAGATCCCTCACCCCTCACAGAATTTATTTCTAGAATTAGCCGGAGCAGTAGTATCTAGTCTTAAGATCACAGATTGTTATTTCTGTGGCGGAACCCAAATGGGAGATCAGTGGCCATGGGAAGCCCAAGAATTGAATTATTCCATGATTTACAATCAGACCGAATTACATAAGACAACCAGTGAATGGGTGTTAGCGCACTCAATCGTTGGACGTCTTTGCTATGCCAGAACTGGACCCCAGTTCACCCAAAAGGTAGGACAGCTGGTCTGTCTTAGCCAGAAGTACTATAATGCCACGACCAAAAAGATAGCATGGTGGTCAGGACTCAAACATCCTGAACTTCCTAACCCATTAGCCAGATTTCCTGAACTTGCAGGTCTATGGACTAACCTTGCTAAAGTCCAAGCCTGGCAAGCTCCACCTGGCCTATATTGGATCTGTGGAAACCGAGCATATGCACAACTCCCACCACACTGGGGAGGAGCATGTGTCTTAGGAACCATCAGACCTTCTTTCTTTCTTTTAAACACTGAACATGGAGAACAATTAGGATACCCAGTATACACTACCCACCGACACAAAAGAGCACTAAGACAGAAGAGAGAGGCCTTACAGATAGGCAAGTGGGAGAAATGGCAAGGTGATGATTGGCCACCAGAAAGAATCATTGAATATTATGGACCCGCCACTTGGAATGATGATGGTATGTATGGTTATCGTACCCCAATTTATATGATTAATCGTATTATTCGCTTACAAGCAGTAGTTGAAATAATAACTAACGAAACTAGTCATGCTCTTACGCTTTTAGCTAGACAAAGTACACAGATGCGCACTGCGATATATCAGAACCGCTTAGCACTTGATTATTTGTTAGCAGCTGAAGGAGGAGTATGTGGTAAACTGAATTTAACCAATTGCTGTTTGAAAATAGATGATAAAGGTCAAGTAGTTGAAGAGAAATTGCTAAAGATATGCAAAGACATGCTTATGTGCCAGTGCAGACGTGGCACTCATTGAAATTTCCTAATTGGTTTGCTAACCTCTTTTCATGGGTGGGAGGATTTAAGACTTTCATCGTATTGGTACTAATCCTTGTTGCTGTTATCTTCTTATTACCATGTTTAATCCCATGTTGTATGCGTTCCATTCATAACACTATTGATAGTACAGTAGAGCGGAAGACCGCAACAAAAATCATGGCTTTATATACAGCCAGTCCTGGTAGAAATCCTTTAGCCAGGATGTGATTCTTCAGAAAGTGATTTAATTCTCACACCTTATTAAGTAATAGGGTGAGATTAATCAAAGGGGGGAATGTGGCAGGTGCAGGCCTGTGACCCACAGTGTCTGAACATAAGCAGGCCAGCATGGCTAGCTTGACCTGTAAATGAGGCCTGTGGAGAGGCATATAGGATTGCACATCCCCCAATATGCTGCTATTGTAAGATAGAACTCAGTAGAAGTATTGAATTAGCTTAGGTAAGCAGAACTGCAGTATTGAAAGACGGAAAAATACAGAAAAGACATGTTTGAAAGTTACTGATAAGAAAAAGTACATCTGCAAAGAAATAATTAGGAGTGCTGACAGATGAGTTGCAGAGCCCAGCTCCTCTGCACGTACAAATTGGTTCTATAACCTTGAGAGTGTGAAAGTAACAAGTTGATGAACTGACCATTGTAATTGGGACTAGAAGGGGGGTATGCAGGTGTCATGCCCACTGGAGGGACATAACTGGATAAACTTATCAGTACCGCGGGACCAATAGAAGAGGTACGGGAGGTACGGGGGTTACCGGGACCAATGAAATGTTTTTCTATACCTAGAATGGAACAGAAGTCTATAAAAGTTGATGTAATGCTTGAAAACTTTGCTCAGCCATTTTGAAATTGATTGGTTCGAGACTTGTGCACAAATAAATGATTTGGACCTTTTGAACAGACTCCTGGTATCATTGGTTTGTCTGCGCTTTGCTGCTACAATGCGAGACTTTCCCAGTTAGTCTATACCAAATCAGTCTCGCGCACTCATTCAAGACTTTTCCCCAGGCTTCACTGACTAATAAACAAGAAAATGTCTACTCACCGGATCCGGTTCACGATACTAAACCAGTTCTTGGGTTGGATCCTGGACTCCCCCTCGGGTTCGGAGGTGTTGGCCGGCCGGACCCAGTGGCCCGCTGAGGCAAGGCGGAACCCTCTCCGATACAAAAGGACTGGCGGCACCTGAGGTTTCCCTTGCGGTCGGACAGACACGGTTCCGAGCGGGCCAAACCTGGAGGCGAATTGCGTGGAATATTCGCTTGAATACCATTCACTATCCACACATTCCCGGCCAATGCACCAAGAATATGTAGCAGCGAAGTGCAGACAATGAATAAATCCAGGAGTCAATTTACAGGGTCCAAACCAATTTATTGTGCACAAGGCCCAGTTAGTCAAGCTTCAAAAAGGACTGAGCAAAGTTCTTAGAGACATATTCATTTATACATTTCTTTCCAGTTTGATACATGCCAACTTTCTATTGGCCCCAACGCCCCCTGCGTTTGTCCAATCGGAGATCCCTCCTTGGCCTAGCACCCAGCTCCCTCCTCTAGGACTGTTCTAACAATGGTACAGTTTCTAGGTTTGGATACTTCTCTACTGCAAGGTCTTTTCTGGCTCTAGGAATGCATGTATTGAAACATTTCTATCTTCACAGCACAAGAGAATAATGAAAGATTTATGCATTCATGAAAACTTCTTATTAAGCAGTTTAAAACAGTTTTCTCAAACTTTTACAGACTTTGGCTCTTTCTCTTAGATGGGGGTTGGAATCAGGGCCTAACTTACAGGCCTTTCATATTTGCAGACTATTATAGGCCATAGCCTGCCACAATACTACCAGACAGATAAAAACAAACCTCAATGAACATGCCTTGTGCCTTGGTATGGCTACTTTGTCGGGACCTATGGTCAGTACCGTACCTAGCCCTGTGCGAGTGGTGCAGCTGCACATGGTGCAAAGGCTTAGGTGGCGCATTTCGGCTGCCTGCTGCTGCCCTGCCACCGCTCTTTTTGTTCTCTCAGCAGCGGCAGGGCAACAGCAGGCAGCCTAAATGCGCTCCCTAAACCTTTTTTGCGGGTCTTTCTGCAGGTCTGATTCCTGCAGGTCTGATCAGATCTGCTCCTGCTGTGACTTGCACATCGGGTGTGCGCCGCCCCCCCCCCCCCCCCCCCATACCTCTGTCCAGCGCTGCCTGCTCTTACCCTGCTGCCAGTGCTGCTGTGGAGAAAACAGAGGGTGGCAGCAGCACGGCAAGAGCAGACAGTGACTGGACGGAGGTTTGGGGAAGAGGGGAGGCGCGATTCTGGCTTGGTACGACCCTTCCTATGGTGGAACACTGCTTGCAATATGGACATTTATTTGCTCAACTGCATTGGCGTGTGATTGATCACATTCCTTTAAATCCACGGGGTGGTGACCGGCTTTCCAAACTGCAATGGAAAGAACAATGTTTTTTTAAATTACACACTTTAGTTCTGTCAGGTCTGAATCTGAAAATTGATTGGCCTACTCTCTTTTGACGCAGACCTATCATTTAAGGGGTTCTCCTTTTTGTGGATTTTCCCTTTGTTTTTTGATTGGCTGCCGATGACGTCAGATGTCTTCCCTTTCTTAAGATGTGGGTTGATTGTTTTATGTTCAAAGCGCAGATAATTTTTGGTCTTACTTGTGAGTTTCCTGAAACCTGAAACAGCCTCTTTCTACTTGGGCTCGAAACGTGTCATATTGTGCGGGGATTCCCTTGGAATTGTTTCTTTCAAGCGCTCATTTGTGAGATAAGTACTAAAAAAATGTATTTTTAAGATAAGATGAATAAAAATGATTAACATGAAGACTTTAAGCTAGAGAGTGGTATTATCCCACCTATTAATCAAGCCATACCTGACATTTATTTTATTGGAGGTTTTTTTTGAACAATTGTAGTATTTTTTTGACCTACCATTTGTTTTGGGTTCATAATATTTGGTATTATGCAGTAAGACAAAACCCTACAAAGGTCGGTCTGGATAGAACAAATCTACCATTCCATAACAGCACCAATGAGGGCCTAACAAGGAAAAGGTAACACTGTAAATACATCAGCACCACCTATTGGGAAAATTAAATAAATCAGATTACTACAGATCCCTATACAGACATTCACTGCTAACAGAATACCTGGCCTCAGTCACACATTCTAAACATTAATATATCCTCACCAAATACAGAACAAATGATCACAAACTGACAATAGAAATATGTAGACAAAAATTAAACTGAAACCCCAAGAAGCCAAACTGCCTGCAGTTCAGCTCCAGAGAAATAGACACTGCAATGCATTTACTCCGTACTGTGCCAAATATTAAAATAAAAGATGATATAAATTCAAAAAACTGACATATTCCAATCACTAAATTAAAAAATATGTTTTGTACCTTTGTTTGGTTATTTTATTTTTCTAATCATATTGATTCCAGTCTCTGGATTCTGCTTTCCTCTGTCTTCTCTTAACTTTCTCTCCAGGGCCTCCAGTTCATTTGCCCACTTCTCTTATTCTGTCTTCATTTCCTCATCTATATCCATATTTCACTTTGATCTTTTCCTTTTAGCTTTCTTCCATTTATTTCTCGCTCTCCCTCTATTCACTTAGATTTCACTCCTTCTTACAATCCAGTCTTCAATCTTCTTTCTACTGCATGTATGTACAATTGTCCATCTCTTTCTCTCATCCTGACCTTCCCATTCCCCATCCCCTAATACCCCAATCTCCCCACTACCCCCCAGCATCTCCTCTCTCTTTTCCTCTCCTTCCAGCATTTTGTCTCACTTTCTCTTCTCCATCTCTGTGGTTATTTCCCAACTGTTTTCCTATTTACCCCCATGTTCCCCTCTGTGTCCTTATCCCCCCTCCTATGCTCAGCATTTCTCCTCTATATTCCTACTCCACCTCCCCCATCCCCTTATATGTCTTTATCCCCCTCCTATGTCCAACAACTGCCCTCTCTGTCCCTACTCCCCCCCCTGCATCCAGCATCTGCTCTTTCACCTTTTTACCTATCCCCTTGGGTTTAGCATTCCCTCTCTGTGCCCCTAATCCTACAGCCACATGTGCCATCATCTTCCTGTCATCTTCTCTCCCTCCCTATGTTAGGCGAATAGGGACACAGAGAGGATCATCTCCCCTGTGCCATCCTCTGTTCAATATTCCCCACCTCCTAATTGCATCCCTATTCTTCCCCTCTGAGTCATAATATCCTCTACCACTTTCAGTCCATGTCCCTAGTCTCCTTCCTCTGCCCATCAAGCCACTGTTTAGCTCTCTCCACCTGCGGGTACTCACCTCCGTGGCTCCGCTGCCAGGACCTGTTCTATGCCACTGTTTAGTTCAGGTGCATCACTCCGGGTTTTGCTGGTCCTGTCCATTCTAACAAAAATGTCCTGTTTCAGAGAGGTAGGCCTAGCAGAGCCCTGAGCGATGCACCTGATTTAACTTGTAAGCTCTGCTCTGTTTTGACTATTGTATTGCCGCTGCTGCAGCAGAGATGGACACTGGCAGGGGGAGGGAACTAAACAGTGGCAGAGGACAGGGCCCGAGAGTGGACCCATGACCTGATTTACGGTAACTGAATGCTATTGCCCCTCAAGTCAGAAAACACCCCCCTGCTTTCCAATTTGTGGTTTTACGACTCTGCTGGCAGCTGGACTAGCCATATAAAAACCAGCTAGGCCAGCTGATTGGCCAGGTACTTGTGATCTGGATTGGCCATTGCTGGAAACAGGATACTGGGATTGATGGACCTTGGTCTGACTCAGTATTGTGGTAGGCGAAGGCCTATGATCCATGGTGTCTGAAATAAGCAGACAGGCCTGAGTAGCTTGACCTGTAAATGAAGCCTGTGGAGAGGCCCAAAGGAATTACACATCCCCCAAAATGCTGCTACCATAGAACTGAAACTTAACTAAGCACAATTAAGCTTAGCTAGGCAGAATCGAAACTTAGAAAATATAGAAAAATAAGGTTTAATTGGTATTGATAAGAGAGTACAGCTTCTATGAAATTAATTAACACTGCTGAAAGAAAAGTTACAGTGCCCTGCTTTCCCACATGTTCTAGCTAGCTAAGTGACCTTGGAGGAGAGAAGTATCAAAGTTGGTGAACTGACCATTGTAATTGGGACTGAAAGGGGGGTAAGCAGGTGCTGAGCCCAGTCGAGGGACATCATTGGATAGCCATATCGGTACCGGAACCAATAGAAGGTGTACGGGGGGTTACCGGGACCAATGAGAAGTTTGCCTATACCTAGAATGGACAAGGAAAGTATAAAAGTTGTTGTTTTACTAACAGCCATTGCTCAGCCATTTTGAATTCGATTCTGCTTGAGACTTGTGCACAAATAAATGATTTGGACCTTCTGAACAGACTCCTGGTATCATTGGTTTGTCTGCGCTCTGCTGCTACAGTATGGCATCTCTAATGTTCTTATGTTCCTGCCCTGCGCAGCTCCACCATTCAGAGAGTCGATCGTCATCATGGTGCAGGAAGTGTCACTGAAAATTTAAAGGCCCCTAAAAATCAGCATGGGGTTTTGTTCATGCACAGTGCGCACATGGGCTTCAAAGTCCTGCAGTGATTTTTACTGCCCCTCAAAAAATGGCTTTTCAAATGCCGGTTTCCGTTATTTGCTGGCAGCCGGCTTGGCCATATAAAAACCAGCCAGTTGGCAACCCTACTGAAAACTGGTCAGTTGGTAACCCTAGGCCCATCACATTCCAATGCCTACATATATAGATAAGTTAGTCAAATAGCAGTTGAATATCGCTGCTATCTTGATAACTTTTGGACTCGTTCTGCTTTATCTGTATAACGTTTGGCTGTTTATTGATTTATATGGCCAAAAAGGTAGAACTATTCAGAGGAGTAAAATTTGAAAGTAAAGCAGGAAATTAACAGGGTAAGTCCTTTTGGATAATGACAAACAATTTTACAAAGAAAAGAAACACAGCCACTGAATAAATCTAGTACTAGACATGACATTTTGGCAATCTATTTATTTTAGTGTGCAAGTTAGCGCCTGTGTCTTTGTTGGCTCCAGTCACTTGATAATAGCCAAGTATTTATTAGCTCAAAGCAACATTGAATCAGTCTGTACTTGCATGCTGCTATCTGTAGCTCTCTGACAGGCAGTATCCCTATCAGATTCAGCAATATGTGTAGGCCATGAGCTGCTGAATAAATCTGCATTAATCACATCTCTGTCTCTTAGCCAAAACCACAAGGTTGTAAAGCTTTATTGCAATGAAGTGGCCTGGATTTGCATGAAAAGGCAAAAGCAGCATTTAAAAAGAAAAAAAAATCCAGTAAGACTTGACAATCTAAATACCCAATCCAGCTTAGGACTGGTTAGAAAGGACTGCCTGAAATTTAGGAAATAAGCATCTAGACTGAAATTATCATTTCAAGAAACCTGTTTAGTCTGAGAAAGGGACATTAATACTAATAGTCCAAACAGCTGAGGCATTTAATATCTCAATAAACTAGCTATAAGCAGCTAACTCTGCAAATTTAATTTAACAGGTTATTATTTCAAGAAAGGTTTTGCTGCTTATTCTAAATGACAACTATCTATATGTGTTCTAGTATGCTTTAGTAAAATTAACTTAAGGAGAAAGAAAAAAAGGAAGGAAAGAGAGAAAAATAAAAGGAAATATGGACAATATCCTGGAGGAAAGGTCCATAAACCATTATTAAAAGGGATGCAGGATATCACTGCTTGACCCAATACAAGCATTGAGGAATCTGAGTCTTTTGGGGAGACTGCTAGGTACTTATGACCTAGATTGGGCACTGTTGGAAACAGGATACTGGGCTTGATGGACCTTGGTCTGACCCAGTATGGCATCTTATGTTCTTATGGAGGGTCTTTCTGAAGGCCAGTTAATCCCTTTTCATTCAGTGACTAAAGAGTCTTCTGTTCAAGGTTTCAAAACTGCAAACAGAGTAAAAAGTACCAATACTTTCGTTACATGTTTTGATTTTTTTTCTAATGAGCTAATAATGACCCTGGAAGGCCCCCGTACACCTCTTTCCTCCTAGTCTTCCAGCTAATGAGAGGCCTTCCCAACCCTGGGCGGAACAAAGCGGCTTCCTCCTCCTCCCTCCGACCAGTGTTCTTACAGCGGGGGGGCGTGGCCTTCAGAACACTCCAGTCCAATCAGATGTTTTTTCAATCTGTTGCCTGGCGCACGCGCTTCGAAGGCCGGTGGAAGACGAACAGCCTCATTGGCCAACCGGTCGAGCAGAGAAGGCGGTGTCCATGGAGCCTGTGGATCAATGAAAGGGCTTCGTGGGTGGGGCCTATCCCCTGACACGAGACAAAGAAGGAGGAGGAGGAGCGGGCAGGCAGCCCCGCCCAATCCGGCAGGAGAAGGAGGTGGGACCTTGGCTGCTAGGTCCAATAAGGTGACGCGGCGGGCGGGGCGCCGGGGATGAGCGTGTGAGCCTGTGTGGGATCGGCTGAGCTCGTCCTGTCTGTGTATTAGAGAGAGACGAAAGATTGGAGGCAGCGGCGGCGAGTGGTCTGCGTTGCTTGAAAATGCACTCGGATGCTGTTAGTAAGTGGTGGGATTGTGCTGTGGCGACCTTTCTTGGTAGGGATACAAGAGGAGAGGGTTAATTTCTATCTTGTTTAGCAGCAGCTTTGTCTTGTTCTGTATAATAATTCCGTCTATCCCCATCCCCCACCTCACAATCGTCCTAGTAGTGAGACCTCTTTTTTCCTTCCCCTGATCCTGCGGCGATGACAGCCCGGATCGGCTCGTCCAGTTTGGAGATCTGTACTCTGGCATACCGGAGGCACTGGAAGACGCTGCGGTTGAGATTCAGCCCTAGATCCCATGAGTACTTGGAGGGGGACATCCCTTCTCACTTTACTCCTCGTGCTGATGCTCTCGTTCTCCGTTCTCGTATTTTATCGGAGGTTGGGTATTGCGGAGAGGGATCGGTGCGGTCCGAGCAGGCATCCGCAGATGTGGCGGAACAGCTGTGACGCAGTTACCTAAAAATGGGAGGAAAATAGGCGGAAAATGCCGGCGATTTTGTCTCTAGTTTCTGTGGGGACGAAGCTGTATAGGTGGTAGGACCTTCTATTTGGGCTGGAGAGGCTGGACTGTGATTTAACGGATTCGCTCCATGCTCGGTAGGAGCGGAGACATCAATTTGGGGGAAGGGGGTTGCCACCTGGCATTCTGGGAACTGTAGTTCTGAGCAGCTAAGCATTTCGAAGGGTGTCAGGAAGCTGAGACCCATCCTGAAACTACAAACCCCAAGGCAGTCTGTCTCCATTCCGATAGTTCAATCTAGTCTTTGCAATGCTCTTCCAGAGAGGCTTGACAGCCAATATGCCTGTTCTTCACGACTGTAGATCCTTTTTCTTTTCACACTGCTAAGTTGTTATGCCCAAAACAGTTTATCTTAACAAAGATAGGGGGTAGCAGTAGTTACAAACTTTCACTTACTATTGGTGCTCTCCTACATTCTTTGCAACGATTTTTTTGTAGCCTGTAATTGCTTTAATAACTTCACATTTGACATGGAATTTTTTTAGACTTAAGTAGTATTATATCTGAGCAAAATAAAATAGAGCCTATCTAAAATGGACAGAAACTTAAAAGTAAAGGTCTTGGTGGACTAGAAAGCCTGCAACAAAAACTTACAGCATGCTAAATAATGCGTGACTGACTTATTTTTGTTCCCTGAAAATGTGAAAATGGATATGGAGATTTAGAAGTACCAATCTATTGGTGCATAGATAGAGATGTCGGACTTTCCATTTGTGGAATGATGTAGAATGTCCACACTGACAGATTCCTGTAACTTTATTGGCATTGACAATTCATTCCCTCTGCAAAGGAGACTGTCTGCAAGAAAAGTTTGCACTATCAGTCTGACAGGTATTTATATGAACTGAAAACTTTTTTTCTTTTAATTACCACAGATGGGGAAAAATAAAGCACAATGCCCCTTCCCCAAAAGTACCATGAAAGGGCTAATGGCCGTCTTCACTCTCTTTTCAATTTGTAGTGGGAAAGCAAGAGTTGAAAGGTATCAGGTCAGTGGCCTGGTATAACATAACTTAGCCTGTTAGCCCAGCTTAGCAGACGCACCCCTATCTATTCTTAGATTTCATTGAATAACATGGGTCCTAGGTGCAGATAGCCCAGGTTAACCTGCTAGTCCAGCTTAGTGGTCATACCCCTTAGTGTTTCTAAAGCTGTTTTGGTGTATCCCTTAGCCAGTCTGGTTTCCAGGATACCCAAAATGAATATACATGAGACAGTGTATGCACTGCCTCAGTTGCATGCAAATCTGTTTCATGCATATATTGTGGATATTCAAAAGAAATAGTGTTTCGTAAGCTGATCCTGATGTAACTCCTCCTAGCCAGCCTAATCTTTAGAATATCCACAATGAATATGCATGAAAAAGATTGCATGCAGTGCATACACCGTCTCATGTATATTCATTGTGGGCATCCTGAAAACCAGACTGGCTAGGGGGTACACCGGGACTGACTTGAGCAACGGTGTCCTAGCAAAAGAAAATCACCAGTTTTCTGTGTTGCCACATTCTTCTCTAGTCTGGATACTGTTATTTCTACTGCACTGGAACTAAAGTGCACAAAAGTACACCTATGCTGTTTTGCTTATATGTAAACTGGGGTTATTAGTTTGCAAAATCTTGTGTACAGTGGGCTTTATTGAAACACGTAAGTTTAGCTTTGCATTGCAGTCCCTAATCTGTGAACTTGAATGCTTGGCATTTAGTTGTGTGGAAAATAGTTATTTATGGCAACTTAGGCAAGGTACCTGAGTGTACGAGTGTCTCTTCGTTTCTTGTGGGCTTACAATCAAAATTTTGTACCTGAGGCAGTGGAGGGTTAAATAACTTTCTCAAGACTACATGGAGTATCATCGGACATCTTTGTGTTTTGAGCAACTTAAGTAGCAGTGTGCATCAGTGATTCTGAGAACTAAGCTATCAGTAGCTTAAATACTGGCTCGGTCTCCCAAGATGGACAGGGCTCGGCTGATGTGCTAGACCTAGACAAACCACCTATCTGGGCAGCAGCAGAATGGGTAGGTGTTGGCAGCGGAGGATCACATTTTCTGTGACAACAGCAGCAACATTAGAATTACCTGCACGGAAGAAAGGCCTGGCAATCTACTTCTGTATCTTGCCATGAAAACACTGTGGTTAGTCGCAACAAAACAAATTGTACTATAGTGCTGGAAGATGAGACCCCTAAGCAATGTTCCCTCTAATTTTCTGTAGGCTGTGTGCGCATAAAATATCAGCTGTGCAGCTTTTGAAGGAAGGTTAAATTTTTGTGCGCCACATAACGACACTCAGAGTTATATACTTTAAAATTTGACTACACGTCAGAATATAGTATGTACACCACATTGATTTTAATCAAATTAAATGAAAATAGACAATTACTAAATGAAGCGGAAAGTTTCTAGTAATTGCAATCACAACTTTTAAATTTTAAGACGTCTGTGTTTTCTATTAGAATCAGAACCGTAATTTTTGTGCGCTCTGTTGAAAAGTATGTGCGCACACGAGCACAGCTTAGAGGGAACAGTGCCCCTAAGGTCAGAAGGCACTCAACTGGCTACTGGGCGAGGAGCTTGACTTTTCAGAGTAAAACCAGCATGTATGATGTGGTTGGATTAAAGCCCTCAGGATGTCTGACTGCTGATGTAGCTGCACATGAAATGAGTCAGAAGCTGCAAAGATATCTTACATATTTGAGACATGGAACATACGAAGCATGAACCCCGAGGGAAGTTGAAGATGACCAAGGATGAAATGGAATGTATTCAACTTGGATCTGTTGGATGTCGGCAAACTGAAATGGACTGGCATCAGGCACTTTGCATCTGATAGTCTACTATGCTGGAAATGAGACAAAAAATGATGTATTTATAATTAAGAAACTTGCAAAAACTGTAGGGAAATACACTACAATCAGTGAACGCTTCATTTCTATTCGTCTACGAGGAATGCCCATCAACACAACTATAGTTTTGAGTATATACCCCAACAGCTGCAGAGGTGGATGAAGTTGATGAGTTCTCTCAATTTCAACTGGTACTTTTTCATAGAACATGCAAACAATATATCCGATGGTCATGGGTGACTGGAGTGCAAATGTTGGCAACAAAGAAGGCAAAGTGGTTGGAAAAATATGGACTTAGCAACAGACATGAAGCTGGAGAAAGAATGCGAGAGAATTCTGTAAGATCATCGATCTAGTCATCTCAGACACCTCTTCCCAGGAACACAAGTGGCGACTGTACACATGGACTTCACCCAATGCATTGTACAAAAATCAAATTGACTACATATGTGGCAGTCAATGATGGGAAAGCTCTATAACATCAACAAAGACAAAACCTAGAGCTGACTAGCACAAAACACCAACTACTAGTATGCAAACTTTGAGAATATACCCCTGGAGTTTAAAGACTGCTTGCAAAATCGATTTGCTGATAAAGCTCCAGAGGAGTTATGGGATAGAAGGTTGTGTTGGAAGAAGGTAAAATGGATGACCGAAGAAACTCTGAAAATTGCCCAGAAATGCAGAGAAGCTAAAGCCAGAGGCAATCGCAGAACTCTGAGATTTCCAACGTGCCGTAGAATAAGAAGTACTACAATGATGCATGCAAGGAATTAGAATCAGAAACTATTAGAGGAAGAGCAAGATTGGCTTTCCTAAAGCTATGAGAGTTTAAAGAGAAAATTCCAGCCTCTAATTGGAATGCTACAAGATTCTCAATGATCCATATTGAATAATGCTGAGATGATCAAGAAAAGGCGGAAAGAAAATATTGAGGCATTACACAATAAAGATCAAGTGGACCACCAGCCGTTTCAACCTGTACCTTATGATCAGGAACCATTGGTGATGAAAAAAGAATGAAGCAGCTTTGATAAGACTTTCAAAGTACTGGGCATTAATGACATTCCCATAGAAGTATTACTGCAGTTGGATGCAGCTGTTACCATACTTAGAAGGCTTTGCCAGGAAATTTGGAAGATGACGACATGACCAACTGACTGAAAAAAATCTTTTTTTTATACTAATACTAAAGAAAGGTGTTCCAACTGACTCTGGAAATTATCGCACAATCACTCTGATCCCACATGCCAGCAAGATTCTACTCAAGATTATTCAGCAGAGACTTCAAGCCATACTTGAAACAAGAACAGCTTGAAAGTGCAAGCAGGACTCGGGGAAAGGTCGAGGAACGAGAGACGACATTGCGGATGTGAAATGGATCCTTTGAAAAGACAAAAGAATAACAAAAGGATATGTAAGGTTTTTTTGTGTTTTTTAATTTGGCTACAGCAAAGCTTTTAACTGTGTTAACCATGAGACACTCCGGGCCACATTTAACCCTTTGAAGGCCTACTTTAAATTTTTAATCCACATTCTGCAGCCGGGTTAATTTTTGCATATTTCAGGAAAATTGTACCCGTCTTATTCAATATGTTCTAATAGTGATTTTCCTTCTGCTATGGTCATGTATTATATACCATTTGATAGGAATATTTAGTCAGAATTTTGGATCCCGAGAGTTTTGGGCTCGGCCTGGAAAGGGTTAAGAAGCATGAGTATACCGTGTACAACCTTTTACACTGATCAAGAAGCAACTGTTCGAATGGAACTAGAAGAAACAGAATGGTTTAAAATCAGCAAAGGTATATAACAAAGCTGCATACTTCCCCCTATCTCTTTAATTTTATATGCAGAACAAATCAGAAGCAGGACTGTATGAAGACAACCAAGGTGTGAAAATTGGTGGAAGACTGAACAACCTTCGCTATGTTGATAATACCACATTACTGGCTGAAAGTGAAGACAATCTGAAACATTTGCTTCTCAAGATCAAGGAACATAGTCTTAAAATGGGCCTGCAACTTAGTGTAAAGAAGACAAAGATCCTGACAACTGGAAAAATCAGTAAGTTCATTGTTGATGGAGAAGAAATTGAAATAGTTCTTTTATCTTTATTCAGTGCTTTTAACCTACTTGGATCAGCTATCAATAAAGAAACAAGCAGTCAAATCCAACGGCGGAATGACTATGAAGGACCTAGACAAGATTTCTCAAGAGCAGATATTTCTCTCCATACAAAGATTCATCTCGTTCAAGTCATGTTATGTTATTTTCAATATCGTATCGATGTGAAAGTTGGATAGTGAAAAAAAATAGACAGGAAGAAAATTGATGCCTTTGAATTATGGTGCTAATGATGAATACTGTGTATACCATGGACTACTATCTTTGGAAGCTCAGGTGACGACAAGATTTCAACTTTCATACTGTGGATACATGCGAAGAGAGATCATTAGAGAAAGACATCATACTCTGGGCAAGGTAGAAGGTCAGCAAAGAGAGAGTAATCATCATTTTTTTATTTTTTGTTCTCTACGGTGGGCTGAGGAATGGAGGGCAACAACCAAGTCCTCCATTTCCCCACTGGATCAGAGAGGCCATTGGTTTAGCATAATTTTTTTTTTTTTTTTTTTTTTTTTTTTTTTGGTCGTCTGGGAATTGGGTACCGGAGTCGGTTGAAGCTCATGCCACTGTCCCAGGCTGCCTCCTGGGCAGTCAGCCCTGATGTTCCCAGAAGACATCTATAAGGCAGTTACCTGGTTCTTTGAGTAACTTTTTTATGAGGTGTAACTGGCTGAATGTGGGAGCAAGAGCTGATTGCGCCCTTAGCAATACTGTTCTGGCTAGAGCATTGTCTTTTCTCTTATCCTGGGTCCTGACTGCTTGGGTGTGACCCACTCGTCTGGATTGGTCTAGCAGGATAAGGATGGAGACATTTTAACCATACCTGATACTTCCTTTCCTTGAGTTCAGCTAGACTAGTCCAGTACCTGCCCTGGAAAACCTTCACTGTGGTTAGAGGATCCCTCCTGCCTTTGCATTGTGTTTTATAGAGTCTGATCAAGTCTTGTTCCAGTTCTATAGTCGCCGTTTTGTTTTGGAGGGTTTTTTTCTGAATTTTTAACAGTCTTGCTTACTGCTTGGAAAGTGTCTTACTGGTTATATATCTTCTGATTTCATTGAAAGATGCTGTGCCTATACCTGCTCACAAGGGAGTATAACCCACTCATCTGGACTGGGCTAGCAGGATTCAAGGAAAGAAATTATCTGGTATAATTTTACACTTTTTCCTTTTGGTTGCCCTATCTCAAAAGGTCTGTAGGACAACTAGATTAGCTACAGTGAAGTGCCACGAAAATGATAAAGGGGATGGAACTGCTCCCCTGTGAAGAAAGGGTAAGCGGGTAAGGGCTCTTCAGCTTGGAGAAGAGACAATAAAAAGTCTGAGATCATAAGTGTGGTGGAACAAGCTAATCAGGGATGGTAATTTCATGGCAGGTCCCTAGTCCCAGTAATATTTCATGCCATAAATAAATAGGGAGCAGACGTAACTACCTTTTTTCAATCGGTTAAGTTTTTTGCCAAAAAAAAATATTTTCTGCATCTTAAGCTTATTTTATCATTGTTTAGAGGTTTAATTTGGATATATTATTCATGTATTGCTTTCTGTAAATCACCATAAATGGTTTATGTAGAGGTGGTTAATACATTTTAATTTTAAAGAAAAACTGGAATATGTTGCCAGAGAACATGTTCAAGTTTATTAGCATATCTGGGTTTGAAAAAATAACTAGATTGGACAAGTGTTTGGAGGACAGGTCTGGTAACTATTAGCCAGGCCATAGTCACTATAGGTCTGCATTGACTTGACACACAACAAAATGGAGCTACGGATCGAAACAGGGTATGGCTTTTCCCTTTTGATCTGATGTGTAATGCTAAAAGGCACAAATTAGCCACTGTTGTAGATGGCGTGCTGGTCTCTATGGACCGCTGTTCTGATTTAGAAATGTATGTCTGTTCTTGCTTTAGAATGCATACAGTCTTATAGGTAGCTGACATAATGGAATATGAAATGATGTGCTCGAGGTCACAGTGAACATCGATGGCAGAAGCAGAACGGATTCATGTCTCTCTAAACCATTTTACTCATTATGATACGCCACCTGTTAACAAGTCGCCAAACAAAGGAGGGAATTTAGTCTTTCTATGCTCTTTAAATGTAATATGGTACTAATGGAGCATAGCTGTCAACTACTTACAAATGTACTCTCTCCCCACTGACACCGAAGTTCACAGCTGGAATTCTGCCTTGACAGATGCCCTCGACCAGCTGTCTCTGCTTCGTCCTTTTCAGACTCATCTCCAGCGCGCCCCCCCCCCCCGTCTCTCATGGCATCATTCTGGCCTTTGGCTTCATTGTGGTCATCTTTGTCGTGCTGACAGGCTCTGGAGAAAACTGTGTTCTCTGAAGTCTCTCCAGTGTTTTCTTCTCTCTCATCATCCCTATCGCTCCCAGGTTCACAGTGGCAAGAAAACTTACTACACGTGACTCATCTCTTCCTCATCCAACTCGTCCCATTAGCTGTACTCCATTTTGAACACCTTGTCTGCACGTATCTCATTCTCCTCTGCCTACCTCCCCCACTTCTCTTCTCAACCTGGTTCATCTTGCTAACTTCTTCCAGGACAAAATCACGTCCCTTCACTCTGCTTTCTCCAGCTGCCTTCCCCCTCTCACCCTTACATGGACTGCTTTTCGTACAGTTTCCTCCATAGAATTGTCTAAAGTCCTCTCCTCCCATAAGACAACTTGCCGCTCTGATCCTGTCCTGACTGAACCCTCTTTAGTGCTCTTACCTCCATTTTTCACTATTATGAATTCTGGCTTGTCCTCCACCTTCCCTTGCTTATGATGCCGATTGATATCCTCCTTCACCACACCAATCCCTCTGCTCTTGGTTTCACATCCCTCAATTCTTGCTTCACATAATTTTCTGTACAGACTGCTACAGTTGGGATCTCCTGTCCATCTCTTGCCCCCATGCTTCTCAATTCTCTGGTTCTTCTGGGGCAGTCACTTCACTACCTAGGTGTCACTCTCTCGACTTTTCTGTCTTTTCAGGATCATCTGTCTTCTCTCGTTCACTGCTCCTTTTACTCCCTGCTACTGGTCGTATGGCATGGATCTTTCTTGTCCACCCCCCTCCTCCCCTTCTCTGAACACTATCTTTCCCTCATTATCTCGGCTTGATTACTGTAATGTGGTTCTTGCAGATTTCCTTCACTATCAAATTCAGTCTTCAGTTAATACAACACACTGCCGCTCAGATTCTCACACATGCATCTTGTACTGGTCACATCTCTCCTCTTCTTGTGTACCTTAACTGGCTGCCTCTTAAGTATCAAGTTAAGTATAAGGTCCTCGCATTGGTTTATAAGGCTCTGCACACTGGCATCCCCCATCTGTCTCTTGAATATACTTGACCTTCACTCTCCGCACCGCGTTCTCCACTGCTTTCACGCTAATTGCCTTCACCTTCCTTCTGCCACCCAAGCTCATCGGGAATCCACCACAACTCTGCCTTTTTATTCCTCCGCCCTGCATTCTGGAACACCCTTCCCACTGACCTCCCTCTGGAACCATTCTTTGCTAATGTCAAATGCAGACTTAAAATTTGCTTGTTCCAAAAGACCTATGACATTCCTCCATCTGGTACATAGTCCCCTCATTCCCTTCTCCTCTCCCTCTCTCTCCCTCTCCATGGCATTCATTCCCTATTTCATTTTCTGTTTTATTTTGAAAATTGTACATTGCCCTGCTACAACCGTAAAGGGGTGATATATTAAATCCAATAAAGAATACTAAACTATAGCATCATAACCCTTATTACCCTGTGGAAGACAAGGGAGTCCTATTATGTCGCTGATTTTTATGATTCACTCTTTTTGGAATCCTCTATCCTTTTACTCATTCCTTTTGAAGTAAGAAATATGTATGCACTGATGTGTGCCTTTGAGTCAATGCTGACTCTGGGCAATCCAGCAGCTCTTGGCAGTGTGACCAGAAGAAGATTGCCAGGCGTTTCTTTCGAGGCAAGGAAGGAGGGGTTAAGTGACTTGCTCAAGACTACACGGAATGCTAGTAGGAATCAAACCCTCTTTCTTGGTTACCAAGCCGGTGCTCTAACTATTAGGCAGCTATTCCACTCCAAGAAGTATACATAAGAGGATCTATTTAATGTCTGTCCGTCTAGGGGCAAAATAACTCTGAAAGTGTATGGGTTTTTTTCCCCCCTTTTATATAGACTCGGATCTTGGCAATGGAAAGGAATAATCAGTGGAAAGACTTCAAAAATGGACTAGATTGAGCTGGGGGTTCTAAAGAAATAAGACCTCACCTCCTATAAAACATTGCATTTCTGTGGAAGAAGCAGTTCCAGTTTCTGCAGCATAAAAACATCAGTTTCAAACACTTTTTGTGGTTTTTTGTTTTTACATCGCCTCTCCATCAGACCCAGACACACTACATACACACGCATGCCTATGGAGGGTTTGGAAAGGCTTCCATGCACCATATACTCTTCCCACTTGTATATTGTGTTGCTCCAATCTTTATTTTATAATGCTGTCAGTTGATTCTTCATTGTAATTAATCTCTTCAGACTGCTTTGGTTGTCTCCTTTGAGTTCCAAGGTGATATAAATGGATATGGTTTTTCATATTTTAATGAGGGCGGCTATGTGTGTTTAGCATCATATTTTGGGGCAAGAATGTTTCATGTTTTAGGCGATGTGCAGTTTATAAAGTTGAAAATACTATCCTCATGCCTTTCCCATAGCAATTATACTTGCAGTTCTCGATCTTGGTTATAGTGTAGTGTAGTGTAATGTCGCTCTTGGGATCCTTGTGGAATTTGTCATGTGTCCTTTCTCTAACTAGCTGGATGTTTGACCTGATTACTAGGAGATTAAAAGAAAAAAGTTTCTGATTTGCAAAAAGAAATATTGAAATTTCTCTAACTTCTCTAAAGGCTGAAGAAGAGTTGGGTTTGGTAGGGTGTAGCTTTTTACTTTGAGGTCGAATTTGTGCGTTATGCTTATTGTTGGAAAGCTATGTAGCTCAGACCACATCTACAGTTAAGAGCCTACACCATTCACTAACCCAATCAACAAATGGGCTCAGTAAAATTTTACATTTTTATAAATTATCTGGATTTCAAAAGCCATCTAGCAGTTTTATGGCATAAACCATCTTTACTGCTTTGCTTGAATTTCATTATCGACCCTTTCACCAATGTAAATTTTAAACTTTTTTTCATAATTTCATTATTTATATAATATTTCAGTTCCTGTTTTCCAACAAACTTTAGTCCTGTCCTGTAGTATTATCAGTTGCTCTTCCTTTGCCTTTTAAAGTCGAACAGATTTAGATTTGGCACTTTTTTGCTGAGGAGGTGTTGCTTTGATTTTAGTATATATTCGCTTGCACCATACTCTTTTTGGTGTTACTTTTGTTTTTTACCTGGATGAATTAACAGTTAAGGACAGTAGGGCCCATCTGGTCTGCTTAATTCCATTCTTACTGCAGTGCCATAGATATCAGTTGATTTTCTTTTTTTTTTTTAAACTTTTATTTTCATTTTGCAACAAACAAAAGAAACAACACACCAAAAGAGACAAAACAAGTATACAATAAGGAAAAGTAAACCCATTACCCCCCACCCCGATGCTTCTTCTCTACCCGATTATATCAGCATGTGAGCGCTTCCAATTAACAGTGATTATACATCAAACGATCAAAAGAGTATCTACAATACAGCATGATCATGGGACAAAGATATATACAAAGTCAGACAGTCAAATGAGAGCATTTAGCAAAATGTACATAGTCATTGAGCAGCTTCCATTGAGACCAATGAGAAGGAGTCTGAACGGAGAAAGCGAACAGACGAGGTATTTGTTCATATTTACTGTGAAGACAGGCATGATTCCACTAGTCATTGGGGCTCAAATGGGAGCTAAGTTTCCAGTATTACTTAATTAGGGAAATAGCAATGCTAAGCATAAAGTTCGAAAGGAGATAAGCCATTTTTGGGAGAGAGGGGATCCCCGCAACTGGGCGAAGTCCCACTATCCTCCAAGAAAGGGGCTCCTGAGAGTGCGAGATAGACTAAATACGACCCCAGACCCGACGCCAGTAATACTGTAGTGCGGGATATTCATGCATAACATGAGGCAATGAACCAATGGCCGCAGGACGTGTCCAGCAACCATTGCCCTGAGTAGTGTTCCATTTGTCTAATCTGTGAGAAGTGTAAAAACACCGGTGGGCTAGAAAGGAGAGGGTCTGAATGAGTGAGGCGGATCGGGGACCCGTGTCCCTCTACTCCTGATAAGGCTCTATTGCTCCGAGATCAAAGTCACATGCAATTCTCTCTCCCATACTTTCTGCGCTATAGGGGTATCTCTAGGTATAGCATTACAGAAGGTTTAGTAAAATTGGATGCTACACCCGGTGAATTACCGAGAGGTCGGAAAGTCTCCAATCAACCTTATATAGAGAATGCCGATGGCGGGAGTACTCTAGTGGATCAAAGGCGATGCTGAAGTTGCACTGACCAGAGTCGGGAGTCTAAAGATTGCATAAGAGTATTAAAGGCACCTAAAGTGTCTAAAAGCATTGGTGGATAGTGGGAGTCTGATGGGAGAGTCATACCAGGGAGAAAGGTAAGAGGAATCGGTTCACGAAGGCCCGCTTCTGTATCTAGCCACACAAGTCTACTCGGTACTGGCTCTTCCAACCAACGAGCACCTTGTTTGAGAAGAAAAGATTGAGGGAACACTTGAGTAAAATCGCCACCAAGTATTAATGGAGCATTGGCAGAGGCCGAGGCCAACTGCGCAATACTTGCATAGTAAGCAGGGTTGTCCACATTCGGGGCATAATGCAAATACACGTGAATTAATTATCTCCAACCTCAAGGTGTACACGGGCCCATCTACCCTTCTTGTCAGCGCTAATATCAGGTACAGTAGCGTGCTAAGACGTCTTAACCAAAGTGGCTATCCCGTACCATTTGAAAACGGTGGGAGAATAGGCAGCTACCATGTGAGGCTTAGCATTGAGTTTCAGTGTTTCAGCAGAGTTTAAATGCGTTTCCTGAAGAAACACTAAATCAACATGCTCATGGCTAAGATAGCTAAGGATTTTCTTTCCTTTGAGTGGACCATTAATGCCTTTGACGGTGAATGATGAGATTTTACATAAGGCCAGACAGAAAAGTTAAAAATTCTGAGCATGATAGCACACATAATTTCACTGTGTCCCTCAAACTGACTGTATCTGACTGTACACATGACATAGAAAAAATAAACTAATATAATACAATGAAGCGCCCCACATTAACAAAGAAAACCGCAGTACGGTAGAGGAGAAGCAAAACCCCAAAATTACTGGCGACCATGTGTCTGCGGGGAGAAACCCCAGAGAAGGCCAAAATTGAAAAAACACATAACCTGTAGGACTGTGCGTGCTCCGAATCCGACCGAGGCACACATCATGAAGGGATAGGAGACCAAAAAACAAAAGTCATATAGAGAAAGAAAGAAAGTCCAGGCTATTTCTGTGCTTGGCTATGACCGCCGCATCGGGCCCTTCAAAATGGCGGATAGAGCCGGCAAATAAGAGTCCAAACTTTGGGATTAGCGCATCTGCTCTGCTTCTTTGGAGTCTAAAAATGTTGACAGTAGATCAGGATCTTCGAACGTCCTGGTTTGGTTATGGAGAGTCACTCGGAGCTTCGCTGGATACAACAGGCCAAAGCGAGCCTGTAGCTGTTGAAGTCGAGGGCGAAAAGCAAGGAGTTTCTTCCGACGGTCAACGGTAGGCTTTGCCAAATCAGGAAAGAAGGAGACCTTACGACCTTCAAATTCCAAATGATGATTCGCTCGGGCAGCATGTAAAATTTGTTCCACTTGTTGATATCGTAGCAAGCTAAAGATAATAGGCCGGGGGGTCGTGCGGTTGAGCGCCATGTGAGCAGGAACACGGTGTGCACGATCGATTTCCAGTTCTTTATGAAAGGTGATCTTCAGCAAGGAGGGAAGAGTTTTGAGCAAGAATTCTCTTATATCTCCTGCTTCCACCCCCTCCGGCACTCCGAGGAGCCTCACATTATTGCGACGGGCTCGATTATTGCTATCTTCTAACTCCTTTTGAAGATTCTGTATCTGACGCTCAGCCTCGTCCAGTTTGCCCAAGCGCACCTCGTGCGAGTCGAGGACCCCCGCCATGTTGTCCTGCCGTAATGAAAGACTTTCAAGTCGGTCTTGGAGCACTCCAAAGTCTTCTCGCATGGCTCGAAGCGCTTCTCCATTGGACTGTACCAATTCCTTCACGCCGCGTATTTCTTCCAAAATCTCCAGGTGCATCTCGGGGTTTTCACGAAATGGAACCATCTTCTGTGGGGAGGACACCTCTGTTTTAGAGCGTTTTCCGTGAGAAGAAGAAGGAGACCCGAAGTCCAAGCGCGCTGGTTTATGGGCCGCCATTCCCCCCGAGGTGCCCCGGTCAGCTCGGAGCGAAATAGTAAATTTGTGTAGGTATTAAGTCAGGATTCTAAGTAGGCCTCTCGGGAGCTTCAACGCAAAGCGTCCTACCCGCTGGACATCAGGCTCCGCCCCCTTTATCAGTTGATTTTCTGATTGTCCCTCGCTTCTCCACAAATAGGGAGCTATTGTGTTTATCCCTTTATTTTATTTTGTTAGTGGTATGGTGTCCATCACCTTAGTGGAAAACCATTCAACTTATCCACCCCACCCATTTTATGAAGAAATGTTTTTCTGATATTACTTGAGTCATTCCTGGTGCCAATACTGTGACTAATTCTTGCTCTAGAGCATTCTTTCCTCTTTTTTTGTTTCTGGTGCCAGATTTATATCTTTGAGTTACTTGAGTATGTATCATTTTCCCTCTCTTCTCCTCTAGGTTATACATATTTTGGTCCTATGGCTTTTGGTGTACACTGCATCATCTTGATAGGCTGGAAGTAGTCCAGAGAGGCTATCAATACCCTTTTGGAGGAATGGTCTCTAGAATTGGAGAGGCTTTATAGTCTCCTTCTCATTTCACACCCGCTACACTTTCTCCCATTTGAATTTTTAACTACTAAGAATTCAGCCGCTCCTCATACTTCCCTACGTTTTCTCATTCTGCTTAATTCTTCAGGGTTGCTCATTATGCTGCATATCTTAGCTGTTAAGGGCCATTGAGTCTGACTCGTGGCGACTCTCTGGATAGTTGTCCTAAACTGTGTTCATTCTTCAGTCGGGCAGCTAATTGTTAGAGTAGCCTCCTTAGTTGCTGTTATTGTATTGATCCATTGCATTGCTGGCTTTCTTCTTTTGTACTAATCTTCAACCTTGCCAAGCATGATGTCTTTCTCTTTGTATTTACAAGGCTAAACAGTACAATCATATCACTCCACTGCTCCGTGAACAACATTGGCTTCCAGATCTTCCTGTTAACCCACTAGTCTGCACTGGTATATTTCCCCCTGCCAGCAGATAGGAAACAGTTTTGCTTTCTTTTCTCTATGCTGTGACATCACCACTGACATAAAACCTAGTATAGCTAGAGGGAGCTCTCAGTATTTTCTCTGTCTCAGCAGATGGTGGTTATTTTCTTCTGTTCCTGAGCTCTTCCAGGGGCCTCTATAGCTCCTGCCCAGTCTGCATCTGGGTGCAGTGTAGTTCGGCCATTTTAGATCCCAGGGGTGTATGATATGATCTTTTCTGTTTGATCTGTTACCTTGTGGCTACCTCCTGGCTAGTAGAGCCAGCATAGCTTGGTGGGGGCATTGGATCATGAGGCTCCTTCTGAGGGACTCTTAATTGTCTTTTGGCCTTTCCTTATCGGTCCTACAGTTCAGTCCTCCACCACTGGGTAGTGCACCTCCTCCTGCAACATGGAGACTGGACAAGTCAAACTTGTGACATCACCGGGTATATCCTGCTGGTCTTCTCCCATGATCCCCCAGTGTGTCCAGTCTCCATGCAGCATGAGGACGTAGTGAGCCTAGGTGCTGGGCTCACTTGAGAAGCAGTTTAGGAGCAGTTAGTCAGGATTTGATTTACCTTGCATTTCTTTTGCCCTTCTTCAGGTGTAATCCTGTAAATTCATTTTAATTTCATTTACTTTTACTTTATTTATTTTCACCTAGTCTGCCTTAGTGTAAAGGGGGGTTCTGTCCCTTTTCAAAGTTCACGCTGCCAGCTAGCCTCTCTGCTTGGGATTCTTCGGTCTCTGTGCCCGGTGATGATCTCTCCCCCAGGACTGTACGGGGGAGAGCTCTGTGGAACACCTGCATTTTGGCAGTGTCCATGTGGCAGATTCCCATCGCAGCGGGAGCCTCAGGCCATTCGAGGTTCTTTAGCCGGTGGGCCGGGGCTCGCAGCGTCTGCTACGTCTGGTGGCGCGAGGCAGCAGCGTGTCTGGACAGCTCTTCACCCCACAGCTACAGCGGGGTAACTGCTGCATCCCGACGCCACAAGGGAGTCTCTCGAGTCCGCATGGAGGGGCTCTGAGCTCTTGCCGCCTCTGTGGTGTTTGGCGCCAAACGGGCCTGCTTCGGATTGGTGCCATTTTCTCGGCAGGGCTGAGGCCTCGTGGCGGAGAGCGGAGCAGCCCCGCGTTTGAGCAGATGACGCTGTTCCACGCGTCTACACCCAGATAAGGACTTCCTTTTGCTGTTACTTTTAATTTTAATTTACTTTCCTTTTAATTTTAATTTCCTTTGAATTTCATGATAGTTTATAGTTCTTTGAATGCAATGTGATTGGTTTGGGTTTTACTTCTTGGGGGGTGCCTTTACCTTTGTCTGCATTCTGGCAGTTTGCGACGTCTGTCAGCAGCAGGTTTCCGTGCTAGGATTTGGCCATTCAGGGTCATCGGCGGCACAACCACCTACAAATTGAGCCCTTTCTGAAATTGTCATTTACATAAGGATGCTATTTCCATGTTTATACGCTTGGAAATTGTGCAGACAGCCTCTAAATGTCGTTATGCCATCTGCAAATTTGATCGCCATGCTTGCTGATCTCTTTTCCAGATCATTTCAGTGCAGTAGATGTTACCAGATGCCAGTTCCAGTGCAGATCCCAAGACATTCCACTATTTATGGGTCTCCTGTGAGAAAACTGGCCATTTAGTCCTATTGTGTTCCTGTTTTTGATCCATTTCCCATTCTATAATAGCACATCATCTCCTTCCTCAGGAGAAGTTCATAAGGGGCTTTGTCAAGTACCTTCTAAAACATCCAGATACATATCATTTGGCTTACTCACATGTTTATTAACCCTTTGAAAAGACAGCTTGGTGCTGCTTTTCAGAACAAGTTCTATCATTTAACTGGCACTGAACTCAGATTCATTGGTCTGTAGTTTCCAAGATCGCCTTTGAAGCTCTTTAAAAAAAAAACCAAAACAAAACAATTAGTGTTACATTAGTAACTCTTCAATCTTTAGAGATCATTAATACTAATGTTATGATTGAGCCTGGCTGATATTATGAATGATCACTATTAGACAAAAATTAGCTAGGTTAAGACACTTTGATTTGGTTTTCTGCACTATGTTATCAGAGCGCAGCTTGCCCATTTGGCGGGAACACTGCCCATCTGGGCCATCTGGGGAAAGGCCCCTGCTGGGGATCGTGAGAAGTGTTGCTGGATGGCACAGTCCGGGGCTTAGTGTTCCAGGGTCCTGGAAGGGTTGATAGCGGCAGTCAGGCCTCCCTGTCTTTGCTATGACGGTCACCTAGGTTCAAGCGTCCTGTGTTTTGGGTGACAGGAGTGGGACACCTGGACATGTGGTGCTGGATGTTGGATAGGCTCATACTTCTTAGGTACACTCTCCTTGAGTGCGTCTGCATGTCCGTGTTCCGTCTGTGATCTCATGCTCAGGTGATTGTTGCAGCAATGACAGAGATCGCTTGGGATATCGTGAGCGGGGTTGTCATGGGGTTGCCAATGCAAGACGGGGCCATCCTGAGGAGTTTGGGCCTCAGTCATCAGCTTTCCCTTCGGTGGCTCGGCTGTCCAGGAGGCACCCCTCCAGATCCGCCGGTCCAGTTCTTCTCTGCCTCTTCTCAATGTGGGCAGGGATCTGGCAGATCTGGAAATTCACGTCCACTGCACGTTCTACTGTTTTACCTCTGTCTTGGGGTTCTGAGGTCATATATTCCCAATCATTTGTTTGGTGGGGTGCTGCTGTCTGTTCTGCAAGACAAGGTGGTCAACAGTCGGAGGCTGTCTATTCCCCTTACCCCTGAAGGTGCTCACAATTTAAGTTTTTTTTTTTGTACCTGCGGAGGTGTATGTTAAAGGCTAGCAGGCGCACCTGTGGGACCAGAATCCTCGGTTCTTCCGACCTTCCGTTGAGGTGCGCGTGTGGGGTTTACTCCCTTGGTCGGCTAGCAACTTGCTTCACCCATTGGGCCTTCCCTTTCCTCAAGGCATCGTTGCGTCCCACTTCTTCGTGGGGGCTCGCCGCAGGGCCTGGAGTTATGCTCAGCCGGTTCCAGCCAGGGCTGAGTCCTTGGGGGGAGGCTCCGATCCTAACGATACAGGGAGTGCTGGGATCCGTTCAACCAGGTTCCTTCGGGCCCAGCGTACGTCGTCTTTTGCTGGCCGGTTTAGGTCTTCGGGTCGTGGCGGTGCTCCGAGAAGACCAGTAGGCTGCACAGTGCTCGTCTTGGAGCAAGCGCGGGATATCTGTAGGTTCATATTCAAAGCCGTCCGGTTACATGTCCCTCCATTGTGGAATGCTCTACTAGTAGGCATACTTCATATGCTGGGCTTACAAGTTGGCTTCCGCGCTGCTTGGCATCAGCCAAGGTGACTGCCGGTTTAGGCTGTGGAGTCAGCCTGGAGGAGGGGCCTTGCGTTCTCTGAACAATGCCCTGTTTGGTTGTGTGCCTTGTGGCCCTTATGGAGTTGTAAAAAGGAGAAAAAAAAAAAAAAAAGAATAATCAAACAGGAAAGCCTTCCTAATTGTCCCCACTTCTTTTTTATAAGGTTCTGTCCCTTTCTTCCGGGAGTTTGGCCGGAGCGTGGTTAGACTCAGCTACATTTTGGGGATCCTTTATGTACAAGGCGTTTTCGTGTACGCAGCACGCCCAGTGTTCCATCGTCTGACTGGAACGATATGCGGTACGTCAGCCGTGGCAGGCGTTCACGGACACGGTAGCGGATCGAGCGCTGTAGGTGCTGTCTGAGATCTCCGGGATGGTGGGCTATTTCGATCGGCAGGGTGGAGTCGGTCGGGTGGTCAGGGTGGCCCGAGCGAAGGGACAGCGTGCACGGTTGAGGCCTTGGTGGCCTGCGTTTCGGTGGGGACACTGGTGGCGAATGTCCTTAGCGGGGTCCGAGTGTTTGCCGGAGGAGTGAGATTGCATCAGGCGGTGTGCGCGCCGCGTGTGCTCAGATGCGGTCAGCCCATATTGGACCTCATGGCGACCTGTCAGTCTGCGGCGACGGGTCGATGTTTAGCAGAGGACATATGAGGCTACTGGATAGCGTCGACGCATTGGTACGGGGCCATGGCCCGGTCCATTCTATGCCTTGCAGAGGTCATAGTGAAAATGGCCGACTGGGTCTGGTTGCTAAGATATGTGCTCTTCATTAGTCAGTGGGGACCATTACCAGTGTATTCTGCAACATTTGCGTGAGCTTGCATAATCTTTACTTGCAACCAATCAAAATAACTGTCCAAAACCAGTTGATGCAGTCACTACTTAAATTTGCCTCGCTTGACAGTAAAAAAAAAAAAGACATTTATTTTATACCGTTAGGTCACTCACAGCATATTTGGCGATTCCTCGTCCTGGTGTTAATCATGCAGATAATTTCTGCTCTAGTTGTGGTGATGTGACTTTTACATCACAAAAATGGCATATGACTGTGGCGGTTCAGAAAGCCTACAATTTATATTTTGGCTGCAGAATAAAAGATCAGGATAAAAGCTAGGCGCCACACATTTGCTGCAATACATGTGTAGCAGATCTCAGGCTGTGGATGGATGGGAAAAGACCATCAAAGTCTTTTGCGGTTCCAATGATCTGGAGAGGGCCCATGGATCACGTTGGCGATTGCTACTTCTGCATGGTTCCTCCAATTCCGGAGGGCATATCCAGGTGATGTAAGCGGTTGGCCTACTGGCATTGCGTCGTGGGCGTGGCTACCAGAGTCTCTTTTCTTTTGTCACACCATGTAAGACTCCACATCTTCTGAAACAACGCTGGACTCTGGGGCACTTGACACCCTCTTATATGCCCTTGGTGGATCACGCTTGGTTTATTGCAACTCATTGCTTAGCTGCATTCCACATTCTCAATTAAAAAGACTCCAACTGGTCCAGGACATAGCTGTAGAGCTACTTTGTGTTGCAAAGAATAAAGCCCTTAAGAGGTGTGACAAATAGGGTGTTTGATGCTGGTGGTTTTTCCATTTCCCTCATTTTGCTTCCCACCTCTGTCTGGATGGACCTCGGTTCCGTTCTCCCTCGTGGAATCCGGCTGTGCCTGTTTAGTTGTCGGTTTGGGACTTACGCAAGAACACTTTGCTTGTAACCTGCGTTCCTTGGACCTTAGGTGAGGTTCCGTCGCTTTCTGGGAGGTCTCTTCGCTGCCTCTCCCTCCGTGGAGGCGGGTTCTGCGGGAGAGCAGCGGTTGCTAACACTTGACACCCTGGTGGGGTCGAGAGCCAAGGGGGAGCTCAAGCGGATTTTTTCAGGCGGAGCTCCGGTAGCCTTCTCAGTAGGTCTGTTTCTAGGGCGTTCAGCGAGTTTGTCTTTCTGAAGCACTAGCGCTGCTTGGGGCAGAGTTCTGTGCTGTTTTCACCAGTGAAGAGGATCCAAGTGGGCTCTCGGTCGTGTCTTCCTGGTTGGCTTACCGCCTGTTGACGTGAGGAGCGGGCTGGGGTCGGTGCCTGCTCTGTTCGTTTAGGGGCCGAGCCGACTGGATAGGTCCCTCCCAATGATTTCTGCTCTGGTACATCCCAGTGGTGGAGGACTTAACTGTAGGACTGATAAGGAAATGGAAATTACACTTACCTGGTAATTGATGTTCCTTGAGGGAGTACAGTTCAGTCCTCATTCCCGCCCGGGGATGGATGTTTCAGACGTGAGGCGTCAGTTCCGAGTATGCTTTCGGATCCTAGAGTCGGCAACGGGCTCTGATTGGCCGGTAATCGCGAGAGCAACCTTTTCTGCCTCTACTCTTCCTTAGTTCTCCTTCCTTCTAGCTCTCTGTCTTCCGCTGTTTGGTGCGCAGGGGGACAGGGGCACGGAGGAGGGTGTTTTCGGCCTTTCTTTTTGGGGCCCTGTGATTTTAAAGTTGAAGTTTGAGCATAGCTTTGTATTTAGTACTTTAACTGGTTGTTTGTTTGCTCCTTTGAGTCTGCTTTGACAGTAGGTCACTGGGGGATCATGGGAGAAGACCAGCAGGATATACCCGGTGATGTCACAAGTTTGACTTGTCCAGTCTCCATGTTGCAGGAGGAGGTGCACTACCCAGTGGTGGAGGACTGAACTGTACTCCCTCAAGGAACATCAATTACCAGGTAAGTGTAATTTCCATTTTTTCCTTTTCTTTCTCCCTTTCTTAATAAAATAAAAGTATAAATGGTCAGAGTCTTCTGCACAGCTCCATGTAGCTCCTTAGCATGTGACTGATCTGGGTATTCTCCCAGGGGACTGCAGCACTGAAACCGTAGTGGATTGCTGCCTTTTTCAGCAGGCAACTGCAGAGGATTGCCTCCTGAACTTCGCTGGTGGCAAAAAGGAGCCGCTGTGTTCCCTCCTTTCCCACCTGGCATTCCCAGCCTGTGCAGGCCATGTACCAGCAGCAAAAAGGGGCTGCTGCATCTAAGTGTGAGTGTCTGCTGTGATCCTGCCTTTCCTACCTGACATCTCTGGCCTGTGCAGGCTGCGTGCCATTTTTCCTTTAAGGCCTACAGTCCCTGGTTATTTTGAGACTGGCTAAAGTGCAGCTTGGCCAGTTGAGATCCCAGGGAGTATGAGATTACACCCCTGATGGTCCTCTCCTCTTAGCGCGAGCTCCTGGCTACAAGAGCCAGTGTAACTCTGTGGTGCATTAGGATCAGTGCCTACCTCGTTGCCATAATGCCTTGGTTGCAGTAAGCAGTGACTGTGCCCTTGTTGATTGTCTTTGTGCTGCTTGCACAGCCGATCCAGGGGAGACTTCTGCCAATTCAGCATCCTTTTTAGCGGTTCTTGCTCCTGATGCAGTGAGGCTTCATTGCCGCCTTCCACATCAGGTATTATCAGTGTTCTTCTCCAGACGGACCTGCCAAATTTCACTATGGGACTGGCTCCTATGGCTGACAGGGAGTGTGCTCTCCCTCTGCTTCCACAGGCACAGCACTCCCAGTCGCAGCAATCTCAAGTATTTCATCCATAGTGGCTGTCAGACCCCACTGCGGCAGATTTTTCACCCATCTTCCAACGTGCTTGGGGGCTGTGGAAGGGGGATCAAGGCCTTGTTCCCTCTCGGCCAGGCCCATCTTCCACCACTCCTCCAATAGTCCTTGCGGACATTTCTGCAAATGATCAGTGGGACTTTGCCGGGGGGGGGTTCTGCAGCCCCCTCAAGTCCCTTATTGGAGCAAAGCAGAATCTTTCGGCAATGAGTACCCGGAGTACGTTTCCCATGATGACTCCAGTTCAGCTGCCTCCAACATGAATGAGGGGGAACTCTTTCAGGGGGAGCATCATAGAGACTCTCATTTGGTTGCATCTGTCACCAAGAGGAGACCCCCCCCCCCCCCCAACTGTCCAGATTGCCACTGAACTGCAAATTCTGGATCTCTCTGGACCAGCCTCACTCTCTCCACTTCTGATCCTGGCATCAGGGGGCCTTCCAGAGCCTTTCCTTTCCTGCTGGAGTTTCTCCTGATGCACGCCTCAAGAAGGCCCAGCAATTGGGTCACGTTTACACTGGTCAGTGACAGCCTTGGATTTTGATCATGGCAGTCACTAAGCGTACTAACGTTCCCATAGAAGTGGAGCCCTCTTCCTCTCGCCTCTCCTGCTGACTGTTTTGGGGCCCATTCAAACCTCCCACAAATTGGAGGCCGTCGATGACAATTTTATTGTGAATGGGCCCATCTGACAAATGATCACTGGGTGCTCAACATTAGAATAGAAGGATGTGTGTTAGTGTGCTCAAAAGGGTCAATTGCAGTTTGAGAGTTCTACAGTTCTGCATGGAAATGCTGCAGTCTGTTATCCAGGCAGTCCAGAAGGATGAGTCCTCACCTCCTTGGATTTGGCAGAGGCCTGTGTTCACATTCCCATCCGGGAGGACCAGCAGCACCTTCTCCAGTTTGCAATTTTGGTCTCTCTACCAATTTTGTGCAGTGCCCTTCAGCTTGGCCACTGCCCCTTGGACCATCTCCAAGGTGATGGTGGTAGTTGTGACAAGACTCAGGCACAAGGATGTCTGTATACAACCTTACCAGGATGATTGGCTTATCCAGGTCAAGTCTTGGCCAGAAGCCATTCAGGCACTGCATGAAGTGATGAGTGACTTGGCTGGGCCATCAACAGCAGTGAGATGCCTGATGCCGTCTCAGAACCTGAACTTTCTTGAGGCTTGTTTCGTTACCTGTGTAGGCAGTCTTCCTTACGGAGAGCTCTAGGCCAAGCTCCATGCCAACCTTGGAACTTTTTTGGGAATGCCACTTCCACAACTTGGGGCTACCTTCAGCTTTTGGGAGCTCTGGCTGCAATCCTGGAGCTGGTGCCCTGGGCACATGCGTCTTCTACAGCGGGCCTTGCTGACTCTCTGGCTCCTGTGCTCACAGGACTATAGAATCCACCACCTGCTTCCTTTCTCATATCCAAAAAAGTAAATACCCAAAATACTGGAGGTCAAAACATACATCAAACAGTTTATAGAGATCCCAGTATGACAGAGAATCCAAATTACAGAAATGGAAAATTGCAATAAAGCTTTTTCAGCAATAGGTTTTTTTTTTTTTTTGTTGGGTTGCACTAACAAAGGTAGAGGAAACCAACCTCTCACCTGCAGTAGTCCCATTTTAATCAAATGTGAAATTACATTTTAAAGCAGCTACTTAGCTGATGAAGACCTTCCTCAGATTTTCTGAAGAAAGTGCTAAAGAAGCCCCGCATGTACGCAACGTGACACGTTTTGGGTTGAAACGACAACCCTACTTCAGGCTTTGCAGGACAGCATTCAAGATGGCAAGCATTCATTGTCTTGGACAGAACACACAGGGTCAGTGGTCTCTGGATGCGAAATGGGCCATCCATCGCCTAGAGGTCAGGACCATCCATCTGGCATTGCTGCGCTTGAGTGAACTGCTCCATGGGAGCGCTATGCAAATCCTCTCAAACAAAGCAATCTTGGTAGGTTATGTCAATAGCTAGGGCAGAACGAAGTGCTTGGGATTAGCTTGAGAAATCTCTCTGCTGTTCCCCTGTGTGGAACTGCACATCCGAGCGCTGTAGTAGTATTACAGCACATCGTATCGTGGGTGAGGACGTTCAGGAAGTGGATTTCCTCAGCAGTCACTTCCTCTATCCCAGGGATTGGGAACTTGCCCCATGGGCATTCAACCGGATAGTGGATTGGTGGGGCTTCCCAGGAGTGGACTGAATGGTGACCACAACCAAGGTCCTCTCCTTCAGCCATTGTTTGGAGCCCAGGTCCAAGAGGGTGGATGTACTGGTCCTTGGATCACCTGCTCTTTGTCCTGCCCCATGGGCCATGATACTCAGAATCCTTTGGAGGATCGAGGGTCACCTGAGTCTGGTGATCCTGGGGGCCCCATTGGCCGTGGTACACAGACATCTGTCTTCTTGCCTCCTAGCACCTGTGCCTTGGGGACAGGAGGGGCTTACTATGGCAGGGTTGTGTAAGGGCTATTCCCTGTTGAAGACCAGGTGGCACTCCACCTCATTGTCTTATGCCTGGGTCTGGTACCTCTTTGAGAATTGAGGTCGCCTTTCCCCATGGAGGGTCTTGATTCCCCCACCCCAATTCTAGCCTTTCATCAAGAAGGAGTTTGGTTGGTTTGTAGGGCTTGATCAGGGTGCAGATAGTGGCGCTCTTCTGTTTTTGCGGTATGGTGGTAGGCCATGTACTGGCGGCGCACTGGGATATGAGCTGCTTCTCCATGGGGTTCAGATGCTTTGTCCACCAGTACACTCCATAGTCCTGCCGTGGGGCTTGATGCTCATTCTCCAAGTGCTCATGTGTCTGCTCATCGAGCTGCTCAGGTGGGCCACCTTCAAGGATCTGTCCCTGAAAATTATGTTCTTGGTAGCTATCACTTCATTGCAGCAGATTTTGGAATTGCAGGTGTTTTCCTGCCGCATTGTCTTAATGACATTCTTGGCTGAAGGAGTGATCCTCTGCCCGGTTCCCCCCCCTCCTTGCCCAAAATGCGCTTTCACTTCAGTTGGGTGCTGTTCTTGTCAGCCTTTTTACCAGACAAGGGCTTGCATTTGTAGATGTTTGTCATGCACTCTTGCGGTACTTGAAAGTGACTAATTACTTTCATCTTTCCAAATCATTCTTTGTCCTTTTCACCGAACCTCAGAAGGATCAAGAAAACTTATTGCCTCAGCCCAACTGATGCAGGATAGGCCTGTTTCCCCAGGCCTCAAGGCTCATGTGACTCGGGGGGGGGGGGGGGAGCCCCCCCCCCCCCCCCCCCCAGGCAGCTTTTTGGGCAGAGTCATCTCGTGTTGCCCTTGAACAATTGCAGGGTGGCTTCTTGGTCCTCGGCTTCTTTGTGTGGCACTACTGGTTAGAAGTGCATGTCCAAGTGGCCACGCTGTTTGGCTCAGGTGTTCTTCCACTGTACTTTTCTTCCGGCCCTGGGATGGAGTAGCTTTGGTACATTCCACTAGTCTGGACTGGTCTAGCAGGAAGATCTGGAGAGAAATTTTACTCGGTTAACTTCCTTGACTGGAGTCCTGCTAGACCAGTCCAGGACCTGCCCTGTTCAGCCTTGTGCCTTGGACTGCAACCTTCTGTATGTTTGTCCCTTCAGATCATGCAGAGATTTTATATAATTGTCCTTGTTGAGGGGTTCCTTGGGAGGATTGACTTATCTTCCATTGCTTGTTATGAAAATACAGAGTGCTCCCTCTAGTTGTGCTAGGTTTTATGCCAGTAGTGGTGTCATAATGCACCAAAATTACCAAACTACCCCTTAGAAATTCATTTAAATTGATATCTTTTTGTCAGAATACACCAGAGGAGGTAAGAATTACCATCAAACCACACCAAACGGCTTATTCCATTTTAAACAATTTCTTTATAGATCATTCAAAAAAAGAACACTTAGCTTTGTGTCATCCAACAACTGAACTGAGCAGGTCAAGATGTGGTATCAGCAGTAAAGCACGACGTGCACGTTTCGGGACTTTCTCCCTGTCCAAGTGCTGTTTCCATTCATTAGCATGGACCACCAGTGGTGGTGTCATGGCATAGTCTTAATTTTCTTTCCCGAAGTCTTGCTAGACCAATCCAGATTAGTGGGTTATTTCCTCCTGCCAACAGATGTGAGAGAGAGAAAAGAAAGCAATGGTAAGTAAAATTTCTCCTTCCTGTTGCCTTTCGCACAAAATTCAAATTTTTTAACATTGACATTGCCAGCTTAGTATTTTGGCCTTCTGTATATGTAAATTACACTTGGACCTCATTCCTTATTGCTCCTCTCGCTCTTGAAATACAAACCTCCTAGTTATCGCTACAAAACGCATGATATGTCTTGAAATCTACCACTCTAGGTCCTTCAGTTTTCTAGCTCCTAATTGTGGAACTCTGTGTCCATTGAAAGTTTTGTAAAGAATCCATTTCCTAAAAGTTAAAGCCAAGTCTTCAACGGCACTTAGCCATGCTCCTGCTCTGTGATTTTTTTTTTTTCCCCCCCCCCTACCTCCTTTACAGTTCCTCATTGCTTCTTCCTCCTCCCTTATGTTTTCCCATATAGTGAGAAGGCTTGCTTCTCCTCTGTTTTCACTTGGTATACTATTGTGCAATCACTTCCCCCTCCCTAATGTTATCCCTCTGTTTGTCCTGTCCTCTGTTTTTGGTGTTATAACAGACTTTTTATTGTAAGCTGCCTTGAAGCTCTAGACAAAGAGCAGCATACCAAATCTTTGGAAATAAGTGTCTAAAGGTATGAAGTCAGTCTTGTCATTTAAGCTTCTAGAGAACGTTTGGGTTGATCTCCTCCTCTAACACTGACTGATTTGTTTTTCGGGTAGTCCATGTTACATATACACAATATTCTTCACCAGCATCATAATTTGAAGGCATTGATCACCTTGGGGTCCACCCAAAACTGTGCTGAACTCTGAATCGTATCCAATGCTTGTCTTTTGATTTAAGACTCTAGACTCAAATTTGATCAGCTTTGTTTTGAAATGAAACCATTCTGACTTGGATGCAGGTGGCTTGATTTCCAGATATTTGACTATTCTTTGCTTCTCTGTAGAGTTGCCAGTAAAGCTGGTTTTTTTTTTGCTCTAGTTGGTGGTAAGAGATTACTTTATCCTTTTATTGAATAGATTAATCTGTGTGGTATGTTTCTTTACAGACTTTCAGCTGAACTCTCATCTATCAACGCTGGCAAATATTCACAAGATTTATCACACCCTCAACAGGCTGGTAATGTCTGCATGCTTTTGTTTTAATTATAACTGTTCTTTTATTTACGTCTTGCACCAAAATGTGTCCTTGGTCTTGCGGATCTGAAAGAACTAGACCAGAGGTTCCCAACCACTTTGATATGGACACCTTTTATTTAAACCCCAAAAGCTGAGGGAACCCCGGTTATGTCCACCACTCCTTGAGGCCATTCCACTAGTACGAAGCCTATTCCAACCCACCCACCCCCATTGGCCACTTTATCTCCCTTGCTGTCTCCATTGGTTACATTTTTTTTCTCCGTCCCTTTTCCAAACAGGGTTTTTGGCTACTTCTGCCAGGCTTCATCTGTTTTCTCTGTAGCCGGCCCCCACCAGTATTTTCATCTAGTATTTCCCTTCTCCTTGCCTATGGGTGCTGCACTAGGGTGTCCAAGTCCTGCAGCTTGATGCTGGTGTTTGGCGCTCCTGCTGCCAGCTTCCACAGTTTCCCCCACCGTCATGGCTTCTATTACTTCTGGCCTGCAGGGCCACTTCTAATCCCAATCCCACGGATACTGATGCTCCTACCACCATCCCTACAGTCACAGCTGATGAAGCCTCTGTATTCTGCTTGCAAAGATTATAGTGGCATAAGACTTTCTCTTTGTTCCACAGACCCCTCCCCTATAGTGGACCATATGTTGAGAACCACTGAAGTAGACCAGTTGATTTGTGAGAATATTGACTAAAGTGGCCAGCAAAAGGTTACAATTTCAGGAAGAATTTCTTGTAAAACACCAAAGAAATGGTACTTGCAAAGTATTGATGGTGGACATGCCAAGCAATAAAAGCACTTACACTGCCAAAAAACTGAGAAAATCATACACCCAGTAACCAACATGCATGCGATCCATTCTGTCTCTTCCAAATGTCTATGAAAAGAAATGTGGATCCTTTAAAAAATAAAAATTTAAAATAAACAAATTCCACATTCATTTTGACATGACCATTTTGATCATTGTTTTCTTTGTATTAGAATGGGAGGGTCTTAGAAAAAAAAATATGGTAGAGAAGATGGTGGTTTCAATAAAGTGAATGAAAAAAACAGCAACGAGTATAAAAGGGTGTTGGCTATACACGCTCCAAAAAATGACATCTGACTATGTTGTGATTCTTCTGTGAATTATAGATAGGGCTTCTGATCCTAGGTGTGTATTGTTTTGGAACTTGTTTGGGAGTTTATTTTGAGGCAAAAAATGCAATGTGTGCCTTAGAGTCAGTCCTGGCTTCTGGGCTTTCTTGGCAGTGTCACCGGAAGTAGATTGCCAGGCCTATCTTCCGAGGCAATGGAGGCTTAAGTGACTTGCCCAAGCCACAAGGAGTGCTAGTGGGAATCGAACCCTGGTTGCTTGGTTACCAAGCCAGTGCTCTAACCACTAGGCGGCTACTCCACTCCTTATTTTGAGGCAGTTAACCTTATTTTCTGACCCTAGGAAAACGCCTTTCTTTCTCATCCTGCCAGACCAGTCTAGACATGTGAGTAATGTCCCTCTATCACATCTTCTTTCTAGGGGCTCTCCTGCTTTGGGCTGGAAGGAGACGGGGGCCTAGGTGTGGTCTCTTCTGTCAGGGCTAACAAGCCTTTGGGCCTGAGTCAACCTACATCAAAGAGCCCATTGGGGGTCCTTCCTTTATCACTCTGCCCTAGGCAGGGAGTTACAGGGTAGTAAGGCAGTCTGGCAGAGGGGCTTTCTCTTTTTAAAAAATAAACAGAGCATATAGACTAGTGCATCTTGGCAGCGGAAAGGGTTTGTTTAGCTGATGCATGATGGCAGATCTTGGTGGTTTGGTTTAGGGGCTGTGGAAGCCATTGGCTGAGCAGTGTGCCAGGCTTCCCCTCTCACTGTGATAGGGATCCTAGTATGCATGACCTGTCCCTTTGGGCATGCATCAAGAGTCCATGTCCGAAGTGCTGCTGTTTTTTAAAGAGGGGTCTGACAGCGCTTGCTGACATCACCCGGTTCACTGGCAGGCTGCCCCAGTATGCCAAATGGTCTTTCATGGCTTTATCCAGCTGGTTCCTCATGTCCTGTTATGGCCTGGCACATTCCCTCACAGAGCTCCAGGCATACTTGGTTTCTCCCAGAACTTAACTTCACTGCCACATTCTGCAAAGTTTGTAGCTTCTGAAGCTGTTTTTCTGTTAAACTCTACAAGACAGTCTCTCCGATTTGGATTTCAGTAATACAAACAACCCACATTAGACTGTAAATGACTTTTCTCCAATAAGGTTCTAATGACGAATAACTTGAAACTAAATATTTTCTTTACTAAAACATTTACCTGCAATTCCATAGTAAGAGTGCTGTTAATAACCCACAAACCTTCATTTCATAACTAAAAGGAGTTGTTAATCCCATACTGTAGGAGGAGTTGAACTCCATCCACCAACCCAATAAATCTTTGGGGGTTTTCCTAATTTATTTTTAAACTATTCCTAGTCATGCATTCCTAGATGCACTGAAAATCTGTAATATTTATTGGTGGTGCTGAGAGCCTGCCCTGGAGGGAGGTGCCCCCTTCAGGCTTGGAGTCTGATTAAAAAGATTACATGTACAACCTAGGCAGCCCCTTTTTTAGTATAGGAAAGACCACTGTAGGACTAAAGGGGCAAGGGAAGACAAAAACAAGTTGAGGATAGAACTAATAGTTGCTGAATGCTTGAGAGGCCTGTGATGACAAATTTGACATGAAGGTCCTTGTGGTGTTCCAGGCTGCTTTAACTGATTTTTACAGTTATCAAATGAAGAAAATAGTCTACTATTGAATATACATATAATTTTTCGTTACAGTGAATTTGAATAATGTACATTTTCATTACAATCCTATTAGACTAGTCCAGATGATTAGAGTATATTTCCCAGCCAGCAGGTGGCAACAGACCATAGCAGCTTAATTTCTTTATATACCTACACACACACACACTGGTGCACTACTGAGAAAAGCCAGTATTTGCCTCCAATAGGTAGCAAGGGGTGTGGACTGTTAACAGTAATGCAAATGGGCTTGTCCCCCCCCCCCTTTGCCCAGATCATTATATTTTGGCTTCTGTGTTTGTTTGGAGCTTGGGTATAGTAGAAATTTTCAAAGGGCAAACAAAAAAAATAAGGTATGCTCGATTATGCTTATGGGAAGTCTGTCTTCCTTCCTGCGGGTTCAGTGAGACTTTCTGGCAATAGGCTACGAGAGAGACTTTAGTGAGTATTCATGTGGTTTCCTATGGGTAGAAGAATAGAGAATGTAATTCTAATATTACAGAATGACGTAATAAGTTGTAGCAGCAATAATTACTGTCTGACAACAAAGGTCACATATTTGCTGTGCATTTAGGAAAAGTGCAGGAAAGAGCTATCTAATTCCTACTCCTGGGTGAAGACTTAAGACCAGTACCTTAGCTTTGCCAGATGGACGAAGAGACAAATAAGCCAACTACTCTGGCTCCAGCTGTGGGAAGCGAGCTGCGTGTAGCACATTGCAGGTACCTGTGGGAGACTTAGATTGTCTGTCTCTCACAAGGATTAGCAGAATAGTCTTGGGATGACAGTGTCTTTGTGTTTACACAGGCGGCAAGGAAGTAAAGGTTATAAAAATGGCACGCAAGTTCTGTGTGTACAATATTCCTTTTGAGTCCTTATCAAGTTTTGGTGATTGGTTGGCATGAGATACTGCAAGGTGTCTTTGCAAATCAGGAGGCAGTTGTCTTGTACACAACAGGGTCCATGCTGACAGATGAGATGCAGTAGAAGATGGTGTGCAGTCTTGTGCATTGTTGCAAGTGTCAAAGACCATTCTGTGGCTGAGAGCCTAAGAAGCAGGTTCTCTTGTATGTAAGCATGGTAGGACACATTCCTAAGCATCTGTCCAGTCCCTTTCCTCTGGGTTGTGCCCCCCTTCCAGCAGCAAGGAGACTGAGCACGTCATCTTCTTTTGATGACCGTAAGATAAATATAGTACTGGCACCTCCCACCAGATTCAGTTTTGCTCAGTCTCCAAGCAGCTGTAAGGGAGTCAGTAACCCAGAGCTTAGGTTACTGGAGAGACTTAGCTTAGTGAGCTGTGTTTATTGTTTTTTTTACTATACCTTTAGTTTATTTCATCTGTCTAGTGTAGGCAATTTAAGGTTGTCTTCTGCCTCTTCTCTCAAGGGGTGGGGGAGGAGGTCTCTCCGGGCACAGCCCTCAAGGGGGAAGACGTGCCGGCACTTCCTTTGAATACTGCCAGCTTTTATCCGGCGGGTTGGAAGAGGAGAAAGCATCCCTGCAGTCTACTGTCGGTCTCGAGGTCCTTCAGTGTCTTTCTGCCTCGCTGCCAAAGCCCTCCCGGCGGCTGAGCACGAGGGCAGGAAGACGCCTACAACCACCGCAGAAGCGGTGAAGACGGGCATACAAGAAGGGGCTGGAACGCAGAGGTGAACGGCGTGGCATTCAGAGCTGACCACATGGTCTCAGCCGGCATGTTGCAGTGGAGCCTGGCGGTGTCCCGAGGAGGAGAGAGTGCCGGTTAAGGTAGGCCTTCTTTTTCTTCATGCACCTGTTATTTTGGCGCCCACTTCCTAAAGGAATTTAAAATTCAATACGGAGGGCAGCAGGGTGCCTGTCCATGGGGTATTCTTTCCGGGGGTGTCTCCAAGGCCCATTGGTTTTAGACGGGAGTGTAAAAAAAAAAATGTTAATAAATCTTATTTAACTGAGTACTCCATTATGCCTTTATGCCTGCTAAACCCCAATGTTTGCTCTGTGGCACTTGTAAGAGCACTGTGTCAGAGACTGGGATATGTAGAGGCTGTGCAGCTGAGGCAGCCTCAGTGGAACAGGGGATTCAGGCGGGTAGTTCGCAGGATCCTCTTCCTCGGTTCTCTCAGGAATGTGTGGACCTCCTGGATGTCTCTTGTCAGTCGGCGCTGGGCCTTCCCTCGCCTTTGGAGCAGTCCGCTAATTCCCTACCGTAACCCAGTCCTACCTCCTTTGGAGGACTGGATGCTGGCAGCGGGAGGAACTTCTCCCTTGAATTTGGTCTGTTAATGCATAAGGCCTTTTGCCTCCACAAGCAAGGAACTCAGGAGCAGGGAATGGCATCAGGAAGTGCTATAGTGCTGCATGCGGACCCTAGGGATCATGAAGCAGGGGTCCCGCCAAAGCGGGCTAGGCTCTCCCACGAGGAGGTCCTCCATGCTCCCCTGTCTGAGAACCCAGAAGGAGAGGTCTTAGAGTTGGGGGAGGACGAGGAAGAACTGGAAGAAGGTGAGATATCATAGCAGGAACAGGCTAGGATTGTTCGGATCTTTCACCGAGAGGAGTTGCTGGCCTTGATTGGGAAATCCCTGAAGGTCCTTAATATGGCAGCAGGAGTCCCAGCAGAAGTAGTAATACTGGAGGACCCGCTGATCCAGGTTGTCGGAAAATCACAGAAGGTGTTCCCGGTGCACTGGGTGGTGAAGCAGATGATTCAAGAAGAATGGGATCAACCTGAATCGGGGCTGAGAGGGGTACGGCTGATGGCTCGACTGTATCCGTTACCGGAAAGGGGAGAAGGAATTGCTCCGTTCCCCCCCCCCCCAGAGTAGATGCTGCAGTGTCGGCGGTCACAAAGAAGACCACAATTCCTGAAGGCAGTGCAGCCCTCAAGGACACCCAAGATAGGAAGCTGAACGCGCTACTGAAGCAGGTGTTTGACATTAGTGCCCTAGCACTCCAGGTGTCTGTTTGCGGGGCCTGGGTAGCCTGGGCTTGCTTGCGTTTGGTGTCAACAGCTTCAATTGGCTGGTGACTCTCTGGCGGAATCGTTTGCAGAGGTAGCTAAGATTGAATCTGGAGCTGCCTACTTGGCCGATAGCTAGTATGATCTCATTAGGAGTTTGGCCAAGAATATGGCTTTGATGGAGGCGGGGCCGCCGATGGTTCTTCTAAGGCATGGCTCAGCAGCTCCCATTTAAGGGGAAACCTCTCTTTGGAGAGGACTTGGAGAAGCTGGTGAAGGATCTGGGGGAGTCTAAAGGGGGTAGATGTCCTGAGGATAGGCCTAAGCAGAGCCGTCTTCTGCTCTGTCGCGACCTCAAGCTAGGGAGTTGTGGAGGTTTCGGGGTTACCAGTCTACTCCCTTTCAGAAAGGTTGCCTCCCCTCCAGGGGACAGAACTTCCGGGGGGGGGGAGGGCTGGAAAGGGGTTCACTGCCTCATCCACAGCCTCGGGGGCCCTAGAAAGCCACAATGAAACAGCGGGGACCTGGGGTGCCTGCGGCAGTTCTTTCCAGCCTGGGCCAGGTCATGTCCGATCAATGGGTCCTGGAGGTGGTTCGAGAGTTACGCTCTCGAATTCGCAAGACCCGTTCCTCACACCTTTGTACTCTCCTTGTGCACGTCTCCATCCAAGAGGACCGCAGTAAAGGAGACATTGGCGAGGCAGCGTTGGTTAGGTACGGTCGTGCCCCCGCCCCCAGACCAACGCTGTTCCGGTCGATACTCCATTTATTTTGTGGTGCCCAAAAAAGAAGGGACCTTTTGGCCAATCCTCGACTTGAAGGGGGTCCGTCGTATCAGCGGACTCGGCAGTGGCAGCAACTTGTGCACTGCTTAAATTTTTTTTTAAACTTGGCGGAGTGAGGCGACCCCCGCTAAATCCTGTGGCGACCCCTGTGGGGGTCACGACCCACAGGTTGAGAACCGCTGCTTTAGATCATGTTCCATTGACATTTCAGGGCGGTGATAGGATTCAACGTCCACAATATCTAGAACAAAAGTGGATCTTCCGTTTTAAAGACTAATTCTTCAAGGGTTGAACCTTGAACTGGATTGGTGGAGCTTGGTATGAATCAAGATAGCAGATTTGTCAATGGTGTGATAGTATTGATTATCAGTAAGATTTCTCCCATAAGTTTTAGTTAGGGAGAATTGGAGGCATATAGCCTTGGATATGGCCTGATGAAGGGTGCAGAAAGAACGAGACCTGAAACATAGCGCTGTGTCGCTGTCTTTATGTGGCTTTGGTTTGAAAGTTAGCCAGCCAATTTGACCGAGCATGGGGAAAATTAACCAACGGTTCAGAAGTTACCTTAAGAACACTATATCGCTATGGATAAGTTGATACTATGAAGAAGCAAGGAAAAGGAGATTATTTTCTGGAAAACAGGCCTGGAGGTTCCTAGGGTTTCTCCCATAGGGCTCAAAAGGGAAGCATGAAGGGTGGTTTAGGGTCAGAAGGGGTTCAGGCATAGCCCATTTTTCTATGGGTCCAAACTAGAATGTTGGTCCTTTCAGAGATCCCAGCAATCTAGGGAGCTGGTAAACCCTTACTGTGAGATTTGCTGTGTCCCTTTTTGAGGGACAGGCAATTGGGGGGCATCTCTAGCCATTTTATTCAGAACGGACCCACATCACATCAGACCAATGGATCCTCAAGGTCCTTTTAAAGGAGTACACTCTGCGGTTTGAAGAGCCTCTTTGGAATGCCTGTGACTCCTCAACTAAGAGTGGCAGTCAAGGAAACTCATCTGCATTTCTTTCAGTTGCAAACTATTGTACCTGTGCCCTTTGCAAAGCAAAGTTAAGGGTGGTATGGCATTTACTTCATAGTGCCCAAAAAAAGGTGAGTCGTCCTGACCTATTCTGAACCTTAAGGTGATTGTCTCACTTCTGCATGGAGACCTTCAGGTTGGTTGTGTCGGATCAAGTGAGGGGGTTGCTATCCTTCTTGGATCTTTCTGAAGCATATTTCTATATTACAATCTGGGAGCAACAACAGCAGTTCTCTGCTTCTGTGTCCTGGGCCACAATTTTCAGTGGAGTGCTTTTCCTTTTGGCCTGGCCATGGCTCCTAGTGCCTTTTTGAAGCTGGTGGTGGTGGAAGTGGTGGCTGTGGCAGCCTTCCTGTACAAGTACAGAATCTGAGTTCATCCTATCTTGGATGGTTGGCTAATTTGTCCAATTCCCATAGAGACTTCCATGGTGGACACAACCCAGGTGATCTGGTGTCTGGAGAAACAGGGGTGGGTGATCAATTACCCCAAAAACAGCTCACTTCCCTTCCAGGATTTGAAATATTTGCATGCCTGTTCAACAGTTTTGGGCAGAGTTTTTAGCCCTGGAAAGTTGGACAAGCTGTTACTGCAGCTTGGGTGTTTGCTCCTAGCGCTTGTTACTACCTGCAGCTCCTGGGATCAGTGGTGTCTACCTCTGGCACTGATAGCCTTTTTGAGCCATTGTGCACATGTGCATACCCCTCTGCAAAGACACCTGATTGCTGTTCAAGCAGCACCTACCTCTTTCCTAGAAGATCAAGAGGAAATTAGCTTGGGAGGAGAGCATTTTTGCCTGGGAGCAGACGCGGTGTTATCAACTTGCCGCGGAGCTGTGTTGCAGGTCGGAGCCAGTACCTGCTGAGACAACTGCAGGCGCGGGGTGGACGGCACAGCTGTGGAGGACCCCCCCCCCTGCTCCCTACAAAGCCCGACGAGTGCTACACGCGGCCACGTGGTCACGTCCTAAGGGGCAGGACACGCCCCTTTGACGCCCCTTCGACTCTTCTGAGTCGCTGGAAGTAGACAGAGCTTGCACATGGGAAAACGGAAAGCTAAACCTGCCGTATTACCAACAACGTCTGGCGGAGCACATGGAGGCAAGGTGGGTCCCATGGACAAGCATGTCACTTCTCTGCAACCTGCTATGCAATCACCGGAAGGGGCTTCTCTAAGCCCAGAAACCCGGTTACCACCTCCTCTCCCACAGTTTCCGCTTTAATCTACCCCTATGGACACCCCTGTATTGGATGAAGTTCCTGCTCTCTGTCCAGTTGAACCAATTGTGTCTGAAGACCCTTTTTTCTCCCTCTGGAGATGTTACTCTTCTGGATATTTGGACTGCTATTAAGAAAATAGATGTACGTTTATCTGGTACTGTTTCTTCCCTCTGTTCCTTTTCCCATGATGTAGTTGGTAAAGTGAAAATGGTTGATCAACATTTGACCTCTTTAATAGGATCCGTTGCCTGTACTGATTCTCAGCTTCAGGTGTGTGTAGCTAATAATGTGGCTTTGGTTAAAGAGCTCTCAGCGGTTTCCTATCGCTTGGAGCTCGTTGAGAACCAGTCTCGGGCTCGGAACCTTCGCTTTCTTAATTTTCCCACTACTCATCTTCTTTCTTTTGATTTGTTGCTAAAAAAGTACTTTACCGAAGTTCTTCAAATCACAGAAACTATTGATGTCCTTCAAATGTTTTCTTTCTCAAATGCTCTTAGGTCGGTGCCAAACCCTGAGGGAGACTTACCACCTCCTCAGGATTCGGTTGCCCAAATTCTGACAGCTTTTTTGGAGGACTCATTGGATGTTATTCCTAAGCGCTGTACACTGGTTGTAACTTTCTCCTTGGAGTCTGCTAAATTAAGGGTACTACGTGCTTATTTTAAGCACAAGGATCAATTGTTTTGTGGTTTTAAAATCCAGGTTTTTCCTGACATTGGACGGACTACTCAGTCTCGTCGTAAACAATTTTTAGATTTAAAACCTAGAGTGCTTGCACTGGGGGCTTCTTATTTCCTCAAATTTCCCTGCCGTTTGTCTTATTACGTTTGAAGAGCAGAATTATGTCTTTACAGAGGTGATTCAGTTACAAAAGTTTTTGGTTAGTAAGGAGGCTGTTCAAATTGATTAGGTGGAATGCTTTTATTTACTGCTCCCTTTTGTGGGATCTTCGGACCCCCTTATTACTTTATATTATTTTGTTAAATTGAGGATAATCTCTCCTTCCCTTAATGTGTTCTCAAGTTATGTGATTGTGATATTCTTGTAGAGTGAATTTATTGTGGTGTAACTTTCTTCTTTTGTTAATCTGTATCAAGAAAATGCAAAATAAAATATTTAAAAAAAAAAGAGGAAATTAGCTTGGTGGCTACAAACTCATCCTCTGGATGAGATGCCTCTTGAGGCACTGGGTCGGGTGTTAAGTTGCCACAGATGTCAGTCTGTTGGGCTGGGGGGCCATATCTGGGTCAGCTTTTTCAGGGGCCTTAGTCACCATAGGAAGCCACCTGATTGATAGACTAGAGGCCAGGGCAATCTGCCTGGCTCTCAGAGGTTTTGATCCCTCCCTGGTGGGAAAAGCATTCAGTGTTTTTCTGGCGATGCCACAGTAGTGTTGTATATCAAACAAGGTGACACTGTCTCTCTGGTGGCCATAGAGGTGGTGGGATTCTGCTGTTGGGCGGAGCCTCATTTGGTGGTTTTTCAGCAATCCATGTAGCTGGTGTCAACCATTTGTGCAGGCTGACAGAACACCATGGATCCCAGCAAGTGGAAGCTAAACCGTCGCACATTCAACCTCATGCAGGGATGGGGCCTGACAATGTTTTGATCTGATGGCCACCCAGTGAATGCCAGCATGAAACTTTCAGCTGTAAAGATCCACAGTTGATGGCTTGGATGCTTTTCTTCAGGAATGGCTCAAAGGGGCTCCTATTTGTCTTTCCTCTAAAGTCCTTGGCGAGCCAACTTCTGTGCAGAATTCAATCTCACCCAGGCTTGATTGTTCTATTGGTACCAGCCTGACCATGCAGACAGTAGTATGCAAATCTCTCTTGAGGCTTTTGGCAGGGTCCTCTCTATTACTGCCTTAGGAGAGGACTTCTGCGGCTGGTACTCCTAATCATGGAGGATCCTTTTCCCTTCTTGCTTATGACATGGTGCTTGAGAGGTACAAGCTACCTAAGGGGATATTCCTAGAGCAGTAGTTGTCATCCTTCATAAGGTCTTGAGAGCCTTCAAGAGGTGTTTTTTCCCCTCAGGCCCTGGATACTAGAAAGGCAGATGGTCACTATTTTTGTTCTCCATGTTGGACCAGGGTTTGACTCTAAACCCTCTCATGGTTCAGATGGTGGTCCTTGTCAGCTACTGGGTGTGTGTTCAAGGAGTGTCCTGATATGTCACTCTTTTTAAGTGGGTGAAACAGCTGCCCATGCTTTATATTGTACCCCAGTCTGTCTTTCCAAGGTCTGAACCATCCTGTAAGTTCCTGTCATCTTTCGTCTTAATCAAACTGATCCTGCCCTCCTCTTTAGATGATCTTTGGGTGGACCCCTCGTTGCATCTGTTGGCTGTGAGGAGGGTGTTGGTGATGTATCTGGAGCCCAATAATTTCTTCCATCCAAGGAAAGGACAGGCAGCAGTTAAATCCTCTATTGCCCACTAGATGAAGGAGGCTGTTACACAGCCTACCTTCTGTTTGGGAAGCTCACTCCACTAGGGCAGAAGCTGCCTCCTGGGCAAAGTCTCTACCTTGGTCCTTCTGAAGGACATCTGTAAAACAGCTACCTGGTCTTTGAGCATGTTTTGTGTAGAACTACAGGCTGCATATGGGAGCTAGAGCAGATGGTGCCTTTTTGGCAGAGCAGTTTTTGAAGCATCTTCTCCCACCCTGAGTTCTGATTGCTTGTGTACATCCCACTTATTTGTACGGGTTTAGAAGTATGAGGAGGGAGGAGAAATTTTTCCTTTCCCTGTCCAGGATCTGCCCAAGAAAACTACTTTTAAGTGCATTTGCAGGAACAGTGCCTGATTACAGAATCAGGTGTGGTAAGAGCCAAAGGTTTGTATGAAGTTGTGGGGTGTGGGTTTTTTTTTCCTGAGTTTTTCAGTCTTGCTTTCTGCTTGGGACATATCCATATCGATTCTTTTTAATGCTGCAAAAATGCAATGTGTGCCTTCGAGTCAGTCCTGACTCCTGGCGACCCAGAAGCTCCTGGGTTTTCTTGGCAGTGTCACCAGAAGTAGATTGCCAGGCCTTTCTTCCGAGGCAATGGAAGGGTTAAGTGACTTGCCCAAGGCCACAAGGAGTGCTAGTGTGAATCGAACCCTGGTTGCTTGGTTACCAACCAGTGTTCTAACCACTAGGCTACTCCTCCACTCCTTTAATGCTGCACAAGTATATATACATGTGATGAGATTACTGAAGTTGCTCTGGTCCGCCTCCACTTGCTGGCATGACCCACTTGTCTGGCCTGGCCTTGCAGGGTCCAAGGAAAGGAAATTAACAGGTATGGAAAACATTTCACTTTGTGTTAACTCTTCTGATGGCTCCCCATATTCTTCTTTTACCATACTGACCAGTCTAGGTTTCATGGAATGCTGTGCTCTAAAGACGAAAAAACCTATCAATCCAGAAAGATTATCTGTAGGTTTTAATATTTTGGTTTCATTGGATGAGTTGGCACTATATTCCTTTTTCAGTTGTTTTAAAGGAGATATGAGAAGTGTTTTTCTTGAATAGAAAGCATAGTTCTTTGATTTTTAAGAAGTGTTTGGTTTTGTAGATCTGTATACAGCAGAGAATGAAACTTAAGCTGCTTCTTGAGAGCTGGCTATATACATATTAGGCATAGTAAAGATTTATGCTAAGCTTTATTGCAGGTCAAAAAAGCATATCTGCTGTAAATGTGTATCTTGTACAGTAGTGCTTGAAAATAAAATGGTGGCCTTTCTAATGTATAATAGCATAGTGTTGATTTATTTAATGTTTCTTGCAGAATCTGACAGAAGACATCGGCCAAGACGATCGCCAAACAGGTACATGTGCTTATGGCATGTTCCTTTATAGGAATGTTTTGTGTGCAGGGGAGTGTATTATGGCTGTTACAGAGGATAAACTTTGTATTATGCAGACTGAAAATTGTGTGTGGTATTTCAAATGACAAAACGGTTTCATTTTTTCCCACTAACCTAATGTTTTGCATTGTGCGCTTTTTCCTTGTCTTATTACTGATGTATCTTGGTATGTGCATGCTTTGGTTGACACCAGGCTCCTTTGGGTGTCTGAGCAAATTGGTAAATAACTATCACAGGGTGGTCTCATGCACATTAAGGGACTGATAGATGAAATGCCATAGAAGATAGTATGCAGTCCTTTACATTTTTGGAAATTCTCAAGGCCACAGGAGCAGCTCTGTAGATGAGGCTTAGAAAGCTGGTTCTCTCCATGCAGACAAAGCAGAAAACAATAGTCTTCTATATCCATATAGGCAGGCCTTTGGCAAGCCATAACATCTGAGACATTAACAGATCTGAGGCTTAGGTGACAAATCAAAATCCACTTGAGCAGGAGTCCACGTTTTGGTTCAGTAGATCATAGTGTCCTGCCCCCGCCTAGGGCCGGTGACTCTAGAGCAAGGGTGACCTCTACTTTGTCTTCAAGTGTCCTTTTTGACTAAGGTAGCAGCAAGATACGCTGGGAGTTGTAGTCTAGGTTTACTATCAAACAAAGGTGTTGTGGCACAAGGGTCATTTGAACAGATACATTTTTATTTGGGGTTTTCCCTTTCACACATAGATTCTTGGCTCAAGACATGACACGGATTACTTTCCAAAACAATAGGAAACAGGAGCAATTCAAAGTTAGAAAATAAAGCATATGGCAAACTGTTTCTTCACAGCAAACATTCAGGAGAAAACAACTTTGCATTACCTTCATGCAAAGGTTGTCTAACGTAGGTCCAAGTGATCAATCTCACATAAAGAACAATCCATCTCACAGATATCCGTTGTATCAGGAGTGCTTTCTACGTCAACAATCATCTCCTCGCTGTAATCATTATAATTCTGCTTGGGGGAACTTCTAGACTGCAGGTCACTGAGAACTTCTTGCAGCTGTTCAATAAAGTTGTCTCTCTGATTGGCAGTAACTTTCTCTAGTGCAGGAAAGTGATTCTTACGTAAGCTCTTAGCAACAGCCTTTACGTCTGTTTCAAAACACTTACTAAGAATGTTTCTGACTGGAACTGTTTTCGCAGCAGTGCTATCTCTGCTCTTATTAGCACTGTTCTTTAACTGCTGTATAATCTCCTCGGCAAGTCTCTGGCTAGGAATTATGGCAGACGTATCTTTCTCACTCGCGATGCCTTTTCTGTAATCAGAGCTTTCCTCCCTCGTATAGGTAAACTCTTCTACCTTTTCTTCGGGTAGTTTCCACAGAGGTTTTGGCTTTGCTTTTAGTGCTCCTGAGGTAAAGGAAATGGACCTTCCAGAATCCTCCTTTGCTAGTTCTGGGTTCCAAAGTTTCCCTCTTTGCTGCTCTCCTCTTTGCCTTCCTTGCCTGCATTGCTCTGTCTGCTGTCGTTGCTCGCCTCGTGGCTTCTGTGTGCTCTCTCTCCACCTCTCTTCCTGAACTCTAGCTCTGAAGCAGGTTTAAAACGGCTTCCTTCAGCAGCCACACCCCTCTGGCTACTCAGGTGCAACTCATTAGAGCTCCACTCAGCTTCTACGTCACTGCTATGGCTGGGCTCAGTTCTAGTTAGAAGCTTTCGGTTTCTATGGGAACCTGACTTGTCCTTACTCTTAAAGGTACAATGCTCATTATTTTCCCAATCCATCTGCTCAGCATTGCTGTCATTATCACAATAGGCAGGCTGTAAATTAGCATTAGCCTTACAGACCAGAAGTCCCAACATAAGATATGCCATACTGGGTCAGACCAAAGTCCATCAAGCCCAGTATTCAGTTTCCAACAGTGGCCAATCTAAGTCATAAGTACCTATTAGTTTCCCCAAAAGAGATACAGGTTCCACAATGCTTGTATTGGGGCAAACAGTAGATTTCCTGGGTCCCCTTTAATGGATTATGGACCGTTCCTCCAGGAACTTGTCCAAACATTTTTTAAACCCAGCTACACTAACAGCTTTTACTACATCCTCCGGTAACGAATTCCAGAGTTTGATTACATGTTGAAAGAAAAAATATTTTCTCTTATTAGTCTTAAATAGGTTACCCTGTAGCTTCTTTGCATGTCCTCTAGTCTTTCAATATTTTGATGGCGTAAACAATCTGTCTGTTCCACTCCATTGATTCATTTATAGACCTCTATCATATCTCCCCTCAGCCGTCTCTTTTCTAGGTTGAAGAGCCCTAACCTTTTTAGCCTCCCCTCATAAGGGGTATCCTTCCATCCCATTTTACCATTTTGGTGACTCTTCTTTGTGTACCTTTTTTAATATACGGCAACCAGAATTGCACACTATTCAAGGCGCGGTCACACCATGAAACGATACAGAGGCATTATAATACCCTTTTATTTTATTCTCCATTCCTTTCCTTATGATTCCTAGCATTCTATTTGCTTTCTTGACTGCTGCTGCACACTGGGCAGAGGGTTTCAACATGTTATCCATGATGCCTAAACCTTTTTCCTGGGTGGTGTTTTCTAATGTGGAACCTTGCATTGTGTAACCATAGTTTGGGTTGTTCTTTCCTAGGTGCATAACTTTGCACTCGTCCACATTAAATTTGATCTGCCATTTGAATGTTCAGCTTTCCAATTTTTCAAGGTGCTCTTGCAGTTTTTCACAATCCTCATGTGTTTTAACAATTTTGAATAATTTTGTGTCATCTGCAAATTTGATTACCTCACTTGTTGTTCCCATTTCCAGGTCATTTACAAATGTTATAAAGCAGTGGACCCAGTACAGATCCCTGGGGTACTCCACTATTCTTTCTCCACTGGGGAAAATTGGCCATTTAACCCTACCCTCTGCTTTCTATCTTTTAACCAGTTCCTGATCCGCAATATTCTCCAGGACCAAGCAGGAAATCAGCCCTCACTTATGGGTGACATTGACGCTGATGGAGCCCCCGTGCGGAGCATTTCCCCAGCTTTCTATGAAAGCCTTTGGGAATACTACACACAAGCATGGTCCCCTTCCCGCCCAAAGGTGCCATCTTGCAGAGTCTCTTTTTCTGTGGAGCCCTTTGGACGTTCGTCCTAGTCACCCGGGAAAAGTTGACGTTCTTTTGAAGATTTCTTTCGCTTTTTTTCTCAGAGTTCGACGCCGGTTCCCCTTCCCGCCGGGTTCGGTACACCGGTATCGAGCCTGTTCTCTATTTTTTGTTTTTTGCCCTTTGTGGCTGGTGTTCGCGCCCTTTTTTCTATTTTTCCCTGGAAGGCCGGTCTTTTGACCTCGCGGGGGCCCTTTTTTCCCCGATGGCTTCCAGTGGTTTCAAGAAGTGTGATCGGTGCAAGAAACTGTCTCTCACCGACACACACAACTGCTGCCTTCGGTGCCTCGGCCCAGATCATGATCCCATGATCTGTGGCCCATGTGGTAAAATGTCCACCAAGGCACTTCGAAGCCATCAGCACCAGAAGGAAAGGATTATTTTTTTTTTTTTTTTTTTTTTTTTTTTTGGATTCTGCCTCCGGCCGGGCCCAGACCTCGTCTGAGGCCTCGACGTCTCGGGAGTCTGATCCCGAGCATCGCCGGGGTTCCTCGGACAGGGGGTCCCCCGACCAGGAATGCAAGAGGAAGAAACGGCTCGTGAGGGCGTCGTCGGAAGAGGTCCCTGGTTTCTCGAGGGCCAGGTCTAAGGCCCCCGACCGCCGTCCCGGGCCTTTGGAGCAGGAGAAGCCGTCCAAAGTACCTCGTGTAGAGCTGGAGACCGTCGGACACGTAAGTCCTGTAGTCCTCGTGGACTCTCCTCCGAGGGAGCCGACGTCAGGTCTGGCGCCGCCGGGGCCTGAGTCGGTAGCTGCTGAGTCTCCTGAGCTTGGACTCGGGCTGACAGCCTTGGAGTGCAGATTGTCTACCTTCATGGAGCAGCAGCGGGTACTGATGGCCAGCCTCGCTGTTGCATCTGCCCCAACCACCGGGACATCGATGTCTAAGTCGACCCTGGAGACCGAGCCGATACTAGAGACCATGAAGGCTCGAGGTCGTCCTCGGTCAAGGTCTCCCTTGACCTCCCGCTCGGAACCGAGGGCGTCGACACCGGTGCCTTCGGCATCGGGGCGGGTGCCACCTCGACCCGCGCGGTCGGAGCCCCTCGACGACTCTTCCGATGAGTCAGCCTGGGAGACGGAGGATGAGGAGTCCCCCGATACCTTCCGGACTCGGTGCGTCCCGTCGGACTCACCGCAGTCCGAGCCCCAGAGTAGGTCCTCTCCGGAGGACACCCGGTTCTCAGAGTTCATGCGGGACATGGCCAAGGCCTTGGCGATTCCTGCCGACCCCGAGGAGGAGCCTCGAGCCGAGGAGCTTGAGGCCCTCTAGTATGACTTTCCTTCGAAGGAGACCTTTTTAATGTGCCGATTCCTCCGATGCTGGAACGACGACTCTTCCGGATGTGGGAGGCACCGGCCTTGGCGCCGGTCTTGAGCAAGCGAGCCGATTCCATTTATCGACTCCGTAAGAGCCCTGGCTTCCAAAAGGCGCAGCTGCCACACCATTCCATGGTGATGGAATCGGCCATGCATCGACTGAAGAGCCAGAAGATGCACTCTGCGGTGCCCCCCGGTAGGGAGGCCTGGAACCTGGATGCTTTCGGCAGAAAGTGCTTCCAGGGCTCGATGCTTGCTTGCCGTGTCCAGTCATACCAGCTGTACATGGGCATGTTTCTCCGAGACCTGGCAAAGGAGCTTGCCAGGTTCTCTGCTGGTCTCTCCGGGGAACCTTTGCAGAGGTTCCAGTCTTTGTCTTCAGGAATCCGGGACTGTTCCAAATTCATGTCCCAAGCGGCCTACGATGGCTTCGAGGCTTTGGCTCGTGTGGCGGCTGCCGGCATCACGGCCCGACGCGAGGCATGGTTGCAGTCATCGGACCTCGAGCCTTGGGTACAGGACAAGTTGGTCAATGTCCCTTGCTGAGGTGAGTACCTTTTTGGCAAACCCTTGGCCGAGAAGGCCGCTGAGCTTGAGACAGAGCACCTGACCAGACTAGGCTGTCCAGAAAGACTTCTGCCCCTTCTCACAAAAAGAAGGGCTCGGGTAAAAAGTCCTTCTGCCTGAGAGAGGTGTCTGCCTACAAACCGTTCCCTCAATACCAGGCCTCCCCAGTTCCCCCTCAGGGGCAGCAGGCCAAGGGGCAGGGACATGGGCCCCATAGGCAGAAGACCCCCAAGCCTCCAGCTCCTGCTTCTACCCAGCAGGGAGGGGGTTTTTGACTCCCAAGGCATAGCCTCTCCGTCCCTGCTGTCCCATCCCTGCACAGGAGGTCGCTTAGCCCTGTTTACCCACCGATGGCCACCCATTACAGGGGATGCTTGGGTTTTAAGCATCATTCACCAAGGCTATATGCTTCATTTCCAACAACTACCTCCTGTCTACTTTCCAGGAGAACCTCTTGAGGCCTCTTCTGCACACCACCCTCCTCCTCCAAGAACTTCAGGGTCTGCTTCTGGACAAGGCGGTGGAGCTGGTACCTCCTCGCCTACAAGGGCACGGGTTCTACTCCAGGTATTTTCTGGTGCTAAAGAGGACAGGAGGCCTAAGGCCTATCCTAGACCTCAGAAACCTCAAGTTCTTGGAGAAAGAAGTTCAAGATGCTTACTTTTGGAACACTTCTGCCCTACCTCCAGCAGGGAGATTGGCTATGCTCTTTAGATCTAAAGGATGCGTACACTCACATCTTCATTCATCCAGACCACAAAGTACCTCAGGTTCATGGTGGGAGGAAACCATTACCAGTACAGGGTACTGCCTTTTGGCCTAACTTCCGCCCCACGGGTCTTTACAAAGTGCCTAGCTGTGGTGGCAGCCTACTTGAGGACTCAAAGGATATTTGTCTTCCCCTATCTGGACGACTGGCTCATCCAGAGCCAAACCTACCAGGAGGCCAGGCAGGCCACCTTCAGGACTGTCACATTCCTTCAAGACCTAGGTTTTGTCATAAACTTCGCAAAGTCCACTTTGCTCCTCTCCCAGAACCTCGAGTTTATAGGAGCACGGCTGGACTCTCTGCAGGCAAGGGCTTACTTGCCAGAGGACAGAGCTCAAAGGCTCATAGAGTTGGCATCCCGGTTTCTCAGTCTGCCGAGGGTTCCTGCCAGGCTCTGTCTGCAGCTCCTGGGTCACATGGCATCGACTGTGCATGTGACCCCCAATGCCTGCCTCAACATGAGGCCTGCACAGTGGTGCCTCAGAACTCAGTGGAAGCAGGCCACGGAGCCTAGCAGACCCAGTAAGGGTATCCAAACCTTTCCTGGATTCTCTTCAATGGTTGCTACACCCCCCCCCAACTTGCTACAGGGGGTGCCTTTTCAGGTAGCTGTCCCCACAGTGGTGTTGACAACCGATGCTTCCTTGCAGGGCTGGGGTGCACACTGTCAAGGGAGCTGCACCCAAGGCCTCTGGTCCCCATGGGAAGCCCTGCAACAGATCAACCTACTGGAAGTGCGGGCTATTCGCTTAGCCCTCCAAGGCTTTTTCTCACTCCTTGGCCCACCAGTCTGTTCTAGTTCAGACAGACAACCAAGTAGCCATGTTCTATGTGAACATACAGGGCGGCACTGGGTCCAGGCCTCTATGCCTGGAAGCACAGGCCCTTTTGCTCTTTTGCCCTCAGGCACCAGATGTTGCTGAGGGCTGTGTATCTTTCTGGCCAGGAGAACTTTCTGGCAGACCGCTTAAGCAGGATTTTGCAGCCCCACGAGTGGAAGCTGCACCCTTTATTGGTTCAACAGATCTTCCTAAAATGGGGACTTCCATCCATGGATCTCTTTGCCAGTCCCCTGAATCACCACCTGCCCAGGTTTTTGTTCCAGGCAACCGCATCCCCTGAGGGTGGCGGCGGATGCCTTCCTGATTTCTTGGTCCCAAGGCCTGCTGTATGCGTTTCCTCCCACGCCTCTTGTGGCCCGAACCTTGTTCAAGATTCTCAGGGACAAGGCCTCAGTACTTCTGGTTGCTCCCAGGTGGCCGAGGCAGCCCTGGTTCCCCCTGCTACTTCAACTGGCAGTGGAGACACCCATGCCTCTGGGATTCCAACCCGACCACCTATCTCAGGATCAGGGTTCCCTTCTGCATCCCAATCTCAAATCTCTCCATCTGATGACATGGAGGCTGCAAGGGTAGTCTTGGCTCCCTGGGGTCTACCTCAGGAAGTGGAAGAGGTGGTTTTGGCCTCTAGAAAGCAATCCACCAGGAAAACACATGCCCTATTGTGGAGAAGGTTCTCCTTGTGGTGTCAGCAACGCAGGGAAGATCCTTTCACCTGCACTGTGCCAGTAGTGCTCTAGTACCTGCTGCACTTGTCCAATCAGGGCCTTAAGTCCAATTCTGTTTGGGTCCACCTCTCTGCTCTGGCAGCTCATCACTCTCTGGTGGAGGGACACTTTGTCAGTTCACTCCTTGGTGTCCAGATTTCTCAGAGGCTTACTATTGGTCAAGCCTCCTCTCCGTCCACCGGCCCCTGAGTGAGAGTTGAATGTGGTCTTGCAGCAACTTACTCGCCCACCTTTTGAGCCCATGGCTACATGTCCTTTACACTTCCTATCCTGGAAGACTCTATTCCTAGTGGCCTTGACCTCGGCCAGGTGAGTGAGTGAACTTCAAGCCCTGGTCTGTGACAGGCCGTACACTTGCTTCTATAGGAACAGGGTAGTCCTTAGGATTCATCCTAAGTTCCTCCCCAAGGTTGTCTCCTCTTTCCATCTCAACCAAGAGGTGGTTCTTCCAACATTCTTCCCTAGGCCCCCATACAAGCCGGGCTGAGACAGTCCTGTATACCCTGGACTTTAGGAGGGCCTTGTCCTCTACCTTGAGCGTACGCAGGGACATAGAAGGGCTACTCAGCTCTTCGTATCTTTTGACCCCAATAACTTGGGGGTACCTGTATCCAAGTGTACCTTGTCCATCTGGGTGGCTGACCTTCCTTTGTAGGGTCGGGTCACGGCCCACCATGTCAGGGCAATGGCTGCTTCAGTAGCTCATTTCCGCTCTGTACCATTGGCAGACCTCTGCAGGGCTGTAACTTGGTCCTCAAGCCAGACTTTTGCGGCCCATTACTGCCTGGAGAGGGAGTCCTGCAGGGACAGTGCTTTCGGTCAAGCGGTGCTCCGGAATCTCTTTGAGGTTTAGGCAACTCCTACCCTCCAGCCCTCTGGTTGGGCTACCGGTGGAGGTATGTTTTCAGTGAAATCCTTTCTCTGATGCTGAGACTAGAGGGAGCTCATTTTTCAGCTCTGAGTCCCCGGTAGCCTGAAGCTGGGGAGTCCCATAAGTGAGGACTGACTTCCTGCTTGGTCCTGGAGAAAGAGTAGTTACTTACCTGTAACAGGTGTTCTCCAGGAGCAGCAGGAATCGGTCCTCACAACCCTCCTTCCTCCCCCGGGAGTTGCAGTTGTACATAGTTTAAATTTTTTTCATTTTTGTGTGCTGTTTTTTTTTTTAGCTATGTCGTTTGACTGAGCAAGATGGTACCTTTTGGGCAGGAAGGGGACCGCGCATGCGTGTAGTATTCCTAAAGGCTTTCATAGAAAGCTGGGGAAATGCTCCGCACGGGGGCTCCATCAGTGCCGATGTCACCCATAAGTGAGGACTGATTACTGCTGCTCCTGGAGAACACCTGTTCCAGGTGAGTAACTACTCTGTACACGGCCTCCTATCCCATGACTTTTTAATTTTGCCGATTTTTCTCATGAGGGACCTTGTCAAAGGCTTTCTGAAAATCCAGATATACTATATCAACCGATTCACCTTTGTCTACCCATGGACGGCAAGGCGGTTGAAATAGAGATGGAGTTAGTCACTCGCACTCGCCTCTCTCAGACTTCTTCCCTTCGGAAGAAACAGCAGACTAAAAAGCCCTTCTATCAATGGAAGGGGCTTCCCTACTGAGGGTACCCGCCGTACCCATCCACCCCTGCACCGGCACCTGCCACGCAGGGCAAGGGAGGGACCCAGGGCCGAAAACCCAACCACCGGCACCACCACAGCCTGCCAGCCTAGGGGTTTTGATGCTGAGTGCATAGCCTCTCGTCCCCTGATGGCATCGCTGTCCGTGGGAGGACGCCTGTTCCTCTTCGCACCCGAATGGGAAAAGATCACATTGGATGCCTGGATTCTCCAGGTGATCCGGGACGGTTACCGTTTTCGCCTAGCCGGGCTCCCTCCTACCTTCTTCCCAGTCGAGCCTTCTCTGCTTCCCATGCACCAGGTTGTCCTGCAGCAAGAGTTGGACAATCTCCTTGACCAGAAGGTGGTCAAAGTTACCATACCACCTCCGTGGAAGGGGGTTCTACTCCTGATACTTCCTTGTTCCGAAGAGGACAGGGGGCCTGTGCCCCATCCTCTATCTCCGGAACCTCAAGTTCCTGGTGCGGGAGAAATTCTGAATCTATCTCTTGGCATCCTACTGCCCTTCCTCCGGCAGGGCGATTGGCTATGCTCCTTGGACCTCAAGGATGCTTACACTCGCATACTGAGCACAGGCACTACCTGTGCTTTAGGGTGCAAAGGGAGCACTACCAGTACAGAGTGCTCCCCTTCGGGCTTGCATCCACTCCGTGGGTCTTCACAAAGTGCCTATCCGCAGCCGCAGCACAGCTCCGGAAGCAGTGCGTACCTATTTTCCCCTACTTAGATTGGCCCGTCATGGGGGAGTCCGCAGGGGAAGCTCGCCTCAGGGCGTCCTGCCCAGTCCTTCTCCTCAAATGCCTTGGCTTCCTGCTTGAGCCGGTACAGACGAGTTCATTGGCACCCTCCTCGACACGGAACGGGCGACCACCTTTCTCCCTCAAGCCCGCACGAACAGTCTCTGCACCCAGGCAGCCAATGTTCAAGACAGGGCAAAGGTGCCGGCATGGACCATGCTGCACCTCTTAGGGCACATGGCATTGACGGTCCACGGTGTTTCCCATGCCCAAGTGGACAACATAGTGGTGCCTAAAGGCGCAATGGACACAGGCCTCTGGTCGCCTTCGGGACCTTGTCCGGGTCTGGGGAAGGGACCTTCTTTTAGCTCCCTGATGGTTCAGGTGGCAGCGTTGGCCTGTTTCAGAAGTTCAGTGGCTAGTAAGTCTCTCTAACCTTAGAGCCAGGCATTTCACACTTTCTTCAGGGGATTTGGCATCTGCGTCCTCCCCTTCCTGGGATCTGGGTCTGGTGCTCAGGTCCCTGATGTTGGGGTGCTTTTGAGCCGTTGCAGTATGCTTCTCTGAAGGATTTGACACTCAAGGCAGTCTTCATTGCGATTTGTTCCACAAGGTGGATTTCTGAGCTACAGGCTCTGCCTTGCTGAAAACCTTACCTATCTTTTTCTGAGGAGGCTGTTTCTTTTCAGCCTGTGCCTTCCTTCTTACCTAAGGTGATTTCTCTCCTTCATGTGACCTGGGTGGTTTGCTTGTCCGTCCCTAATGAGCAGTGTTGAGGGGAAGGATAAGGATCTTCGCCTTGTGGATGTCTGGGGGATGCTTTATTCATTTTTTTTTTTAACCTCCAAGAACTCTTTGATGCTTTTTGCTGGCCTGCATAATGGTGATGCAGAGGTCAAGTCTACCTTGGGGATCTAGATGAAGGAGGTTTTCTCATTGACGCATGTGCTGAGGAGCAAGCAATTCTGGAGGGTTTGCACACCCCTTATAGCTGAGCCTTCTGGCCTGGAAACCAGAATGGGGGCTTTGGAGCAGAACATCACTGCTATCCTGGCCCTGCATGAAGAGGTGATGGCTAGTTCATCTCCCTCATCCACCCTGACGACTGGACCCTCGACTGTGAGGGAGTTTCCGGTTGTTGTGCCGAGCTCTGAGTGCCACCGGCCTCTGGTAAGTCCTAAGCGCTGGTCGATCCTGGTCCCATTTGGCATCCAGTCCTCACCGGCCAGTGTCCATGATTCAGACCCAGGTCCTCAACAGGCCACCAACCCTCCAATGCTGGCCTCGAGGCAAGGAGTCACAGGGCATTTGACTCGTCACCGCTAGACTCCAAGTGGAGAAATGGATGACAAGGCCTCTCCGGACACCAAGTGGCACTGAGATTTCCTTGGACCCATTGCCCAGCAACACTCTCCTCCCAAGGACGTAGCCTTCCATGACTTCGTTAAGGTCATGGCCAGAGCCTGCTTGGTGCAAACCGAGGCAGAGGAGTAACCTGCACACTGAGGAGTTGGAGATTCTTCAGTACAAGCCTCCACCCAAGGAAACCCTAATGGTGCCCTTACAGCCATCCTCGAGAAACTACTGCTTCGGATGTGGGAAATGCTGGCATCAGTGCCAGTGGTGAGCTAGCGCCTTGATGCCATGTACCACATCCGGAATGGCCCAGAGTTTCACAAACCCCAGTTCCCGCATAATTCCATGGTCATCGAGTCAACCTTGCAGAAACTCAAGTCAGAAGACCCACTCCTCTGTTCCCCATGGGAGAGAGGCTAGAGCCCTCAGACACAAGTGCTACCAAGGCTTGATGCTCGGGTGCTGGATCCAGGCTCAACGAGCTTTACATAGGTATGTACCTACAAGGTTCTGGCCAAAGAGCTGTCAGGGTTTGCAGCAGGCCTCGTTGGGGAACCTCCAACGGTTCCAGGCCCTGATTTTAGGAATCAAGGATTGTTCAAAGTTCCTCTCCTGGGCAGTCTATGATGGCTTCGAGTCAGTGGCTCGGGTGGCTGTGGCCGGCCTTGGGTCCAGACACCAAGCCTGGCTACAATCCTCTGGCTCTGAACAATGGGTCCAAGACAAGCTGCTTGATGTCCCCTGCACCGGGGAGAACCTGTTCGGCAAGCGCATGGCTGACAAAGCAGCTGAGGTTAAGGCCAACATGGTGACCCGCCAGAGGCTCTCTAAGAAGTGCTGCTCCTGCTCACCTTTACTGCTGCCTGCTCTGCTTATTTTGTGCTGTCTCTGTTGTGCTGCTGTTTCCCACCTGATTGTCTTCCTCTGCCTCTCCTCAGGTAACCTCATTGGTGCTTCAGACTGCATTCTCCTGCCTACCCGCAAGTGACGTGATTGCCACCTGAACGCAGCCGCATCTCTCCAGGGTCTCCCGATTTTATTTAAAACTGCATACTGCGGTGTCCCGCAGTGAGCTCCTTGGGGCAAAGCAATTCCTCTCCATGGTCTTTGTTGTTGTTTGGCTGTGTCTTGTCTCTAGCCTGCATGGTCTCGCAGCTTGTATTGTGGGTTCCTCTCTGTTTCTGCTCACTGTTGGGATTGTTGTCTCCCTCTCTGCCCGGGAGCCTACCCATTACTGCTATTCCAGTCCATTGGGGCTAGCACCCCAGCCCCCTTTTTTCTCCTGTCCCTCCCCCTCTGTCTCGGGTTGCCTCTAACCTTATACCCTGTCTGTCTCTGTGTCACGTTAGCCCCTCGCTGTCCCCACTCCCCGTCGTCATCTTAGTTTGGCTCTTCTCAATTGTCGGTCCCTCCGGTCCAAATCTCTCCTGGTACATGACTTGGTGCAGGAACACTCACTGGATGGCTTATTCTTAACATAAACTTGGCTCCAAAAGGGAGAAGAGCCTCTTCTCACCCAGTGTTTGCCACCTGGCTATTCAGCCTTTTCTGTACCCTGTCTTGGGTGCTCCGGAGGTGGCGTGGCTATTCTTCACTGCTCTACGCTCCATTTTCACATTCTTCAGTCCCCTGCTCTCCAGTACTGTGAATCTCTCCTCCTGGACTCCTCTTCCCCTTCACTTTTTTTTTTTTTTTTTTTTTTTTTTTAATTTATGCCCCTCCTATTTCAACCCCAGACTGGGACAACCACCTTCAAACTATCTCGGAGGTTTTCTAGTCTTTCCCCCAATGTCTGCCTTTTAGGGGACTTTGACCTTCACCTTGACCCCACCGTTTGGCCTAAAGATTGGGCTTTCTCCTCACTCTTGGACAACTTGTCCCTCCTGCAGCATATTCCCTTCCCTACGCATTCTGCCAGATACACCCTCGACCTTATTACCCCTGCTTCTTCCCTTATCCCCCTTCTTTCTGTCTACCCTGGACCGACCACTTCTGTGTTTTCTTTATCCTTCAGCTTCCTTCCCCCACCCATCCCTTTCCAGCTGTCCCTGTCCCCCTTCAGTCCTGCCGGTGCTTCTCGCCGCTCTCCCTCCAGAATTTCCCCTCGGCCAACCAAATCCTTCCAGCTAACTTTTCCTTCCTCTCCCCTGATTCCCAGGTGCACACCTGGAATAGTACACTGTCTGCAGCTTTGGATTGTGTGGCCCCTCCCCTTCCTGCCTCAGTATCACGCCACCTCTCTCATCACCCCTGGTTTTTGTCAGAACTGCATATACATCACTTGCATCTCCGTCACACCATTCATCGTTGGCGCTCTCACCCCTCTCCTCTGAATCTGCACATCTATCGCCAACGCCACTGAGAATACATCTTGTTGCACTCCGTGAAGCAGGATTACTTTTTCCAACCTGATTCTCCGGTCCTCTAATTCCTCTAGACAACTATACTTTGTCCTTCGGTCTCTGACTGCTTTCTCCACTGCCTCTTTTCCTGCCCCTACCCTGTCCTTCACCCACTAGTCTGGCTAGCTTCTCTTCTAACAAGGTCCCTCTCCCTTTGCTCTGGTTTTCCATTCTGTCCCGCACCTATCTCTCTCCCCTGCCTTCCCTTTCCTCCCCTTTTTGTTCCCCCCTTCCCCTCTACCTCCCTTTTGCTCAAACCTGGACGTGTTTCCAGCCAGTCACTGCTACTGAGCTGGTGCTAACCATCTCAGCCGCTCAGAAGACCAATTGTCCACTGGATCCCATCCCCTCCAAATGGCTCCCTGATCCCTCCCTTGCCCTTCTGCCACCATTACTCTCTAAGCTTAATTCTTTCCACTGGTCATTTTCCCTCTCCCTGGAAGCACGCCCTGGTCCGCCCACTTCTCAAAAAGCCATCCCTGGACCCTGTCGTCCTAGCTAACTGGCACCCTGTTGCAATCTTCATGTTCTTTCTAAGCTCCTTGAGCATTGTTTTCTCAGTTTTCCTCTCATCTTGATTCTACCAACGCTCTCCACCTCCATCAGTCTGACTTTTGTTCAGGCCATAGAACCAAATCCATCCTTTCACTGCTGAACGAGCTGCATATGACTCACGACCAAGGTGATATCACACTTCTTGTTTCTTTGGATCTCTATGCTGCTTTTGACCTAATCGACCACTGCACCTTTCAATGTCTTTCTGACCTTGGCGTCTCGGGCACCCCCCTGGAGATGGCTTTGCTCTTTTCTCACTGGTTGCACTTTCTCTGTCCTGTTCTCAGCCTCCACATCTTCTCCTTTTGCCCGTGTCCTGTGGTGTTCCTCAGGAATCTGTTTTGTCCCCCCTTCTCTTACGTTTTCCTGGCCCCACTTGCACTCCTAGTTCAACAATCCAGTATTTCCACATACCATTACGCGGATGACGTTATTCTTGTGTTATCGTACCAGTTTGTCCTTACCTGACATTGCCCCACTCGATGCTTGCCTGACACTCATTCACGACTGGATGTCCTATAATTTCCTGCACTTGAACCCCTCTAAGTCCTCTGCCACCTGGATCACTTTTGGGGCGCCTCACCCCTCTTCCCGTGGTGTCCTCCTTCAAATATATTGGAGTTACACCTGACTCTGACCTCTCATTCTCCGACCACATCTCCTCAGTTTCCTGTCAGGCATTTTACCATCTTCGGCAGGTTCACGCAGTCTACCTCTTTCTGTCCCCCACCTTACTGACTACCCTCCTTCTCTCTCTCTTGTTATTTCCAGACTGGACTATTGGAATATTTCCTTCGCCGGGCTCCTGCAATACCAACTTCACAGGCTTCAGCTCCTTCAGAATACCGCCGCTTGTCTCCTCACCTTTTCATCCCGTTATGACCAGGTTTCTCCTCTCCTGGCTGACCTCCATTGGTTACCTATACACTAAGATTCAGTTCAAAATATTCATGTTTGTTCATCATGTAATTCATTCAGCCACACCTCAGCCGATCTCCTCCATTATCACAGCCCCCACCACCTCCTCTGCTCTCTATTCACAATTTCTGCCTGGTCCTTCCCTCCCCCCACCCAAGCCCATCTAGAACGTACTCGTTCCTCTGCTTTCTTCTTCCTTGGTCCCTCCCTGTGGAATTCCCTGCCTCTTTCCCTTCATGCTGAACCTTCCTATGCTAGCTTCAAAACTGCTTTAAAGACTCACCTTTTCCACCTGGCCTTTGACCCTCCTGCTATTGCCCTCTGACTTTTCCCTCTTCTAACTTTTTTCTTTTCTTCCTATCCTGCTGTCGTCTTCTTTCCTATCATTTATTGGCGTTGCTTTCTGTTTCTGAGTAGCCTTTTTTATTGTACACCGCTTGTTGCCTCGGCTAAGCGTTATATCAAATTTCCAAATAAAGATAAAGATCTCATCCCATCCCTGAAAACCCCCCCCCCACTGGGGAAGAGACCCCTCTTCCCAAGGAAAAAGGAGTCCTTTGGGCAGGGTCACCAATACCAACCTTTCTCAGGCCAGCAGCAGGCTTCTCTCCCCAGAAAGCAAGGGCACGGGGCTCAGAAGCCAAAAAGCACCTAAGCCCCAGTCCCCAGCTTCCACCCAGCCTGGGGGGAGCTTTTGACTCCCAGGGCAGAGTCTTCCCTCCCCCAGGAGATCTTCACCAGCCCATAGGGGCGCGCCTGACGCTCTTTGCCCACAGATGGACTACAATCACCATGGACAAATGGGTACTGCAGGTGGTCAGGGAAGGATACCTTCTCCACCTAGAGCGATTCCACCCATGTTCTTTCCCAGGGAGCTAGTTTGACTCCCCCCTCACCAGACTCTGCTGCTCACAGAACTTGCAGGTCGTCTTAGGGACAATGCAGTAGAGCCTATACCCAAACATCTGAGGCAGAGGCTTCTACTCCAGGTACTTCCTTATCCCAAAGAGAACTGGGGTCCTCAGGCCCATCCTAGACCTGTGAAACTTAAACAAGTTTCTGGTGAGGAAGAAGTTCAAGATGCTCTCCCTTGGGACACTGCTGCCTTACCTCTGCCAGGGAGACTGGCTGTGCTTCTTGGACCCTAAAGGATGCATACATGCACATCCTAATCCACCCCTCCCACAGGCAGTACTTAAGGTTTGTGGCAGGAGGATGACACTACCAATATAAGGTGTTACTCTTCGGCCTCGCATCCTCACCAAGGGTCTTCATGAAATGCCTAGCAGTGGTAGCTGCCCATCTACATCTGCAAGGGACCTTCGTCTTCCTCTGCTTAGATGACTGGCTCATCAGAGACAGCACAGCCGCAGAGGCCAGTCAGGCTGCAGGACATGCAACTCTCCTGCTGCAGCACCTGGGATTCAACAACAACCCCAAATCCCACCTCTCTCCAGCCCAGAGTCTGGAGTTCATAGGTGCTCAGCTTGACACATTACAGGCCAAGGCCATCCTCCCCAGGGAGAGGGCAGAATGCCTCAGGCAACTAGCGGTGGAAGTTCAACACCACTGGTCAGTGTCGGCTTGCCACCTCCTCTGCCTGCTGGACTATATGGCCTCCATGTTCCATGTGATCCCTGCTAACCTGCTTACATATGCAGGCAGCACAGTGGTGCCTCCGCTCCAAGTTTAACACAAGGCACAGACAGATTGTGGGACAGAATCAGGGTAACCTGCCAGCTGGCAGAGTCCCTCGACTGGTGGCAACTTCTCCGCCACCTCTCCCTAACCTGTGCCCCAGAGGATTCTGACTACGGACACCTCCCTCTTAAGTTGGGAGGCTCGCTGCAGGGACAGCTGCACACAAAGCTGGTCCCAGATGGAATCTCTACTTCAGGTCAGTCTCCTGAAGCTCAGGGTAATCTCCATGGCCCTATGGGTGTTTTGTCACCACCTGCGACACCAGTCTGTACTGATTCAGACAGACAATTAAGTTGCCATGTTTTACGTCAACAAGTAGGGAGGCACAGGGTCATACTCTATCTGCCAGGAAGCGGTGACCCTTTTGTCCTTTGCAGCGAGCAGCAACATGCTCCTGCAGGCAATTTACCTCCCAGGCCAGGACAATCTCCTGGCAGACAGCTTGAGCAGGGTCCTGTATCCACACGAGTGGCACCTAGAGCCCAGTGTGGCCACTCAACTCTTCCGCCTCTGGGGCAGGCTCCTTATGGACCTATTCGCCACACCAGACAACACCCAGCTGCCCTGCTTCTGCTCGTGGCAACCACACCCAGAGAGGGTGGCGGTGGATGCCTTCCTGATCCCATCGATGGAAGGCTGCCTCTCAGCTTTCCTGCTGATCCCTCTGGTTGTCAAGACCCTCTTCAAGATCCAGCACGAGGGGGCATCTCTAATACCAGTTGCCCCTAGGTGGCCCAGACAGCCCTTGTTCCCACTGCTGCTCTCCCTGACGTGGCACTCTAGTCTTGTTGGGCTGTGTTCTGGACCTCCTGACACAGAAGGGCTCCCTCCTGCACCCCAATCTGGGGTCTCTTAACGCTAACAGCATGACTGCTGAAAGGATAGCATTGGCCCCTTTCAATCTTCCGAAGGAGGTCTGCATCCTGCTAGCCTCTCGAAAGTACTCCATCAGGCGAGCTTATGCCTTCAAATGGCAAAGATTCTCCATATGGGGTGTGGAGAGATGGGAGAACATGTTCTCCTGCCAGATGCAATTAGTGCTCCAGTACCTACTGCATCTGTCATACACTGGGCTAAAGTCCAACTCTGTGAAAGTGCACCTGAGTGCAATAGCCACACACCACCACCCTATCATCGGCAGTGGAGTGGGACCTCAATGTGGTGCTCACAGCTCACCAGACTGCTTTTCGAGCCACTAGCCACTTGCCATCTGCGGTAACGTTTGTGGAAGGTTGCCTTCTTGGTGGCCCTCACATCCGCTCTGAGAATAAGCGAACTTCAGGCCCTGGTGGTGGAGCCACCATATACAAGATTCTACAAGAACAGGGTAGTGTTCCGCACACATCCCAAATTCCTCCCAAAGGTGGTATCTCTTTTCTACCTCAACCAGGAGGTGGTTCTTCCCATGCGCTCACGCCAGTCGGGAGGAAATTGTACTCATACACTGGCTTGCAAATGGGCCCTGTCTTACAGCGGATTTGGGGCCATCGCAAAGCTCCTCAGCTTTTCGTTTGACTCCAGAAGACTGGGGCTTCCTGGGACTAAGCAGACTGTCTACTTGGGTGGCGTACTGCATTGCCCTTGTCTGTGAGCATGCTGGGCTCTCTCTGGAACATAAAATCACAGCGCATCACATGAGAGCGATGGCCACATCGGTGGCGAACCTGTGCTCAGTACCGGTGACAGAGATTTGCAAGGCCACCACATGGTCTTTAGTTCACACGTTCATGGCTCATTACTTCCTGGAGAGTGTAGCTTCTGGTTCCCACAACGGTTGCCCAAAATATCACCAATCAGAGAATTACTTAGACGGCAGTTGCTTTAGCTCAAAAGACTTTTATTTAGAATAACAAAAGTGATTATAAAATAGCAAACAGCAAATGCCTATCTAGAGATGGCAGACAGTACTTTCTTTCTCTGTGAAGAGGAAGAAAATACCGCCCCCTCTTACATGAAGAATAATTGCCTTATATACATTTCTCTTTGTCTCAAATGTCTGTTCAGTAATCCATCATTCATTCTTAAGTGTCAGCAGGAGGACCTCAGGGTTCTGCAACACTTTTCCCAGGGGAGAATCTCCTTACATGTGTACATCTGGACCTGCACTTAGACTTGCTTATCTATACATGGCCTATGACCTCTATACATCTGGAAATGCTTGGAAATGCTTTTAGGTCTATTTATCTATGTATGGCTTGTGACCTCTGACCCTTCCTGTGTATTTTCTTTTTCTGGCACTAATTGAAACCAGGCAGAGAGCAGGCAGAGAGTATTTTGTGCTCATTTGTTTGAATTCTTTGCTTGACCTGTAATTTCATGTTAGGCCCCTTATTCTTGCATACTCCTATGCAGAATATGGTTACCCAGAATTCTCCATAACAGGCCGCATCCATATTCTTATGGCAAGCATATACTCTCATATAGCTATTGTCTTCTTGTCTGTCTTCTTGTCTTCTGTGCCATCCATCCTCCTGTGTAGTTTCACCAGGCAAGAGTTCAGTCATATAAAGCCAATATATACATATATAAGCAGACCCAAGGCAGACTTGAAGTCAGATTTCCCTACAAGAGTGAGTCCCATCAGGGCAGGCGGTACTCCAGTCTTTTCAGGGTGTAGGCAACTCTTGCCCTCAGACCCTTCTGTGTTCAGGCTACCGGAGTGATGGTGTAGCTGGATGTTAGGGTCTTGTAGAGTCTCTCATTGAGGTATCATCTTCTGCAACTCATGGCTACTTGACTTGGCTGCTGTTGGTGCTGTCATGGTTCGGTCCTTGGCAGCCTGGAGCTAGGAAGTCCCATATGAGAGGATTGACTTCTGCTTGTTCCTGGAGACAGTGTAGTTACTCACCTGTAACAGGTGTTCTCCAGGGACAGCAGGAATCTGTCCTTGCAACCCTCCCTCCTCCCCTGGGAGTTGCCTCCCTACCTTGTTTTAGTTTTTTACTTCCATCCTAGCTATATTGTCTGACTGAGCAAGATGACACCCTTTGGTGGGAAGGGGACCACGCATGCATGATAGCATATCCCAAAGGCTTTCTTTGAAAGCTGGGGAAATGCTTCTGCGTGGGCTCTGTCGGCGCCATCATCACCCATATGTGAGGACAGATTCCTTCTGTCCTTGGAGAACACCTGTTACAGGTGAGTAACTACACTATATGGAAGGTGACATTTTACATATCCGATAATATTCTTTCCTTGAGTTCTGCTAGACCAATCCAGGGCCTGCCCCTGCAACTATTTTCTGTTTTTCTGCAGTTGTACCCTTAGCTGGTCCCAGCTGTGCTCTTATTTCCTTTTACTTCCTTCATGCTCACTGATTGGCTTGCAACATCTTGCCTCTTAATGCTCCTAGGATGTTTCCAACTATGCCCTTAGAAAGTTCAAGAAACATGAAGTTCATTGGCGCCCTCCTCGATCTATATACTTAGCTGTGCCGGTTCATCTTTGTCTGACTACCTTCTGGTTATGCTTTCCTGTACATAGTTCTCTACTGTTGATTACTCTTTGCCCACGTTGAGGTTGTGTGAGGCTTGCCATGTTCTCCCATACATTTTGAGACTGATACTAGTGACTGAGGTGAATAGAGGCAATGGAAGCGATGTCATTGAAACCTGGGTTTTTCATTGATTCTTTGTCTCCACCAATCTGCTGGTAGGGGAGCACAGCAGACTTGTCTGGACTGGCCTAACAGGACTGAAGGAAAATATATTTATCTAGTAAGTAAAATGTCTCATTTTTATAACTGAGGAAATAGAAATCTGAAACTTAAGTGAAGAATCTATTTTACAACCAAGAATCATGAGATGGTCAACAAGAGGTATAGGCTGATTCCTGATAACAGGAGCTATTGCAGCTGAAGAGGAATGCCGAGAAGTCCACATAGCTCTAGATTTAGAGGGATTTAATTTCATTCAGTGAACTTTAAGCCAGTCGTTAAAGACTAGAAGACAGTGAAAGATTTAAGATATTCAATTCTTTTATACAGATTTTTATCATCAGCAAACAATATAACTATGACGATCCAAACTTTGAATGTAGAGTCGATGGTGCAAGCAATACATTGAACAAAGTAGGAGCCAAAATAGTTCCTTGGGGAATACCACAGGGATACTGATAAAAAGCAGACTAAGTTTTGCCAAGAAACTGTAAAACAAAATAGGATACACCCTGGTATATAAAACAGTTTTCAAAACCCTTCAAGTAACCAATTTTTTTGTCGGAAAGGCCAACCCAGCAAAAGAGGAACATACCTCAAGCCGTCGTGGCCCATCCATTTTATTCATTTAACAAATAAAAAGCCACTTTGGAAACAGCGTATATCAGTACTTAGCTGAATCTGTGGAAAGTGGAAAAGCCGTAATTAAATTGCTACAGTCAGCTCACAGATTCAGCTAAGTACCGATATACGCTGTTTCCAAAGTGGCTTTTTATTTGTTAAATGAATAAAATGGACGGGCCATGACGGCTTGAGATATGTTCCTCTTTTGCTGGGTTGGCCTTTCCGACAAAAAAATTGGTTACTTGAAGGGTTTTGAAAACTGTTTTATATACCAGGGTGTATCCTATTTTGTATTACAATTTTAACCTGGTGAGGGGTTTTGTTTTTTGAGAAGAAACTGTAAAAGTCAATTTTGGAGATAAGAAATTGTGCCAGTGGCGTAACAGATATTGGTGTATCTGCCAAATGGTATACAAGAAGTGTATGATCCACTTGATCACTCTGAACTGAGGCTCAAAGAGAAAATCCGTGCAGCTTGTCTACTCTGACTGGATCCACATATCAGATCAATGGACCCTTGAGGCCCTCAAAAAGGGGTATGTTCTTGAGTTTGCAGAGTCTTTTTCAGGACACCATAGATGGAGTCTCCTTGTGGCTTCTTTACCAAGAAAGTGACAGTCAAAAAAAAAAATAATTCAGCACCTCCTGCAGTTGCAGGCTATTGCATTTGTGCCATCCACAGAATGAGGTCAGGGACAGTATTCCATTTACTCTGGGGTGACTAAAAATCAATGCCTTTGGATTATGGTGCTGGTGAAGACTACTGAATATTCCATGGACTGCCCATAGAACAAACCAGTCTTCTAGAAGAGATAAAACAAAAGGTTTTTTTTTTAAAAGCTCAAATGACAAGTAATCCAAACCCAACATGAAGGAGACCTAGATGCTATATTATTGCATGAAGAACAGCACTTTATCTTTGAATTGGCTACACTACATCCTGAGGGTTTGAATAAAGAAATTGAGTACCAGGTTTTTATTTAGATTGTGTTTAGGTTTTTTTGGCTTTTTCCTCACGTTTGTCCCCTTTTCCCCCTTTCCTTCCCCGTGTCCCGAACCTTGAAAGATTTTGAAATAAAGGCTCCTTTTTATCATAAATATCAGTGGTGTGGCCATACTTTCCTCCGCATTCAGTGGACTTGTTTTGTATTTTGCAGAGGTCTGTCCTCCTGTTGTGCACTCACTTTCATACTTTGGACACATGTGAAGAGAGATCATTAGAGAGAGACAACATGCTTGGCCAGGTTGAAGGTCAGTGCAGAAGAGGAAGGCCAGCAATGAGATGAATCAATACAATAACAGCATCTATGTATGCTACTTTATCAACAATGAGCCGCCTGACTGAAGACCGAACACAGTTTAGGTACTATCCAGAGGGTTGCCATGATATGACACTCATTAACAAATAACATTAGATATTTGTTTTCTTCCTCCTTTCTGTTTATGAATATTCCTAAGAAATGGAGCTCGGTAACCCATAGGATAGAAATCCTATGAATCTTAGGAGTTAAGTGCTAAAAATTTCTTTCAATATTAACCATTTCATCCATCATCATTCCACTTGAATCCAACCAATATTTGATGTGCTGCTTGTTAGGATATATAAGAAATTGCTGTTTTTATTGGAGATCTAAGTGTAGATTCCCCTGCTGGAATGGTAAACTATTTTTCCTAGTGGTTGCAGATAAATGTATTAACTGTGACAAGGGAGAACCCAATGTCTGCCCCCCCCCCCCCCCCCGATTAGTCATCAGTAATGCTTTTTTGAGGAAAATGTACCAAAGATACCATACCTGACTTTAAAACTCCTATTGGACTTGAATCATTTGATTCTGTCCATTTCTATACTGTCCTTCTAATACCGGTTCTTGAAAATTGCTCAATTAGTATATCTGTTTCTACTTAAACAAAAGTGGCTGACATGTCTGTCAATTTATTAGCAAAACTTACGTGCCTTTAAGTAACAGTACATCTGATCTAATAACACTGCCAACAAAGCTTCAGTACCATTCCTACATGAAAACCGCCTTGACCTATAGCTAACTAATCTTCAAGAAATCCATCAAGTTGAAAAACCTTTCTCCTATCAATTTAGACCATGTGGGTAAATTTTAGAAATTGGACAGATCTTCACAGCTCTATCAGCCCCTTCTTCCCTAAGAAAAGCTGTGGGTTCCTCCTATTTTAAACAATTACTTCCTCTAATAGAGAGGAATTTTCTAAGGGGTATGTTTCTAAGAGGGAGGAGTAGCCTAGTGGTTGGGGCAAGGTACTTCAGGCCGGAAGGTCGGGGGTTCAAATCCCACTAGAGGACAGCAACCTTGGGCCGGAAGGACTGGGGTTTCTAGTCCCACAGGTGCTCCTTGTGGTCTTGGGCAAGCCACTTAACCCTCCATAGCCCATGTTCCCTGTAAGTATTAGTGTATGTGTCTCATATCCCTGCGTGTTAAATGTATCCCCCAATTGTGTTGTGACCGCTTTGATTGAAGGATAAGGTGGTATACAAATACAGTCTAAATAAAATAAAAATAAATGTTTACTAATCGGTGATAGCAGCTTCCGTGCGGCTCCGATATCGCACGGAAGTTGCTACCGCCGATTAGTGAATGTATCCCTAAATCTTTCAGTCAAACCCACATGTCGACAGACATTTATTTGAAGACAGCAATTGTAGATGGAGCCAAAGGAGATTGGTTGGTTAGTGGTTTCGTGTTTTGTTTTTAAACTTAGTGTCTTCTCTCCTCTCTCCTTCATTATTTGATAGATTTAAGCTTGATTTCTTTCCATTTCCTCAACCCTAAACGGGAATAGAGGGGGGGGGGGTGACCTTCACGGAGCTGCAGTTATAACCACTCTAGCCACCTTACTAGGCAGAATAGATGGAGCATACTGGTCTTTATCTGCCGTCCATATACTATGTTAAAATATATAAACATATATATATTTTAACATAGTATATGGACGGAAGATAAAGACCAGTATGCTCCATCTATTCTGCCTAGTAAGGTGGCTAGAGTGGTTATAACTGCAGCTCCGTGAAGGTCACCCCCCTTCCCCTATTCCCGTTTAGGGTTGAGAAAATGGAAAGAAATCAAGCTTAAATCTTGAGTGAGTGAGTATGCATGTATGCATTTCGATCTTGGGTTTTTTTGTAATTGATATTTTTAACTTATTTGCTTTTTTGAATGAAAAACTTTGGCTAACTTCTCAGCCTTTTCTTGATTCTCCACAGAATCTTACCATGCTTCTATATCGTACTAAATTTTTAACCACTCTGGGATTATTACTTTTATCAACTGCTAAAATGTAACTTGAATTTTAGCTAAATACCTATTAGCTTCTCTCTTCCAAATTGTCCTTTCAGAATCTAATAGTGTTCTAAACAACATTCTCTCCAACTTATGTTTAATATATGCTTCTGGCATTGCAGTTCCTCAGTATTATAGGCATTATTAGTAGCACACAAAGGTAAGTAATGCTCTGTTATGTCCAGGGGACATTAGCAACTAATACCCAGCCCGAAGTTCTATCAGTGTGTTGGTAATGAGCCACGAAAGAAGTTTCATATGTATTTGTGTATGTATATACAGGGTGGCCCAAAAAAAGTGAGAACATCTCGTAGCATATAAGTTATTTAAAAAGTCAAAAAGACAGATGTAAACGATTGACGAATTAAAAAAACAAAGATGGCAACCGGAAATTGTCGCAATAAAGACGTTATATAGCTAAAAAAGGTAAATAAGTAAACTATTTAAGCTTTTAATTTATGAGGTGTTCTCACTTTTTTTGGGCCACCCTGTATATGTATGTGTATATATGCGTGTATGTATATAATGTTTAATCTCCAGGAACAAGCAGGAATGAGTCTTCACATACAGGTACGTCGGTACCGACAGAGCCTGCGCGGGAACGCTCCCCAGCGTCCAATCAGAAAGCTTTTGGGAGCATCCATCAGCGCCTGCGTGCTGCCTTCCCGCCTTTCCAACTGTCTCTCCTCAGTTTTTCGTTTTTCCGCAGAGCCGGCAGGACGTACTCCTGTCACCGCAGAAAATTCCTTTTTTAATTCTTTAATTCTTTGTTTTCTTGTGGTCGCGGTTGTTTCTCCCGCCTCCACCAGTACTGCCGGTGGGTTTTTTTCTTTTCTTTTTCTCAAACTCAGGGAGAGTTTTCCCTCAGTTTCTGTCTTAAATTTTTGGGCCTGTAAGGCCTCTCCATCATGGAACCGCCTTCTCCTAAGAAGTGCCTTAACTGTGGAAATAGTTTTCTTTTTAGACTCTAATAACTGGTGTCTAACCTGTTTGGGTCCTGACCCTTTTCCTCCGGAACCAGTAGGCTACAATTTTATGAGAAGAAATTTTCCATTTCGAGTTTCCCTCGATACCGAGTTCCCTTCCAGTGTCAGGGCACCGACCAATTCTTCTCTACAGGATCAGGTAACCCACAAACAGTCTGTTAAGACTAGCCAATCCTTGAGTGGTAGGTCTCATGCTAAGCATGATGACGGCTCCGGCCTTGCCCTCAAGACCCTATTGGCTTCAAAACCCCGGCGGGAGTCTTCGGTCTCCAAAGCCTTTCAGGGGTTTCAGGTTGTTCCTGGGGCTCACCCCTCACAGAACATACCTGAGCCATGCTCGGTGGTGGCATCCGCTTCGAGCGGTACAGATTCCCCGGCATCGGCACTGGTGTCGAGTGAACCACTCTTCGCCAAGGATCGTCATCTGGTGTCCTCAGTACCTTCGGGACCGATCGATACGTCCCAGATTGACTTTCCAGTATCGGCAGCATCGCCGATACCACCACCGACGTCGGTACCCTCTAGACAAGCATCGATAGACTCGCTCCCTTTGATGCCGAGTCTGGAATCGATATCTAGTCTAGAAGACTGGGTACCGACGCGTCTCGGAACCGACGCTTATCGGTTCCGGATGCCTAGTACCGAGGATACTCACCAAGGGTTTTTGGTGGCTTCGGTACCGCTTGAACAGCCTCCGATGACTGCTTCGATGGCGTTATCGCCTTCGATTCCGGCACTGCTACCGGTATCGGTATCAATGCCGGTTCCTGCAGTAACATCGGGACCAACCACTTCCATGCCTTTTTCACCAGGATCGCTCCTTTCTATACCTAGTTTGGAGTCGATACCTGGCATGGACGATGCAGTACTGACTGTCTCAAGTCGTAACTGACAGTACCAGTATCCATCTAGTGGGGCTCTTTTTCTGCACCGGACCAAGTATCTCCTCCGGTGTCCAGGCTACTGCTTCAACTTTACCCTATCCAGGGATGGTTCCCATTGGAGATCCTTCTTTCCTTTTCAGAAATTTCTCCTTGACATGGCAACATTCCTTGCTATTCCTATCCCTGGCTATGATCCCACTCATGACTCTCCTGTGGAAAAGGAAAATATAATGCTTCCTTTACATCATTCTTTGCAGGATCTTCTTCTGACCATATGGGAAACACCTTTAAGGGTTTCCTCACCTTCTACTGCAACTAATGATCGGTATCAGGTGCCCCCCTCTCCAGGGTTTCAAAAGACTCAACTTCCCCATCATTCCATTGTAGTGGAATCAGCAATGAGGAAGGTAAAAAGCAAGAAGAAGCATTCTTCTTATCCGCCAGGTCGTGCATCTAGAGCACTTGATGTCTTTGGACGTCAAACCTTCCAAACATCTATGCTGGCAACAAGGATTATCTCTTATATTTTTTATATGAGTCTATCTCTCCAGGAGATCACAAAGAAATTATCTCTTTTGACTCCTTTTCTATCAGAACCCAAGGCTACAGACTATTCCTTACTTAGTCATAGCCAAAATATCTCCTGGTTTCTTTCTCGTGCTTCTCTAGACTCTTTTGAGTCTGTTAGCAGAACCTCTGCTATAGCCATAGGAGCAAGATGTAGAGCCTGGCTCCAGGCTTCTGACTTGAACAGATGGGCACAACAAAGACTGGGTAATACTCCTTGTACTGGAGAAAATCTCTTCAATAGGGAGGCTTTACGTCAGGTTGCTCATTGCTCCACTGACTTCCCTGTTTCTGGGGGCTATCCTAAGCCTTCTCCTTCCCCAGTAGGTAGGAAATGAAGGTCACTCTTCTCCTGCCCATTATACGGATGTTTCCAAGCAGGGGAAACCTTGCCCTAGCCTGAAGAATCCAAACTCTAGCCAGGCTGAACAAACCCAGCAACCATAGGTTCCTGAAGGTTACATCCTACAGTTGACTTCTTTTTAGTAGAAGTTTTTTCACTGTTTTTTTTTCCTTCAAAACTCTACACATGAATTCCTTACTTTTCTTCCTAGATATGCTGAGCTGTCAGGACTTTCATGTCTATGGGGCACAGGTTTCTCCTCCAAGAAGAGAACTTAACTATCCCATGATAGTTTTCTGTGCCAACATGAACATTTTTTCCTTCCGCAGACTTTCCATACGGTAAGTCACCCTTCAGCTTCTACCCTCTCATCCAGGATTCCCCCTGAATGAGTGGTATCATATCACTGCTCGGCTTCTCTAGCCTTTCATTCCAGTGTAGAGTTTTGTCCCTTCTTTTCTCTGGGCAGTTCATCAGACAGGGACAGGAATTTCTCCTCTCCTTTTGTCTGTTCTCTCTGTTTTACACAGGGAGATTCTCTCTGCTGTCTCATTCAGCAGCTGCCCATGCAGGAGTTCCAGTGTTTAGGCTACTGGTACCTTTCCACAAGTTTCCAGTCTGTCTTCCACTGCTTTCTGCTTGGCCTTAGTAGTGATTCCAAGATAGATGAAGGACTATCTTGGATAATCCTAATCACTTCAGGCTCCTCACACTATCTTCTTTTCTGGCCATCTCCACTTCTTGGATTTGGCAGCACAGCTGACCTACAGTCAGTTTTATTTCCTAATTCCCCTGCATAATGCTCTCTGCAATCTTCAGAGAAGCTTTCTACTATGGGCCCTTGCTAGAGAGCATGGGGTTTTGTCTTTAATGACTATTCTATATGGTTGGGAAAGGCTCCGCAGTCATTCTCCACGACTGTGAGGGTTCTCCACACCCTGTTATCCCCTGTTATAATACAGGATATAAGCCTTTCTGCGTGAATATCCAAAACGTTTTCCAAGCCTGCAGGAATATACAGTACTCCTTTTTTTTTTTTTTTTTTTTCCTTGCAGCTAGTCCTCATGGTATCCTATTCCTTTATGGACAGCACATACTCTATTAGCAACGCATGATACCTCTTGTGTCCCTCCAATGGGTCAACCTGGGATCTCCACCTATGCGTTTTCTGTCCATTTACCATGTCGGAGCTCTTCAAAACTCAGGACTTGCTGTTTACAGACTGATATTATTCTCTGTTTTTCACGCAACCATCCTGGTTATTTCACTGGATAGCATTCCTGCACCATCTTACCCAGGAGGAATAGATTCTCTATATATTTTCTCAAGTAGGTTCCACCTTGTTCTTAGATGAATCTTTTTCCTTCACATCTCTCATGTGCATGTTCTTATGGGCATATCTCTATCTGCTTACTTGCAGACATATATTCTCAAACATACATGTTCATGTACGTATATATCTCTATATACTTCTATAGATACATATGTCTGTAAGCTGTGTGTGCATATGTTTATGTATGTATATGTATATATACATACATATATACATAAACATATATGTGTGTATGTATGTATCTGTCGAGATGCTTCCTTATACGTAGATATGTATTTACATACTTATCTCCCTAACTGTCTATGCTATAAAGGTTTTTACCTTCCTAGAGGTTCCAGACAGTGGGCTTGCATATGTTCATACTGTATGTCGGGGGTATTATGCACACAACCACTACTGTGGTACTGACAGCTCCTACTTTATCTCTAGGTCTAGCTATCCCTGAAGCACCATGCTTCAATATCTTTCCTATCTCTCACCAGTTAGGAAAGACAGGGTGGATCTTCAGTAGCTCTGAGGTTTCAGCCCTTCAGACATCTGTCCTCCTTGGGAATACGGGCTTTTTCCCATACCCCTTCTTCCCTCCAGGACTGGGCTAGTTGTCCAAATCGGTCAGTCTTCCTCTTTTGCTCCTAAATGTTAATGACTCTGTAGCTAAAGGAGTTTTTTCAGCTTTTTCCCATAAAGCTTTCCACTGAAGACCTGCCGTTTTTATACTACCCCTGTTGACACCTGGGTCACCTGCCAATTCCAGATTTGGACCTTCACCTCCACTGCCGTGAGGTCACCTTGAGGATTCCTCTACTGAATCTCCAGTAGACTCCATCAGCCTCTCTACTTCCTGCAATCCAGTAGGTGAGGTCCATATTGTGATTGTTCACTCAATATTGTTAATGGTAATTATTATACATACCAAGGACTCCTCACCTGTAGTCCTTAGGTTAGCTGTTTTTCCTACAGCTCTTCTCTTTTCAACTCCTACCCACCATCCCTCATGGGATGCCAGAGATCCATGTGTGGGAAGTGCAGTCCTGTCCCAGGGACACACATTTTATGGGATCTCCCCTTGGCATCTACAGCTAGGGAGTCCCCATATGTGAAGACTCATTCCTGCTTGTTCCTGGAGATAGCACAGTTACCTGTAACAGGTGATCTCTGGGAACAGCAGGAATAAGTCTTCACAACCCACCCACCTCCCCTAGGAGTTGTATCTCTCTCTTCCTTTCCTCTTTCTCTCCCTTTGTCTCAGCTATGAAACTCAACCGAGGAGAGACAGTTGGGAAGGCAGCACGCAGGCGCTGAGGGATGCTCCCAAAAGCTTTCTGATTGGACACTGGGGAGCGTTCCCGCGCAGGCTCCGTCGGTACTGACGTACCCGTATGTGAAGACTTATTCCTGCTGTTCCCAGAGATCACCTGTTACAGGTAAGTAACTGTGCTTTATGGACAGCGAGGTAGAAAAATATACAGACATACAGCTAAAGATATATATAATTAGAAATATGAGAGAGGAAATTGTCGGAGCATAAGATTAGTTAGACAAAGTGATAAATCACTGATTTAGTAACCAGAAGTCACCGATTCGCTCTGCACTGAGAAGAGTTATGGAATAAGTTTTTTTTTTCTAGCTAACCATTGCCCATCCGGAGGAGGAGAAATAAGATTGTACCTTAGCTTTGCTGGCACTCTGGTGGCTGAGGTCCGATAAGTCTCTGGAGTAGCACGGGTCCAAAGAGGCAGCTAGGCTAGATAATGTAGGCTACAGCCCTCTCAGAGGCGAGCCGCGTGAGAACACAGAACCAAAGGTATCTGTGAAAGTCTCTTCTCAGTCCTTAGGAGAACGGCCTTGCACACACAAGTAGCAGAAACAAGGTAAAAAGGCACAAACAGCAAAAAGGCGTGAAAGTTCTTCTGTGCAGACTGTATTATTCTTTATGATGAGTCTCCGTCATAGTTTTGGTGATTGGTTGGCACAAGACAGTCTGAGGTGTTCTCAGCAAATCAGAAGGTAATGAACAGGTGTTCATCCTCCAGGCCTAGGAGCCATAATGAGGGAAGATAACAGTATGCAGTTCGACATCCCAAGGCCAGTAGCATCGTTAATGGATGATGAAGATCAGAGAAGCAGATGTTCTTGCATCTAGACAACAATTGGCCTGGGAAACTAATTGGACAGAAACAATAGTCTTCTGTATGATCACTTGGCAAGCATTTGTGTGAAGGTCAGGTCTGAGACTGTAAGCACAGCAAAAGTCCTTTGTAGCAGGAAACCATCTTGTTTGGTCAGCTTTGATTCAGGCTTCAACATCTGAGTAGGTCGGAGATCTGCAGGCGCAGAATTGCAGGGGTACCAGCCCTACAGTATACCAACCCTTCTTTCCTCTTGAACGTGTAATCAAACTCTGGAATTTGTTACTGGAGGATGTAGTAAAGGCTGTTAGTGTAGCTGGGTTTAAAAAAGGTTTGGACAAGTTCCTGGAGGAAAGGTCCATAAACCATTATTAAGAAGGGACCCAGGATATCAATGCTTGACTCAGTACAAGCATTGTGGAACCTGTGTCTTTTGGGGAAACTGCTAGGTATGTATGACCTAGATTGGCCACTGTTGGAAACAGGATACTGGGCTTGATGGACCTTGTTTTGACCCAGTATGGCATTTCTTATGTTCTTATGCATTACACATAGCCTAGCAGGGGCCATGTTCTCTAATGCCTTTTTCTGTTGAATTAAAGCACTCCTCAACTATTTCCTCTGTTACTACTTTTATCTTTTCCTCTCATAGAGCAGTATTTTCCTGTTTCTCTACATCAATCTTGCCCCTAACCGTTTTAACTGACTCTTGTAGTTTTGAGAGATTCAATTTTGAATATCTATATACAGATAAAAGGCATTAAAGAATGACATGGCCAAAGAATTGGCCTAGGTTCTAAAACCTGAATCTGCTTTTTTTCCAGTAAAGATAAGATCAGAATATGTCCCTGTTGGTGAGTAGTTCTACCTACCAGCTGACACAATCCCGCCCCCCACCCCCCCTTCCTAGCTAGTTAATACAAATTGTACTTTACTATCATTTTACTTCAGTATGCTTTATAGGAGATTTTAACTTGCATGAAGTATTCAAACTGCATCTTGATTACATAAATGTGTTTTATTAAATATTCCCATTCCTTAATTACTAACTTATGTAGGGGATACATAAAGAATCAGGAATCCCAGTTTATTAATACAATAACAGTAACATTCCTTCAATTCTATTAGGTAAAGGTATATTCCAATCCCACTTTAAATGGGAATGCCACCCCACCCCCTTTCTTATCATGCCCAGAGATACGTGATAAAGTATTTTTATGCCTAATAGATTTATAATTGCAGTCCACTTTCATCTGTAAGCCACGTTTCAGTTAGGAATGTTGCATTTGTTATGACTGTTTTGGAATTATAACTGGATGGTTTATTCCTAACTGATCAAGAATTCAATAAGGCGAAATCCCCTGCACATTCTGATCAGAAGGGAGCACCAACGGTTTCTTCGCTTTGCGGTGCCTATGGGGCATTTCCAATTCCAGGCGATGCCTTTTGGGCTTGCAACGGTGCCGAGAACATTCACCAAGATTATGGTGGTGGTGGCGGCAGCATTGCGAAGGGACGGAGTGTTGGTGCACCTGTATTTGGACGACTGGTTAATTCGTTCGAAGTCGTTGGAAGAAAGTCAGCAGGTGACCAGTCGAGTAGTATCCTTCTTGCAAAGCTTGGGATGGGTAGTCAACGTGGCAAAGAGCAAGTTGGCGCCCACCCAGGATCTGGAGTATTTGGGAGCTCGTTTCGATACGTGCAGGGGAAGAGTTTTCCTGCCGATGGAACGGGTTCAAAAATTGAGAAGGCTAGTTCGGGAGTTCCAGAAGACCAGGTCTCCTTCGGCGTGGCGGTATCTGCAACTGCTGGGGACGATAGCGGCCACAATAGAGGTAGTGCCGTGGGCAAGAGCTCACATGAGGCCTCTGCAGAGAGCGTTGCTGCGGAGGTGATCCCATCAGTCGGATCTGTTGTCCAGGGCGCTGGTGTGTCAGCGGGAGGCTCGAAGGTCGCTGCGGTGGTGGCTGCGGCTGGGGGGCCTGGAGAGGGGCATGCTGTTGGAGGCGCCGGACTGGAAGCCCTTGACAACAGATGCGAGTCTGTTCGGATGGGGGGTGCACTTCGAGGGGCAATTTGCCCAGGGACAGTGGTCCGATCAGGAGAAGGAGTGGTCCATCAGGTTGGAGTTGAGAGCGGTGTTAGCACTTCAGGCCTTGCAGGGGTTTCTGCAGGGCATGGCGGTCAGTGTTCTCGGACAATACCACAGTGGTGGCATACATAAATCGACAAGGCGGAACCAGCAGCGTGCAATTGGCAGCAGAAGCGGACATCTTGATGGAATGGGCCGAGAGTCATCTGGAAGCGTTGTCGGCACATGTAGCAGGAGTGGACAATGTGACGGCGGACTTTGAGTCGCGTGCGAGTAGATCCAGGAGAATGAAGCCTACATCAGGAAGTTTTCGAGGCGTTGGGGTCGGCCGGTGATGGACCTTATGGCAACGTTCGAGTCGGCAAAGGTCGAGAGGTTTTTCAGCAGAAGGAGAGAGAGGATGTCAGAGGGCCTGGATGCTCTGATCCAGGGCTGGCCGGAGGATGCTCTTCTGTACATATTTCCCCGTGGGTTCTTATCAGCAGAGTTCTCCAGCACATAGAGTAGCACAGGGGGCCAGTTCTGTTGGTAGCGCCGGACTGGCCAAGAAGGCCGTGGTATGCCAACTTGAGGCGTCTGCTGGTGGAACCACCGTGGAGGTTGCCGGACAGGGTGGATCTGCTAGTACAGGGGCTGTTAAACATGCCTCAGGTACATCGGTTATCGCTTACGGCTTGGCTCTTGAAAGGTAGAGCCTAAAGGTAGAGGTGTTATTTTCTATGCTTTTCTCCTGCTGGCTGAATAGTTATTTGTGGTATCTGTGTTCTTCTAGTGTGCCCTCTCCAACCGGGCCTACTCTCACCTGCATTCTCCTGGGCTTCGGCCCTCCCGGAAGTCCCTCCCAGACGTCCCGTTCAGCGAGGTACGCTGTCACCACTGTATAAAGCACCGGCGCCTGCAGCGCTCGTCGCCGCAGCGAGCGACTGGGGCGCGCACCGAAGGAGCACGCTGTGCTCCTTAGGTGCGCTCCTTGGGGCCGCTCCGGACGCGGAGGACTTCCTGCACTTTTCATGTGGCTTAGCGCTTTGTCTATTTTATCATCTCTCCCTCAGCTTTGTTGCGCTGCCCTTCCCCCTACTGCGCTGCATTATCCTCCAGTATCTGCTCTGGGCCCAGGGCTGGTAGGTGGATTATTGCCTTATACTGTCTACCCTTTTTCTTGTCCTTGTTTCTCCATGGCCTTTATCCCCGTCTTTTGGGGCAGAAGACCTCAGAAGCCTCGTCGTGATCGTTTCCGTTGTATTTCTAACCTTTGTCTCTGCTCTCCTTCTGTTTCTACGCCCACCTCACTCTCTCAATCCTGTCTTCCTCCTAGTCCCGCCCACTTCCGTCTTTCACTTGGTCTCATCAACTGTCTGTCTCTACGCAAAAAGACCCTTCTTGTCCAGGATCTCATCCTTCAGCTTTCCCTTGACCTCACTCTTGTCACAGAAACCTGGCTCAAGGACGGCGAGGATGCTTTGCTTGCCCGCTGTCTACCACCAGGCTTCTCGGCCGTTTCTGTCCCCCCACCACGGTCGCTCAGGTGATGGGGTCGCTACTTTAATCCATCCCTCCCTTAAGTTCACACAGTTATCCTCCACTCTCTTACATTACCCAGAATCTCTTTTGCTTCGGCTACATACTTCACCTCCTATCTATATTCTTCTCATATACTCTCCTCCTGCTCTTCGTTTAGAGCTGTGGGATGCTCTCCTGCTGACACTCACAGATGTAACTTTAGCTTTTCCCCAGATTCTTATCACAGGTGACTTTAACCTTCACGTCGATGCCCCCTCCTCATCTAGGAAGCACGCTTTCCTCACCCTCCTTCATGACCTCTCTCTGACACAGCATGTTACCCTCCCCACCCATCAGGCAGGTCATACGCTTGACCTACTCCTCACTCCTTCCTCCTCCACCTTCTCACTCTCAAATGTTCAGACTACTTCTCTACCTTGGTCAGATCACCTCTGCCTCTACGTTTCATGCTTAGGCCCCGCAGACTTTTCCACTTCCTCTACCCTTTCTTCGTCGTCACCTGAACAGCTGCGCCGTGTCCTTAATACTCTTACACTTCAGCGGTTCCCTGCAGCTGCTGATCTTCTACCTTCTGATTTTTCTCTACTATCCCCAGACTCCCAGGCATCTCTCTGGTCCTCCTCACTTTCTTCTGCTCCTCCTCACTTTCTTCTGCTCTTGACCATGTTGCCCCACTCCGTCCTCGTCCTGGTCGTCGTCGTCTTTCACACCCATGGTATCACAGTGGTCTTCGGCTTCTCCGCACCCAACTCCGTAGAGCGGAACGGTTGTGGTGCAAATCCCCCTCACCAGCTAACTTATCTGTTTTTCATGCTCAACACTCTTTCTATTGCTCACAAGTACACTCTGCCAAGCGCTCTTACTTTTCAACTGCAATTTCTACTGCTCCAAATCAGACTAGGCATCTCTATTCAGTTCTCCGCACTCTTACCTCCACTCAGGCCCTTCCTCGTACCTCTGCAGTTTCTTCTTTCCCGCCTCCTTCACAACTGGCTTCTTTTTCAGCGATAAGGTTTCCTCCTTGCGGGCATCCTTACCTTCTTGTCCTCCCCCCATTACCTCTCCGCCCCCTGACCCCTCCCCTCCTCCCTCTTTTTTTCCCTCTCTCACTTCTGGGCCTCATTTGATCTGATCACTGCCCCCGAACTTCTTCATCTCCTATCCACTTCTAAGAAAACTACCTGTCCTCTGGATCCTATTCCCTCCTCCTGGCTGTTGACCCCTTCTTTAGGCTTTCTTCCCTTTTATTCTCTCTATATTTAATTCTAGTCTTTCTACTGGGACTTTTCCAACATCTTGGAAGCACGCACTAATTCGTCCTATTCTTAAAAACACTTCACTTGATCCTCTGGTCCCTGCTCACTATTGTCCTGTCTCTAAACTCCTGGAGAAATTTGTCTTTGCTCAGCTATCTCATCACCTCGACTCTATTAATTTCCTTCACCCCCGTCAGTCCGGGTTTCGTTCTGGTCACAGTGTTGAAACTGTTCTTCTGGCTTTCACTAATGCTCTGCATTTAGCACACGACCGTGGTGATATCTCGGTGGCGGTTGCTTTGGATCTTTCTGCTGCTTTCGATTTAGTTGATCACTCTCTTCTTCTTCACCGGCTACGGGAGGCTGGTCTTTGTAGCACTGTATTCCATTGGTTCCACTCTTTTCTATCTTCTAGGTCCTGCGCAGTTCTTTCGCCCTCTTTTTTTTTTTTTCTCCCTCCTCTGATCCCTACAATCTTCCTTGTGGTGTTCCTCAAGGTTCTGTCCTGGCCCCTCTCCTTTTTAACCTCTTCCTGGCCCCCCTGGCATCCTTGATCCAGCAGTTCGGTATATCCACTTTCCTTTATGCGGATGATATTCTACTACTTCATCACACTTCCCCTTCTTGTCCTGATCTTTCTGCTCTCAACTCCTGTCTCACTGTGGTTGCCGATTGGCTATCAGTCAATTGTCTCCACTTGAACCTTACTAAAACTATTGCTATTTGGTTTTCTCACGGTGGTCCTTCCCCCACTTTGGCTCCTTCTTTCTCCGGTTCTCCTGTACCTTTGGTTTCCACTTTCCGGTACCTTGGTGTACTCTTCGACTCTGATCTCTCCTTTCACTCTCACATTTCGCATGTTACTACCACATCTTTCTTCTTTCTTCGTCAGATTCGTTCTATTCGCCCTTTTCTGTCCCCTTCGGCCCTAGTTACTCTGGTTCTGTCCTTAGTCATGTCTCGGGTGGACTTTGCCAATTCCCTCTTCATCGGTCTTTCGAAATGTCAACTTACTCGTCTTCGTCGGATTCAGAACACTGCTGCACGTCTGGTCACGTGCTCCTCTCCCCGGGATCACATCACTCCTCTGCTCTTTCACCTTCATTGGCTGCCTATCCCTTTTCGGTCCACTTACAAGCTTCTGGTTTTGACTCACAAAGCTTTCCACGCTAGCACTCCCCAATATTTAACAGATTTCCTTTTCTTCCATTCTCCCAGACACAACCCCCGCTCCTTCCACCTTAACCGCCTTACCCTTCCCCCGCCCTCCCGTGCTCATTTGCAATTTACACGCTCCTCTGCCTTCTTTTTTGCTGCCCCCGTCCTTTGGAATGCCCTCCCCCTGCCCTCCGTCTTGATCCCCAGTTCTCCAGTTTCAAATAGTTAAAGACCCACCTGTTCTCCTTAGCGTTCAATGTTCCCTCCCCTTTTGTATGATTACCCTCTGCTCCCTCTTGCTCCTCCCTACCTACTCCCTGTCTATGTCTTGTCCTGTCTTTCTTGATTTCTTGATTTCAGCTGTCCTGTCAACCATTGTATATTTCCTTTCCTTTCGTTGGCCTCGGCCTTCTTTTATTGTATTTTAATTATACACCGCTTTTGTTTTCAGTGAAAGGCGTTTTTTATCAAATAAACAAACATAAACATAATGGGCAAAGGTTTCTCATCAGCGGTGATTGCTACGTTGTTGAAGTCGAGGCGACGGACAACGTCAATGGCGTATGTGAGTGTGGAGGTTGTTCGAGGCGTGGTGTGCAGAGAGGCAGTTACGAGCATTGAAAGCTACGGTAGCGCAAGTGTTGGCCTTTTTGCAGGATGGTTTGGATAAGGGCTTAGCAGCCTCTTCCCTCCAAGTTCAGTTAGCAGCGCTGGCCTGTTACAGAGGAAATGTACAGGGAAAGATGCTGGGAGCTCGAGATGTGAAGAGATTTTTAAGAGCAGCCTCTTTGTTAAGGCCTCCTTGTAGGAAAGTGATCCCAGGATGGGACCTCAATGTAGTCCTGGAGGCAATGGTGAAGGAGCCCTTTGAGCCGTTATCCCAAGTGACCCTGAAGGATCTCACACTGAAGGTGGTGTTTTTGGTGGCTATCACCTCGGCGAGGAGAATCTCGGAGTTGCAGGCACTTTCGTGTAGAGAGCCTTTCTTGACCTTTCCTAAGGCAAAAGTGGTGCTTCGGACAGTGCCGTCCTTTTTGCCTAAGGTAGTGTCCGCCTTCCATGTTAATCAGGTGGTGGCTTTGCCAGTTTTTGCGAGGTCAGCAGAAGATGGGATGAAAGGTAAGTTGCATAGATTGGACGTAGGGAGAGTCCTAAAGGTGTATTTGCAGCAGACAAAAGCACTGCTCAAGTCCGATAGACTGTCCTGTTTGGGAATTCGCGCCAGGGAGAGCCGGTATCTAAAGCTTCTATTGCTAGGTGGATTATTTTATTTATTTATTTATTTAACAATTATTTCTATACCGCTCTTTCCCAAGTATCAAGTGCGGTTTACAATGAACAGTATGTAATATGGTATGGGTAATATCATACCAAGTCATTTTACATAGAATTTACATTAATTATTTACATTAATTATTAATTAGAGAAGCTATTGCGTCAGCGTATCTGCTAAAAGGCAGAGTGGTGCCGCAGGGGCTGAGAGTGCATTCTACGAGATCTCAGGCGGCTTCCTGGGCGGAATGTAGCTTGGTTCCCGCGGCGGAAATTTGCAGGGCTGCGACTTGGTGGTCGTTTCACTCCTTTGTGAAACATTATAGAATTGATGTGCAGGCAGTGGGGGATGCAAGATTTGGATCAGTAGTGCTTCAGGCTGGTCTGGCAGGTCCCTCCCATTGAGAATGTTTACTGCTCTGCTACATCTCTATGGTTCGGGACTAGACTGGAGCTACGATAAGGAAGGTTAAATTAAACTTACCTGCTAACTGTAGTTCCTGGAGTAGTTCCAGTCTAGTCCCGCTTCCCACCTGGAGGAATGCTGCCATTAGATAGCCTGAGCACGGGGGGGGGGGGGGGGGGGGGAGGGAAAGAGAGAGAAAGGAGTCGGCTGTTAACGCAGGCTTTGTGTAGTGCAGTAGAGTTCCGACGGTATTGTGTTGCCAACCTCTCTGAAGAGTGAACAGCCTCTTTACGGGGGGGCTGGGGAAGAGGGGTGGCTCATTTATCCAGCAATGGTTCACGTTTAAGTTTAAAGGGTTATGAATTTTCTCTGGCTGGGAGGTTGTTTTTTTTTTTTTGTATAGGGTCCGTGTTGGCCTCTCTTGTTTATTGCTCTGGTGAGTCGGCTTTGACAATAGCATACTGGCTTAAGGGGGAGGTCCCTGGACTAGTTATACTAGGGCCACTGAAAGAGTGACATGCTCAGTCTCCTAGCTGTGGGAGGACGTACACAACTCTCTGGTTCGGGACTAGACTGGATCTACTCCCAGGAACTATAATTAGCAGGTAAGTCTCTAATTTAACCATATTCTACTCAAGTCCTGGCTACCAAGATGTCTGTTGCTGTTTTTCATCCTTTTTACATTCTGGGTTGGACTAGGTTTTAGCTCTGAGCCCTCTCAAAGTGGGCCTTGTCCTTAGCAGCCACCCTGACGTCCCTCTTCCTCTAGGGAGTGAAGCAGATCCGTCTACTCGTGCATCCAGTTATACTACAGTGGAGTTTTTCCTCTGTGTTAAAGGTGCATCTGCCAGACAGTTGAAGCTACAGACCTTGTCTTGTTGGAAGCTTTTTCTGGTCTTGACAGCATCTTGCTAAGGACTGTATCACTCTCTCTTGAAGGTACTGTCTTCCTTTTATCTATTCAGTCTGTGATCCCTCCTTTAAAGGAGGGTCTTTGGATGGACCACTTGCTGCATATATTTGATGTGAGGAGGGCATTAATGAAGTATTTGGAATTTGTTAATTCTTTCAGTCTGTCAGACCATCTTTGTACTCTTCAGTGGTCCAAGGAAAGGACAGGCAGGAGTAAAGTCTTCAATTGTTTACTAGAATAAGGAGGCCATAGGTTCAGCCTACCTTCTGTTGCGGGTGGGGGGACATATGCCAGAGGAATGAAAGCTCACTCAACTAGGGCAAAAGCCTCCTCAGTGAACTCTGCCTTGATGTCTCTGGAGAACATCTGGTCATCTCTGAGCATCTTTGTGAAGCACTAGAAGTTGCATGTTAGAGCTGGAGCAGATGACATCTCATGACAAGAGTTCTGCCTGGATCATTTTCCTCCCACCCTGAATCCTGACTGCTTTGGTACATCCCACTCGCTGGGCTGGTCTAGCCGAATAAGGAAGGAGAAATTTTCCATACATGTTAATTTCCTTTTCTTGAATTCTGCTAGACCAATCCAGCTCTCTCCATTGCAAAACTACTCCTACAGGTTTGGGATCCCTGCTGCCTTTTAACTATTTTTGGTATCGATGCCTGATGCAAAGTCAAGTATGGTAAGAGCCAAAAGTTTGTACAAAGTTGTTTTTCCGAGTTTCTTGTTTTCTGCTTGGACGTGTCGTACTGCCTCCTCTTGATGCTGCACCAGTGTAGATACAGTGACATCGCTGAAAGTTGCTCTGGTCTCCCTTCATCTTCTGGATGGTGAGCATAACCCACCTGTTTGGACTAGTCTAGTAGGATTCAAAGGAGGATATGAGCAGGTATGGAATGTTCTCCTCCTTCTTTTCCTGCTGGTCTTTCCTCTCCCTGCGAACCCAAACATCTTTCCAGCCTTTTCTGTTGCCTCACCTTTCTATCTGCGTCTAATGATGATCACACAACCAGTCAGATGTTGTACTCTCCCTATACTTTTGAGCAATCTGTAATGTCTATATGTTTTTCATGACCTTGCTGCCTTGTTTTATTTACTATACCTAGGAAGTCTGCGGTCCTGCAGTTCGTCGGACTGCTTTAGTAAAGCGATGCCACCAAGAAAAAAGAGAAGACCTGCTGCAGGAGATGACTTGTCTGCTAAGAAGAGCAGACACGATAGGTATGTGATTACAGTATATCGTAACTTCAGCAGAGAGAAAATTAATCACAAATAAGTGCTAGTAGACACAATTCTATTTTGTAATTTGCTATTTCATCTGATTTTTCCCTGGGGTGACTTTGATTGGTCTATTGTTTGTAATTGTGGTACTGTCCAATATGTTGAATATTCTTATTTAACTTTTTGATTGCAAAACTCTGGAAAAAAATGCATGTTCTTGATGGTACTTTCCATCACATTTTTACGCTTATCCCATAATGTGGGATAAGTGGTTAGATCAGTGATTCTCAACCCAGTCCTTGGGAGACACTTAGCCAGTCAGATTTTCATGCTAACCACAAGGAATATGCATATGAGAGATTTGCATGCACTGTCTCCACTGAATGCAAATCTTTCTCATGTGTATTCATTGTGGTTATCCTGAAAACCTGACTAAGTGTCCCGAGGACTGGGTTGAGAACACCTGGGTTAGATTATTCCTGTTTACAAGCTTTAATCTATTTGTGAAGTCCAGCATCTTTGTGTGAGGGGAAGAAGAAACCAGATATATTGAATTTCAATATGTTCACAATTCCTCTTCAAAATAACTAATGGTGTTTGGTTAGTCTTAAACGTGTGTCCATGCATTTGGACCTTATAGTTAAGACGTATTTTTATTGGCTGGACAAGGCACAGGCTTTCACATTTAAGGATAGTTAAATAAAAAAAGAAAAAGGTGGCAACCTTTTTATTGGACGGACTAAATACATTTGTAGACCAGCTTTCGAAGGTAAAACCTTCAGGTCAGGACAGTTTGAGCAATGGATGTTGGTAGCAAAATCTATACAGCATTGTATAGGCATTCGTTGCTCATACTGTCCTGACCTGAAGGTTTTACCTTCGAAAGCTGGTCTACAAATGTATTTAGTTAGTCCAATAAAAAGGTATTGCCTTACTTTTCCATTTTATTTAACTACCATTATAGTGGACTAACACTACTTTCACATGTTTAAGGACATAATAACTAAATATTCTCCAGGACCAAGCAGGAAGTCAGTCCTCACATATGGGTGACGTCGGCGCCGACGGAGCCCTCGTGCGGAGCATTTCCCCAGCTTTCAAAGAAAGCCTTTGGGAATTGCAGCACGCATGCGCAGTCCCCTTCCCGCCCAAGGGTGCCATCTTGCTCCGTCTTTTTTCCACGGAGCCCGACGGACGTAGTTCGTTTTTCCCCGAGAAAGTTGATTTCCCTGTTTTTTTTTCTTTTTCTCCTTTGGTTCGACGCCGGATCCTTTTCCCGCCTTGGCCCGATACGCCGGTATCGAGTCCACTCTCTCTTTTTCGGTTTTCACCAGGTACCTCCCTCCTATTTTCCAGGGGAGCCTCCAAGACTCCCTCTGCACAGGGACCTACTCCTTCAGGAGTTAGCAAGTCTGCTAAAGGAATAGGCTGTGGAACCGGTGCCCCACCACCTGAGAGGTCACGGCTTTTATTCCAGGTACTTTCTGGTACCAAAAAACAGGAGGCCTCAGACCCATCCTAGACTCTCGCAACCTCAAAAGTTCCTGGAGAAGGAAAGGTTCAAGATGCTTACCCTTGGCATCCTGCTGCCCTACCTCCAGCAGGGAGATTGGCTATGCTCCTTAGATCTCAAGGATGCTTATACTCACATCCTTATTCATCCAGACCACAGACAATATCTCAAATTTGTTGTGGGGGGAAACCACCACCAGTACAGAGTACTTCCCTTTGGCCTAACCTCCGCTCCCAGGGTGTTCACCAAGTGCCTGGCGGTGGTGGCGGCCTACCTGAGGCTTCAAGGTCTTTTTGTGTTTCCATACCTGGACGACTGGCTCATAAAGGGCCATTCTTCCCAGGAGGCCAGTCAAGCCACCCTTCGCACTGTGGCTCTGCTTCAGCACTTGGGGTTTGTCATAAACTTTGCAAAGTCCACTTTGCTCCCGTCCCAGAACTTGGAATTCATAGGAGCAAGGCTAGACACTCTTCAGGCGAGGGCTTTTCTGCCAGTGGACAGGGCCCTCCGGTTGATGGATGTAGCCAGGCAGTTTCACAGCAATTCCCTGGTCTCCGCCAGGCAATTCCTGAGACTTCTCGGCCATATGGCTTTCACGGTTCATGTAACCCCCAATGCCCGCCTGCACATGCGGCCTGCTCAGTGGAGCCTTCGAACTCAGTGGCATCAGGCCACAGGGAGCCTTGCAGACTCGGTGAGAATATCCACCCTGCTCGTCTCCTCTCTACAATGGTGGCTTCATTTTCCGAATCTGGTACTCGGAGTGGATTTTCAATCCCCTCCGCATTCTCGAGTGCTGACGACAGATGCTTCCTTTACGTCCCTCTTGTCCAGTCCCGGAACCATAGAGTTGTCAACCTCCACCAGCAGCTTTGGAGACTGAAAGATGTCATCGTTTTGATGTCACTGGTATAAATAGGCAAGGACCGCCCCCTTCCACCAGTACTTTCAGTCTCCAAGCAGCTGTGGAGAGGTCTGAGCCAGGGACTGGGCTCAGTGCAAATAAGCAGAGCTTTTGACTTTGTACCCTTTAAAATTTATACCTTTTCTTGAACCTGGGTTTGTTTGTTCTTTTTTCTTTTTTTTTTTTAGATGGTGTGCTGCTGCAGGAAGGGATCCTACTTCTCTCGGCTGGGTTCTCTTTCTCTGTCTCTCTCCCCCTCCTCCCCCCTGGGTACTTACTCCCCATTGTGAGACACGAGCAAGCAGGGCAGCCTGCGATCCTTGGAGCCTCCCTGTTCCCGAACCCGCGTTCAGAAGGGTGAGGAACAGGTAGTAGGCAGTGGCAGCCGCACCTACGCTGCGATCGGCATCAGTCAGCTGTTCTTGAGCGCCGGAGCCGAAGCCGCGGCAAAAGGCTGAGCTCCGGCGGCGGCGGTGCTCCCGGCCCTCCCCTCCTTTTTTTCTGCAGCAGTGAGTTTTGTTGGGGGATTTGGTGTTTGGCCGGACAGGACCGATGGGGCAATTGGGCCTCCTACTCGGCCTGTTGAAGGGAGCTTGGGCACGCAGCGTGCCATTTGCGAGGCCGTGTGTCTCCGGGCGGGAAGCGCACTGCCGGCGGCCATTTTGTGAGCGGCGGATTTGTGATTGAGTGTGAGGAGAGCCTCTGACGCGCTTTCGGGCGCTTCTCTCCCTCGTTTTGGTTAGGTCTGCTGGGATTCGGCCTGGGTGGCTCGGCAGTAGTCTTGTAATAAAAAAAACAAAACAAAAAAACCAAAATTAATCCGTGGCTGCAGCGTCCGGGGAACCTTTGCATTTAGTGATCTCACAGGACAACAGCTTCATAAAGTTGATCGCGTGGCAATACCTGCAGGTGCTCGGGACGATGGCAGCCGCAATCGAGGTGGTGCCGTGGGCCAGGTTTCATATGCGGCCATTGCAGAGCTCCCTACTCCGGCGCTGGTCTCATCAGCAGGATGCGTTGTCCCAGCGGTTGGTTTGTCCTCAGGAGGTGCGTCGGGAGCTGCTCTGGTGGTTGCGAGTGGAAAATTTTGGAAGCGGGTGTCCCGCTGGAACCTCCTTCCTGGTGGCTTCTGATGACCAATGCGAGTCTTCTAGGATGGGGAGCGCATTGCGAGGGACACTTTGCCCAGGGGCAGTGGTCTCTGGGGGAGAGCGGGTGGCCCATCAACAGGTTGGAGATGAGGGCGGTGCGGTTGGGCCTCCGGCAGTTTCAGAGCACCCTGCACAATGTCGAAGCGGATTTCCTGAGTCATCGCAGAGTGGATCCGGGAGAGTGGATGCTGCATCCAGATGTCTTTGTGTTCCTAGTTCAGCGTTGGGGAATGCCTCTCATGGATCTGATGGCAACCTTCGAGTCGGCCCAGGTGGGGCGGTTTTTCAGCAGACACCGAGAACGGATGTCGGAGGGTCTCGATGCGTTAGCCCAGAGGTGGCCGGAAGGGGGCCTTCTGTCTTCCCACCGTGGGCGCTGGTGGGCCGCATAATCAGCGTGTCGAACGGCACAAGGGCCTAGTGGTCCTGAGAGCGCCCGATTTGGCCCCGACGGCCCTGGTACGTGGATTTAGTGCAGCTGTTGGCGGACAGGCCGTGGAGGCTCCCTGGTCGGGAGGATGTGTTGCAGCAGGGGCCGTTACGCATGCCCCAGGTACATCGATTCTCACTTACGGCATGGCTCTTGAGAGGGTGCGGCTGACGGCCAAGGGATATTCCGCAACGGTCATTACTACTTTGCTGAAGGCGTGTAGATGCTCTACTTCATTAGCGTACATCCGGGTGTGGTGCATTTTTGAAGACTGGTGTTCGGGGCGGAACCTGAGACCATTGCAGGCGTCTGTGTCGCAGGTCCTTTCCTTCTTGCAGGATGGTATGGTTAAGGGCCTGTCAGCCAGCACCTTGCGGGTTCAGTTGGCGGCGATTTCTTGTTATCGCGGTAAGATACATGGTCAGTTGTTGGGGGCGCACAGCAATGTCCGGAGGTTTCTGCGAGCGGTCTTGCTCATGCGGCCGCTGAGGTGTCGGTCAGTACCGGCATGGGATCTGAACTTGGTGTTGGAAGCCCTGACTGGGACGCCCTTTGAGCCGCTGGGCAGGGCGTCGATAAAGGATCTGACCTTGAAAACGGTGTTTCTAGTGGCTATTTGCTCCGTGAGATGGATTTCGGAATTGCAAGCGTTGTCCTGTAAAGAACCGTACTTATCCTTTTTTAATCATAAGGTGGTGTTACGGACGGTGCCGACATTCTTGCCGAAGGTGGTTTCCTTGTTTCATCTTAACCAAGTCGTGTCGTTGCCGGTGTTTTCTAAAGAACAGAAAGATAGATCGGGGGGAAAGTTGCACCGTCTGGATGTTCGTTGCACTTTAAAGATACCTCCGCGCGATGGCTCCCTTCCGGAGGTCTGATCGGTTGTTTGTGACCTTTGGGGGTGTGCAGAAGGGGGAGGCGGCGGCCAAGTCGTCAATTTCGCGGTAGTTGAAGGAGGCCATAGCATCGGCGTATATTCTAAATGGTAAAGCGATTCTGGAGGGTCTCCGGGCTCATTCGACTAGGGCGCAGGCGGCGTCTTGGGCGGAGTTTAGTTTGGTTCCTGTGGCGGACATTTGTAGGGCGGCGACGTGGTCGTCATTACATTCTTTTGCTAAGCACTACAGGCTTGATGTGCAGGAAGCGGGAGATGGGCGTTTTGGCTCGATGGTGCTTCAGGCTGGGCTAGCTGGTCCCTCCCGTTGAGATTCACTGCTCTGTTACATCCTCTATGGTTCTGGGACTGGACTAGAGGGACGTAAAGGAAGGTGAAATTAGACTTACCTGCTAATTGTTGTTCCTTTAGGAACTCTAGTCCAGTCCCGGATCCCTCCCAGATATTCAGCGATAGTCAGCCTATCTGGTCTATCAGTGGAGGCGTAGTGGGAGCCCTTTTTCGCAGCATAGCTTCCTTTGCTCGGGGGTGGGGTTCTCCGGTGGAGGGGAATCTGATTCTGCTTTCCGAGTACGGATAAAATAACTTACATTTGTACAGTATACAAAACAAAACAAAAAAAAGGAAGCCTGGCTATGTTCTGCCTGGTATTTCTAGTTCCTTTGTTTACGTGTTTAACTACTTATTTGTTGCTCTGCTGAGTCTGCTTTGTCAATAGGTACTGGTGGAAGGGGGTGGTCCTTGCCTATTTATACCAGTGACATCAAAACGATGACATCTTTGTCTCCAAAGCTGCTGGTGGAGGTTGACAACTCTATGGTTCCGGGACTGGACTAGAGTTCCTAAAGGAACAACAATTAGCAGGTAAGTCTAATTTCACCTTCTCTTCTAGGTTGGGGAGCACATTGCCAAGGGGCCTGTACTCAGGGTCTCTGGACTCCTTGGGAGGCTGCTCAGCAGATAAACTTCCTGGAGCTATGGGCAATACGCCTAGCTCTGAGAGCCTTCTCCCACCTCACATCTCACCAGTCTGTACTGGTCCAGACGGACAATCAAGTTGCCATGTTCTACGTGAACAAACAAGGAGGCACAGGCTCCTTCCTTCTCTGTCAGGAGGCACAACGGCTGTGCTCTTGGGCTGTCAATCACGGAATCCTCCTCAAGGCTGTCTACCTATCCGGTCAAGAAAATTACCTGGCGGACGGACTGAGCAGGATCCTGCAACCACACGAATGGAGATTGAATCCATTGGTGGTTCAGCAGATCTTTCTCAGGTGGGGCCTCCCCACCATGGATCTCTTTGCCAGCCCTTTGAACCGGCAACTCCCGAGATTCTGTTCCAGACAACCGCATCCTCTGAGTAGCAGCGGATGCCTTTCTGATTCCGTGGTCCCAAGGCCTACTATATGCATTTCCTCCCATGCCACTAGTGTCTCGGACACTGTTCAAGGGCCTCAATGATTCTGATAGCCCCCAGGTGGCCGAGGCAACCGTGGTTCCCACTTCTGCTGCAACTGGCGGTGGACACTCCCCTGCCTCTGGGAATTCAACACGATCTCCTGTCTCAGGACCAGGGGTCTCTATTGCACCCCAACCTCCAGTCCCTTCATCTGATGGCCTGGCTGCTGAAAGGGTAGTCCTGGCTCCCCTACTCCTACCTAGAGAGGTGGAAGACGTGGTCTTAGCCTCTAGGCAGCAATCCACCAGGAAATCCTACGCTCTTAAGTGGCATAGATTCTCCACCTGGTGTGCTCAGCACAGCGAGATCTCAGATAACTAAACTTAAAAGCCGGTCCTCAAAGGGTAGTTCTCCTGCTAATTATCGAGAGGCCATTGGCATTGCCCTTGAGGGAACCACACCGGCAAAGCAGCCCCGGTGGGAGGTTTCGGCTTCCAAAGCATCGATGGGGCTCCAGGATGTTCTCGAGGCCTTGACCTCGCAAGAACTACCTGTGCCATGCTCAGGGGTCTCGGCCGTTTTCACCGGTACCGACACCCAGGCATCGGCAGCGTCAATAGACCAGAGGTACCTTGCTATCGAGCACAGCATTGCAGCTCTCCTCTCAGCTGTGGTACTGTTGGTCCAACAGGCACCGATACCGACATTGGCACAGATACCGGTACCGATGGTACCGGCCCCGGTAGGAATTCTTCACACGCCATCTTTGGCTGGAATTGATAGATCGGTACCAGATCAACTCTGTACCGACTTCGATTGATACCGGGACCGGGCTTTGCATGAGCATCGTGGTCAGGAATACTTTGAATCCTCCAATTCCAAAGACTCTGACAATTCTGCTGGTACTAGAGGGTTTCTCCCCGAAGATCCCTCTTCTCCCCAACGCAGAATGTCACCTCCAAGGGACATGTCTTTTCAGGATTTTATTTGTGATTTCAATCACAGTGGCTTCTGAAGAGGAACCCAGAGCAAAGGAATTGGAAATTCTCCAATATCCTAAAGCTCCAAAGGAGGCAGCCACTCTGCCCATCCATGAAATTCTGCATAACTTGATGCTCAGAATGGAGACACCTTTTGACTACATCTCCTCATTCTAGGAGACTTGATACTATGTATCGAGTTCCGCCATGTCCTGGATTTCAAAAGACTCAGCTGCCACACCATTCAGTGGTGGTGGAGTCAGCCATGCGTAGGATGAGAAGTGCAAAGAGGCATGCTTCCAATCCTCCAGGTCGTGAATGCAGGACTCTGGATGCTTTTGGGTGCCGAACCTTTCAGGCTGCCATGCTTTCGGCTAGGATCAGTTCATGCTTTAGGCATCAGACTTGGAGACTTGGGTACAGGACAAGTTAGGCAACATTCCTTGCACGGGAGAGAATCTCTTTGGCAAGAACTGGCAGGAAAAGGCTAACTAGTTAGATGCTGACAATACTACTCTAGATAGATTGTCGATCTACAGCCACTCCAGCCAAAAAGAAGCCTTATAAAAAACCCTCTTTCAGCAAAAAGAGGAAATTTTATCCTTCCTATACCCAGCAGAGTCAAACTCAGGGTCAGGTTGTCCGAAAGGGACAAACTAGACAGCAAAAGAAGCCAAAAGGCCCAAGAGCCCAACCAGCTCTGCAGGTTCAGCCCCTTCAAGGACTTTGACTCCTTCCTAGAGAGCTTAGCCTTCCTGCATCTGAGGGGTCCCCAACCCCCCAATATCCCAGGCAGGTTATGCCACTTTGTCAACAGATGGCATCAGATAACAGCAGAAGATTGGACTCTGTCCATTGTAGGAGAGGGGTACAAGCTCCATTTTCACAGCATGCCCCCTCCTACAATTCTAAAACAATTCATTTCTCCAACCTCTGCAGACAGATCTGCTAGATCACGAGGTCTCAACACTTCTTGCCCAAGGGGCAATAGAGGAGGTACCCATTTATCAGCGGGGTTCAGGGTTCGACTCCCCCTATTTTCTTATTCCAAAGAAAGTAGGAGGACACAGACCCATTTTAGACCTCAGAGAATTGAAAAAATACCTGTTTCGAGAGAAGTTCAAAAGGATTTCTCTAGGAACTCTTCTGCCATACCTTCAAGGCCAGGATTGGCTTTGCTCTCTAGACTTAAAGGATGCATACACTCACATTCTGATCCATCCAGATCACAGGAAATTCTTAAGATTCCTTTTCAAGGGAACACATTTCCAGTACAGGGTTCTTCCCTTTGGTCTAGCTTCAGCACCAAGGGTATTCACGAAATGCATGGCAGTAGTAGCTGCATTTCTGCAAACCCTGGGGATATTTGTCTTCCCTTACTTAGACGACGAGCTCATTCGAGCCCCTACAGTTGCAGAGGCCAGCACTGCATTGTCTTGCACAATGCGAATCCTCCAATACTTGAAGTTGGTAATAAACTTCCCAAAATCCCAACTTGTTCCTTCCCAATGCCTGGAAATCATAGGGGCCTGTCTAGATACCGGACAGGCAGAGGCTTTCTTTCCACTGGCCCAGTGTCTTCGCATAATGCAACTAGCTTCTCAAGCAGCAGGGAAATCTCCCTAACTGCTGGGTCATATGGCATCCACAGTTCATGTAGTCCCATATGCTCGCCTCCACATGCGAGCAGCTCAGTGGACCCTATCCACACAATGGACACAGGCCACAGGTCTTTTATCAGACAAAATAATAAACTCTCTCAATGTCAAATTTTGTCCCTCCAATGGTGGCAATCACTAGAAAAATCTGACAGTGGGGTCTCCTTTTCATCGACCCTTTTTTTCAGGCCACCCTAACAGATGCATCACAGGTGGGTTGGGGAGCACACCTGAATCTCTCTACCCAGGGAACCTGGACTCCGCAGGAGGTTGGTCTACACATAAACCTCCTGGAATTAAGAGCAATCTATTTAGCTCTTCGAGTATTCCATGCAGAGCTCAGCTACAAGACAGTCCTAGTCCAGACGGACAATCAAGTAGCCATGTTCTATGTGAACAAGCAGGGCGGGACAGGCTCTCTGTCGTTATGCAGCAAAGCTTTACGACTGTGGGCCCTCGCCAGAGATGATCAAATTCACCTTCTAGTGGTATATCTTCCAGGCATTCAAAACCTTTGGGCAGACAAACTCAGTCGAGTACTGCTGCCTCATGAGTGTTCCCTCCACCTAGACCAGGTGGCAAAGATTTCATCTCTGGGGCACTCCAGACATAGACCTCTTTGGAAGTCTACTGAATGCTAAACTTCCCCGGTTCTGTTCCAGGATTGCGGCTCACAATTGTCAGGCAAGGGATGCCTTCCTCCTTCACTGGGGTCAGGACTTCCTTTTATGCCTTCCCACCCATTCCCCTCATCCCCAAAACACTCTTCAAGCTTCAGAGAGACAGGGGTCGTATGATCCTCATAGCGCCATGGTGGCCACGCCAAACGTGGTATCCCCTGCTTCTACATCTCTCTCAAGCTGCATCTCTGGAGTTAGGGCATGCTCCAGATCTCCTTTCCCAAGAGGACAGGACGCTATGACACCCAAATCCCCAGTCCCTGCATCTCATGGCCTGGTTGCTGAAGGCTTGACCTCAAGGATTTCAACCTGTCCCAACAGGTAAAGGATATCCTTCAGGCTTCTAGGAAACTTTCCACAAGATGATCTTATGCCTTCAAGTGGAAACGTTTTACTATATGGTGCTCCAAGAAGGGATTAAACCCCCTTGTCATACCTTTAGAATTGATACTAGAGTATCTCCTTCACTTATCGAATTCTGGTCTAAAGACCAATTCGGTAGGAGTCCATCTTAGTGCAATTGCATCTTATAAGCCTTTCAATGGACAACCAATTTCCTCTCATCCACTCATATCCCGATTTATGAGAGGTCTTCTATTAACCAAACCTCCCATTAAGCCACCACTGGTGGCATGGGATCTAAATCTAGTTCTCGGGCAGCTCATGAAGCCGCCTTTTGAGCCTTTAGTCTCTACAACCCTTACTTTTTTGACCTGGAAGGTCATTTTCCTAATTGCAATCACCTCTGCATGTCGCATTAGTGAACTGCAAGCTTTAGTGGCTGGTCCTCCTTATACTAGGTTTCATCATAAGCTTGTTCTTTGATTCAAATGAAAAGGCGAAACCACCTTTGGCATAAAGTGTGGATGAGTTCTATCAATTTATCTTCCTGTATTTTTTCCGAGGCCTCACGCCTCTAATGCAGAAAAACTTTCATACTTTGGATTGTAAAAGTGCCTTTGCTTTTTACCTACAGAGAGCACAGCAACATAGAGAAAGTCCTCACAACGTTTTTTATGTTTAATCTGTTTTTTATTCAAATCACCAAAAGGTAACAACAGCATACAAACAAAATATGTATCAACAGCAACGTGCACGAAAACAAATGCCAGTACCACATTTTGGCTCTCAACTACAGTCGTCCCCCCCGTTTTCCCCCCCTTCCCCCATCCATTACCCCCCCCTACGTGTACTCCTTCCCCCCCCTTCCCTCCCACCTCCCACCGAGGCCGCTGCCCAACATACCCATCAGGGAAAGTGGGGAGTAGAAAAACAGGAGTGAGACCAACAGGCCCAGGGTTGACTCTGCTCCCGGGCCCGCCAGATAGTGATGAGCCACTTACTAGCCGATCCCACTGTCTCTCCGATCCGCCTAACCTACCCCAGTACTCCCCGCCCCTCCTTCCTCCCCCCCCTTCAAACCCGAACTCCTCCCATACCAATAGACAGACAATCACTCATTCATTCATTCAATCAATCAATCTGGGCTTGCAGACATCCTGGGGTGGATGGAACACCTACCGGCGAGGACCTTCAGGGTCCGCTCAAGACCCTACTGCGATATTTCCAGGGTAGTGATTGCAGATGGGGTCCCCAACCTTCCATAAACCGCTGCCATCGCTTCTTGCTCCCCCTAGCATGCAGCTGCTCCATAAGCATAAGCTTGTGTAAATGAATTCTCCAAATTCCATACGTGGGGCCCCTAGCTTCCAACCACTGTTGCAACACAGTCGCACGAGCAGTCGCCAACACCAACCGCATCATCACCAGACCACTGTACCCAGCTCAGTCGTCCACGAGTCTTCCCACACATCTAACACCATATTCCTAGCATTCAATTGCACAGGCTGTTGAAGACAAGCGGCCAGATAGGACCGAACCTTCCCCCAGAAGTTCTGAACACACAAACAACGCCAAAGCATATGGCCTAACGTAGCCCTGGGTCCCGCACATCGGGGACAGCAATGGGTGTCGCTCACTCCGGCCCGCCACGCACGAAGAGGAGCAAAGTATAAATGGCACAGGATCCTGTATTGCATATCCCTGGGTAGCACCAGCACACTCAGAGACTGAATAGCAGCCAACCCACCAAGAAGTGCATCAGTACTAACCTCCTCCCCTAGCTCAGCCGTCCATGCCACCGCCAGCGGTTCCACGTCCAAGGGCGAAACTCCATCCTACAGCATTTTATGTAACCAAGACACTCGCGTCCCCTGCTCTCCTCCTAAAAGCGCCTCCTCAATTTCAGAACTAACCGCCCCCCTCAAATCTACCGCGGGAACTGTACGAACATAATTGCGAATTTGGGCATACCAAAAGACCTCCTTACTGCCCAGCGGGTATTGACAGAGCACAGAGAAATCTGAACCCCCCCCCCCCCCCTCTGGGGTTACCACATGTTCCAGGTTAACAATCCCTAGTCTGTCCCACTGTACAAAGTGCGACCCTCCTAGGCCCGGCACGAAGTCGGCGTTTCCCCAAATGGGGAGATAAGGTGAATGAAACGCCGAAAGTCGGCGGCTCGTGCAAAAACTCTGCCAAGCTGCCCGCACCGGGTCCGGGAGAACGTGCCGGAGATCACCCGCTACCCCTTGGGCATGCAAAAGATACCGCAGACGGAGAGGGTAAACCACTGCGGTAAGCGTCCCCACCGGGGAGTAGTCCTCCAAGTCCCACATCCAGTCGCGGACAAACCGCAACAAACAAGCAACGTTGTATTTCCTTATGTCCGGAAAACCCAAACCCCCCCCCAACTCCTGGGGTTGACTAAGAATTCCCAAACGTGCTCTAGGTTGGCGGCCCTGCCAGAGAAACCGGTTGAACACTCCATCCATCGAAGATCAGAGCGCTGTAGGAACAGCGGGAGCGTTTGGAGCATATACAGGATCTTGGGAAAGAGGGTCATCTTGCACAAAGCTACCCGTCCCCCCAGGGACAGCGGCAAGTCACGCCATTTATCCACTGCAAGCGATGCAGCATTGAGCACTCTAGTGACATTCAAACGGTATAGATCTCCGAGGTCGGCGGGCATGTAGATACCCAAGTATTTAAAATGCCTGGCTGCCCATTTCAATGGGAAATCACCTTTCCAGCCATGCCCTGCTGCCGACCCTAATAACATCGCTTCCGACTTTTCTAGGTTGAGTTTGAACCCCGAAGCCCTCCCGTAGTCTCGTATTAATTGTAGTAAATGCGGTAGCCCAGCTTGCGGGTCCCCCAAGTGCACTAGCAGGTCATCAGCAAAGGCCGCAACGCGAAACTCCTCCCCTCCCACCGGGACACCCCCAAACTGCGAGGCCATACGAATCATGTGCAGAAGAGGTTCCAAAGTCAGAACAAATAGAAGCGGGGAAAGGGGACAGCCTTGACGAGTCCCCTTCTGAATAGCAAAGTCCGCAGTCATATCCCCATTTATCAGAAGCGCACCAATCGGGTCAGCATATAGTAACCAAACCACATTTACAAAAAAAACAGTAAACCCCTTCGCCCCAAGGACCTGATGCATAAAGTCCCACTGAACCCTGTCAAACGCCTTTTCAGCGTCAAAACTTATAAGTAAAGAGCTACGACTAGCTATGTGCTCTGCACATAAAGATAACAAAATACGTTGTATGTTGTAGGCTACATGCCGGCCCCTCACAAAACCCACCTGATCTGGGTGAATCAAAGTCGGCAAAAAAGGAGCCAACCGGTCCGCCATAATCTTAGCTAAGAGCTTGATGTCTACATTGAGAAGCGATATCGGACGGTAGGAACCCGGGAGAAGGGGGTCCCTCCCTGGTTTAGGTAAAACAGTAACCAAAGCCTTGTTCGCCTCATAGGGGAATCCCCCCCTCTGTACCAGATCCTCATATCCCACAAGTGGGACCACCAAGGCATCTCCTAAAAGCTTATAAAATTCACTACAAAAGCCATCTACTCCCGGGGCCTTCCCATTTTTCAGATGTTTGATACCCTCCTGGACCTCCCTCCCTGAGATAGGCTGGTTGAGAACCTGCAACTGCTCCGCATCAAGCTGAGGTAAAACACAACCCTCTAGAAAAGCCTGTCCCTCATCCTCCCGACTGCCCTCGTTCGCGTAGAGTTGCCGGTAAAAAGCAGTGAAAACATCCTCAATGTCCCCCGCATCCCTTCGAACCGACCCATCCGAGTGTCGAATGGCCCCCCAGCAGACAACAGCTTCCCTGCCCGATTTCCATGCTGGTACAATTTGAACCAATAATACAACATGGACTTTTGTGCTCTTCTGTGGAGGAGCATTTCCAGCTCCGATTGAAGCTCCCGCATCTGATGGTGATTCGCCAGAGACTTGTGTCCCGCCAACAGTCGCCGGGCTCTCTCCAGGTCCCTTTCAAGCTGAAGGATCCGTTGATTCAACCTCTTGCGTCTCTGGCTATGATAACTGATAATTTCTCCCCGAAGAACCGCCTTACCCGCCTCCCAGAAAAGAGCGGGAGAAATCTCCGGCGTATCATTAAGCGACACATAGTCCCCCCCAACATTTCCGAAGATGCGCTTCAAACTTTGCATCCCCACCAAGATCTAAAGGATATCGCCAGAGCCGATGTCGGCTTGAGGTACGGTGGCGAAACTCTAAGATGACCATCGCATGGTCTGAAAGAATGGAGGATCCAATCTCTGACCTCGAAACCTGACCGAACAGCGAATCCGAAATCAAGAAATAATCGATGCGAGACCACGTCCCATGTGCCCGCGACATATGAGTATAATCCCTCTCTCCTGGGTGAAGGGTTCTCCAAATATCCAACAGCTTATGTGCCTCACAGATCCCCCACAGACGTTTACGGGCCCGCTGGCCCCCGCCCCCGCCGCTGCCAGAGCAGTCCAAGGCAACATTCATCACCTCGTTGAAATCGCCACCTAGTATGACCTGATACCCCCAAGTATCCACCAGGATGCGAACAAGAGCTTGATAAAAGCCAGTGTCATACTCATTGGGTCCATACACCCTCACAACTTTTTATAGCCTTTGACCCTAGTCTTTTGGGACTTCCAGTCTCCAAAAGAACTTTATTCAAATGGATTGCCCAATGCATATCCTTTGCTTATGAGAGTAAGGGTCTTCCTCTTCATGGCCATGTCACAGCTCATAACGTGCGAGCCATGGCAACTTCCATGGCTAATCTCCACTCTGTGTCTATCGATGACATTTGTCGAGCAGCCACCTGGGCTTCGGTACACACCTTCACAGCCCACTACTGCCTGGATAAAGCCTCCCGTCGGGATGCCTTCTTCAGCCAAGCCGTTCTTCAAAATCTCTTTCAGACCTAATTCAACTCCTACCCACCAACCCTGGTGGGATGCCAGAGATCCATGGGAGGAAGGATTCCCGCCTTTCTAGGGTGGCACCTTCTTGGGGCTATCTCTCTGGCATCTTCAGCTGGGGAGTCCCCATATCTGAGGACTACATTCCTGCTTGTTCCTGGAGATAGCATAGTTACTCACCTGTAGCAGGTGATCTACGGGAACAGCAGGAATTCAGTCTTCACAACCCACCCACCTCCCCTAGGAGTTGTCTCTCTCTCCCTCTATCCTTTCACTCAGCTACAAACGTAACTGAAGAGGGACAGTTGGAAAGGTGGGAAGGCAGCGTGCATGTGCTGAGTGATGCTCCCAAAAGCGTTCCTATTGGACGCTGGGGAGCGTTCCCGCACAGGTTCTGTTGGTACCGATGATACCCATATGTGAAGACTAAATTCCTGCTGTTCCCGGAGATCACCTGTTACAGGTGAGTAACTACGCTTTCAGTGCAAGTTGCAGGTTTTTAAATTAGTTTAATAAAAATGCATCACCTGCACTAGCTTTTATTTTCCTGTAAAAATTAAAATATCAAACTTCCTTGTTCTGCTAGACCAGTGCAGATGACTGGGTTATGATTGCCATTCAGCAGGTGGAGGCAGACTAGAGCAACTTTGTGATGTCATTAATAGCATATCCACTGGTGCAGTACAGAGAAGCCAGCATTTGTCTGCTTCAAAACAAGTGGCAAGGTATTTGGACTGGTGCAGCAGTACTGATAAGCTTGTTTCCTCTGGCCAGACCGCGGTCTTGGTCCTACAGGTCTCGGTCTTACAGGCCACAATGGGTCTCATAATTCATTTGTGACTGCTGTGCATCTCCATCGTGCTGAACTTTAACCCCAGATATTCAATCTGGGGCCATATCTGGCCACCGGCGTTGAACATCCAGGGTTGCCGCACATGACGCAGAAGCTAACTGCAGCAGCAGTATTCAGCCACTGCCCAGTGAGTTCCAGCAGCGAAAGGTAGGACAGCTTTTGCTGCACCTTACTTCGCCACTGAGGGATAACCGGGCAGCGGCTGAATCATTGCTGCACAGTTATCCAGGGGTACTGCTGCCGACACACTCCGATGCTAAGCAGTTAGCATTGGGGTCTATAGCGGCATTACTCAAGGATATTCAGCAGCACTAACTGTATTAGTGATGCTGAATATCCTCCTTAGGGACATTTTACACAGTTTACAGCTCTGTAAACCGTGTAAATGCCTTTGAATATTGGACTCAATGTTTGTTTTGAGCACTGGAATGCATATATAGATATATATAGAAACATAGGCCATGTGGTCTTTTTCTGTCGTCATATTTCTATCTAGTCTGTCCTTCCATAACTACAACAGTACACTTTTTGCCTTTAGAGATCCTCTGTGTTGGTCCCATGCTTTCTTGAATTCAGTTACTGTCCTCATCTCTACCACCTCCACTGGGAGACTATTCCACGGATCCACTACTCTTTCCGTAAAGAAATATTTCCGCATATCACTCCTGAATCTATCTCCCTTCACCCTCATCCCATGTCCCCTCGTAGCAGAACTTGCTTTCAATTGAAAGAGGCTCTCTCCCTGAACATTTATGCCACGGAGGTATTTAAACATCTCAATCATATCACCTCTATCCCGCCTTTCCTCTAAGGTGTACATATTAAGATCCTTAAGTCTGTCCTCATATGCTTTATAATGAAGCCCATTAATCATTTTGGTAGCAACCCTCTGCACCGACTCCATCCTGTTCACATCCTTTTGAAGGTGCGGTCTCCAGAATTGCACACCATACTCCAAATGAGGTCGCACCAAAGACTTATACAGAGGCATTATCACCTCCTTTTTTCTGCTAGCCATTCCTCTCCGTATGCACCCAAGCATCCTTCTAGCTTTTGCTGTCGCCTTTTCCACCTGTTTAGCTACTTTAAGATCATCAGACACAACCACGCCTAGGTCCCGCTCTTCTTTAGTGGACAAAAGTACTTCACCTCCTATACTGTATTGCTCCCTTGGATTGCTGCAGCCCAAATGCATGACCTTACATTTTTTAACATTAAATCCCAGCTGCCAAATTCTAGACCATTCTTCAAGCTTAGCTAGATCCCTCCTCATGTTATCTACCCCTTCCTGGGTGTCTACTCTATTGCAGATTTTGGTATCATCCGCAAAGAGGCAAACCTTACCCGACAGCCCTTCCGCTATATCACTAACAAAGATGTTAAAAAGAATTGGACCAAGGACAGATCCCTGGGGCACACCACTGGTAACATCCTTCTCCTCAGAGTGAGCTCCATTTACTTGTACTCTTTGTCGCCTCCCACCCAACCAATTTCTAACCCAAGCAGTAACTTTAGGGTCCATCCCTAGGGTGCTCAGTTTGTTATAAGTCGCCTTTGAGGAACAGTGTCAAAGGCTTTACGGAAATCTAAATACACCACATCTAGAGCTCTCCCTCGGTCCAACTCCCTGGTCACCCAGTCAAAAAAATCAATCAGATTTGTCTGACAAGACCTGCCTCTGGTGAATCCATGCTGCCTCGGATCCTGTAATCCGCTGGACTCCAGAAACCTCACTATTTTCTCTTTCAGCAGCGTTTCCAATAATTTACTCACCACCGAAGTTAAACTAACCGGCCTGTAGTTTTCAACCACATCCTTACTTCCGCTTTTGTGTAAAGGCACCACATGAGCCTCTCTCCAGTCCTTTGGCACCACTCCTGACTCCGAGGCATTGAAAAGGTCAGTCAGTGGAGCTGCTAGAACGTCCCCAAGTTCCCTCAGTATTCTAGGGTGTATCCCATCCGGTCCCATCGCTTTGTCTACTTTAAGTTGAGCTAGTTTCTCACGAACACAGTCTACTGAAAATAGTTCAAGATGTCCCTCGCTTCTGTTCTTATTTGTGGGTGTTTTCTGAGGTCCTGCTCCTGGTTCTTCATCTGTGAACACAGAACAAAAATATTTGTTAAGCAATTCCGCTTTATCCTTATCAGCTTCTACATATTCCCCCCCCTGCACCCTTGAGTCTGACAATACCACTTTTGCTCTTCCTCTTCTCACTAATATATCTGAAAAATGTCTTATCCTCCCATTTTATTGCATTGGCTATTTCCTCCTCCTTTTGAATCTTTGCCTTCTTGACTACTTTGCTAGCTTCTCTAAGTTTTTCCAAATACAGATGCTTGTCTTCTGCTCTCTGTGATCTCTTGTATTTCATGAAGGCCTCCCTCTTTTTCTTCACTTTTTCAGCTACTTCCTTCGAAAACCATAGCGGTCTCCTGTTCCTTTTGCCTTTATTTACCATTTTAACAAAAAGGTTGGTTGCCCTTAAAATACCCCCTTTCAGTTTTGCCCACTGTTTTTCTATATCCCCCAGCTGTTCCCATCCCACTAACGACTCCCTGAGGTATTGGCCCATCTTCGCAAAGTTAGTCTTCCTAAAGTCTAAGATCCTCACCTTGGAATGGATTCTAACAGCCCTAGTCCTAATACTGAACCACACCATCTGTTGATCACTGGATGCAAAATGATCTCCCACTACAACATCAGAAACACTTTCACCATTGGTAAGCACCAAGTCCAGTATGGCCCCTTCACGTGTGGGGTCTGTTACCAATTGCCTGAATAGTTCTCCCTGTAGAGAATCCAGGATCTCCTTACTTCTAGATGATACTGCAGCAGGAATGTGCCAATCAACATCTGGCATATTGAAATCTCCTATCAGTAGCACTTCCCCTTTCTTAGCAATGCTGCGTATGTCTTCAATTAACTCTCTGTCCACCTCTTCCTCTTGTGAGGGAGGTCTGTATATCACTCCAATGCAAATAGATTTCTCTTTCCCTCTTTCTAGTTTAACCCACAATGCCTCCTCTCTCCCTTTTAAGCTCTGTAATTCCAAAGCTTTAATAGTAGTTTTTACATATAGTGCCACTCCTCCTCCTCTTCTTCCTACCCTGTCCTTCCTGAATAAAGTATAGCCAGGTATAGTTACATCCCAGTCATTGTTTTCTGTGAACCATGTTTCTGTAACTGCCACTAAATCCAAGTCAGCCACTCCCACCAAAGCTTCAACCTCAGGGATCTTATTTCCCATGCTACGGGCATTAATACACACTGCTTTCCATATGTTACCCTTGTTACCAATTTCCATAAAGGTATTTAATGTATCACCTACCTGGGGGCTTTCACTTACCTGGGGGCTTTCTTCACCCATCCCCCAAGGAATCTAGTTTAAAGCCCTCTTCAGTAGATTAGCCAGTCTACCACCAAAGATGCGTTGACCTCTCTTGGACAGATGGATGCCATCTCTGCTTTGCAACCCTTGGAAAAGCATCCCATGGTCTAGGAAACCAAAACGCTCTTGATGACACCATCCACGCAGCCATGCATTTGTCTCCAGGATGCGAGCCTCTCTGCCTTGGCCTTTACCCTCAACAGGGAGGATTGAAGAGAACACCACCTGTGCACCTAACTGCTTCACCCTCTGTCCCAGAGCCATGAAGTCACTTTTGATACATTCCGAGGTATACCTGGCAGTATCATTTGTTCCAACATGGATTAGCAACATTGGGTAATAGTCTGTGGGCTTGATGAGTCTCGGCAAACTCTCCGTAACATCTTGGATTTTGGCACCAGGCAGACAGCATACCTCTCTGGACATCAAGTCTGGTCGGCAGATGGACGCCTCAGTACCCCTCAGAAGAGAGTCTCCAACCACCACCACCCTTCGTTTCTTTCTGGTGACTGATTCCGCAACTTTGGGGTACTTGAACTCTGGTTCTTCCCTTTCCAGGGATGCTTTCACCTCCTCCACTTCCAGGGCTGCATAATGGTTCTTCAATTCAAGGGATGGAGAAGTTGGATTGGTGATTTTGCAGGCCCTGGTGACTTGTGTCCAACCATCGACATTCTGTTGGCACCCATCTTCTCCGGAGTTGGAGAGCTTGGTTGCTGCAAGTAGCATCTCATCAATGTACTTCTCACTGTCTTGAATGCTCCTCAGCCTCGCCACCTCCTCTGAGTTCCTCCACCTCTTTCCTCAGAGCTTCAGCATGCAGGCACCCTGCACATGGAACCGGTCCTTCAACTGGCATTAGGACCTCTGTCTGGACCGAGGCAGAAGCTGTAACGGGAGCAACAGCTTTAGCAATACGATTTTTCCCAGCCATTGTTCTTTTCGTGGAGCTTAGGTATCTGTTAGAGCAAAAGAGAGAGATCTACCAAGTACCAGCCGGTTTCGCAGCTGTCTTTATAGAGAAAAAGCAGTTAAAACACTTTAATTACATACAAATGTGCTGGTCCAATTCACTGTGATTTGTGAAAGGGGAGGCGCCCTATAAGGCTGCTCACTAGGGGTGGGTGGGAGTCGGGGTGGGTAGGGCGGGAACTAACACCTGATTAGGTGTTAGCAGCTTCTAAAGCTGAGGAGGTCACTGGAGTCAGCAACCTACTGTGCTCAATTAAAGTTCCCCTAAAACAGCAAAAATGAAGTAACCTTGCTTTTAAAAATATACACAAAACCCTTTTAAGAGCTCCCAGTCAGAGAGCTAGCAATGTAATAAAAACAAACCAAACAAAGAAACCCTCAAAACCTTACTTACTGTTTGATGTGTGGAGCCCTGGTTAGAAAACCCTCAAAGGGGCAGGGCACAGGAGCCTATTTATGCAGGCTTCAACTGCACTCAGGAAACAGGCCCACTAACACCTGATTAGGTGTTAGCAGCTTCTAAAGCTGAGGAGGTCACTGGAGTCAGCAACCTACTGTGCTCAATTAAAGTTCCCCTAAAACAGCAAAAATGAAGTAACCTTGCTTTTAAAAATATACACAAAACCCTTTTAAGAGCTCCCAGTCAGAGAGCTAGCAATGTAATAAAAACAAACAAACAAAGAAACCCTCAAAACCTTACTATAGATATATATCTATTTTTTAATGGGTCTAACTCTAAAAAATGTCTGCTCTTTTGGGATTCGCAGCATTTAAGTTTCAGCAGTAGCTTCCTCACAATGCCATCCAGAAGGTCAAGGAAATTCTGCAAAACCCCATGCAATTTCAGGTTATTGTATTTGTGCCTTCTGCAGAGTGAGGTCAGGGGAGGATCCTTTTTGACCCATTTTGGACCTGAATATGATCGGTGCCAAGCTTAGCCTCATTTCTGTATGAAGACAATCAGGTCAGTCATTGCATCAGTCCAGCAAGGAGAGTCCCTTACCTCCCAGAAATTATCAAAAGCATATGTTTTTGTATTACCATCTGGGAACAACCTCAGCAATACCTCTGCTTCAATCCTAGGCCACCATCTCCATCTTTGGGCTTGACCCATTTGACCCATTTGTCCTGGCCACAGAGCCTCTCAACTTGAAGCTGCTGGTGGTGGTGTTCCTTTACACAGGCAATAAATCCGGGTTCACCCATACCTGGACCTGTGTAGTTGGGGAGAGGAGTATCTGGTTGAATAACTGCCCATGTAGCAGGTGTAGATTTCTTGAGTTGGAACACTGTGCATCCCTGCAAGTGAGTTACGCCCTCACATATTTGATCTCACTCCAATTCAGAAGGCTGTTTTGAGGATTTGGCACTCCAAAAAGGTGGCTGTTGCATCTGCTGGGTGGTTGTCAGAGCTACAGGGCTTGTCCTGCAGGGAGCCCTTTTTAGTCATCTTGCAAAGTTGTTATCTCCCTGTTATCTTAACCAGCCTGTCACCCTGCCCTCACCCAGAGGAAGGCCTTCTCAGACCTGTGAGGGTGGCAATAGTGAGAGACCTGGAGATTACCAATTCTTCCATCAATCAGGCCATCTTTGTTCTCTTCAGTAGTCCAAGGAAAGGACAGGCAGTGGCCAAGTCCTTGATCATCCTTGAGTTCAGCCTATGTTCTGTACAATAAGCATGTACTGAAGCAAATCAAAGCTCACGCTATTAAGGCACAAGCTTTCTCCTGAGTGGCATCCAATTTGGTGTCCCTCTGAGGACATCTGCACCATCTCTGAGCACCTTTTATGTGAAGCACCATAGGCTGCAGTTTGGGTGCCAGAACAGATGGAACTTTGCCAGGGCATTTCTATCCAGAGTGTATATACTTCCTACCCTGGGTCCTGACTGCTTGGGTACATCCTGTTTGTCTAGATTGGTCTAGCAGGATAAAGGAGAATTTTGAATACCTGAGATGTTCTTTTCTTTCCTTTCTTGAGTCCTGTTAGACCAGTCAGACATATCCTGGAAGACTGTTTTTTCCTACAGGTTTAGATGCCCTGCTACTGCTTCATTGAGTTGTCAGCATAAGTCATTGGACTGTCAGTTATGATAAGACAGCCAAATATTTTGTTGGCTTTCTAGTCTTGCTTTCTGCTTGGGAAGTGTCCGACTGGCTTCTCCAGGTGATGCACCAATGGATATATACACCCTTGTGCATATTAATTGCAACAAACTGAAAAATAAGTGAACACTGGAATTTCCATTGACAATCTTATTAATAGCCACATATTAGTACATAATATTTATTTAACATTTAACAACGAAACCTGGAAACAGCACAAGCACTGGCAAGTCAAATGCAAGGCATTGGTAAAGGGAGAATTAGAGAAGAAGCTTGCTGCGGAAGCAAAAACGCAAAATAAAGATTTTTTTTCAAGTACATTCGTAGCAAAAAACCCGTGAGAGTCAGTTGGTCCATTAGATGATAGAGGAGTTAAAGGGGCACTAAGAGGCGACAAGGCGATAGCGGAGAGACTGAATGAATTCTTTGCTTTGGTCTTTACAGAGGAAGATGTAGGGATGTTACCCATGACTGAAGTGGTATTTAAAGGTGCGGAAAAATTGAAGGAAATATCGATACATCGGGAAGATGTATTACAACTATTAGATAAACTGAAGAGTAGCAAATCACCTGGGCCAGATGGTATACATCCAAGGGTGTTGAAAGAACTGAAATATGAGATTGCAGACCTCTTATTAGTCATCTGTGAACTATCATTAAAATCATCTCTAATACCTGAAGATTGGAGGATCGCCAATGTAACACCAATTTTAAAAAGGGTTCCAGGGGTGATCCGAGAAACTACAGACCGGTGAGCCTGATGTCAGTACCGGGAAAAATGGTAGAAACCATCATAAAGAATAAAATTACTCAGCATGTAGATAGTCATGGCCTAATGGGAGACAGCCAACATGGCTTTAGACAAGGAAGATCTTGTCTTACTAATCTGTTATGTTTTTTTGAAGGTGTGAATAAACAGATGGACAAAGATGAGTTGGTTGATATAGTGTTGGTTGATATAGTGTATCTGGACTTTCAGAAAGCCTTTGACAAGGTCCCTCATCAGAGACTTTTGGCAAAACTAGAGTCAAGGGATAGGAGGCAGTGTACTACTGTGAATCAGGAACTGGTTCAAAGATAGAAAGCAGAGGGTTGGGCTAAATGGCCAATTTTCCCAATTGAGAAAGGTGAATAGTGGTACCCTAGGGATCTGTGCTGGGTCCGCTGCTTTTTGACATATTCATAAATGGCCTGGAAAGTGGAATAACGAGTGAGGTTATCAAATTTGCAGATGACACAAAACTATTTAAAGTTGTTAAAACCCAAGAGGATTGTGGAAAATTGCAAGAGGATCTTGATAAATTGGAAGACTGGGCATCAAAATGGCAGATTAAATTTAATGTGGACAAGTGCAAAGTTATGCACCTAGGGAAGAACAACCCAAACTATGGTTACACAATGCAAGGTTCCACATTAGGAACCACCACCCAGGAAAAAGATCTAGGCGTCATTGTGGATAACATATTAAAACCCTCGGCCCAGTGTGCAGCGGCGGCAAAGAGAGCAAATAGAATGCTAGGTATCATAAGGAAAGGAATGGAAAATAAAACAAGATATTATAATGCCTCCATCGTTCCATGGTGAGATCGCACCTTGAATATTGTGTGCAATTCTGGTCGCCGTATCTTAAAAATGATATAGCATTTTTAGAAAAGGTTCAGAGAAGAGCCACCAAAATGGTAAAGGGGATGGAAGGATACTCCTGTGAAGAAAGGCTAAAAGGTTTAGGGCTCTTTAACCTGGAAAAGAGACGGCTGAGGGGAGATACGATAGAAGTCTATAAATTAATGAACGGAGTGGAACGGGTAAACGTAGATCGATTGTTTACGTTATCAGAATGTAGAAAGACTAGGGGACATGCAATGAAGCTACAGGGTAAACTATTTAAGACTATTAAAAGAAAATATTTTTTCACTCAACATGTAATCAAACTCTGGAATTTGTTACCATAGGATGTAGTAAAGGCTGTTAGTGTAGCTGGGTATAAAAAAGGTTTGGACAAGTTCTGGAGGAAAGGTCCATAAACCATTATTAAGAAGGGACCCAGGATATCAATGCTTGACCCAGTACAAGCATTCCGGAACCTGTGTCTTTTGGGGAAACTGCTAGGTACGTATGACCTAGATTGGCCACTGTTTCACTGTTGGAAACAGGATACTGGGCTTGATGGACCTTGGTCTGACCCAGTATGGCATATCTTATGTTCTTATTTCTTATATACAGCCTTTCATGATATCAAGGCGGTTTACATTGAACAAACTGAAATTACATTGAACAGGGCATTATAACTTGGAGCTAACTATTTTACAGGGAACATAATATGGTAAAACAGAGGAGGTCATAATATGACATCTATTTTTTGTTTTTTACCAGCATCTGGACACAATTTGGCATGGAGTCCACTAATTTCGAGCAGTCTGCAACAATCTTTGGATCCCTGTAACAGACTTGAATAAGCTTCTCTTTCGTCATACAGTCCATTCCATTAAGGTGAAGTTTGCAAATGGACCACAGATTTCATAAGAACATAAGACATGCCATACTGGGTCAGACCGAGGTCCATCAAGCCCAGTATCCTGTTTCCAACAGTGGCCAATCTAGGTCATACGTACCTAGCAATATCCCCAAAAGACACAGGTTCCACAATGCTTGTACTGGGTCAAGCATTGATATCCTGGGTCCCTTTTTAATAGTGGTTTATGGACCTTTGCTCCAGGAACTTGTCCAAACCTTTTTTAAACCCAGCTATACTAACAGCCCTTACTATATTCTCCGGTAACAGATTCCAGAGTTTGATTACACGTTGAGTGAAAAAAATATTTTCTCTTATTTGTCTTAAATAGTTTACCCTGTAGCTTCATTACATGTCCCCTAGTCTTTCTATACTCTGATAGCGTAAACAATTGATCCACGTTTATCCGTTCCACTCCATTCATTAATTTATAGACCTCTATCATATCTCCCCTCAGCTGTCTCTTCTCCAGGCTAAAGAGCCCTAACCTTCTTAGCCTCTCTTCGTAGGAGTAGCCTTCCATCCCCTTCACCAATTTGGTGGCTCTTCTCTGTACTTTTTCTAATAACGCTATGTCCTTTTTAAGATACGGTGCCCAGAATTGCACACAATATTCAAGGTGCGGTCGTACCATGGAGCGATACAGAGGCATTATAACATCCTTTGTTTTATTCTCCATCCCTTTCCTTATGATACCTAGCATTCTATTTGCTTTCTTGGCCGCCGCTGCACACTGGGCGGAGGGTTTTAACATGTTATCCACGATGACTCCTAAATCTTTTTCCTGGGTGGTGGTTTCTAATGTGGAGCCTTGCATCGTGTAACTATAGTGTGGGTTGTTCTTTCCTAGGTGCATAACTTTGCACCTGTCCACATTAAATTTCATCTGCCATTTGGATGCCCAGTCTTCCAATTTATCCAGATCCTCCTGCAGTTTTCCACAATCCTCTTGGGTTTTAACAACTTTAAACAGTTTTGTGTCATCTGCATATTTGATAACCTCACTAGTTATTCCCTTTTCCAGGTCATTTATGAATATGTCAAAAAGCAGCGGACCCAGTACAGATCCCTGGGGTACTCCACTATTCACCTTTTTCCATTGGGAATATTGGCCATTTAGCCCTACCCTCTGCTTTCTATCTTTTAACCAGTTCCCGATCCACAATAGTACACTGCCTCCTATCCCATGACTTTTTAGCTTCGCCAAAAGTCTCTGATGGGGGACTTTGTCAAAAGCTTTCTGAAAGTCCAGATACACTATATCAACCGACTCACCTTTGTCTACCTGTTTATGCACACCTTCAAAAAAACATATCAGATTAGTAAGACAAGATCTTCCTTGTCTAAAGCCATGTTGGCTGTCTCCCATTAGGCCATGACTATCTACATGCTGTGTAATTTTGTTCTTTATGATGGTTTCTACCATTTTCCCTGGTACTGGCGTCAGGCTCACCGGTCTGTAATTTCCCGGGTCACCCCTGGAACCCTTTTTAAAAATTGGTGTTACGTTGTCGACCCTCCAATCTTCAGGTATTACAGATGATTTTAATGAAAGTTCACAGATTACCAATAGCAGTTCTGCAATCTCATATTTCAGTTCTTTCAACACTCTGGGATGTATACCATCCGGTCCAGGTGATTTGCTACTATTCAGTTTATCAAATAGTTGTAATATATCTTCCCGGTGTAGCGCTATTTCTCTCAATTCCTCTGCAGTATCACCTTTAAATACCACTTCAGTCTTGGGTAACATCCCTACATCTTCCTCAGTAAAGACCGAAGCAAAGAATTCATTGTCTCTCTGCTATAGCCTTGTTTCCTCTTACTGCCCCTTTTACCCCTCTATCATCTAATGGTCCAATTGACTCTCTCACAGGCCTTTTGCTACGAATGTACTTGAAAAAGTCTTTATTTCGTGTTTTTGCTTCCGTAGGAAGTTTCTTCTCGAATTCCCGCTTTGCCTGCCTTATCAATGTTTTGCATTTAACTTGCCAGTGCTTGTGCTGTTTCCAGTTTTCATCATTTTGGCTTTTTTTTCCATTTCCTGAAGGTTGCTTTTTTGGTAGCAACAGCCTCTCTGACCTCACCTTTAAACCACACTGGCAGTTTTTTGGACTTTCTTCCACTTTTCCTAATGCGTGGAATACAGCTGGTCTGGGCTTCAAGGATAGTATTTTTAAATAACACCCAAGCTTGCTGTAAGTCTTTAACCTTTGGAACCGCTCCTTTTAGTTTTTTCCTAACTATATTCCTCTTTCTATCATAGTCTCCCTTTTGAAAGTTAAAAGGTAGTACTGTGGATGCCTTTACTATCTGTCCTCCACTAATTAAATCAAACATGATCATACTATGATCACTATTGCCAAGTGGTCCCAACACCCTTATTTCTTGCACCAGATCTGGCGTTCCACTAAGGACTAGGTCCAGTATAGCTTCCGCTCTGGTCGGTTCATGAACCAGCTGCTCCAAGAAGCAGTCATTTATTCCATCTAGAAACTTTATCTCTTTAGCTTGTCCTGTTGTGACACTGACCCAGTCGATACCGGGGTAATTGAAATCACCCATTATTACTACTCTGTGACTTTTGTTAGCTTCCTTGATTTCTTTGAGCATTTCATCATCCATTTGTTCATTCTGGCCAGGCGGTCGATAGTATACTCCAACTGCCATCACCTTCCCCTTCATAAATGGAATTTCAATCCATAGAGATTCTACAGCAAATTTTGTTCCCTGCAAAACTTTAATCCTTTCTGACTCAATGCTCTCTCTAACATAGAGCGCAACCCCTCCACCAATTTGATCAGCTCTATCATTACGATAGTGTGTATCCAGGTATCACAGTGTCCCACTGGTTATCCTCCTTCCACCATGTCTCTGAGAGTGCAATCATATCTAACCTCTCATTTAGTGCTATATATTCTAACTCTCCCATCTTATTGTTTAGACTTCTAGCATTGGCATACAAGCATTTTAGAGACTGTATTTTATTCATATTAATCTGGCTATTGGTAGGCAGGGGTAATTTGGAATCTTTATGCTCTGTCTGCTCCTTACTCAAAGGCATTTGGGCTACTATACTCCCTTTTGGAACCTCACTGCTTTTGGTAGTATCCTTCAAGGATACCTTTGTCCGAACCATGCACTCCTGGGTGACTGTCGGCTTTCCCCTAATTTCTAGTTTAAAAGCTTCTCTATCTCTTTTTTAAAGGTTAATGCCAGCAGTCTGGTCCCATCCTGATTAAGGTGAAGCCCATCCCTTCGGAAGAGCCCCCCCTTTCCCCAGAATGTTCCCCAGTTCCTAACAAATCCAAAACCCTTATCCTTGCACCATTGTCTCATCCACGCATTGAGACTCCGGAGCTCTGCCTGTCTTTTGGGTCCTGCACGTGGAACAGGAAGCATTTCGGAGAACGCTATCCTGGAAGTTCTGGATTTCAACTTCCTACCTAAAAGCTTAAATTTAGCCTCCAGAACTTCCCTACCACATTTTCCTATGTCATTGGTACCAACATTTACCAAGACAGCAGACTCCTCCCCAGCACTATCTATGATCCTATCTAGGTGGTGCGTGAGGTCCGCTACCTTCGCACCAGGCAGGCATGTTACCAGGCGATCCTCACGTCCACCAGCCACCCAGCTATCTACATTCCTAATGATTGAATCACCAACTATAACAGCTGTCCTGACCCTCCCCTCATGGGGACATGGCCCTGGAGAAACGTCCTCGGTGTTAGAGGGTTTTACATCACCTGGAGGACAGGTCCTAGTTACAGGATCACTTCCTGCCACACCAGGGTGGTGCTCTCCTGTCACGTGACCTCTCTCCTCCATGGCAACAGGGATGCTGCCAGACTGGAGGTGGGACTTCAGGACTATATCCCTGTAGATCTCATCCATGTACTTCTTTTTCTTTCTTATGTCTTCCAGGTCTGCTACTCTAGCCTCTAGAGAACGGACTTGTTCCCTGAGAGCAAAGAGTTCTTTGCACTTAGTGCATACGTAAGACCTCTCACCAACTGGGAGAAAATCATACATGTGACACTCAATGCAAAAGACCGGAGAACCCCCATCTCGTTGCTGGACTTCTGTCTGCATCTTAGTTTAAAGCTTGTGTTTAGGTCTTTTAAATTCTGTATAGAATAAGGACTGGTGTGGATGCTTATACCAATAAAAGTGTATCTAATACCCCTAATACACCTTGTGTACCTGAAGCTTAAGTAATTAATCTCAGGTCCTCTGTGTATGACTGATTTGGATAACGAACTGCACCTGAGAGCAGCCCCTTTCCTCTAAGATGTGCAAGTACCTATAAAACTACAATTACCCCAGGGGTGGGTGGGAGCTGGGGAGGGAGGGAGGGAGATAAGTCCTATTAAAGAGGGCAGTTACAAGGTACCCTGTCCTGAACCTTCAGCAGGGGGGAAGGGGGTACCACATAAAGCCCAGTTAGTTGAGAGAGGCAAGGTAAGTTATAGCTGAGAAGGCTGAACTAGCACACCACTAAGACAAACAATAAATAATTAATAAACAGCTAGAACTCACAGCAAGGTGTCACAGGAGACAAATATCCACTTCTCTAGCAGAGCACTGTAAAAAGCACTGCTCTTCTCTGATCAGAGAAAAGCAGACTAAAACAGACTATGCACACGTGGAGGAAACAGGAAGATGGCTACACAATACCTCAGCAGGGGGGGGGAGGGGGAGGATTCACTCAGGCAGGCTAGGACAGGAAAAAACGTTTCACACAGCTTTTTTCAAAAGCAGCAGATAAAAGGTACTGGACTAACCAGGAAAAACTCTGGATTTAAACCTAATAGTTTCCTGGTTAGTCCAGTACCTTTTATTTGCTGCTTTTGAAAAAAACTTTTCATTAATTTTGATGTCTGGCAATGGGGCAAGATCCTGCTGAAAGATGCCAGATCCATTAGGAAATGTCTTCTCTAGCTCTGGAACAACTCTTCTTTGGAGAACATCGACGTATTAAACATAGAAACATGACGACAGAAAAAGACCACATGGCCTATCTAGTCTGTCCTTCCATAACTACAACAGTCCACTTTTTATCTTTAGAGATCCTCTGTGTTTGTCCTATGCTTTTTTGAATTCAGTTACTGTCCTCATCTCTACCACCTCCACTGGGAGACTATTCCACGGATACACTACTCTTTTTCCGTAAAGAAATATTTCCGCATATCATTCCTGAATTTATCTCCCTTCACCCTCATCCCATGTCCCCTCATAGCAGAGCTTGCTTTCAATTGAAAGAGGCTCTCTCCCTGAACATTTATGCCACGGAGGTATTTAAACATCTCAATCATATCACCTCTATCCCGCCTTTCCTCTAAGGTGTACATATTAAGATCCTTCAGTCTGTCCTCCTATGCTTTTATAATGAAGACCACTAATCATTTTAGTAGCCACCCTCTGCACCGACTCCATCCTGCTCACATCCTTTTGAAGGTGCGGTCTCCAGAATTGCACACTATACTCAAATGAGGTTGCACCAAAGACTTATACAGAGGCATTATCACCTCCTTTTTTTCTGCTAGCCATTCCTCTCTGTATGCACCCAAGCATCCTTCTAGCTTTTGTTGTCGCCTTTTCTACCTGTTTAGCTACTTTAAGATCGGACACAACCACGCCTAGGTCCTGCTCTTCTTTAGTGGACAAAAGTACTTCACCCCCTATACTATATTGCTCCCTTGGATTGCTGCAGCCAAAATGCATGACCTTACATTTTTTAACATTAAATCCCAGCTGCCAAATTCTAGATCATTCTTCAAGCTTAGCTAGATCCCTCCTCATGTTATCTTCCCCTTCCTGGGTGTCTACTCTATTGCAGATTTTGGTATCATCCGCAAAGAGACAAACCTTACCTGAAAGCCCTTCCGCTATATCACTAACAAAGATGTTAAAAAGAATCGGACCAAGGACAGATCCCTGGGGCACACCACTGATAGCATCCTTCTCCTCAGAGTGAGCTCCATTTACCTGTACTCTTTGTTGCCTCCCACCCAACCAATTTCTAACCCAAGCTGTAACTTTAGGGTCCATCCCTAGGGTGCTCAGTTTGTTTATAAGTCGGCTGTGAGGAACAGTGTCAAAGGCTTTACTGAAATCTAAATACACCACATCTAGGGCTCTCCCTCGGTCCAACTCCCTGGTCACCCAGTCAAAGAAATCGATCAGATTTGTCTGACAAGACCTGCCTCTGGTGAATCCATGCTGCCTCGGATCCTGTAATCCGCTGGACTCCAGAAACCTCACTATTTTCTCTTTCAGCAGCGTTTCCAATAATTTACTCACCACCGAATTTAAACTAACCGGCCTGTAGTTTTCAACCACATCCTTACTTCCGCTTTTGTGTAAAGGCACCACATGAGCCTCTCTCCAGTCCTTTGGCACCACTCCCGACTCCGAGGCATTGAAAAGGTCAGTCAGTGGAGCTGCTAGAACATCCCCAAGTTCCCTCAGTATTCCCGGGTGTATCCCATCCGGTCCCATCGCTTTGTCTACTTTAAGTTGAGAGAGTTTCTCACGAACAGTCTTTTGAAAATTGTTCAGATGTCCTTTGCTTCTGTTCCTATTTGTGGGTGTTTTCTGAGGTTCTGCTCCTGGTTCTTCATCTGTGAACACAGAACAAAAATATTTGTTAAGCAATTCCGCTTTATCCTTATCAGCTTCTACATATTCCTCCCCTGCACCCTTGAGTCTGACAATACCACTCTTGCCCTTCCTCTTCTCACTAATATATCTGAAAAATGTCTTATCCCCCCATTTTATTGCATTGGCTATTTCCTCCTCCTTTTTTAATCTTTGCCGCCTTTACTACTTTGCTAGCTTCTCTAAGTTTTTCCAAATACAGATGCCTGTCTTCCTCTCTCTGATCTCTTGTATTTCATGAAGGCCTCCCTCTTTTTCTTCACTTTTTCAGCTACTTCTTTCAAAAACCATAGCGGTCTCCTTTTCCTTTTACCTTTATTTACCATTTTAACAAAAAGGTTGGTTGCCCTTAAAATATCCCCTTTCAGTTTTTCCCACAGTTTTTCTACATCCCTCAGCTGTTCCCATCCAACTAACGACTCCCTGAGGTATTGGCCCATCTTCGCAAAGTTAGTCTTCCTAAAGTCTAAGATCCTTGCCTTTGAATGGATTCTAACAGCCCTAGTCCTAATACTGAACCACACCATCTGGTGATCACTGGATGCATAATGATCTCCCACTACAACATCAGAAACACTTTCACATAAGAACATACATAAGAACATAAGATATGCCATACTGGGTCAGACCAAGGTCCATCAAGCCCAGTATCCTGTTTCCAACAGTGGCCAATCTAGGTCATACGTACCTAGCAGTTTCCCCAAAAGACACAGGTTCCGCAATGCTTGTACTGGGTCAAGCATTGATATCCTGGGTCCCTTCTTAATAATGGTTTATGGACCTTTCCTCCAGGAACTTGTCCAAACCTTTTTTAAATCCAGCTACACTAACAGCCTTTACTACATCCTCTGGAAACAAATTCCAGAGTTTGATTACACATTGAGTGAAAAAATATTTTCTTTTATTAGTCTTAAATAGTTTACCCTGTAGCTTCATTGCATGTCCCCTAGTCTTTCTATATTCTGATAACGTACACAATCGATCTACGTTTACCCGTTCCACTCCGTTCATTAATTTATAGACTTCTTTCATATCTCCCCTCAGCCGTCTCTTTTCCAGGTTAAAGAGCCCTAACCTTTTTAGCCTTTCTTCATAGGAGTATCCTTCCATCCCCTTTACCATTTTGGTGGCTCTTCTCTGAACCTTTTCTAATAACGCTATATCCTTTTTAAGATACGGCGACCAGAATTGCACACAATATTCAAGCTGCGGTCTCACCATGGAACGATATAGAGGCATTATAATATCTTTTGTTTTATTTTCCATTCCTTTCCTTATGATACCTAGCATTCTATTTGCTCTCTTGGCTGCTGCTGCACACTGGGCTGAGGGTTTAACATGTTATCCACAATGATGCCTAAATCTTTTTCCTGGGTGGTGGTTCCTAATGTGGAACCTTGCATTGTGTAACCATAGTTTGGGTGGTTCTTACCTAGGTGCATAACTTTGCAAGAGGATCTTGATAAATTGGAAGACTGGGCATCAAAATGGCAGATGAAATTTAATGTGGACAACTGCAATTTTCCACAATCCTCTTGGGTTTTAACAACTTTTAATAGTTTTGTGTCATCTGCAGTCATCACCAGTCCTAGCCTCCCCTAATCAGCTCATTTCCAGTGCTAGGCTCCCCTAATCAGCCCATTACCAATCCTACCCCCCCCCCCCCCCCATCAGCCCATTTCCAGTCCTAACCTCCCCGATCAGCTCATTTCCAATGCTAGCCCCCATCAGTCCATTACCAGTCCTACGCTCTATCAGCCCATTACCAGTCCCAACCCCCCCCCCTTGATCAGTCCATTCCCAATCCTAGCCTTCCCTAATCAACCCATTACCAGTCCTAGCCCCCCCCATCTGCCCATTACCAGTCCTAGCCCCCCCATCTGCCCATTATAATCCTAATCCACACTGTCTCTCCCCTCTGTCCAGCATTTATCCCATCTGTCCAGTATGTCCCCGTCTCTCCCCTTTGTCCATGTCAGCCCCCTCCCTCTCTCCCTCCATGTCAGCCCCCTCCCTCCCTCCATCCATGCCTCCCTCCATGTCAGCCCCGTTGCAGGTTCCCTGCCCTGTTCTGCAGCCACCAATATGTAAGCACCAAGTCCAGTATGGCCCCTTCACGTGTGGGGTCTGTTACCAATTGCCTGAATAGTTCTCCCTTTAGAGAATCCAGGATCTCCTTACTTCTAGATGATACTGCAGCAGGAATGTGCCAATCAACATCTGGCATATTGAAATCTCCTATCAGTAGCCCTTCCCCTTTCCTAGCAATGCTGCGCATGTCTTCAATTAACTCTCTGTCCTCCTCCTTCCTCTTGTGAGGGAGGTCTGTATATCACACCAATGTAAATAGATTTCTCTTTCCCTCTTTCTAGTTTAACCCACAATGCCTCCCCTCTCCCTTTTAAGCTCTGTAATTCTAAAGCTTTAATAGTAGTTTTTACATATAGTGCCACTCCTCCTCCCCTACTTCCTACCCTGTCCTTTCTGAATAAAGTATAGCCAGGTATAGTTAAATCCCAATCATGGTTTTCTGTGAACCATGTTTCTGTAACTGCCACTAAATCCAAGTCAGCCACTCCCACCAAAGCTTCAACATCAGGGATCTTATTTCCCATGCTACAGGTATTTATACACACTGCTTTCCATATGTTACCCCTGTTACCCATTTCCATAAAGTTATTTAATGTATCACCTACCTGGGGGCTTTCACTTACCTGGAGGCTTTCTTCACCCATACCCAACGAATCCTAGTTTAAAGCCCTCTTCAGTAGATTAGCCAGTTTACTACTGAAGACGCGTTGACCTTTCTTGGACAGATGGATGCCATCTCTGCTCAGGAAACCAAAACGCTCTTGATGACACCATCCATGCAGCCATGCATTCATCTCCAGGATGCGAGCCTCTCTGCCTTGGCCTTTACCCTCAACAGGGAGGATTGAAGAGAACACCACTTGTGCACCTAACTGCTTCACCCTCTGTCCCAGAGCCATGAAGTCACTTTTGATACGTTCCGAGGTATACCTGGCAGTATCATTTGTTCCAACATGGATTAGCAACATTGGGTAAGTCAGTGGGCTTGATGAGTCTCGGCAAACTCTCCGTAACATCTTGGATTTTGGCACCAGGCAGACAGCATACCTCTTTGGACATCAAGTCTGGTCGGCATATGGACGCCTCCTCAGAAGAGAGTCTCCAACCACCACTACCCTTCATTTCCTTGTGGTCACTGATTCTGCAACTTTGGGGTACTTGAGCTCTGGTTTTTCCCTTTCCAGGGATGCTGTCACCTCCTCCACTTCCAGTTCTGCATAATGGTTCTTCAATTCAAGGGCTGGAGAAGTTGGATTGGTGATTTTGCAGGCCCTGGTGACTTGTGTCCAACCATCGACATTCTGTTGGCACCCATCTTCTCCTCTGCTGGAGAGCTTGGTTGCTGCAAGAAGCATCTCATCAATGTACTTCTCACTGTCTTGAATGCTCCTCAGCCTCGCCACCTCCTCTCTGAGTTCCTCCACTTGTTTCTTCAGAGCTTCAGCATGCAGGCACCCTGCACATGGAACCGGTCCTTCAACTGACATTAGGACCTCTGTCTGGACCGAGGCAGAAGCTGTAACGGGGACAACAGCTTTAGCGATACGATTTTTCCCAGCCATTGTTCTGTTCGAGCTTAGGTATCTGTTAAAGCAAAAGAGAGAGATCTACCAAGTACAAGCCCGTTTCCCAGCTGTCCTTTCAGAGAAAAAGCAGTTAAATCTCCTTAATTATATTCAAAATGTGCCGGTCCAATTCTCTGTGCTTTGTCAAATGGGGAGGTGCCCTATATAGCAAGACTACGCGCTAGGGGTGGGTGGGAGTCAGGGTGGGTAGGGAGGGAACTAGCACCTGATTAGGTGTTAGCAGTTCCCAAAGCTGAAGAGGTTACTGGAGTTCAACCACCTACTGTGCTCAAGGAAAGTCCCACTAAAGCACCAAAAAGTGACTTTGCTTTAAAAATGTACAAAAAACCATTTTAAGAGCTCACAGTCAGAGAGCTAACAATTTAATATAATAAAACAAACCCTTAAATCCTTACTGTTGGTTGATCTGGAGAGCTCCTGTAGGAAAGCCTGAACAAGGCAGGGCACTGGAGCCTTTTATGCAGGCCCTCAGCTGCTCTCAGGTAATCAAGCCCACTAACTCTTGATTAGGTGTTAGCAGTTTCCAAAGCTGAGGAGGTTACTGGAGTTCAACCACCTACTGTGCTCAAGGAAAGTCCCACTAAAGCACTAAAAAGAAAGTAACCTTGCTTTAAAAATGTACAAAAAACCATTTTAAGAGCTCCCAGTCAGAGCTAACAATCTAATATAATAAAACAAACCCTTAAATCCTTACTGTTGGTTGACTTATTACTGTATTATTGTGAACGCATCATTCCCTTGACTGGATGCAAGCTGCCGACTCAATAATAACTGAAACACCCCCAGAACATCTGCTTTTGTGGGCGTTTCACGTTCTGGTTGATGTAGGAATCGCAAATCTTTTCTCCAGGTGAACACTGAACATTTTGGCTTCTTTGACCCTGGACGAAGAAATGACTCATCACTGAATATTACTTTTCTCCAGTCTTCTTTAGTCTACTCTTTGTTTCAGTCTCCATTTATAGTGCTTCTCTTTCATAACCTTTGTCAGAAGTTTTTTCAGAGGTCGTCATGCTTTTCGACCATCTTCCAAAAGTCGCCTGTGAACTGTGGAAGAACTGACAGTTATACCTTTCTCTTTTAAATCTTTTTATTGCATTGCTTGTCTTCTGAGGGTCTCTTCTACTTTCCCTGAGAGCATAGTTGTTGTCTCTGGGAGTGGTTTGCCTCTTATGATCACAATTTTTCCCTTTCATTTAGGTGAGATGGATCCTATCTCCTTTTTAGATTTGATCACATGACTGACAGTTGTGAGACTGACGCCATCTATACTTGCTATATCCCTGTAGGTCTTCCCTGTGTGTTTGTGCAGGGTGATAATCTTTGTGTGTTTTCTGAATGTCGCGTCCATGCACAATGGTTGGATTAACAACTAAGGTACACTTAAAAGAAAATCTGATGCAGTATTGGCTGATATTATAGTCGCATACACAGTAAGCCATTCCTACGTCACATTACGTCATCTATTATGTCATTTAACTCATAAACCCCCAAATATCTCATATGTGATGACTTAACCCAGTTGATTAAAAAAGATCAAAATTAAATGCATATACAATTTGTAGGCTGAAAAGATTAAAAAATCTTGTTTTCAGTTAATTTGCACAAGGGTGTACTAGTGATGACATCAGTAAACATTGATCTAGTCTGCCTCAGTCTGTTGGCTGGAGAGCATCCTACTCATCTAGACTGGTCTAGAAGGATTCAAGGACAGAAAACTGAGGTGTGTAAATTTTCTCCATTGGCATGAGTGCTGCACTGGAAACTGATGCAATGTTAACTTTTCAAAATGCATTTTCATTGTTTTTATAATTGGCTGAAAATCCAAATGATTTGGTATGTTATGTTCATGTGTTTGTGTTTAATTTCTAGTATGTATAGGAAATATGACTCATCTAGAATAAAGACAGAAGATGTATTTTCAAGCAAGAGATGCCTAGAGTGGTTCTATGAGTATGCAGGTAGGTGATCTGTGAAACCAGTGAGTACAGGCTGCTCTCTGAATCTCCTGTGCTTGGAAGGCATGCTGAAAGATTCCTATGAGCTCTTTAGCAAAGATTTTGTATGGTGTCACACTAAGCTAAATTTTTCAAAGCTTTACATGATTGCTAGAATCCTAAATTCAATCTCCAGGAACAAGCAAGAATGTAGTCTTCACATATGGGTATCATCGGTAACAACGGAGCCTGCGTGGGAACGCTCCCCAGCATCCAATAGGAACGCTTTTGGGATCATCCCTAAGCACATGCGTGCTGCCTTCCCGCCTTTCCAACTGTCCCTCTTCAGTTCTTCGTTTTCCACGGAGCCGACAGGACTCATACCCTGTCACCGCAGAAAATTCCTTCTTTAAAATTGTTTTCTTGTGGTCGCGTTTGCCTCTGCAAGACGCCTACCAGTACCGCCGGTTCTTTTCTTTTTCTTTTCTTAAAAAAAAAAAAAAAATTATACTCGACTGTTTCTCTTCAGAAACTTTTTTCTTTTTTCGGTGCTAGGTGCCATTTTGGCCATTAGGCCTCATATTCCTAAAACATGGAAAAACCAACTAGTGGTTTTATTTATTTAAATTCTTTATTTTCGTTTTATAACAACAAAGGAAAGGAAGACATACAGCAAAAGACAAATACAAAACGGTAATACATACACCAAAGTAAACCCCTACCACCCCCCTCCCCCCTGCTTCTTCTCTAGAAAACTAAACATTCCTAAAGCGGGCGTGCATTTACATGATTGCATTACAAAGCCTAGCGGTGATCTAAAACATGATGAGTGCACATTATACAGGCATGTTGGAGCAATGAGCAGATTGTACATAATCAGTAAGGATTTGCCAGTTAGACAAGCAGGAGGAAGTTTGGACATGGGGAATAGCTCTCCGAGGTATCTGCTCATACGTACTATATAAGCAGACGGGGTTCCACCATTTATTGACAATAAGTCGAGAGCTATCCTTCCATTCCTCGTGATTAAGCATATGGCTATACCTAGCATGAAATCAAGGAGAAAGCGACCCTTCTTAGGAAGAGAGGGGACCTCCGCCACAGAGCGGAGTCCCACGACCGTCCAAGAAAGGTTCTTGACAGTGTAAGAGAGAGTGAATACGACCCCAGACCCGCCCCAATAGACCTGCAATTGAGGACATTCATAAAGAACATGAGCGAAGGATCCCACAGCAGTATGGCAGAACCAACACAGGTCCATATCATTTGAGTTCCATTTGGATATGTTTCTGGGTGTATAAAATCATCTGTGTGCAGGGAAGAAGAGAATCTGGGTAACAGAGGCAGACCGGGAGACCCGCACTACTTTACTCCAAAAAACGCTCCATTGCGCAGGGGTTATAGTGGTTTGCAGTTCGCGCTCCCAGGCTTGTTAAGCTCTAAGAGTGTCCGCATCTGTGCCTTGACAAAGTATATTATAGAAATTAGAGGCCACCCCATGTGTACTACTAATGGAGTGAACCAGCTCTAATATCCCATCCTCAGTAGGGGCAGAGGGCGGCATGCTTCGAGCACTTTGGATGCAGGGTTGAAGCTGCAGCAATTGAAAGTAGTGTTTCGCTGGTATCGCAAATACCTCTTGTGAATCCGAAAAGGTTTTCCAACGAGCTGCAGAGAACAGCTGTTGGGGTGACCAGAGCCCCTTGAAAGGAAATGACAGCATGATCTGAAATATGTTGGGAGTGAATCCCTGCAGTGTCCACCTGAGGAACTAACAGTTTTAAGACTAGAAAGAAGTCTATGCGAGACTGAGATTGAGGAGAGGAGGAGAAGAAGGTGAAGTCAAGCCAATTGGGGTGTAGTAATCTCCATAGATCAACTGAAGCAAGATCCTTGATCAGGGAGGGAAGCGTAGCATGACTCTTGGGGGGACCACTCGTCCTAGGCAGCTGTTTGCCAGTCAGGGGACAAGGACTAGATTGAAATCCCCCCCAATGATCAGTAAAGTATTAGCAGAAGCTTGCGCAACCTGAGCAATGGTAGCAAAAGGCAGGGTCATCAACATTAGGAGCGGAAAAACATATACATGTAACTTCTAGGCTACCTATCGTGGGGAGAACTCTAGACAAATCTACCTTCTGTATCTGAGCTAGTCGCAACACCAGTAGCATGCAAAGATTTCCTAACCAGTATGGCAACCCCACATATCTTAGAAACAGCAGGGGAACAAGCGGCCACCATGTAAGGTGTAATATTAAGTTTAAGAGTTTCCCGCGAATTTAAATGCGTTTATTGGAGAAAAGCAGCTCCGCTGCCTCCTAACTGAGGTAGCTTAGGATTCTCTTCTATTTTATCGGATTATTGATGCCATTGACGTTCAAGGAAAAAATCTTACATGGTGCCATCATGCGGTAGAAGACATTTTAGAGAAGGGCGCTCGGTAACATAGCACATAAGAAGATTCGATATAACACTGTCATAATCACCGAGTATTTTAACTAATACACCCCATATTGAAAAGTATGTACCAACGTATCCTAGAGAAGAAGCAAACCCCCAAAGAATATGGCGACCAGATGTCTACGGGAGGAGGCCCAAGAGAGGAAATAGAAGACATGTATAAAATAGAGAAGAAACACCAGAGTCCATAATAACACTGTCTCTGATACTCATCTAGGCTACCGTGGGTAGATGGAGTCGGGTCACAGATACCATCAAGAGGAAGGCAACAAACCGCCCACGCCAGACTCTTTGCAAGGCTGCGGCGGATCCAATATGGCAGGTACAGCGGGTATAAGAAGACTCGCAGGAATATTCTGGAAGTCAGCGCATCAAGTCGGCTTCTTTGGAATCCAAAAACTTCGCTAGTAGATCAGGGTCCTCGAATGTGCTTGTCTGATTGCGAAGCGTGACTCGGAGCTTGGCCGGGTACATCAGGCCGTAGCGTGCTTGTAGTTGCCGAAGCCTCGGCCGGAATTCCAGAAAGCGCTTTCGGCGGTCGACTGTGGGTTTAGACAAGTCGGGATAGAAGGAGATTTTGTGGCTCTCAAACTCCATATGGCCCTGTGCCCGAGAGGCACTTAGAATTTGCTCCACGTGTTGATATCTCAATAGTCGAAAAATGATAGGCCGCGGGGTCTTCCTGTTGAGCGTTATGCTTGTGGGTACACGATGAGCGCGATCAATCTCCAAATCTTTGGTAAAGGTGATGTGGAGCAAGGAAGGGAGGACTTTGCATAAGAACTCTTTCATGTCACCCGATTCCGCTCCCTCTGGTATGCCCACGAGTCGTAAGTTATTGCGGCGCGCTTTGTTATTGCCATCTTCCACCTCTTTCTGCAAAGCCCGCACCTGTTGTTCAACTTTGTCGAGTTTGGACAACCGGGCCGCATGGGAGTCCAATATGCTTTCCATTTTGTCCTGACGCGAAGAAAGCCCTTCTAGCCTGCTTTGCAGCACACCAAAATCGTCCCGCAGCGCTCGAAGTGCTTCACCGTTTGCCTGCACAAGGGTTTTGACCCCTCTAATCTCGACGAGGATTTCTTGCTGCATTTCGGGGCCCTCGCACGAGGCCGGCCCCTTCTGCGGGGACGGAGGTTCAATTTTAGAACGTTTGCCGTGAGAAGCCGCTGGAGACCCAAATTCCAGGCGCGTTGGTTTGGTCCCCGCCATCTCACCAAGGTGCCCCGGCAAGATCAGAGTAGAAATTCCAAATATTTGAGGTGTTAATTCAGGATTCTGAGTAGGCCTCTCGGGAGCCTCAGCGTTATGCGACCATCCCGCTGGACATCAGGCTCCGCCCCCCCAACTAGTGGTTTTAAAAAGTGTACTAAGTGTGGTGGTACCATTTCTGTCATCGACACCCATGACTGGTATCTTAAATGTTTAGGGCCTGAACATTCTCCATCTGAATGTCTCTCCTGTATGGGGATGACTAAAAGAGGAAGACGGAACTGGGCTGCAAAGCTCGGTACCCTCTTTCCTTCGGATGCCAGATCCATTGCATCAACGTCTTCAAGAGCCTCCTCTTCCTCCCATGGATCTCGGGTAGCTAAACAAAAGCCAGTCCTCAAAGGGTAGCTCTCCTGCTAAGCATCAAGAGGCCATTGGCATTGCCGTTGAGGGAATCGCACGGGCAAAACAGCCCCAGTGGGAGGCTTCGGCTTCCAAAGCATCAACGGGGCTCCAGGATGTTCTCGAGGCCTCGCCGTCTTCACCGGTACTGACACGCAGGCATCGGCAGCGTTGATAGACCAGACATTCCTCGCTATCGAACGTAGTATTGCAGCTCTCCTCACAGCTGCAGTACCGTTGACACCTATCGTTCAACGGGCACCGGTAATGACATCGGTACAGATGCTGGTACCTACACCAGTACAGACGCCGGTACCAGTACCGGCCCCGGTAGGAATTTTTCCCATGCCATCTTTGGCTGGAATCGACAGTTACCGGATCAACACGGTACCGACTTCGATCGATACCGGGACTGTGCTTTGCATGAGCATCGTGGTCAGGAATACTTCGAAACCTCCTATTTCAAAGACTCTGACAATTCTGACGGTACCAGAGTGCTTCTCTCGGAAGATTCCTCTTCTCCCCAACGCAGAATGTCACCTCCAGAGGACATGTCTTTTCAGGATTTTATTTGTGATGTTGCCAAAGGCCTTTCAATCACGGTAGCTTCTGAAAAGGAACCCAGAGCAAAGGAATTGGAAATTCTCCAATATCCTAAAGCTCCAAAGGAGGTAGCCACTCTGCCCATCCATGAAATTCTTCATGACTTAATGCTTAGAATGTGGGAGACACCTCTGACTACATCTCCTCATTCTAGGAGGCTTGATACTATGTATCGAGTTCTGCCATGCCCTGGATTTCAAAAGACTCAGCTGCCACACCATTCAATGGTGGTGGAGTCAGCCATGCGTAGGATGAAAAGTGAAAAGAGGCATGCATCCAGTCCTCCAGGTCATGAATGCAGGACCTTGGACGCTTTTGGGTGCCAAACCTTTCAGGCTTCCATGCTTTCAGCTAGGATCAGTTCATATATATTATATATGGGAATGTTCCTCAAAGAAGTTACTGGAGACTTGGAGCTTATGAGCCCACTTCTCCCAGATGACAGGAGACAAGACTTTCTTGCTCTAGTTAAGCATGCTCAGGATGTCTCTAAGTTTGTGAATCGTGCAGCCTTTGACTGTTGCCATTGGAGCACGACGGATTGCCTGGCTTCAGGCATCGGACTTGGAGACTTGGGTACAGGACAAATTAGGCAACATCCCTTGCACAGGAGAGAATCTCTTTGGCAAGAATTGGCAGGAAAAGGCTAATGAAATAGATGCTGACAATGTCACGTTAGATTGTCAGTCTACAGCCACTCGAGCCAAAAAGAAGCCTTATAAAAAAAAAAAACCCTCTTTTAGCAAAAAGAGGAAGTTTTATCCTTCCTATACCCAACAGAGCCAAAGTCAGGGTCAAGTTGCCCAAAAGGGACAAACTAGACAGCAAAAGAAGCCAAAGGCCCGAGAGCTCAACCAGCTCCGCAGGTTCAGCCTCCTCAAGGGCTTTGACTCCTTCCTAGAGAGCTTAGCTGTCCTGCCCTTGAGTGGTCTTCAACCCCCCAATATTCCAGGCAGGTAATGCCATTTTATCGACAGGTGGCATCAGATAACAGCAGAAGATTGGACTCTGTCCATTGTAGGAGAGGGGTACAAGCTCCATTTTTCACAGCATGCCCCCTCCTACAATCCTAAGGCAGTTCAATTCACAGACCTCTGCAGGCAATCTGCTAGGTCACGAGGTCTCAACACTTCTTGCCCAAGGGGTAATAAAGGAGGTACCCATTCTCCAACAGGGTACAGGGTTCTATTCCCCCTATTTTCTTATTCCAAACAGGTGGACACAGACCCATTCTAGACCTCAGAGAATTAAACACATATCTGTTCAGAGAAAAGTTCAAAATGATTTCTCTAGGAACTCTTCTGCCATACCTTCAAAGTCAGGATTGGCTTTGCTCTCTAGACTTAAAGGATGCGTATACTCACATTCTGATACATCCAGGTCACAGGAAATTCTTAAGATTCCTTTTTCAAGGGAAAACACTTCCAGTACAGGGTGCTTCCCAATGGTCTGGCTTCGGCACCAAGAGTATTCATGAAATGCATGGCAGTAGTAGCTGCATTCCTGCGAACCCTAAGGATATTCGGGGCAGCACTTAGCCTTTAAAGGTCGCAGCGCTATCGGGCGCGCCCGCGCCTGGCGGGCCCGCGCCTGAGGGCCTCGCCAGAGGGCCCTTTGGCGTGTCCCTTAGGCGGAGACCGAAAGAAGGGGCACCAAAAAACAGCGGCACAAGCAAACAGCTCCAAACAGAAACTTTGCTACCACAAACAATAACGCTGGATCTTCGCTGGTTTCAAAGCTCACATGACTATAAGCAGCTTGAGCTCCTTTTAAAGTTGAGCTCGCTCATACCCTCAACGAAGGCTCTCTAATCACAGCAAGTATTCCACACCAAAATGAACTATATATTTCCTAGCATTCATGCACATTAGTATATAACAAAATACATACTGTTGTCAGTAATCACTAATTGTTAAAAGCAAGTGTTACCTCCCAAGCTAGATTTACTGTTGTCAGTAATCATTGCATACAACTGCGATCTTCTAACAACTAAATGTACTGTAGTCAGAAAGCATTGCTTACAATTGTCTCCTAATAGAAAGATACACTGTTGTCAGTAATAGAAAGATACACCGTTGCTAATAATCATTGCATGCAACTGATATCTCCCAACAAACTCACTCATAAAAAATACTGTTGCCAGTAGTGAATACCCATCCTGCACTGTTGTTTAGAAATACTGTTATCAGCAATAATCTCCCTCCCTCTAACCAACTCCCTCACCATTCAACCCTCTACCTCAAAAAAAAAAAAAAGAAAATGAACACAATGTCTCCTACTAAGATTATAAATCTCCCTCTTACCCTCTTTTTAATAACTCTCCTAACTCAACACATATACACTTACAAAATCAATCAAAGCCCATACAAAAACATCCCAATCATCCACAATCATTACCGGAACCCTTATAATTACATCCCAATCACCCACAATCAGTACCAGAATCCAATACATAGCTATACAAACCCAAACTCTCACAATCACTATTCGCGTCACACCTCCCATAAACGCCATCACCGTCTCATCCAAATAAAACACCAACCCATAAACAATATAATTGACCAAGCTGACAATACAAAGACCAAATTACAACTCACCCTAATAAACATACGATCTATAAGAAACAAAATACCAATAATTAACGACATAATAAACGACACATCCCCTGACATTATCTGTATTACTGAAACATGGCTCTCACCTACTGACTCTGTACTACTAAACCAACTAACCACATATCAATATGACATATTCAATTGCCAACGGAATATAAAAAGAGGAGGGGGTGTATTAATTCTCACCAAAAAAGACCTACAATTCACTCTAAAAAACCTAAATAATTTAGATGGAATGGACATCATTAACATAGAAAATAAAACCTTGGCTCTCACCCTCATATACAGACCCCCAGCATCCGATTACAAAAACCTCACCCCTATTCTAGAACTCGCTTGCACAGCGTCGCAAAGCAAACCACTTATACTCCTTGGTGATTTGAACCTCCCATCATTGAACCACACACAATCAGATAACTTCATAGATGCTATGACACAAATGGGGTTCACTCAGATAATACATGCTCCCACACACAAGAAAGGCAACATACTAGACGTAATCTTCCTCTCATCCACACTCTGCAGTCACTTACCACATTACACTCCGAATATAACAGAAGTACCCTGGTCAGACCACCATCTTATCACAATACAGCTACCAGCACAAATCCCAAAAAACAACACAAGCACAACTCCACATACATCACGTTTCATACGCTTTGACAAAGACACATTCCTTGACAAAGTATTACCCAAACTAAACACAGTCTCATCAGACATCAACTCAACCATAGCTCATTGGAATCTAACGATTCAAAAAGCAGCGCTCCCCACACGAGTCTTACATAAACAAACAAAAAAGACAGAAAAATGGTTCACCAAAGAGCTGACACAACTAAAAAAACAACTGAGGAGACTAGAAAAGAGATGGAGAAAACTTAAATCTGAGGAAAACAAATCCCAATACATGCTCCTACTTATAGAATACAAAAACGCAATCAACAAATCAAAAAGAGACTACCACTCCAAAATAATAAACTCATCCATCAACCGCCCTAGGGAGTTATTCGCGATAGTAAGAACACTAACCAAAACTAATAACACCGAACCTAAACAACAAGCAATGAATATACAATCACTAGCAGAACATTTTGCAGAAAAACTAAAAAACAAGACCATTACCCCGACTCCATTATTACCAAACACAACAACCACCCACATATGGACAAATTTCCAGTTGATAGAACAAAAGCAACTCCTCAAAATTATAACAATGATAAACACCACCACCTCCCCACTCGACCCATGCCCTGTATCATGGATTAAGTGTGCAAAAAATGAACTGGCGGTAAACATACAAGATATAGTTAATCAATCCCTTTCACAAGGCATCATGCCTGATGCCCTAAAACTCACAACACTCCGACCAATAATAAAGAATAATAAGCTTGACTCAAAAGACCCGAACTCATACAGACCCATAGCCAGCATTCCATTCATTGCCAAAATAATAGAGAAAACAATCCAAATTCAGTTACAGGAACACATTGATGAGCACAAACCACTTGACTCACACCAATTTGGCTTCCGCCCATCCCACGGAGTAGAAACCCTCCTAAACACACTAATGGACTTTCTCATCAGGGGCACAGATGACAAACACCATGGTTTCTTACTCCTATTTATAGATATCTCAGCCGCCTTCGATAACATCAATCACCCGACACTGATCAACAGATTAGAGAACCTAGGAATAGGTGGGACGGTCCTTAACTGGTTCAAATCCTACATCTCACATAGATTAATACGAGTCCAAATTGACCAACAAGCATCAGAAACATTCCCACAAGGACAGGGAATACCCCAAGGATCGGCCCTTTCAGCCCTCCTATTTAACCTATACCTCCAACCGATAACAAACATATTTAAAAAACACAAGATTAACCATTTTATTTATGCCGATGACATCATGCTAGCTATCCCCATAACCATTAAAAACCCTACATATGACTCACTATCCAAATGCATGGCAGAGACCTCCTCCTGGATGGAATCTAACCACCTCAGCATCAACCTCAAAAAAACTGAGGCAATGTTTGTAACGAGGTCATCTATGACTGAAAACACTTACCCTGAAACAATCACAATCAACAAAACCTCCATACCTGTTAAAAAACAAGTAAAATACTTAGGAGTAATAATAGACCACACTCTCACCATGATACCACACATAAAACAAACAGTAAAAACTATTTTCTACAAACTCAAAACTATTCAACACCTAAGACCACTCCTCGAAACACAAGACTTTAGATCTGTAGTAAGTACCCTGATCACCCCTCATTTCGACTATTGCAATAGTCTCCTTATAGGCCTTCCTCAAAAAAACACATACCTCCTACAAAGAGCTCAAAACATCTGTGCTAAAGTAATTGCTAAAGCTCGCTTAACAGATCACGTAACCCCAATACTGCTAGAACTCCACTGGCTCCCTATAAACAGTCGAATTAAATACAAAATTATCCTAACAACCTATAAACTTATAAATGACATAACCCCCTCACACCTATCCACATTACTGCACTCTCCAACATCGACAAGGACCCTCAGACAAAACGCAGCCCACTCTCTCATCATACCAAAAGCCATCCGGAAGACTAAGAAAACCACTAGCTCCAGAGCATTCTCATTCACTGCTCCTACACTCTGGAACAACCTCCCTATTGAACTTCGCACCATAAAAGACCTCATCCAATTCAGAAAAGAATTAAAGACTTACCTGTTCACTGAACATTTTGAAATCCCCTACTCCCCCAAAGCCAGCCCCACTACAAACGTGGAAACAATTAAACAAACTCCCTTAATCCCAACACCATAACCGCATGCCTGCCCACCCTCACACACGCCCCAAAGAAGACATAAAAGGAACTAAATTCCAGCACCTACACAAATACCCGCACTACACACCACACACTGTAAATATACATTTGTAAAAAAGTTTGATGTTTTGTTTTGTTCTGCTTTAATACCCACTAAGTTAAATTTTATTGTTCAATGTAAATAGCTAGTTTCTATTGTTCTATGTAAAGAATGTATACAAATGTGTACAAGACTGTTAACTTGTTATATGTAAACCGCCCTTGATCTCTGGAAGGGGCGGTATAAAAGAAATAGTTAAATAAATAAATAAATAAATAAATATTCGTCTTCCCTTACTTGGACGACTGGCTCATTCGAGCCCCCACGGTTGCAGAAACCAGCGCTGCACTGTCTCTCACAATGCGAATCCTCCAATACTTGGGATTGGTAATAAACTTCCCAAAATCCCAACTTGTTCCTTCCCAGTGCCTGGAGTTCATAGCAGCTTGGTTAGACACCAGACAGTCAAGGGCTTTCCTTCCACAGGCTCAGTGTCTTCGCATAGTGCAACTAGCTTCTCAAGCAGCAGGGAAATCCTCCCTAACTGCTCGAACTCCTACAGTTACTGGGACATATGGCATCCACAGTTCATGTAGTTCCCTATGCTTGCCTCCACATGCGAGCAGCCCAGTGGACCCTATCCACTCAGTGGTCACAGGCCACGGGTCATCTATCGGACAAGATAACAAACTCTCAACGACTGATTTTGTCCCTCCAATGGTGGCAATCACTAGAAAATCTGTCAGTGGGGTCTCCCTTTCAACAACCCCTCTTCTAGGCCACCCTAACAGATGCATCACAGGTGGTTTGGGGAGCACACCTGAATCATCTCTACCCAGGGTACCTGGACTCCACAGGAGGCTGGTCTACACATAAACCTCCTGGAATTAAGAGCAATCTATTTAGCTCTTCGATTTGTTCTATGCTCAGCTCGGCTACAAGACAGTCCTAGTCCAAACGGACAATCAAGTAGCCATGTTCTACATGAACAAGCAGGGTGGAACAGGCTCTCTGCCGTTACGCACCGAAGCTTTACGCCTGTGGGCCCTTGCCAGAGAGCACCAAATTCACCTTCTAGTGGTATATTTTCCAGGCATTCAAAATCTTTGGGCAGACAAACTCAGTTGAGTACTGCTGCCTCACAAGTGGTCTCTCCACCTAGACCAGGTGGCAAAGATATTTCATTTCTGGGGTGCTCCAGACATAGACCTCTTTGCAAGTCCACTGAATGCTAAACTACCCCGGTTCTGTTCCAGGATTCCGGCCCACAATTGTCAGGCTAGGGATGCCTTCCTCCTTCACTAGGATCAGGACTTCCTTTATGCCTTCCCACCCATTCCCCTCATCCCCAAAACACTCTTCAAGCTTCAGAGAGACAGGGGTCGTATGATCCTCATAGCGCCAAGGTGGCCACGCCAAACGTGGTATGCCCTGCTTCTGCATCTCTCTCAAGCTGCACCTCTGGAGTTAGGGCCTGCTCCAGATCTCCTTTTCCAAGAAAAGGGGATGCTATGGCACCCGATTCCCCAGTCCCTGCATCTCACGGCCTAGTTGCTGAAGACTTAGACCTCCAGGATTTCAACCTGTCCCAACAGGTAAAGGGGATATCCTTCAGGCTTCTAGAAAACTTTTCACAAGAAGATCTTATGCCTTCAAGTGGAAATTTATTTATTTATTTGCATTTCTTATATACCGCACTATTTGCGATCAGCGCGGTTTACATTAAACAAAAACAGTATCCGACAAACAAAAGTGAGGTCATTACATTGAACAGGAAAAAGTAACTTGGAGAACAGGGTAAACTATATACATGTGCAGGTGCCTTGAACAGGGTAATTATATACGTGTAAAAATGAGATGAAAGCAGATATTATTAGGTATTGATCATACTTGGGGATACCCTATTCGAGGGTGGCGGGGGTTCAGGGCAGTCAGTGAGGTATTTGGTAAAGAGAAAATGTTTTACGGCCTTCCTGAACTGGCTCAAGTTGGGGATTGCTCTGATATGTGGTGGTAGGGAGTTCCAGAGACTTGGGGCGCAGAGTCTGAAGGCTCTGTTAGATGTTTTGGTGCATTTTGTCATGTCTATCGGTATCAATAGCATATTGGCCTCTGCGGTTCTCCTTAGCCTGTTGGGTGCGAGTGGTTGGATGAGGTCAAATAGTGAAGAGGAGGAGAGCCCCTTGGTGGCCTTAAGTCATCACCAAGGTCTTAAAACTGATCCTGGCTTGAATGGGGAGCCAGTGCAGCTGCTTCAGGAGGGGTGTGATATGCTCTCTTCTGGAGGCTCCAAAGAGTACCCGAGCTGCACTGTTCATGGCCAGTTGCAGGGGGTTTAAGGTGGCCTGGGGGAGTCCTTGTAGGATGGCGTTTGAATAATCAAAATGAGGGAGAATGAGGGCTTGGTAAATGGTGCGGAAGTCTCCTGGTTCGAGTAATGGGCGTAAATGTCTGAGGGATCTGATTTTGAAGTAGATCGCTCTTATACTATTGGCTATGTGTTGCTTCATGTTGAGGTTCTGATCTAGTGTAACTCCTAGGTAACGTATGGCTGATTTTACTTGCAACTCGGCGTTATTTACTTTCAAATAGCTGGGTGGTGTGAACTTGGGATTTCTTGAGATGAACAGGACCTCAGTTTTCTTGTGTTGTATGCGCAGATTTTGAGATAGGAGCCATTCGGATATTGTGTTGAAGCACTTAGTCAGAGGGGTAAGGTCTGGGCAATCCAGGGATATTGGCATATATAGTAGGACATCATCCGCGTATATCATGCAACTCACATTGAACGATCTGATGATGTTACCGATGGGTTGGATATAGATGTTAAACATAAGAGATGATAGGGAGGATCCTTGAGGTACTCCTTGACTTTGTGGGAATGGTTCGGATGTGGATCCCTCTGCTCGAACGTATTGCCATCTTCCAGACAGGTAAGATCTACACCACTCGAGAGCTGTTCCACTGATGCCTTTTTCTCTTAGCCGACATAGGAGAATCTCGTGACAAACCGAGTCGAAAGCCGCCGCAATATCCAAAAAGATGAGTGCAAACCCTTGACGAGTGTTGTCGATGCCCGATATTATGGTGTCAGAGTTGTGAGTAGTGTTTCAACTCCATGTGCCTCTCTGAATCCATGTTGGGATGAATCCAGAGGGGCGTAGGTATCGATGTGATCTTGTAACTGCTTGTACACTATCTTTTCAATGATTTTGGCGAGCATCGGGATGCTGGATATGGGTCTGTATGACTCCACCTTTTGTGGGTCTAGTTTGGCGTTCTTCAACAAAGGTCTAACAGAGGTCTGTTTGAGCGTAGAGGGGAAAGACCCAGTGCTAAAAGATTGGCCTATCATATTAGCTAAGATCGGGGCGAGGTCACATCGCAATTCTTTTATCCAGAATGCTGGACAGGGGTCTGAGTATGCAGTGGAGGTATTTAGGGCTGAGATGGTGTCTTCAATAATTCTTTTTGAAGGTGTAACAAAGGCGGTTAGAGATGTTGGGAACTCTTGTTCATCAGGGGGGTCCGGTACCGCCATTTTGTCAGTCTTGCACATTTTTAGATTGCATTAAGATGGCATAGTCCTGCGGGTGTATACCTCCAAGGTGCTCTGGGGTGGGTTCTTTGGCAAGAGATTTGACCAAGTTAAAAAGGTTGTGTGGCTTATTTAAAGACCGTTTCAGGGTGTCTGTGTGGTGGTGTTTCATCTTGTCTGTGATGGCCCTGCGATGTGTATGTAGGTGCTGGATGTATGCTGCTTGGTCGCAAGTGTTGCGTGACTTTCTCCAGCGCTTTTCCAGCCTCCGCAGGAGGGTTTGTGATGCCCTTAAGTCGGCTGTGAACCATGGTGCAGAAGGTCTTTTGTGTGGGGCTTTAGTTGTTGGGGGACGGATTGCGATTGCACTGAGTTTGCTGTTCCAGGTGGTGATTAGTTCCTCTAGGTCTAGTGAAGTCTTATCAAGGAGTGTGTCCGTTTCGGAAAGGATGCGTTCTTTGTTAAACTGGTGAAAACTTCTGGCAGTTGGGTTAGAGTTCTTAATTAACTCCACATTGGGTCTTTGTGGCTTGAAGAGGGTAGGAATCTGAAATGTGATGAGCTTGTGATCCGACCATGGTACTGCAGTCAATGATAGCGAGATATTTTGTGCTTGCTGAAGCACTGCTTGTGGGGTGAATATGAGGTCAAGAATGTTACCCTTTGGGTGAGTAGGTTCTTGTACCAACTGAGTGTATCCCAAGATGTCTAGGGCTTCAATGAATGCGGCTGCTTGATTGTCCTGTAGAGATGGCAGATTGAAGTCACCTAAGATCCAATTAGGTTTGTTTGGACCCTGGGTGTTAGATGCTATGTCTATGATAGTAGATAGGTTGTCCGGATCTGCAGAAAGCGCTCTGTAAATCAGGCTTATCGAGCAGGTGGTGTTGGAGATGGTTACTGTTTCAAGGGTATTGATGCTGTTGGATTCAACCATTTTGAACTGGAGATCTGATCTGGTGATAACGACAACTCCTCCACCCCTTTTGTTTTGCCTGTGACTGGTGAAGGCAGCAAAGTTAGGTGGTAGTAGTTGATTGAGTATGGTGTTGTCTTCCGGTGAGAGCCAGGTCTCAGTGACCATGATATCTAATTTATGAGATGTTATTGTTTCGGTGATTGCTGGCCATTTTTTGCGAAGTGAGCGAGAGTTGATAAGTGCACACTTCAGGCTGCTAGGGTATAGGCTTTTGCTTTGCTTGGCTTTCGAAGAGTTTTGTAGTGGGATGTGTAATAGGTGATGGCGGTGTGGAAAGCTGGCTCTATGAGAGTAGTTGTGGGAGTTATCTAGCCATTTTCTGCCACCGGTGGCAACTATTGGGATGTGATTCTGTGTTGAAAGTAGTGCCAGTGAGCTGGTTGGCAACATTGAGAGTAGAAGGCAAAGGCTCAATAGGGTGGTGATTATGTGTTCCATTTTGGGTCCTTCTAAGCCAGCTCAGGTGAGGCAGGAGTTTGTGTAAGAAGAGTGAGTTAGTGTGGCCCCCGGGTAAGGATCTTTTGCTCAGGTGGCAGGTTCTATTGCCATGCGGGGAAAGGGAGTGAATGTCTTCTCCTAGTTGTGGGTTATGGCAGGAGTACAATACTGCTAACGATAGTAATGGTAGGAGTATGATGGTACCCACAATAGCGATGCCAGGGGAAACAATGAAGCTAAATAATAGCAATGGTAGTAATACGCTGATACAAACAATAGCAGTGGCTGATGCGACTCTGAGATTAGATCTTAACTTTGGTTCGCTGGAGTCAGATTTATGTTTTACAATGTCTGATACAGGTGATATGATCCTGTAGTGAGCACTACAATTCAGAGTACTAATAGATGATTCTATGTAGAATGTAGAAAGCATACACTACATTAAATTAGAACTAGACCAAGTAGATGAATTCTAGAACTAGACCAAGTAGATGAATTCAATGGGGTATGCTAATGAAATGTTTTGCTATATGGTGTTCCAAGAAGGGGTTAAACCCCCTTGTCATACCTTTAGAATCGATATTAGAGTATCTCCTTCACTTATCAAATTCTGGTCTGAAGACCAATTCGGTAAGAGTCCATCTTAGTGCAATTGCAGCTTCTTATAAGCCTCTGAATGGACAACTAATTTCCTCTCAGCCACTCATATCCAGATTTATGAGAGGTCTTCTATTAACAAAGCCTCCCATTAAACCACCACCGGTGGCATGGGATCTAAATCTAGTTCTCGGGCAGCTCATGAAGCCGCCTTTTGAGCCTTTAGCCACTACAACCCTTACGTTTTTGTCCTGGAAGGTCATCTTCCTAATTGTAGTCACCTCTGCACGTTGCATTAGTGAATTGCAAGCTTTAGTGGCTGGCCCTCCTTATACTAGGTTTTATCATGATAAGCTTGTTCTTAGAACTCATCCACACTTTATGCCAAAGGTGGTTTCGCCTTTTCATTTAAATCAATCTATTTTTCTTCCTGTATTTTTCCCGAGGCCTCACGCCTCTAATGCAGAAAAATCTTCATACTTTGGATTGTAAAAGAGCCTTAGCCTTTTACCTACAGAGAACACAGCAACATAGAAAGTCCTCACAACTTTTTATTGCTTTTGATTCTAGTCATTTGGGTCTTCCAGTCTCCAAAAGAACTTTATCCAAATGGATTGCCCAATGCATATCCTTTGCTTATGAGAGTAAGGGTCTTCCTCTTCAAGACCATTTCACAGCTCATAACGTGAGAGCCATGGCAACGTCTATGGCTAATCTCCATTCTGTGTCTATCGATGACATTTGTCGAGCAGCCACCTGGGCTTCGGTACACACCTTCACAGCCCACTACTGCTTGGATAAAGCCTCCCGTCGGGATGCCTTCTTTGGCCAAGCTGTTCTTCAAAATCTCTTTCAGACCTAATTCAACTCCTACCCACCAACCCTGGTGGAATGCCAGAGATCCATGGGAGGAAGGATGCCTACCTTTCTATATATTGTTCACAGACTATTCCGGAATGGCAACATCCGATAACGACCCTGGTTTTTTGTGCGCCGTTGGGATACCACCTGTCTATCAACTCATGTAGTTTATATGCTACAATGTCCATGCAAGCTTTTATATGTGGGCAGAACTACCTATCAAATTAAAAAGCGATTGGCGGAACATGCCTCGCGTTTGCAGCAACAAATCATCTCAGCTCCGATAGTTCAGCATTGCATTAACAAAAATCATCAATTCATTGATCTTCAATGGACAATCCTAGACCACGTTCCTTCTGATCCTCGGGGTGGCAATAGGATAAAAAAATTACAATGGACGGAACAACGATGGATTTTTACCCTTAATTCCATGCACCCCCAAGGTCTGAATCGAAAGATTGACTGGGGAAGTCTATTGTAGGGACCTGTGGTGCTTTAAAGTTTAGACCAATCATAGCAGGGATTCCTCTTTGACAATGAGGAAACCCCTATTCTGATTGGTGGGTTCTCTGTTTAAATTTGTCCTATTGGCCTAGATAATACAAGGAATAGTCCTGAGCCGCGAGGACGGCGTTTTTTCAAATCACAGTTGCTAGTGAATACGACCAACAGACACTTGAGACAGGGTTTTTATCCCGAAACTTGCACGTCGTGCAAAACAATTTTCTTGGGCAACTGTGTGGAATATACCCATTGAACATGGACACTTCCAGATAAGTTATGTTTTCTATGATATTAGTAAGGTGGAGAACCTACTTTAAATAAAAGCAGCCAGCCGCTTGGTGTGTTTGGAGTTCAGTTCCATTCCTCCTCCGGTGCGCTTCGACAAAAAAATTTAAAAATTCAGGGACTGGTTTTATGGTGAATTTAATTTTGTATTGCATCTTTTTATTCACTATATATGGGTTTTGGTGTTACTACCTTTCTAGGGTGGCACCTTTCTGGGCTACCTCCCTGGCATCTTCAGCTAGGGAGTCCCCATATGTGAAGACTACATTCCTGCTTGTTCCTGGAGATAGCGTAGATCTCCAGGAACAAGCAGGAATAAGTCCTCACATATGGGTACGTCGGTACCGACGGAGCCCGTGCGGGAAAGCTCCCCAGCTTCTTAGAATAGAAGCTTTTGGGACCTCCCACTGCACATGCGCACTGCCTTCCCGCCTTCCTGAACAGCTCTCCTCAGTTTCTCTTTTTCCGCGGAGCCAGCAGGTCGTGTTCCTGTCACCGCTGAAGAAATTGTTATTTTATTTGTTTCTTTAGACCGCGTACCTGCCTTCCCCATACCGATACCGGTATCGCCGGTCTTTTCTTTCTTTCTTTAAAAAATTATAATTCTTTTTTTCTTATTTTTTAGCTTTTTGGTCACTTCAGAGAGGCCTCTCGGCCTACTCAATTTCTCCTCATGGAGAAGCCAGCCCCTGGATTTAAGAAGTGTACCAAATGTAATGCTGTTATTTCAGTCACAGACACCCATGAATGGTGTCTGAAATGTTTGGGGCCTGACCATTCCATACCGGACTGCCCATCTTGCTCCCACATGTCTAAACGTGGGCTGCAGAACCGGGCCAACAAATTCCATGTGCTGTTTGCTTCAGAGAATACAGCATCACAGTCATCCAGGTCTTCTTCTCCGGATGGATCTCAGGTAACCAAACCTTCTGTGGGCAAGTCCTCAAAGAGCAAATCTCCTTCAAAGCATCGAGAGGCTCTTAGCTTAGAACTTGAGGACCCTGCCCCAGCCAAACAACCCCGGCGGGAAGTCCAACTTCCAAAAACGCCAATTCAGGGGTCTCAGGTTGATATCGATGCTACGGCCTCGACAGATCACCTGTTAGCCTGCTCTGGGGTACCGGGTCACTCCGGTACCGACATCCAGGCAGCTATGGCGTCCATGGGCGATACTGTACAGTCCATGCAGCAGGCCGTCATGGCTTTCATTAAAGCTGCAACGCCATCGGTTCCGCTTTCAGCGGTTCCGGGCCCGATACCGGTATCGTCCGCCATGCCGGTATCGAGGCCGTCCACCTCTAAACGCAAGTCGGTACCGTATGGGCTTTCGCTCCATACCGGTTCCATACCCGATACGCCCGATATCGATACCGATCGGTACGCGTATCGTGCGTTAGAGGAAAGCACCGATTCCTCTGAGGATTTTCACTCCTCTGATGATTCTGCTGAGTTTTCACTCAACTTACCTGAGGAGCCCTCTTCTCCTAAAAGGAGAATGTCCCCTCCAGAGGATTTGTCCTTCCAGGACTTTGTTTTAGATATGGCTACAGCCCTTTCTATTACCACATCCTCTGAAAAGGAACCCAGATCCAAAAAACTGGATATTTTGGGATACTCAAAGGCCCCTAAGGAGGCAGTTACCCTGCCTATCCATGAAATCCTTCAAGAACAACTGATGGATTTCTGGGAAAATCCTTTGACTTTGTCTCCTTATTCCCGTAGGTTGGACACCATGTATAGGGTCCCTCCTTCTCCTGGTTTCCAAAAGACTCAATTGCCCCACCACTCTATTGTGGTGAAGTCTGCAATGAAGAAGATTAGGAGTACCAAAAGGCACTCTTCCACCCCTCCAGGACGGGAATGTAAGACTTTGGACTCTTTTGGTAGGAAAATTTTCCAGGCTAGTATGCTTATAGCCAGGATTAATTCCTACAGTCTCTATATGGGCATGTTCCTGGAGGAACTTGCCAAAAAGGTGCGGCATTTTGCCCCCTTTATCCCTGAGGATAAAAAGCAGGGATTCCTTTCCCTAGTGAAACAACTCTTAGAGGTTTCTAAGTTCTCTAATAGGGCAGCATATGATTCCTTTGAGGGAGCCAGTAGGGCTTCGGGCATTGCTATTGCAGCCCGACGTCTTGCTTGGCTCCAGGCCTCTGATCTGGAACCTTGGGTTCTAGATGGCTTACGGAATCTGCCCTGTACAGGTGAGAACTTATTTGGGGAAGAGTGGCAAATCAAAGCCACCCAGATGGATGCTGAAAATGCCACCTTGGAAAGACTTTCAAAGTCCACTTCAATTCCTACTAAGAAAAAGTCTTTTAAAAGGCCTTACTATAAGAAGGCCAGAGTTGCTTCAAATACTGGCCAGCAGTCTTCTCAACCTCGCTATACTGCTAAGCGTCAGCAATCCAAACAAGCACGAGCTAAGCCTGCAGCAGCTACTGTAGCTCAGCAGGCTCCAACCCCTCAGGGGTTTTGACTTGCTCCTAGGGAACTTGCCACTTCTGGTTCTAACACAACCAGAACCTCTCACCATACCCGGAAGGTTGGTTCACTTTGCTCCCAGATGGGAACAAATCACAACAGAACAATGGACCCTCTCTATCATTCGAGAGGGTTACAAACTTCATATCTCCAGGAACAAGCAGGAATAAGTCCTCACATATGGGTACGTCGGTACCGACGGAGCCCGTGCGGGAAAGCTCCCCAGCTTCTTAGAATAGAAGCTTTTGGGACCTCCCACTGCACATGCGCACTGCCTTCCCGCCTTCCTGAACAGCTCTCCTCAGTTTCTCTTTTTCCGCGGAGCCAGCAGGTCGTGTTCCTGTCACCGCTGAAGAAATTGTTATTTTATTTGTTTCTTTAGACCGCGTACCTGCCTTCCCCATACCGATACCGGTATCGCCGGTCTTTTCTTTCTTTCTTTAAAAAATTATAATTCTTTTTCTTATTTTTTAGCTTTTTGGTCACTTCAGAGAGGCCTCTCGGCCTACTCAATTTCTCCTCATGGAGAAGCCAGCCCCTGGATTTAAGAAGTGTACCAAATGTAATGCTGTTATTTCAGTCACAGACACCCATGAATGGTGTCTGAAATGTTTGGGGCCTGACCATTCCATACCGGACTGCCCATCTTGCTCCCACATGTCTAAACGTGGGCTGCAGAACCGGGCCAACAAATTCCATGTGCTGTTTGCTTCAGAGAATACAGCATCACAGTCATCCAGGTCTTCTTCTCCGGATGGATCTCAGGTAACCAAACCTTCTGTGGGCAAGTCCTCAAAGAGCAAATCTCCTTCAAAGCATCGAGAGGCTCTTAGCTTAGAACTTGAGGACCCTGCCCCAGCCAAACAACCCCGGCGGGAAGTCCAACTTCCAAAAACGCCAATTCAGGGGTCTCAGGTTGATATCGATGCTACGGCCTCGACAGATCACCTGTTAGCCTGCTCTGGGGTACCGGGTCACTCCGGTACCGACATCCAGGCAGCTATGGCGTCCATGGGCGATACTGTACAGTCCATGCAGCAGGCCGTCATGGCTTTCATTAAAGCTGCAACGCCATCGGTTCCGCTTTCAGCGGTTCCGGGCCCGATACCGGTATCGTCCGCCATGCCGGTATCGAGGCCGTCCACCTCTAAACGCAAGTCGGTACCGTATGGGCTTTCGCTCCATACCGGTTCCATACCCGATACGCCCGATATCGATACCGATCGGTACGCGTATCGTGCGTTAGAGGAAAGCACCGATTCCTCTGAGGATTTTCACTCCTCTGATGATTCTGCTGAGTTTTCACTCAACTTACCTGAGGAGCCCTCTTCTCCTAAAAGGAGAATGTCCCCTCCAGAGGATTTGTCCTTCCAGGACTTTGTTTTAGATATGGCTACAGCCCTTTCTATTACCACATCCTCTGAAAAGGAACCCAGATCCAAAAAACTGGATATTTTGGGATACTCAAAGGCCCCTAAGGAGGCAGTTACCCTGCCTATCCATGAAATCCTTCAAGAACAACTGATGGATTTCTGGGAAAATCCTTTGACTTTGTCTCCTTATTCCCGTAGGTTGGACACCATGTATAGGGTCCCTCCTTCTCCTGGTTTCCAAAAGACTCAATTGCCCCACCACTCTATTGTGGTGAAGTCTGCAATGAAGAAGATTAGGAGTACCAAAAGGCACTCTTCCACCCCTCCAGGACGGGAATGTAAGACTTTGGACTCTTTTGGTAGGAAAATTTTCCAGGCTAGTATGCTTATAGCCAGGATTAATTCCTACAGTCTCTATATGGGCATGTTCCTGGAGGAACTTGCCAAAAAGGTGCGGCATTTTGCCCCCTTTATCCCTGAGGATAAAAAGCAGGGATTCCTTTCCCTAGTGAAACAACTCTTAGAGGTTTCTAAGTTCTCTAATAGGGCAGCATATGATTCCTTTGAGGGAGCCAGTAGGGCTTCGGGCATTGCTATTGCAGCCCGACGTCTTGCTTGGCTCCAGGCCTCTGATCTGGAACCTTGGGTTCTAGATGGCTTACGGAATCTGCCCTGTACAGGTGAGAACTTATTTGGGGAAGAGTGGCAAATCAAAGCCACCCAGATGGATGCTGAAAATGCCACCTTGGAAAGACTTTCAAAGTCCACTTCAATTCCTACTAAGAAAAAGTCTTTTAAAAGGCCTTACTATAAGAAGGCCAGAGTTGCTTCAAATACTGGCCAGCAGTCTTCTCAACCTCGCTATACTGCTAAGCGTCAGCAATCCAAACAAGCACGAGCTAAGCCTGCAGCAGCTACTGTAGCTCAGCAGGCTCCAACCCCTCAGGGGTTTTGACTTGCTCCTAGGGAACTTGCCACTTCTGGTTCTAACACAACCAGAACCTCTCACCATACCCGGAAGGTTGATTCACTTTGCTCCCAGATGGGAACAAATCACAACAGAACAATGGACCCTCTCTATCATTCGAGAGGGTTACAAACTTCATTTCTCCAGCCTTCCTCCCCATCATATGGTGAGACCATTCAATTCTCCCCCATCTCTCCTAACCCTGTTGGGTCAAGAGGTTTCCTCTCTTCTTGCCCAAGGGCCATAGAAGAGGTTCCTCTTCCTCAACAAGGGTCCGGTTTCTACTCCCCTTATTTTCTCATTCCAAAGAAGACAGGGGGATTCAGACCAATCCTAGATCTGAGAGAATTGAACAAATTTCTCTTCAAGGAGAAATTCAAAATGCTGTCTCTCGGCATTCTCCTTCCTTACCTCCAGGGTCAGGACTGGCTTTGTTCTCTAGACCTACAGGATGCGTATACACATATACTCATCCATCCATCCCACAGAAAGTATCTTCGCTTTCTGTTTCAGGGAAAACATTTCCAATACAGAGTACTCCCCTTCGGTCTAGCCTCTGCTCCAAGAGTATTCACAAAATGCATGGCAGTCGTAGCCGCATTTCTAAGAGGCATGGGAATCTTTATCTTCCCATATCTGGACGACTGGCTCATCCGAGCTCCAACTCAGTCACAGGCCCAGATTTCCCTGGACCACACAAGGAGCCTTTTGCAGTATCTGGGACTGGTAGTAAACCTTCCCAAGTCCCAACTCATCCCTACTCAATCTCTAGAATTCATAGGGGCCCAGTTGGACACCATCACTGCAAGGGCCTACCTTCCACATGTTCGAGGCCAGCGCCTCCTGAGTTTGGCCTCCCAAGCTCAGTCCAGCACTCACTTGACAGCCAGGGAAATGCTACGCCTACTGGGTCATATGGCCTCCACAGTGCATGTGGTGCCCTATGCTCGTCTTCATATGAGAGCAGCTCAATGGACCCTGGCCACTCAGTGGACTCAGGCTTCAGGAGCGCTCTCAGACCAAATACAAACCTCCGATCGTCTGTTTTGGTCCCTCCACTGGTGGACTTCCACCAAGAATCTGTTGTTGGGGGCTCCATTTCAACCATTGCTACCCCAAGCAACCCTCACAACAGATGCCTCCCAAACAGGGTGGGGAGCTCATCTGCAAACTCTCTCCACTCAGGGCACTTGGTCTCTACAGGAGACCACCCTTCATATCAATCTTCTGGAACTGCGAGCAATTTACCTTGCCCTCAAGGTCTTCCACTCCCTCCTAGCCAACCTCACTGTCCTAGTTCAGACGGACAATCAGGTGGCCATGTTTTACATAAACAAACAAGGAGGGACGGGCTCTCTGTCGCTTTGCAACGAAGCTCTAAGACTATGGGCCTTCGCCAGAGAGCATCAGATTCACCTGCTAGCAGTGTATCTCCCAGGAGTTCAAAACTCTCGGGCAGACAGGCTCAGTCGAGTTCTGCTGCCACACGAATGGTCCCTACATTTGGACCAAATAAACCGAATCTTTCAGGAATGGGGGACCCCGGACATAGACCTCTTTGCAAGTCCGTGGAATGCCAAACTTCCCCGGTTCTGTTCCAGAACTCCGTGTCAGGGAGCTCAGGCTACGGACGCCTTTCTCCTGAATTGGAATCAGGCATTCCTATATGCCTTTCCACCCATTCCTTTGATTCCCAAGACTCTGTTCAAACTCCAGAGGGATCATGGAACTATGATCCTCATAGCTCCACGCTGGCCACGCCAAGTGTGGTTCCCTCTACTTCTACAGCTCTCCCAGGGATCCTACTTGGATCTGGGAGCTGCGCCAGACCTCCTGTCTCAGGAGGAGGGGACTTTGTGGCACCCAAACCCCAAATCCCTTCACCTCAGTGCTTGGTTACTGAAGGCTTAAGCCTTCAAGACTTTCATCTTTCCCAACCAGTGAAAGATATCCTTTCTGCCTCTAGGAAACCCTCTACCAGGCGTTCCTATGCTTTCAAATGGAAACGTTTTTCCATTTGGTGTGCTCAGCAGGGTCTTGACCCTCTGGCACTTCCTTTGAATTCTCTTCTTGATTATCTCCTGCATCTATCCAATGCAGGCCTCAAGACGAATTCGGTAAGAGTCCATTTAAGTGCTATTGCAGCATCCTTGAAACATATAAATGGACAACCTATCTCCTCTCATCCTCTTGTTGCAAGATTCATGAGAGGCCTGACTCTCACTAAACCTCCCATCAGACCACCCCCGGTCGCATGGGATTTGAATCTAGTGCTCGGTCAACTTATGAAGCCACCTTTTGAGCCAATGTTTTCCACCTCCTTGAAATTTCTTTCCTGGAAGGTCATCTTCCTCATTGCAGTCACTTCGGCTCGCCGCATCAGTGAGCTGCAGGCTTTAGTGGCTAATCCACCTTACACAAGATTTCATCATGATAAGGTGGTCCTTAGGACGAATCCCCACTTTATGCCTAAAGTGGTCTCGCCTTTTCATCTTAATCAAGAGGTATATCTACCTGTCTTTTTTCCAGCTCCTCATGCATCCAATGCAGAGAGGAACCTTCATACTCTGGATTGTAAAAGAGCTCTCGCTTTTTACCTTAATAGGACTCAGCCACATCGAAAGTCTTCTCAACTTTTTGTGGCCTTTGATCCTTCCCATTTGGGACTTCCAGTCTCCAAGCGTACACTTTCCAATTGGATTGCTCAGTGTATTTCTTTTGCTTACCAGAGCAAAAACATTTCTCTGGAAGGCCATGTCACTGCTCACAATGTGAGGGCCATGGCAACTTCTATGGCTCATCTGCACTCTGTTTCCATAGATCAGATCTGTCGAGCCGCTACCTGGGCCTCGGTTCATACCTTCACAGCCCATTACTGTTTGGACAAGGACTCCCGCCGGGATGCCTTGTTTGGCCAGGCTGTCCTCAAGCACCTGTTCCATTCCTAAACAACTCCTGCCCACCTTCCCAGAATGGATGCCTGAGATCCATACGAAGATGGCGAACCTTTACAGGGGATCCCATGCATCTAAGCTAGGGAGTCCCCATATGTGAGGACTTATTCCTGCTTGTTCCTGGAGATAGCACAGTTACTTACCTGTAACAGGTGATCTCTGGGAACAGCAGGAATTAGTCCTCACAACCCACCCACCTCCCCTAGGAGTTGTATCTTTTATCTATCTATCTTCCTGTCCTCTCTCTGTTGACTCAGCTATAAACTCGAAACTGAGGAGAGCTGTTCAGGAAGGCGGGAAGGCAGTGCGCATGTGCAGTGGGAGGTCCCAAAAGCTTCTATTCTAAGAAGCTGGGGAGCTTTCCCGCACGGGCTCCGTCGGTACCGACGTACCCATATGTGAGGACTAATTCCTGCTGTTCCCAGAGATCACCTGTTACAGGTAAGTAACTGTGCTTTCTCCAGCCTTCCTCCCCATCATATGGTGAGACCATTCAATTCTCCCCCATCTCTCCTAACCCTGTTGGGTCAAGAGGTTTCCTCTCTTCTTGCCCAAGGGGCCATAGAAGAGGTTCCTCTTCCTCAACAAGGGTCCGGTTTCTACTCCCCTTATTTTCTCATTCCAAAGAAGACAGGGGGATTCAGACCAATCCTAGATCTGAGAGAATTGAACAAATTTCTCTTCAAGGAGAAATTCAAAATGCTGTCTCTCGGCATTCTCCTTCCTTACCTCCAGGGTCAGGACTGGCTTTGTTCTCTAGACCTACAGGATGCGTATACACATATACTCATCCATCCATCCCACAGAAAGTATCTTCGCTTTCTGTTTCAGGGAAAACATTTCCAATACAGAGTACTCCCCTTCGGTCTAGCCTCTGCTCCAAGAGTATTCACAAAATGCATGGCAGTCGTAGCCGCATTTCTAAGAGGCATGGGAATCTTTGTCTTCCCATATCTGGACGACTGGCTCATCCGAGCTCCAACTCAGTCACAGGCCCAGATTTCCCTGGACCACACAAGGAGCCTTTTGCAGTATCTGGGACTGGTAGTAAACCTTCCCAAGTCCCAACTCATCCCTACTCAATCTCTAGAATTCATAGGGGCCCAGTTGGACACCATCACTGCAAGGGCCTACCTTCCACATGTTCGAGGCCAGCGCCTCCTGAGTTTGGCCTCCCAAGCTCAGTCCAGCACTCACTTGACAGCCAGGGAAATGCTACGCCTTCTGGGTCATATGGCCTCCACAGTGCATGTGGTGCCCTATGCTCGTCTTCATATGAGAGCAGCTCAATGGACCCTGGCCACTCAGTGGACTCAGGCGTCAGGAGCGCTCTCAGACCAAATACAAACCTCCGATCGTCTGTTTTGGTCCCTCCACTGGTGGACTTCCACCAAGAATCTGTTGTTGGGGGCTCCATTTCAACCATTGCTACCCCAAGCAACCCTCACAACAGATGCCTCCCAAACAGGGTGGGGAGCCCATCTGCAAACTCTCTCCACTCAGGGCACTTGGTCTCTACAGGAGACCACCCTTCATATCAATCTTCTGGAACTGCGAGCAATTTACCTTGCCCTCAAGGTCTTCCACTCCCTCCTAGCCAACCTCACTGTCCTAGTTCAGACGGACAATCAGGTGGCCATGTTTTACATAAACAAACAAGGAGGGACGGGCTCTCTGTCGCTTTGCAACGAAGCTCTAAGACTATGGGCCTTCGCCAGAGAGCATCAGATTCACCTGCTAGCAGTGTATCTCCCAGGAGTTCAAAACTCTCGGGCAGACAGGCTCAGTCGAGTTCTGCTGCCACACGAATGGTCCCTACATTTGGACCAAATAAACCGAATCTTTCAGGAATGGGGGACCCCGGACATAGACCTCTTTGCAAGTCCGTGGAATGCCAAACTTCCCCGGTTCTGTTCCAGAACTCCGTGTCAGGGAGCTCAGGCTACGGACGCCTTTCTCCTGAATTGGAGTCAGGCATTCCTATATGCCTTTCCACCCATTCCTTTGATTCCCAAGACTCTGTTCAAACTCCAGAGGGATCATGGAACTATGATCCTCATAGCTCCACGCTGGCCACGCCAAGTGTGGTTCCCTCTACTTCTACAGCTCTCCCAGGGATCCTACTTGGATCTGGGAGCTGCGCCAGACCTCCTGTCTCAGGAGGAGGGGACTTTGTGGCACCCAAACCCCAAATCCCTTCACCTCAGTGCTTGGTTACTGAAGGCTTAAGCCTTCAAGACTTTCATCTTTCCCAACCAGTGAAAGATATCCTTTCTGCCTCTAGGAAACCCTCTACCAGGCGTTCCTATGCTTTCAAATGGAAACGTTTTTCCATTTGGTGTGCTCAGCAGGGTCTTGACCCTCTGGCACTTCCTTTGAATTCTCTTCTTGATTATCTCCTGCATCTATCCAATGCAGGCCTCAAGACGAATTCGGTAAGAGTCCATTTAAGTGCTATTGCAGCATCCTTGCAACATATAAATGGACAACCTATCTCCTCTCATCCTCTTGTTGCAAGATTCATGAGAGGCCTGACTCTCACTAAACCTCCCATCAGACCACCCCCGGTCGCATGGGATTTGAATCTAGTGCTCGGTCAACTTATGAAGCCACCTTTTGAGCCAATGTTTTCCACCTCCTTGAAATTTCTTTCCTGGAAGGTCATCTTCCTCATTGCAGTCACTTCGGCTCGCCGCATCAGTGAGCTGCAGGCTTTAGTGGCCAATCCACCTTACACAAGATTTCATCATGATAAGGTGGTCCTTAGGACGAATCCCCACTTTATGCCTAAAGTGGTCTCGCCTTTTCATCTTAATCAAGAGGTATATCTACCTGTCTTTTTTCCAGCTCCTCATGCATCCAATGCAGAGAGGAACCTTCATACTCTGGATTGTAAAAGAGCTCTCGCTTTTTACCTTAATAGGACTCAGCCACATCGAAAGTCTTCTCAACTTTTTGTGGCCTTTGATCCTTCCCATTTGGGACTTCCAGTCTCCAAGCGTACACTTTCCAATTGGATTGCTCAGTGTATTTCTTTTGCTTACCAGAGCAAAAACATTTCTCTGGAAGGCCATGTCACTGCTCACAATGTGAGGGCCATGGCAACTTCTATGGCTCATCTGCACTCTGTTTCCATAGATCAGATCTGTCGAGCCGCTACCTGGGCCTCGGTTCATACCTTCACAGCCCATTACTGTTTGGACAAGGACTCCCGCCGGGATGCCTTGTTTGGCCAGGCTGTCCTCAAGCACCTGTTCCATTCCTAAACAACTCCTGCCCACCTTCCCAGAATGGATGCCTGAGATCCATACGAAGATGGCGAACCTTTACAGGGGATCCCATGCATCTAAGCTAGGGAGTCCCCATATGTGAGGACTTATTCCTGCTTGTTCCTGGAGATAGCACAGTTACTTACCTGTAACAGGTGATCTCTGGGAACAGCAGGAATTAGTCCTCACAACCCACCCACCTCCCCTAGGAGTTGTATCTTTTATCTATCTATCTTCCTGTCCTCTCTCTGTTGACTCAGCTATAAACTCGAAACTGAGGAGAGCTGTTCAGGAAGGCGGGAAGGCAGTGCGCATGTGCAGTGGGAGGTCCCAAAAGCTTCTATTCTAAGAAGCTGGGGAGCTTTCCCGCACGGGCTCCGTCGGTACCGACGTACCCATATGTGAGGACTAATTCCTGCTGTTCCCAGAGATCACCTGTTACAGGTAAGTAACTGTGCTTTACTCACCTGTAACAGGTGATCTCCGGGAACAGCAGGAATTTAGTCTTCACAGCCCACCCACCTCCCCTAGGCATTCTCTCTCTCTCTCTCTTTGTCTCTTTCCCTTCTCCCTCTATCCTTTCACTCAGCCACAAACCTAACTGAGAGGGACAGTTGGGAAGGCAGCGCGCATTTGCTGAGGGATGTTCCCAAAAGCGTTCCTATTGGATGCTGGGGAGCGTTCCTGCACAGGCTCCGTCGGTACCGACGATACCCATATGTAAAGACTAAATTCCTGCTGTTCCCAGAGATCACCTGTTACAGGTGAGTAACTACGCTTTACCATTAAAAACTACAGCATGAACATGCAGACAGAACCAAAGTACAGTGGTGTGCAAAAGTCTGGAATCACTTGTGAGTTTTGCGTTTTTCATACTTCATAAATTTATTTTTAAATTTTGCGTTAGCCCAGCATATTTATCTTTCTACCACATTTAAAGGGATACATTTGACTAGTAGAGTTGACTGTTTTGCATTCCTTGCTTCCAATTTAAATGCTTTACAGACACTGGGAGATAGCTACTGCGATTTTTTTGTGGATCCTGCGTCAAAACTGGATCGAGATTATCCAATATGCACATGTTTCTGACCAATCAGGAGGCTGGTTTCACTAACCAATCACAATGCAGATATCTAGCCAACAGTGCAGCTATAAAAACGCGCAGAATTTTCGAATTTCATACGCTTTCTGGATCGACCATGAAGATGACTCATACCCTGACGTTGGAGGAGCGTGTTTGTGTGTCCTTTATGAGCGAGGAAGGATTTTCAAGCCGTCAGATAGCCAGGAAAGTTGGCTGCAGTCAGAGTGCTGCTGTTAAGTTTCTACAGAAGAAGAAAGTGATTCAGTGGTGAACAAGCCTCATTCAGTTCGTCCATGTGCATCAACATCAAGCCAGGACCACGCACTACGATGCATTTCACTGACTAATTGCAAGTTGACCTCTCCTCTGCTACGTCAAGAATGGTCAGACAAGAGAGGTCAGTGTCAGCTCATCAACAGTTCGTCGCCAGTGCCTGCAGTTTGGTCTCCGGGGCTGCAAAGCACGGAATAAGCCACTGATGATTGACATACAAAGGCGCAACTGGATCGTGTGGGCGAGAAAGCACTCAATCTAGTCGACTGAAATGTGGGAAAAGGTGCTATTCAGCGATGAAAGCACCTTTCTGCCTGTTAGGTAACCAGGCCCACACCTATGTGGAGATTTCCTGGCGAGGAATTCAAGCCTGAGTGTCTCAACCTCACTGTGAAGCATCCTTTGAAGGTCATGGTCTGGGGCTGCATGGCTGCCAGTGGCGTTGGACGTCTTCACATCATCGATGGAATGGTCAACGGGGCCAAGTACATCACCATACTGCAAAAGTGCATGGTGCCATCAGCACACCAGCTGTTTCCTGGCCAGTTTCTGTTCCAAGATGACAATGCACCCTGCCATCGCTCCAGACAGGTGATCAGCTGGAAGCAGCGGAACAACATCAAGTCAGTGGATTAGCCTGCCCAGTCTCCAGATCTGAATCCAGGCGAGAACCTGTGGCATAAGGTGGCCTTGGTACAGTACCAAAAAGAGCATAAGGATCCGCACAACAATAAGGAACAAAGGAAGCGGAGCCTGGACTGACAACAATTAGGAAAACCTTGTTTATTGTGCCCCGACGCGTTTCGGCTAACAGCCTTCTTCAGGGGGTCCTAAAAGGAGCACACCTCAAAAAGAAATAACAATAATAGATAATGATCATAAACATGTATACATTAAATACAGTTAAAACATGAATTTAATTATTATATAATAAAAACAGTTAGAAACATGCAATACTGAACATAACTTTAAAAAGGACAATCAAATAAACATAACCATATAAAAATGTTATTAATAAAAAAAACCTTAACTTGTAAGCAAAAATGTATCACTAAATAAATAAAAGGCTAAAAGCAACCAATCAAAAGCAAATTAAAAAGCCAAACAAAGAGAGAGAGACGAGGAGGATCAAAGGGGTTAATAAATACCTTAATTTTGTCAAGTAGGACGTTACAACGTGAACCAGACATGTAAGATGCTAAAAGCTAATAAATAAATAAAATAAGTCTTCAATCATAAAACAAACACCATCCAAGAAATAACAATTAACTAAAAACCAATCATAAATAATATAATAATATTAAAATGGCAAAGCAGTACCAAATGCAAAATACATGAAGAACAAGAAAAGCACATATAACAAAAATATAAAATGATGTGGAGAACCATCTTTCCAAATCCAATTGAAAATAAAACACACTAAAAACATGACTGAAAAGCTAAAATGTCAGCCAAAAAGGTGCAATGTGCCTGTTTATTGCGAATCAATTAATGAATATAAAGAGAAACTATGAAATTATATCAAACACTTACAAATTTAAAATTAATACTATTTTAAAGCCATATATTACAAGAATGGCCACCAAATAGTGGACAGCCAAGACTGCCAATAGAACGTGTCATATACATGTCCTAAAAACCTTACAGTCTTTAAATCTGTAAAAGAGCAAAAATGAATCTTCAGAAAAGGAAATCTCATGAAATCATGTCATCCATCCTTGTAAAGTTAACACTTGCAAACAATAAAAGTCTACATATGCCTCAGAGCAAAAAAGTAAAAAATAAAATAAAAGCTTGCCGTGAGGTGCATTCTAACAGCGGCGCTTTAAAGAAGGAGGTAATAGAGATCTTTGTGTCATTAAAAATCATTCTACTTGGATGCCAAAAGCTGAAAATGTTACTATTAACACCTTCCAGCAAGTAGTACTCCATGAGATACAGAAGATGTATGAAACAAGACACATACTTATTTTAACCTCAGTAAAGAGGAAAAGCACGCACTTTCTTGCCTTAAAACAAATTTTGATATCATTAAACCGGCAGATAAAGGTGGAGCGCTTGTAATTCAAGATAGAGATGCATATATCCAAGAAATTTTACGACAAATTAAGGACATACCGTATTACACAAGACTACGTGAAGATCCTACACCTGTTCTTAAACAGGTTGATACCCAGCTTGTACACCTATATAAATTAACGTATCTCAATCTAAAGAAGCACAATTTCTCAGTGTCCCATCCAGTTATGCCTATGATATGTTTTGCCCAAGATTCACAAGTCTCTAGAAAATCCCCCAGGTAGACCCATTGTCTCTGCCATAGGGTCTTTGTTTGAGCCTATATCGAAATATCTGGATGTGTTTCTCCGTCCCTTTGTACAGCTTACTCCGTCATTTGTGCGTGATTCTTCACATATGATTCACTTACTCAGTATTTATGATGGTGTTCATAATGGAATCTTTCTTGTCACTTTGGATATAAAATCTCTTTACACCAACATTCCCCAGAAAGCGGCGATTGATGTCATCGCTGATTACTTGATCACCAGAACTACACCTGTTCGTACCCCTACTAGCTTTCTTATTCAATTGGCTTCTTTAATACTATGTAACAAATTTTTCTGTTTTCAGGATCTGTATTACCATCAAATACAAGGGGTTGCAATGGGCTCATCGGTCGCACCAGATGTGGCCAACCTTTGTCTCACATTTTGAAAAAGTTTTCTTAAATGCACACCCTTACAAGGCGAATGTAAAAATGTGGAAACGTTACATTGACAATGTGTTTCTCATATGGGAGGGCACTGAAAATTTGTTATCTTTCATTCAGTGGCTGAACTCCTGTGACCCACATTTACAATTTGAACACTCATATAGCCCAAATGAAATAGCATATCTGGATATATTAATTAAAAACACTTCAGAAGGGTTTACAACAACCTTGTACCGCAAACCTACTGATAGGAATTCTCTCCTACATTTCAGTAGTTTTCACAACCGATCATTAAAATAAAACCTTCCCATGAGCCAATTCCTGAGAATTCGAAGACTCTGTACTTCAGATGAGGATTTTAAAGTCCAGGCTGGGGACTTGGGTCAAAGATTTAAGGATCGCGGATACCCAGATGCCTGTATCACAAAGGTCTGCCAGCGTGCTTGATCAGCTGATAGAGCAACACTTTTACAGAAACATGTTCCTGATGCATCTAATAACATTGTTTGCACGATCACGTTTTCAGAACATTCCAAAGAAATTGCCCATATACTAAGGAGAGCATGGCATATTTTAGATCCTCTCCCTTCCTTAAATGACACAAAACGTTTGGTTGCATACAAAAGGAATTCTAATATAAGAGACATCTTAGTACCATCTGCTCTAGGTAAGCCCAGATTCACTCCAAAAGCATGTGGACATTTTAAATGTGGGAGGTGTTGCGTTTGAGAATGTTTTGGTGACTAAAAAGGAGTTTCTCAAGCCGGGCTCGACATATAAAGTTTTTTTTGTTGAAGGATTTTTCCAATTGTGATACCCAGAATGTCATCTATTTGGTTCTTTGCCCTTGTAACCTTTGTTACATTGGAAAGACCAAAAGGTCTATTAAGACACGCATAATTGAGCACAAGAGCAACATTCGTAGACAGGCGGTTGATAAACCTTTAGTAGATCACTGGTTGGCAGCCCGCCATACACTTTCTGATCTGAAATTTTTGGTTTTAAAAGTAGTACGGCCCCATTGGCGTGGGGGCAATTTGGAGAAGCTTCTCCTTCGCCTTGAGCAGAGATTCATTTATGAATTACGCACTCTACACCCATTGGGTTTAAATCAAGTAGTTGATCTTTCCATTTTTTAATAAATTCCCTTTTTAGAAAGGCTCTCAAATCCCACCTCTTCCCCCAATATTACTTGACCAGCTAATCATTCCTAATCACTACCCAAAATAAGAACAAATCTTGTTATGTATACATGTATATATCCTTGTAAATAGTTGCATTAATGATGTCCCATGTTTTATCCAAGTTCTCTGACCTTGTTCTATGTAAAAACCAAACAATGTGTTGTTATGGTATGTTTTATTGTGAACCGCGCTGATGCTGAATAGAGCGGTATATAAGAGCCTGTAATAAATAAATAAAATAAATAAATAAATTTGTTATCATATGTTTACCTTTTTCTTCCTTTGGCTTTTCTCCTATCCCCCCCCCTTTCCCTCTCCCCTTCCCCTCCCTCCCCCCTTCCCCCCCCTCCCCCCTTTCCCCTTCCACCTCCTTCCCCCCTCCCCCTCCTCCTCCCGCCCTCCTTTTCCCTCCCCCCTTTCTCTCCCTTCCCTCTCCCTTTCCTCCTTTCCTCCTCTTCCCCCCTTCCCCTTCCCCCCTTCTCTTTTCTCTCTCTCTCTCTCTCCCTCCCTCCCCCTTCCCCCTTTCTCCTCCCCCTCCTTCCCCTTCCTTTCCCTCCCCCTTTCTCCTCCCCCTCCTTCCCCTTCTCCCCCTCCCCTCCCCCCATCTTCTCCCCCTCTTCTCCCAACCCTCCCCTCCACTCTCCTTAACCCCTTCTACTCCTTCCCCCCCTTCTCCTCCTCCCCCCCTTCTCCTCCTCCCCTTCCCTCCCCTCTCTTTCCTCTCTTTCCTTTTTGTCTTTTGTTGTCTTGGTTTTCAGATTCATTGATTTTAGCATTTTATTATAATGAAGCTTGCAGCAAGTTTTTCATGTTCTGCTCTTTTTCTAGTATGGCTGGTAAGACGCTCTATTCTAGTTTAACAGCTTCTGTAATCAGCTGACCTTCAACTCACACAGGCGCGAATTTGCTGTCATTTAGACGTTCATTTGCATTAAACATCATCGCGTGGTTTTAAGTAGCATAGTTGTTGACCCTTAACCCGTATAGGCGGGAAAATGCTGGTATTTAGGCGTTCATTTACATTGGATTTTATCGCGTGATTTTGAGCAGTGTAGCTGTGCAGAAGGTATTTCACGGTAAGCCTTCATCTGTTTTTAAGCATTCATGCATTCTTTTTACTTTAATTTAACATATTGTGTCTTGGAGTTTTGCACTATACCTTACGGTACACTTTATAAGCTTTCATTGCAGGTCACTTTATTCTTCGGTGTTTCTCTCTATACTTTTCATGGGATTAATGCCGCAATTATGGGTTTGATAATCGCCTCGGGTAGTCTGGTCCCAAAATGCCATCATAGAATTAACCATTCAGTTTTGTGGCCGTAACTTGTAACAGTGAGCAACTGCCGTTGTGCATGTTTTAAACGCCGCCTCATGTCTTAGGGTAAATCAGTTGCACACTGTGAGCCTTGCCAATATAACCTTTTGTTTTTAAGGGTTTCATGAACCAAATATACCATTACAAATATGCAGTAGGTTTCTCACTGAAAGTATATTCTATCATGTCCGATATGAGCCCTTCTGTTTGCCCGGTATCCCTTGTTTTTACATGCGGGGCTATGCCGGGTTTCGGCAAAACTTCTTTAAAGCGCCGCTGTTAGAATTCACCTCACGGCAAGCTTTTATTTTATTTTTTACTTTTTTGCTCTGAGGCATATGTAGACTTTTATTGTTTGCAAGTGTTAACTTTACAAGGATGGATGACATGATTTCATGAGATTTCCTTTTTTGAAGATTCATTTTGCTCTTTCTTTACAGATTTAAAGACTGTAAGGTTTTTAGGACATGTACATGACACATGTTCTATTGGCAGCCTTGGCTGTCCACTACTTGGTGGCCATTCTTGTAATATATGGCTTTAAAATAGTATTAATTTTAATTTTGTAAGTGTTTGATATAATTTCATAGTTTCTTTCTTTATATTCATTAATTGATTCGCAATAAACACGCACATTGCACCTTTTTGGCTGACTTTTTAGCTCCGTTTGTGAGATCCCCTCTTTGGCTTTTGAATTGGTCGAGCAGGTGCTCGATACACCTGTTCACCTTTTTTTTAATACTTTTTAAAATATTTTATCTCAATAGCCTTGTGTTAATTACATTTTCTCTATTTTTGAGCGCTTCCACCTTTCAGTCATGTTTTTAGTGTGTTTTATTTTCAATTGGATTTGGAAAGATGGTTCTCCACATCATTTTATATTTTTGTTATGTGCTTTTCTTGTTCATGTATTTTGCATTTGGTACTGCTTTGCCGTTTTAACGTTATTATATTAATAATTTATGATTGGTTTTTAGTTAATTGTTATTTCTTGGATGGTGTTTATTTGTTTTATGATTGAAGACTTATTTATTTTATTTATTAGCTTTTAGCATCTTACATGTCTGGTTCACTTTACGTCCTACTTGACAAAATTAAGGTATTTATTAACCCCTTTGATCCTCCTCATGTAGTAGCTGATAAGAATGCAATAAATAATACCCGGAGTCAGGCAAAGATTCAAGCCAATTTATTTGTGCACAGGCTCAGATTGCAGTAGCATTCAAAATGGTCTGAGCAATGGCTCCTAGTTACACAACAGCTTTTATACCTTTCTTTTCCAGTCTAATACAGGCAAAACTCATTGGCCACAGTGGCCCACTTACTCTCATCCAATAGACATCTCTGACCGGGCCCAGGACTCGCTCCCCCTGCTTGGGTCTTACTAGCCATGGGTCAGCAACTAGACATAACACTAAACATAATACTTCTGCTAAAGTATACAGTATATTTCGCTACTCTTGCAAGGTCAGTTAGCCACAAAGATAGTGGAAGGCATATCAGAAGCATTCTCATCAAAAGCAAAACAAAGCAAGGCCAAACAAAGCAAGGCTAAGACGGGTTTCTAATAGCTACTGGTGATTTCTGTAATATTCCAGGCACATATCTCTAGCCCTGGCTCAAAATACTAAACGATCAAAACGCTAGACAAAATATTCTTACACTGTTCAGCTTTTCTGCTATATTTTCATCCTAATTACAAGGTCAGTGCACAATCAGCAAAGATACAGTGGCGCGGCATTCTACTGAAACAGACATCTGGCTAATCTAAACAATAGACAGTAAAAGTTTTAATTCTCTTATCTCCAGGAGAGCAGAACATGTTATCAAACTAGAATAGAACGGTATTTCTTTCTAACAGCTAGCTAACAGCATTCTGTAATTTTCCAAAGTCAGCAATAACATTCTAAAGCAGGGGAAAAAGGGCTTCAGGCCTAGCTCTGCTACATACTAGGCCATCGCCTATCGCACTCGTCTCTCTCTCTTTGTTTGGCTTTTTAATTTGCTTTTGATTGGTTGCTTTTAGCCTTTTATTTATTTAGTGATACATTTTTGCTTACAAGTTAAGGTTTTTTTATTAATAACATTTTTATATGGTTATGTTTATTTGATATTTTTAAAGTTATGTTCAGTATTGCATGTTTCTGTTTTTATTATATAATTTCATGTTTTAACTGTATTTAATGTATACATGTTTATGATCATTATTTATTATTGTTATTTCTTTTTGAGGTGTGCTCCTTTTAAGACCCCCTGAAGAAGGCTGTTAGCCGAAATGCGTCGGGGCGCAATAAACAAGGTTTTCCTAATTGTCAGTCCAGGCTCCGCTTCCTTTGTTCCACAAGGTGGCCTTGGAAATATCCAAGAGGCATCCGACATCAAAGCATGAGCTGATTAAGTCACTCATTGCAGCTTGGAACCGCGTTGTCACCAATTATCACCTTGTCAGACTGGTTCATTCAATGTCAATAAGGTGCAGTAAGGTGATCAAGAATAAAGGGTGGCCCATCACTGACATAAAAATGTCCTTTTTCAAGGCCACATACATTAATTTGAAGGGAAACCTGGCGTGCGTTCATAATATTTTAAAGCATAGGTGTCAAACTCTGGCCCGCGGGCCAAATTTGGCCCGTAGTGTAATTATATTTGGCCCACGAGGCTATACCAAATGACTACTAGAGCTAGCCCGCCGGTATTATACAGCGCATTCATTCATCGCTAATACTACAAATCCCATAATGCCTTGCTGTTGTTTTGGCGCGTCAATCAGGACAGGTCCCAGAAACGCCCTCTCCTGTGTGACAGAAGTCATAGCGATCTCAAGCTACAACTGTCACTGTGGAACCCCTTCCCAAAAATGGCAAAAAGAAAGGCAGACAACAGGAACTTTCTGGACAGGTGGGAGACAGAATATTTGTTTACATATGTAAAAGACAGACCTGTTTGTCTGATTTGTGGAGTCAACGTGGCTATAACTAAGGAGTATAACATTCGACGACACTATGAAACAAAACACCATGACAAGTACAAGGACCTGGACATGACTCAAAGGAGCCAGAAAGTGGAGGAGATGAAAAGAAGTTTGGTTTCACAACAGAATATGTTCAAAAAAGCCACATCACAAAGTGAGGCTGCTGTAAAGGCTAGTTATATTGTGGCAGCAGAGATCGCAAAATCAGCCCGGCCCTTTAATGAGGGAGAGTTTGTGAAAAAGTGCATGTTGAAAGTTTGTGACATCGTGTGCCCAGAGAAAAAGCAAGCCTTTTCAAACGTGAGCCTGAGCAGAAACACAGTAGCTGATCGCACATGTGATCTTGCCACCAATCTGTATGACCAGCTTTTGGAAAAGGGAAAAGATTTCGTTGCATTCTCCCTTGCTGTGGATGAGAGCAGCGACACATCTGATACTGCTCAGCTGTCAGTCTTCATCCGTGGAGTGGACTCAAATATGTGTGTTACGGAGGAGCTATTGGGATTCAAATCAATGCATGGCACAACCACAGGAAAGGAAATTTTTGAGGAGGTTTCCAAATGCGTAACTGAAATAAAGCTGCCGTGGGATAAACTCGTGGGATTAACGACAGATGGTGCGCCAGCGATGTGCGGTAAAACAAGTGGACTAGTGGGCAGGGTCCGGGAGAAGATGCAGGAAGAGAACTGTGCAGGTGAACTAACTGTTTATCACTGCATCATACATCAGGAATCATTGTGTGGCAAAGCCCTAAAGATGGAACATGTTATGACCACAGTAACACAAGTAGTTAACTTTATAAGAGCCAAAGGTCTGAATCACCGCCAGTTTAAGTCTTTTCTGGAGGAGTGTGGTTCGGAATACGCAGACGTGCCGTATCACACAGAGGTGAGATGGTTAAGCCGAGGAAAAGTACTGAATAGATGTTTTGAGCTGCATGAGGAAATATGTCAGTTTCTGGAAAGCAAAGGGAAGGACACAGCAGAGCTTCGGGAGAAAAAGTTTCTGTGTGAGCTGGCCTTTCTGTGTGACATCTCGAGCCATCTCGATGCGCTGAACCTACAGCTTCAGGGGCGGGGGCGCATCATCACAGACATGTACGCTGCAGTGAGGGCTTTTAAAACTAAACTGTGCCTGTGGGAGAATCAGATGCTGCAAGGAAACCTTGGCCATTTTCCCTGCTGCCAAACCATGAAAACGCAGTTCTTTACCAACTTGTTCCCATGCGCACAGTTTGCTGAAAAACTCAGTGTACTCGGCGCTGAGTTTAGCCGGCGATTTGCCGACTTTGATGTCCAGAAATGTAGGTTTGAACTGCTCAGTAATCCCTTTGCAGTTAATGTGGAAAACGCACCAACCAACCTCCAAATGGAGCTAATTGAACTCCAGTGTAATGACACGCTGAAGTCAAAGTATGATGCTGAGGGCGCCGCCCAGTTTCCACAGTTCATCCCTGACACAATGCCTCAGCTCCGCACCCAAGCTGCTCAGATGCTCTCCATGTTCGGCAGCACTTATCTATGTGAGCAACTTTTCTCCTCGATGAAGATGACCAAAACATCTCACAGGAGACGTCTGACTGATGAACACCTTCGCTCGATACTGAGGATTTCCTCAGCTCAAAGCCTGAGCCCAGACATTGATGAACTATCATCCAAGAAGAGATGCCAGGTATCTGGCTTGGGCACATCAGATTAGATCAGTGTGCAGCAAACTGAGCAATAATTAACGTTTTCTTTATGCACTTTTTCTTGCTACTCCAAGACATGGGCTTGAATGGTTGATTAATTTTATTATTGTTATTTTATTTTAAAAATTATTATTTATTATTATTTAAATCTTATTTAATAAATGAATGTCATTGATGTTTTTTTTTATTTGAAATTGGTTTTTGCATATCTGAACTATTAAGTTATAAATTGTATAGTAATAAGTGTTGCTTCATATTCAATGTTAAAGCAAATCTTGTTTGGGTCCATATTAAAAGGTTCATTTGTTCAATGCTGGCCCGCGACTTTGTTCAAGTTTTACATTTTGGCCCACTGTGTATTTGAGTTTGACACCCCTGTTTTAAAGCATACTTACATACTTAGGTTGTGTGTGGGTTGGTTTTTTGCTCTTCCATTTTTTTTTCCTTCACTAGTATTCATACTGGTGCCTTCTCACCCTCCAGAGTCTGTGTTTTTCTCTGGTCTTTTTGCCCTTTAGGGTCTGGTCTTGGTGCATGGGAATTCCTCATGCCCTCCCTGGCTGGGACGCTTGAATTTAATTTTAAAAAGCGCAGCCTTCCCCACTATGTCTTTGGCCAGTGGGTTCAAGCAGTGTGATTGCTGCAGGCGCACCATGTCCCGCACGGACCCGCTTATTGCTGTCTTCGCCTTGGTGCGGACCACGATGATTCCTCCTGTGGGCTGTCAACAGATGACTAACAAAGGATGGAAGAACCATGCAATGCACTGAGTCCATGTGTGGAGAGACCTCCATCTTGACCCCAGCATCTCTTGTGGAGCCAGTGCCCTCAGGGGCCACTGTGGGTGCATCGGCCTCATGTGACAGCCATGCCTGTTCTGAGCCCAAAGATTGCAAGGCATCGGACAGAGGCCCTCTTCTGAGGGCTGTCCCCTGAAGAGTCATACCTCATCGGTGGCATCGTCAGGAGACGTCGCCGGAGCTGTGGGTAAGTCCCACAGTCACTGGCATCAGAGCCCCCAGCCTGATGTCAAGCATGATTGCTGGGGGTGGCCCTCCAAGCTGCTCTGGTGGGCTAAAGTGCCATTGGCGTTGGATGATCGACCCTGCTCTCCTGAACCCATCCTCATTGAGGACACCACCTCAACAGAGCCGGCGTTGGGCTCAAAGCTTTCAGTGCCCATGCCTGTGAACATAGGCCATACTGGGTCAGACAAAGGTCCACAAGCCCAGTATCCTGTTTCCAACAGTGGCCAATCTAGGTCATAAGTACCTAGCAGTTTCCCCGAAAGACACAGGTTCCTCAATGCTTGTATTGGGTCAAGCAGTGAAATCCTGGGTCCCTTTTAATAATGGTTTATGGAGCTTCCTCCAGGAACTTGTCCAAACCTCCTTTTTAAACCCAGCTACGCTAACAGCTTTTACTACATCCTCCGGTAACAAATTCCAGAGTTTGATTATACGTTGACTCAAATATTTTCTCTTATTAGCCTTAAATAGGTTACCCTGTAGCTTCATTGCATGTCCTCTAGTCTTTCTATAGTCTGACGTAAACAATCTACGTATCTCCAGGAACAAGCAGGAATGTAGTCTTCACATATGGGTATCGTCGGTACCGACGGAGCCTGCATGGGTATGCTCCCCAGCGTCCAATAGGAAAGCTTTTGGGAGCATCCCCCACAGCGCCTGTGTGCTGCCTTCCCGTCTTTCCAATTGTCCCCTCTCCATTTCTTCGTTTTCCGTGGAGCTGACAGGACACATACCCTGTCACCACAGAAACATTTCGTCTTTAATCTTTGTTTTTGTGGTCGCGTCTGCCTTCCTTTCGACACCATACTGGTACTCTGGTTCTTTCTTCTTTCTTTAAAAAAAAATTATAGTTTCTGAGGTGTTTTACTTTAGAAACTTTTTTCCTTGGTGCTAGCCGCCTGACTGAAGACCGAACACAATTTAGGATAGCTATCCAGAGGGTCGCCATGAGTCGACTCCGACTCGACGGCACTTAACAACAACAACAGGCACCATTTTGGGCACTAGGCCCAATTTTTTCTTAAAAATGGAAAAACCTACTTCAGGATTTAAGAAATGTTCTAAATGTGGCAGTACTATTTCCTTCACCGACACCCATGATTGGTGTCTCAAATGTTTAGGTCCTGACCACTCTATTTCAGAGTGCCTCTCCTGTGGAATGATGTCAAAAAGGGGCCGGCAGAACCGAGCTGCTAAACTTAGCACCCTTTTTCCCTCAGGTGTGCCATCTGTTGCATCGACGTCCTCCAGGGCCTCATCTTCCTCCCATGGATCTCAGGTAACTAAACATAAATCTAGCTGGTCCTCAAAGGGTAGATCTCCTAAGTATTGAGATACCCCTGGCGTTGCCCTTGAGGAATCTTCACCGGCAAAACTGCCCCGGTTGGAGGCTTCGGTTTCCAAAGCACTAACGGGGCTCCAGGATGTTCTCGAGGCCTCAACCTCAGCAGAACTACTGGTGCCATGCTCTGGGGTTCCTGCCACTTCTACCGGTACCGACACCCAAGCATCGGCAGCATGAATAGACAATCGGCAGCATGAATAGACAATCTAGGTCATAAGTGTGATGCTCGCAGACGGATCTTAACCCTTTTGTGATACCTCTGGAATCAATACTGGAGTGTATCTATTTGTCAAATGCGGGTCTGAAGACAAATTCAGTAAGAGTCCATCTTAGTGCTATTGCAGCTTCTTACAAGCCTCTAAGTGGACAACCTATTTCCTCTCATCCTCTCATAGCGAGATTTGAGAGGTCTTCTTTTAACAAAGCCTCCCATTAAGCCACCACCGGTGGCATGGGACTTGAATCTGGTGCTCGGGCAGCTCATGAAACCACCCTTTTAACCATTAGCCACTACATCTTTGAAATTCCTTTCCTGGAAAGTCATCTTCCTCATTGCAATCACATCAGAACGTCGCATCAGTGAATTGCAAGCGTTAGTGGCTGATCCTCCTTATACAAGGTTCCACCATAAGGTAGTTCTTAGGACTCATCCACACTTTATGCCAAAGGTGGTTTTGTCTTTCCATTTAAACCAAGTGGTTTACCTTCCTGTATTTTTTTGTAGCAGCTGATAAGCCTGCAATAAATAATACCAGGAGTCAGTTCAAAGATCCAAGCCAATTTATTGTGCACAAGGCCCAGATAGTCAAGCTTCAAAAAGAACTGAGCAAAGCTCTTGCAGAAACATATTCATTTTATACATTTCTTTTCAGTTTGATACATGCAGACTTTCTATTGGTCCCAATGCCCCTGCATTAGTCCAATCATAGACCCTCTCTGGGCCTAGCACCCTGCTCCCCCTTCCCAGGCTATTCTAACAATGGTACAGTTTCTAGGTACGGATACAATTCTACTGCAGGGTCGTTTCTAGCTCTAGGAATGCAAGTACTGTATTGAAACATTTCTATCATCAGAACACGAGAATAATGAAAGATTTATGTATTCATGAAAACTTCTTAAGCAGTTTAAAGCAGCTTTCTCAAACTTTCACAGATTTTTGGTTCTTACTAAGATGTGGGGTTGAAATCGGGGCCTAACTTACAGGCCTTTCATATTTGCAGGCTATCATAGGCCATAGCCTACCACATTCCCCCCTTTGATTATTCTCACCCGCAAGTGAGAAAGGGTGAGAATTAAATCACACATTATACTTGCGTCACATAATCATGTTGGGGTATAGGGTAATATTGCCACATAGCTAAAACTTTCGTAGCTGCCTTCCATTCTACAGTGCTATCAATGGCTGCTAGCTTTACTCGACTGTGATGAATCCAGGGTTTGAGTTCTGCAACTTTAACTGCAGTTGGGGTTGATAAGATAACATCATAAGGTCCCTTCCAATGCAGTATCAACGGTGTCTTTCTCCACTCTTTAATCCACACCGAGACTCCAGGCTTGAGAGGATGCAGGGGTTCTGTTAGATGGATGGGCAGCTGATCTTGTACCCACGTAAGAAGACTCTGCAAAACAGAACTTAAAACCAATAGTTCTTATCTAGTAATTTCAGATCCAATCTGTTTCATATCTCCTTTTATTCCTTGTACAATAGGCAGGGGTCGCCCATACAGAATCTCAAAAGGGGAAACTCCTAAAGACTTAGTAGGGGCTAAGCATATCCTAAGAAGGGTTATAGGAAGAACCTGGGGCCACTTCAGGTGAACTCCTTGACAAAGTTTAGACAACTGAGATTTTAGGGTTCTATTCATACGTTCTACTTTTCCCAAATTCTGAGGTCTGTAGGCAGTATGCATCTGATAATGTCAATATCTCGGGGTCATTCTTAATGGACTTGCCTCCTGAGAACAGGGCTCCATGTGCATGCAAGGTTGTAAGGTCATACTTGGAATCTGTGTACACATTTAGACGGAGCCCTTTTTCTATTATCAGTGCTCTAGTGAGAGCTATCAGTTCAGCTTTCTGTGCTGAAGTCCCCGGGGCCAGAGCTGAGGACTCAACTACCAGATCAAGGGTCACCACTGCATACCCTGCACAACGATGTCCATTGATGACGAGACTGCTTCCATCCACAAAGAAAGTCTGTTCTGGATTCTTTAAAGGAACATCAGTCAAATCTGGGCAACTTGAGAATACAGTGTCCATAATTTCTAAACAGTCATGATCAGGGGGGCCAGGACCAATTGGGAGCAATGTAGCAGGATTCAAAGCTTGACTGACCAATTACAATCGTGGATTCTCACACAGCATACTCTGATACTTCATCATTTGTGAATTCATGAGCCAGAAACTCCCTTTGTGTTCCATGAGGGTCAGAACAGAATGTGGCACAGTAACTTGAAGATTCTGTCCCAGAGTGAGCTTGTCTGTTTCGCTCACTAGAAGGGCTGTAGCTGCAACAGCTCTCAAACAAGGGGGCCAACCTTTTGCAACTGTATCCAACTGTTTTGATAAATAGGCCACTGGTCGCTGCCAAGATCCAAGAGATTGAGTCAGTACCCCTAAAGCATTTCCTTGTGACTCATGGACATAGAGACAGAAAGGTTTCTGGACATCTGGTAGACCCAGAGCTGGTGATGACATCAGAGCGGCTTTTAGGGATTGAAATGCTGTATCCTGTTCAGGTCCCCATTCCAATGGAGACCTCTCCATTCCTTTGGTGACTTGATACAATGGCTTTGCCAACAGAACAAAATTGGGGATCCATATGCAACACTACCCTGCGGCCCCCAAGAAGGCTCTTACTTTCCTCCTGGTGGTTGGAGTGGGAATACTGCATACAGCTGCTTTGCGTTCCGGTCCCAAGTGTCGAATTCCTCTGGACAACTGGAATCCTAGATATTTAACTTCAGTCTGACATAATTGCACCTTGGCTCTTGAGACTTTATGATTTTATGTATTGTGAACTGCCCAGATGCTAATCGTATTGGGCGGTATATAAAGTTTTAATAAACAAACTTTGTATTCAGCCTCATTTAGAAGGTGCAAGAGTTCACTGGTGGCTTGTAGACATTCACTTTCACTTTCTGAATATGTGGCTATGAGCGAGTCGTCCACTTACTGGAGAAGAACCCTTTGTCCTGGGTTCACTGAGTAACTTGAAAGATCCTGATTTAAAGCAGCACTGAAGAGTAGGTGAATTCTTGAATCCTTGGGGTAATCAAGTCCAGGTAAGTTGGCCCTGCCTTTCTGTTGTGGGGTCTTCACATTCAAAAGTGAACAAAAGCTGACTGGTGGGGGCTAGGCATATGCAGAAGAGGGCATCTTTCAGGTCCAGGACAGTGAAATGAGTAGCCTCAGCGGGGATCAGTCCCAAGAGAGAATAAGGATTTGGTACCACTGGGTGTATAGTTTTTCACTGCATCATTTACCCACCTCGAATCTTGTACTGGGCAGTAATCCCCTGTTCCAGGTTTCTTGACTGGGAGAAGGGGGGTATTCCAAGGTGACTGGCACTCCTTGAAGTCCATACTTCAGCAGTTTCATTAGATGGCAGTGGATACCTTCAATAGCTGGTTGAGGAAGAGGATACTGCTTCACATGCACTGGTTCCGCTCCTGGATTGAGGGCCACAATGACGGGGGCTATGTTCTTCACTAGGCCAGGTGGATTATCTTCTGCCCATACGTCAGGCGGGGCTAAAAGGTTGGTGGGTATATAGGAACTAGCTGGCTTGGTTGGAGATACATTATAGAACCGCCATTCTTCTCGGGGAACAGTCAGCACCATCAATCCAGCAGGCTTTGAATTCACAGTCATTTGTATTTCTCCTCCTTCAGCAAAAGATATTTGCGCCTGAAGCTTGGCAAGCATATCTCGGCCCAAGAGTGGAATAGGGCATTCAGGCATATACAGGAACTGGTGCGTTATTTTCTGTCCCCTGTGCGGTTCTGCAGGAAAGGCTTGGTGGCCCTGGCCCCAGTAGCTCTGACAATGGTGATGCATCGAGAAGACAAAGGGGCTACTGGCTTTGCCACCACTGAGTGTTGTGCTCCTGTATCCATCATAAAGTCCATATATTGGTCGCCTATTTTCAAACTGACCATAGGCTCCTGGGGACCCAGGGTGAACTTGGAGCCCGGTCTGGCCTAGTCTTTATCCACGTCATAGCTCGTTGCACTGCCACTCCCTCAATAGCTTCTTCCCTCTCACTGGAACTGTGCTCGGTTCATTCCTCCACAACTCTGAAATCAACCTCCTGTTCTCCAAGTACTCCCTCCTCCCCTCCTGGGGGTGGAGTCAAGATGCAGGCATTCACTTTTCCAATATCCTTCTCTGCAATGGGCGCACTGATTTGCACCCAGTGGGGTCCAATTATTTTCACGACCCCTTTCACATCCTCTGCTCCTTCGATTAGGAAAACTTCCTATACGTCGTTTGATTAAAGCGGCAGCAAGAAGATCTGCTTTCTTCTTCATTTTACGTTCACTTTCTCTGTTAAGTTCATTTTCACGATTCACAAACACTTTCTGAGCAACTTCCACTAACTGCTGTATTCATGCTCGCAAATCCATCCAATTTCTGTAATTTTTGTTTTATATCTCTCTGGGACTGACTGACAAAAGCTGCGTTTACCATACGCAAATTCTCCTGGGCTGCTGCATCGCATGGGGTATATATAGTGAGGGCTGCCTGCACTATTTGGATCCCACTTGGGGCCATCAAGGCTGATAAGTCTGCATAATACTGTTCATTAGTTCAATCAAATCCTAAGGTTTCTCAGTGTAGGAGGCATAATGCATCTTTCAGTTCAGTAAATCAGTGGTGGAAAAAGGCACATAAACAAGGCTGGTCGGCCCTACCATGACCTGGCCTTCGTTATTAAGGGTGGGTAGGCCCTGGACCTGGCGCAATGGTATAACGTGACCATCCCTTTTACTGGTAGTTGTACTTCTGAAGGTATATGGCAGTCGGGACTGTCTGGGTTCCACTTCATGTTCTTGGGCGCTGGCTGTGAGTGACCCTGAACTGGCAAATGAATCCCTGCTTGTGTCATCGGTGGACTGTGGCCCACTCGGAGGCACTCTGAACTGAGCCGGGGCTTCCGGTCAAGAGGGGGTGTGCGTTCTCCTGCTGCGGAGGTGGCTGGTAAACTACTTGGGGTACATCTGCAGGGAGGTGTTCCCCCCCCCCCCCCGCCCCAGGCTCTGCCCGGGGTGGTGGCAGAGCTGAGGGGACTGGCCTATAAAGATACTGGGGCAGACAGAGTGGAATGTCTGGAGATTCTGGGGCAGAATAAATGGGCAGTTTTTTTTTTTAAAGATCCAGACTTCTGGGCCCCCCTCCCTTGTGGTTGCTACTAATCTCCTACACTGTTCCTCATAGCAACGCTTTATCCAGGAGGGTTTTTTTTCCCCCACAAACACTTAACCAGGAATCTATATAGGGGAATTGATCAGGGAACATTTTCTGTACAACCTGAGAAACACGGGAAACTATACTAATATCAAAGGTGCCCTCACGGGGCCATGAAGTAACCAACACTGGCCACTCCCTTTCACAGAGCATTCCTAATAGGGACGGAGACATTCTAATTCTGTAGTCTCCAGCAAATCCCTTGCTAAAATTCCTAGTCATACATTTCAACAGAATCTGCGTGGACTCCGACCCCCCCCCCCCCCATGGTGATGTACTTGACAACAGACAGAGAGGGCCGGGCAGTCAGGCTGCATTTTCCTGAGGACTATGAGTCGGAACTATGCAACAATATTCCTCTGGGTGCACTTATTAAATAAACTTAAACAAAGGGTAGGCAGAAAACATAAGCTTAGATTGGTTGTAATAAGCATAATAGATGTGTGTACTCATTCTAAATAGGAACAATTTAGATAAAGTCCTTAAAATATAAAACTATTATTTCCTAACATGACGGCCGCATATCTGTTACGTATGACTAGAATAAAAATACTTGGCATGAAACTAACTGCCAGCCGTAATCAGCACTTAAGCTGAACAATGTCTCTGCAAAAGAAATTTACTTTAAATCTTACAGTTCAGAAAGCAGATATTTAAAGGACATGAAACGGATACTTTTTCATAAAGTTGGTGGATATCTGGAATGCATATAATTCCTTTTTTTAAAATTTTTTTATTTTGTTATTAACCATTGAAAGGCTGCTCTTTGCCCCCCTCACCAGCAACACTGCAGGGCTCTTGGAGTCACAGAAAACCACACTCAAAGCAATGAGAAGGAAATCTAAGAGACAGCAATAAAATACCACACACTTCTATATAGATACACCAAAGCTTTGCGGAGAGAAACAAATAGAAACAAGTTCTCTTTGTTTACTCTAACTATTAGCTATGGTTTACTTTATTTATAAGGCTCTTTTGGAGGATACAGCATAATTTCACTTTATTGTTCTACGTCAGGTATTACATATTCATCACATCATAGGTCACTTTCTAATCAGCATAGGTCAGTATGAGGAGACATACATGTATTCCAAGACATAACTGTTTACTGCTGACTGCTTGATATCTAATAACCCTGAGACTGAAAGGCTGGAGGACAAGCTGCCCCTTTTCTTATTTACAGGACTTGTACCTCTTCACCTACTTAGTAAGCAAATATATGAAGTTTATCTCTAAGCTAAGTTCTGAACAAATTTAACTCTTTCTCAGGTTTTCTTAGACAGTCTGTTTGTGTACACCGCCCTGTACAGACAAGCTTACATTCAACCACAAGTATATCCTCGATGAGGTGCTTGCCACAATATATAAAATCCCGTTTTAATATATATCACTCGGGATTTAAATCATTTTCAAGTTGCAATCTGGTAACTACTGGCTTGGGATGCTTCATAGTCCTGTCAGGGTTCTTAACCTCTACTTCGAAGGCCAAAGGAAAAACAAAAGCCGTTTCCTTAATTTCTCTCATTTCTATTTGGACCATTACAGTGTTTGCTGAAGAGTGAAACACAAAAATCCTTCTCACTTGGTCCGTACTCGGTATTTACAAGAACAGTTGAGGAGCTCAAAATGGGTTAATAAGAACTTAATCCTTTCCAGGCTGAGCCCAAAACTGTCGGGATCCAAAATTCTGACTAAACATTCCTACCAAATGATATATAATACATGACCATAGCAGAAGGAACATCACTATTAGAACATATTGAATAAGACAGGTACAATTTTCCTGAAATAAGCACAAATTAACCCAGCTGCAGAATGTGGATTTGAAAAGAAGCCTTCAAAGGGTTAAAGGATACTAAACATTCCTTTCTACCAGACTGTGTGAAAGACACACCCCTTCTCTCTGCTTGCTAGAGACTCACTGCTGTGCTGAAAAAAAACTGAAATCAGTGAGACAGCTGTCTTTGTATTTAGAAGTGACTCCTGAGTTGTTTTATTTCCCCTTATTTCTTCTTTTCTCGGTACACTCAGTACTATTCTTTAATCGGTAAACTGTTTCACAAATTACCCAACAGAATAATCTTACATTATACCAGAAGGGAAACCCGCGGTTTCAACAGATAACAAAACCAAATACAAACAGACAAGGACAGGCAGGATGGCTGCAGGAGTCCGTGCAGCCCACAGAACAATAGGGAGACAAACACCAAACGCTTCCTCCTTTTTGCGACCTGGGTGCGGTCGCCCGGCCAGGAACTGCGCTACTCAGGAGTCCGCTCTCACTTGGTCTGTACCTCAAGACCTCTCACTCACACAGGCAATCATACCATCACAAGAAATCATTTTTAAAATGCCCAAGGTTTTCTGACTAACTCATCCCGAAGGGTCGGTGGCTTCTGCTCCGCTAACCCTTATGCGGAGCGTACTAGGACTGCCCTTATGAGAGGTGATCGGGCTCTCTCGTCTTTGCGCACTTATGCAAGACGTTTCCAGTTAGTTTATACCATATTTGTCTCACCTACTCAGGCAAGACTTTTCCCCAGGCTTCACTGACTATTGAACAAGAAAATGTCTATACCAAATTAGTCTCACATACTCATGCAAGACTTTCCCCAGGCTCGCATACTCGTGCAAGACTTTCCCCAGGCTTTACTGACTCAAATGCCCAAGGTTTTCTACTCACTGGATCCGGTTCCCGATATCAAACCAGTTCATGGGTTGCATCCTGGACTCCCCTCGGGTTCAGAGGTGTTGGCCAGCTGGACCCAGTGGTCTGCCGAGGCAAGGCGGAACCCTCTCCAATACAAGAGGATCGGTGGCGCCTGAGGTTTCCCCTGCGGTCGGACAGACACAGTTCCAACCGGACCAAACCTGGAGGTGAATGTACGTGGTATATTCACTTGAATACCATCCACCACTCGCACATTCCCGGCCAACACACCAAGAATATGTAGCAGCTGATAAGCATGCAATAAATAATACCAGGAGTCAGTTCAAAGATCCAAGCCAATTTATTGTGCACAAGGCCCAGATAGTCAAGCTTCAAAAAGGACTGAGCAAAGCTCTTGCAGAAACATATTCATTTTATACATTTCTTTTCAGTTTGATACATGCAGACTTTCTATTGGTCCCAACGCCCCCTGCATTTGTCCAATCAGAGACCCTCTCTGGGCCTAGCACCCTCTCCCCCTTCCCAGGCTATTCTAACAATGGTACAGTTTCTGGGTACGGATACAATTCTACTGCAGGGTCGTTTCTAGCTCTAGGAATGCAAGTACTGTATTGAAACATTACTATAATCAGAACACAAGAGAATAATGAAAGATTTATGTATTCATGAAAACTTCTTATTAAGCAGTTTAAAGCAGCTTTCTCAAACTTTCACAGATTTTTGGATCTTACTAAGATGGGGGTTGAAATCAGGGCTTAACTTACAGGCCTTTCATATTTGCAGGCTATCATAGGCCATAGCCTACCACACTTTCCAAGGCCTCATGCCTCCATTGCAGAAAGGAACCTTCATACCTTGGACTGTAAAAGAGCTTTGGCCTTTTACTTGCAAAGGACACAGCAACATTGAAAATCTTCTCAACTCTTTGCTTTTGATCCTAGTCATGTGGGGCTTCCAGTTTCCAAAAGAACTCTAACTGGATTGCTCAGTGCATATCCTTTGCCTATGAGAGTAAGAACCTTCCTCTTGAAGGCCATGTCACAGCTCACAATGTGAGAGCCATGGCAACCTCAATGGCTCATCTTCACTCTGTGTCTATCGATGACATCTGTCGAGCAGCTACTTAGGCTTCGGTACATACCTTCACAGCCCACTACTGCTTAGACAAGGACTCCCGCCAGACTTCAGACTTAATCAACTCCTACCCACCGTCCCTGGTAGGATGCCAGAGATCCATGGGGGAACGTATGGCCCTTACACAAGGTCTAACAACTTCTTGGGGCCATCTCCCTGACATCTGCAGCTAGGGAGTCCCCATATGTGAAGACTACATTCCTGCTTGTTCCTGGAGATAGTGTAGTTACTCACCTGTAACAGGTGATCTCTGGAAACAGCAGGAAGTTGGTCTTCACAAGCCGCCCACCTCCCCTAGGAGTTGTATCGCTCTCGCTCTCTCCTATAAACTCCCTGGAGAGGGACAGTTGGGAAGGCAGCATGCAGGTGCTGTGGGATGCTCCCAAAAGCTTTCCTATTGGATGCTGGGGAGCGTTCCCGCGCAGGCTCCGACGATACCCATATGTGAAGACTAAATTCCTGCAGTTACAGTTGATTAACTATGCTTTACCCGTTCCACTCCATTCATTAATTTATAGAGTTCTATCATATCTCCCCTCAGCCATCTCTCTTCCAGATTGAAGAGCCCAAACCTTTATAGCCTCTCTTCATAGGGGTATCCTTCCATCCCCTTTACCATTTTGGTGGTTCTTCTCTGTACCTTTTTTCTTTTATAATTTTAATTTTTATTTGGTACAGTACAAAGTAACACATCATTTTTTCATCTCCTTTACAAAACAATGGCATAACCGGCATCCAACTTTATCCATCAACACAACATTTACCTGATTACCATTCTATCCTTACTTTACCTTACTTTACAATATAAACTTCTCTCAATTTACCTGTACACTTTTTGAATTTTCCCTTCTACTCCCCTCCCCCCCCCCCTCCGATCCTGCGGTGCAACCATGTTTTTTTTTTGTACAGTTCCCTTCGATACTCTTGATTTCAACCCACTAGTTCGTTATTCTCCCTCTGTAACCACTCGGTGTACTTTTGCCATCTCTTTTGAAAGCTCTGTCCTGTGCGTTTTATAGGCATTGCTCTTACTCATCCTATAAATATATGCTATTCTGCTTAATATTCTCTCAGGTGCTGGTGGCGCTCTCAGATCTCCATCCCTTCGCTTTTTCCATCCGCACTCCAATTGCAAGCATCTTCAACATATACACCAGATCGCTTTTCAGATTTCCGCCCCCCCCCCCCCACATTCCCGGAGACCCGTAACCACCGGGATCTCCCGTCATACCCCTTGCCGCCTGGTCTCTAGCAGTGTTCACCACCCAAGGACACCTCGTTTTTGGTGTTTGTTCGGGACATGGCTCGGGCCCTTAACCTGGTCACCCAGGCCGGCTTCAGTATGAGGCCCCGCCTAGGGAATCACTCACTGTGCCGGTGCCATAGATCCTATCTCGGCTGCAACTCTGCATGTGGGAGGCCCCAGTCTCTGTTCCCATTGTGAGCAATTGCCTTGACACAATGTACAAGGTGCAGTGGGGGCCAGGCTTCCGAAAGACCCAACTTCCACACACCTCGATGGAGGTGAAACCAGCCATGAGGAAGCAGAAAAGCCCGAAGTCCCATTCATTGGCCCCTCCGTGCCAGGAATCGAGAGCCCTTGATGCCCTGGGCTGCAAGGCCTATCAAGGTTCCATGCTCTCTTGTTGCATCCAGGCGTACCAATTATATATTGGTATGTTCCTCCATGACTTTGCAAAAGAACTTGGTGGTTTCTCCGTAGGCCTCGAGGGCGAGCCTCTTGACAGGTTCCGCACACTGCTCCAAGTATATCTCTCGAGCCTCCTGTGATGGCTTCGAGACATCGGCTCAGGTGGCGGCTGCAGACATCGGAGCCTGCCACCAGGCCTGGCTCCAGTCATCTGATTTGGAGCAGGAATGAGTCTTCACATATGGGTATCGTCGGTACTGACGGAGCCTGCGCGGGAACGCTCCCCAGCGTCCAGTAAGAAAGCTTTTGGGGGCATCCCACAGAGCCTGCGTGCTGCCTTCCTGCCTTTCCCAACCGCCTCTCTCCAGTTCTTCTTTTCCGCGGAGCCAGCAGGTTGTGTTCCTGTCACCACAGAAGAATTATTTATTTTTTTCTTCATTTTTCTGTCGCATCTGCCTTCTTCGACATCAGACTGGTACCGCCGGTCTTTTCTTTTTTAAAAAAAAACAAAACAAAAAACTTTTCTTTCTTCAACTGTGCATTTGCGGTTTGGGCCTTAGGCCTGAACATTTATCTCCTCATGGAGAAGCCCGCTTCCGGGTTTAAAAAGTGCACGAAGTGTGGCGGTACTATTTCTGTCACCGACACCCATGATTGGTGTCTAAAATGTTTGGGTCCTGACCATTCCATCACGGATTGTGTGTCCTGTACCATGATGTCTAAAAGAGGTCGGCAGAACCGAGCAGCCAAGCTCAGTACCCTGTTTCCCTCTGATGCAGCCTCGGTGGCATCGACGTCTTCCAGTGCTGCTGCTTCCTCCCATGGATCTCAGGTAAACAAACAAACATAAATCTAGCCGGTCCTCGAAGGGCAAATCTCCCTCTAAGCATCGAGATGCCTCCAGGCTTGTCCTCGAGGAATCCGCACTGGCAAAATTACCCTGGCGGGAAGTTCCGGCTTCCAAAGCATTATCTATGGGGTCACAGGTTGACATCAATGGCTCGGCCTCGACCGATCACCTGTTGCCGTGTTCTGGGGTACCGGTGGCCTCCACCGGTACCGACATCCAGACTCTGGTGGCGTCGATGGATCAGAAGATTCTGTCCATGCAGCGCACCCTAACGGCGTTTATGCAGGCTTCGACGCCTTCGGTACCGCAATAATCTCCGTTGCCGGTACCGACTCCGGCACCGGCATCGTTTCCGGTACCGATTGTATCCACATCAGCTTCGGTGTGGACTGCAACGGTACCCTGTCCCATGATGCCCATCGGTACCGAATCGGTACCACTTACTCCCGATGTCGATCCCACTCGGTACGCGTATCGGGCTTTACAGGAGCATCCAGACAGGCGATACTTTGATTCCTCTGAAGACTGAGTCGGAGGCTTCTGTCGAGGCACCGGTACTTCTTCTTCAGGAGTCTGATTCTCCATAACGAAGAATGTTTCCGCCAGAAGACTTGTCTTTCCAAGACTTCTTTAGGGAAGTGGCTAGGGGCCTCTGCATTACAGTGGCCCCTGAATCAGATCCTAGAGCCAAGCAATTAGATATTTTGCAATACCCTAAGGCTCCTGAAGAAGCAGCCACCTTACCTATTCATGAGATTCTCTATGATCTCATGTTGAGCATGTGGGAGACTCCTCTTACTACCTCTCCTCATTCTCGTAGGTTAGACACCATGTACCGTGTCCCTCCTTGTCCTGGCTTTCATAAGTCTCAGCTTCCTCACCACTCTATTATGGTAGAGTCTGCCATGAGGAAAATAAAGAGTGCAAAGAGACACTCATCTAATCCTCCAGGACGTGAATGCAGAACCCTTGATGCTTTTAGCAGAAGGGTTTTCCAAGCTAATATGCTTGCTGCCAGAATCAACTCCTATAGTTTCTATATGGGGATGTTTCTAAAGGAAGTCACATATCATCTGCAGACTTTAGCCCCTTTTATTTCAGAAGATAAAAGGCAGGAATTTCTCACTTGGCTTAAACATGCTCAAGATGTTTCAAAATTTTCCAACCGTGCAGCCTTTGACTCTTTTGAGTGTGTAAGCAGAGCCTCGGCTATTGCCATAGATGCACGCAGAATTGCTTGGTTACAAGCATCTGATTTGGAACTCTGGGTCCAAGATGAACTGGGAAATCTTCCTTGTACAGGTGAAAACCTTTTTGGCAGGGATTGGAAAGCAAAGGCCACTCAGATGGATGCTGAGAACTCTGCTTTGGATCGACTTTCAAAGTCTACCTCTGCTCCTGCTAAGAAAAGATTGTTCAAAAAGACACCTTTTTCTAAAAAGGGAAGATACTATCCTGCTTATGGTCAGCAGGCCTCTTCTGCAGGTCGTTTTGCTGCAAAATGTCAGCAACCACCTAAACAGGCCAAGTCAAAGGCTGCCGGGCCTCCCACAGCCCAGCAGCCTCAACCTCCTCAGGGCCTTTGACTTGCAACTAGAGAACTTAGCCTTTCTGGCTCTGGAAGAACCAGAGCCCCCCTCACCATTCCAGGAAGGTTAGCTTACTTTGCTCCCAGATGGGAGCAAATCACAGCAGAGCAGTGGACCCTCTCCATTATAAAGGAAGGGTACAAGCTTCATTTCTTAAACCTTCCTCCCCACACCATGGTGAAACAGTTCAATTCTCCAACATCTCTCCTCAACCTTCTGGGTCAGGAGATTGCTACCCTTCTTGCCCAAGGGGCAATAGAAGAAGTACCCCTTCTTCAACAGGGCTCAGGGTTCTACTCCCCTTATTTTCTTATTCCAAAGAAAACGGGGCTACAGACCCATTTTAGATCTCAGAGAATTGAACAAGTTTCTATTCAAAGAGAAATTCAAGATGATTTCTCTCGGTACTCTGCTGCCATACCTTCAGAGTCAGGATTGGCTTTGTTCTCTAGATCTCAAGGATGCGTACACCCATGTCCTCATCCATCCAACACACAGAAGGTTCCTTCGGTTCCTTTTTCAAGGAAAGCACTACCAATACAGGGTGCTTCCTTTCAGTCTGGCCTCTGCACCAAGGGTGTTCACAAAATGCATGGCAGTAGTAGCTGCATTTCTACGCACCCTAGGAATATTCGTTTTCCCATATCTGGACGAATGGCTCATTTGAGCTCCATCCCAGTCAGAGGCCCAGATTTGTCTAACCTGCACAATGCGTATCCTTCAATATTTGGGACTGGTAATAAATATCCCAAAATCCCATCTCACCCCTACTCAATCTCTGGAGTTTATAGGGGCCTTGCTGGATACCACAACTGCAAGGGCCTATCTTCCTCAGGCCCGTTGCCTACGCTTGGTGCAGTTAGCCTCCCAGATACAGTTGAAGTCCCATTTAACTGCTCGAGAAATGTTACAACTATTAGGCCACATGGCATCCACCGTGCATGTGGTTCCATATGCGCGCCTTCACATGAGGGCAGCTCAATGGACTTTGTCCACCCAATGGACTCGGGCATCAGGTTGCCTGTCAGACAAAATAGCAAACTCCAGTCGCCTATTTTGGTCTCTCCAGTGGTGGAAGTCCCCTCCAAATCTGTTACTGGGGTCCCTTTTTCAGCAGTCGCTACCCCAAGCAACTCTGACAACAGATGCTTCTCCAATGGGTTGGGGAGCTCATCTGCAGGATCTCTCCACCCAGGGCATCTGGTCTCCACAGGAGACTTCTCTGCATATCAGTCTCTTGGAGCTCAGAGCAATTTTCTTAGCTTTCATTCCCTGCTCAGCTACAGGACAGTCCTCATCCATACGGACAACCAAGTAGCCATGTTCTATGTAAACAAGCAGGGCGGGACTGGCTCTCTGTCGCTTTGCAACGAAGCTTTGCGACTGTGGGCCTTTGCCAGAGAGCATCACATCCATCTTCTGGCAGTATATCTTCCAGGCATTCAAACCTCTTGGGCGGACAGACTCAGTCGAGTTCTGCTCCCACACGAGTGGTCCCTCCAGAGGGACCAGGTAGCCAGGATTTTTCGAATTTGGGGAACCCCGGACATAGACCTCTTTGCAAGTCCATGGCATGCCAAACTTCCCCGGTTCTGTTCCAGAATTCCGTGTCAGGGAGTTCAGGCCAGGGATGCCTTCCTCCTTCACTGGGGTCAAGACTTCCTTTATGCCTTTCCACCAATTCCCCTAATTCCCAAAACACTCTTCAAGCTTCAGAGAGATCAAGGGACCATTATCCTCATAGCTCCACATTGGCCACGCCAAGTGTGGTACCCTCTACTTCTGCATCTCTCTCAAGCTCCTTCCCTGGACTTGGGCTCTGTCCCAGGAAGGGGGAACATTGTGGCACCCAAACCCCCAGTCGCTCCATCTCAGGGCTTGGTTGCTGAGGGCCTAGACCTTCAAGATTTTCATCTCTCTCAGCAAGTCAGAGATGTTGTTCATGCCTCTAGAAAGCCTTCCACTAGGCGTTCCTATGCTTTCAAAATGAAAAGATTTACCATTTGGTGTTCAGAGAAGGGTCTAAACCCTCTTGCAATACCTCTGAATTCTCTACTAGAGTATCTCCTGCATCTATCCCATGCAGGCCTGAAAACGAATTCAGTAAGAGTCCATTTGAGTGCTATTGCAGCGATCCTCAAGCCTCTCAATGGACAACCTATTTTCTCTCACCCTCTTATAGCAAGATTCATGAGAGGCCTTCTTTTAACTAAACTTCCCATTAGACCACCTCCAGTGGCATGGGACTTAAACCTGGTTCTTGGCCAGCCAGCACGCCGCATCAGTGAGTTGCAAGCTTTGGTGGCTAATCCACCTTATACAAGGTTCCATCATGATAAGGTAGTCCTCAGGACCAATCCACACTTTATGGCCTAAAGTGGTCTCGCCTTTTCATCTGAACCAGGAGGTATATTTACTTGTCTTTTTTCCAGGACCTCATGCATCAAATGCAGAGAGGAATCTTCATACCTTGGATTGTAAGAGAGCTCTCGCTTTTTACTTACAAAGAACACAGCAACATAGAAATTCTTCTCAACTCTTTGTTGCTTTTGATCCTTCTCATTTAGGACTTCCAGTCTCTAAGAGAACACTGTCCAACTGGATTGCTCAGTGTATTTTTCGCCTACCAGAGTAGGAACATTTCTCTGGAGGGCCATGTCACAGCTCACAATGTGAGAGCCATGGCAGCCTCAATGGCTCATCTAAACTCTGTGTCCATCTACCAAATCTGTCGAGCGGCCACCTGGGCCTCGGTTCATACCTTCACAGCCCATTACTGTTCGGACAAGGACTCCCGCCGGGATGCCTCGTTTGGTCAGGCTGTTCTCAAACACCTGTTCCATTCCTAATCAACTCCTACCCACCTACCCTGGTCGGATGCCAGAGATCCATGGGGGGAAGTGGAGCCCCCTCTGCAAGGGCACACAACCATGGGGTCTCTCCCTGGCATCTGCAGCTAGGGAGTCCCCATATGTGAAGACTCATTCCTGCTTGTTCCTGGAGATAGCACAGTTACTTACCTGTAACAGGTGATCTCTGGGAACAGCAGGAATAAGTCTTCACAACCCACCCACCTCCCTTAGGAGTTGTATCTCTATCTTTCCTTTCCTCTCTCTCTCTTTGTCTCAGCTTTAAAACTCGAACTGGAGAGAGGCGGTTGGGAAAGGCGGGAAGGCAGCGCGCAGGCGCTGTGGGATGCTCCCAAAAGCTTTCTTACTGGACACTGGGGAGCGTTCCCGCGCAGGCTCCGTCGGTACCGACGATACCCATATGTGAAGACTTATTCCTGCTGTTCCCAGAGATCACCTGTTACAGGTAAGTAACTGTGCTTTCCCTCTTATTCCCATGTATGTGTCACCAAACATCTATTGAGCCCAATTTATGTAACAGCTTCCCCAACTTCTTACTTACCCCCTTTGGCCCAAGCTTATTCTCTCACGTGGTGTCTATTTTTGGGTTCAGGGTTGCATTGAAGTCCCCTCTTAATATCACCGGACTTTGCTTATGGGGTTCCACCAGCTCGTAAAGCTTCCCATAAAACCTCCCTTGCTGTGTGTTTGGCACATATCTGCTCCCTACTACGACAGGCCTTTCTTCTATTTTCCCTTTCCACAGAATAAAACGCCCTCCTGGGTCTCGCTCCACATACTCTTCCACCCTTAACCCTTTTGTAAATAATATTCCCACTCCTCCCCTTTTTGGCAATTCTCAGTTGTGGGCCAGATACACTTTATCATATTCTTTACTCATCAACCATCTTTCTTGTACCTTTTTTAAATGTGTTTCTTGTATAAGGATAACATCTGCTCTTATTCTGCTGCTCTCTTTTAGTAGGGCCTGCCTTTTATACCAGGAATTGAGGCCTTTCACATTTGTTATAATTTTGCATCCATCAAGTTGCTTTTGGTTACTACCCATAGCTTCAATTCTCTGCACTTCCTCTTTTTGCACCCACAGGATCCGGGCACCCTCCCTCTTCCTGTCCCGTCCTCCCCTCTTAGTTCCCTTCCTCCCAACCTCCCTCCCCCCCTCCTCCTCCTTTCTACCATTTAGTAGCTTCCATTCCTCCTCGGCAGCATCCTCCCCCCTCCCCCCGCACTCATGTTACACAATTCACATTACATTCTTTTTATCTTAATCTCCCCCCATTCATATCTTCTAATCATTTAACTTTACCCCCCTCTCCTCCTTCATATCATATACTCTGTTCAACCTTGCTGTTGTCTTCCATTCTTTTTCCATTTCTCTCTCTTCTCTGCTTATTTGCTCAGTCTCATGTCCTTTCTCTTTTGCATTACACGTTTACGCTCTCTCTTTGCTCTCCACTCTCTGCCATCTTAATGTCTGTCCATTCACAGGTTTTTCTCATTTCTCCCACCTCTGGTAAACATGTCACTCCTGCTTCTTTCATCTCTGCTGCCAACTGAGTTGCTGTTAACGCCCGTCTTGTGATGCCGTGACTGGTAAACGCAATTCCTGCGGGATACAGCCATTTATATTTAATATTCTCTTCCCTTACCTCATTGTAAATCTTCTCCATTCTCTTCGGCGTTTGTAGCATGGCCGCAGCCAAGTCCGCAAAGATTGCCACCTTGTTTCCTTTCCTCTCTAGGGGGGGCCTGCGCCTCTCACCTTATTTAGTATTTTTTCTTTAATTTTAAAGTCCTGGAGGCATATAATATTGTCCTGTGGTGCCTCCCATCTCCTTGGGCCCAGCATGCGGTGCTCTCTCTATTTTTACTTCCAGTGCTTGCCCTCTATCCTTGGGCTCCTCCAGCACTGCCATACATGTCTCGTGCTGTCTGCTCACAATCTCTGTAGACTTTATTTTCCGGCACTCCCTTTATTCGTAGATTTTGCCGTCTCGCCCAGTTTTCCAAATCTTCAAGCTTCAACTCAATCTGTTCATTTGCAGCCTCCAAACTATTCACTGCTTTATTTATTGCACTCACATTGCTTCGCACCTCTTCCACTTGCCCTTCCGCCGCCTCCACTTTTTTCCCCAGTTCCTGCACATCACCGTGAAACTCCATTATGGCCGCCTTCATGTCTGCTTTGAATCCCACCATTTCAGATCTCAGCTCACCAAACCATGACCAGAGTTCTTCCTTAGAAATATGCACCACGGCACTCTTACTCTGCACCTCTTCCAAGGTACTCAGCTGCTCTTCAGACTCGGCCTCTATATTTGCTTCATCTCCTATTTTTCCTCCTCTGTTCACTTCTGATAGCTGTGCACGTATATTCTCGTATGTCTGCCGTCTTTTTCCTTGCTTTCGTCATTCCACCAGCCTCCGCTCCCTCTGACCACTCCAATCCTTTTTGGGGTATTTGTATTGCTTTGTTTTTGGGAGAGACTAGTTACTTTTGCAGAGATGAACTGCGGAGCTCTTTTTCAGCCGTCCATGCGGTTCGATGACATCACCGGAAGTCCTCTGTACCTTTTCTAATAATGCTATAGCCTTTTTAAGATATGGTGACCAGAATCGCACACAATATTCAAGGTGCGGTCGCACCATGGAACAATACAGAAGCATTATAATATCCTTTGTTTTATTTTCCATTCCTTTCCTTATGATACCTAGCATTCTATTTGCTCTCTTGGCCGCTGCTGCACATTGGGTGGAGGGTTTTAAGATGTTATCCACAATGATGTCTAAATCTTTTTCCTGGATGGTGGTTACCAATGTGGAGCCTTGCATTGTGTAACCATAGTTTGGGTTGTTCTTTCCTAGGTGCATAACTTTGCGCTTGTCCACGTTAAATTTCATCTGCCATTTGGATGCCTAGTCTTACAATTTATCAAGATCCTCTTGCAATTTTCCACAATTCTCATAGGTTTTGACAACTTTAAATAGCTTTGTGTCATTTGCAAATTTGATAACCTCACTCGTCGTTCCCCTTTTTCCAGGTCATTTATGAATATGTCAAAAAGCAGCGGACCCAGCACAGATACCTGCGGTACTCAGCTATTCACCTTTTTCCATTGGGAAAATTGGCCATTTAGCCCTACCCTCTGCTTTCTATCTTTTAACCAGTTCCTGATCCACAATAGTGCACTGCCTCCTATCCCATGACTTTTTAGTTTTTCCAAAAGTCTCTGATGAGGGACCTTGTCAAAGGCTTTCTGAAAGTCCAGGTACACTATATCAACCGACTCACCTTTGTCCACCTGTTTATTCACACCTTCAAAAAAACATAACAGATTAGTAAGACAAGATCTTCCTCGTCTAAAGCCATGTTGGCTTTCTCCCATTAAGCCATGACTATCTACATGTTCAATAATTTTGTTCTTTATGATGGTTTCTACCCTTTTTCCCAGTTCTGACGTCAGGCTCTCCGGTCTGTAGTTTCCCGAATCACCCCTGGAACCCTTTTTAAAAATTGGTGTTACGTTCGCCGTAGATGATTTTAATGATAGTTCACAGATTACTAATAGCAGGTCTGCAATCTCATATTTCAGTTCTTTCAACACCCTTGTATGTACACCATCGAGTCCAGGTTATTTGCTACTCTTCAGTTTATCAAATAGTTGTAATAAATCTTTCCAGTGTATTGATATTTCTTTCAATTCTTCTGCAGTATCACCTTTAAATACCATTTCAGTCATGGGTAACATCCTTACATCATCTACAGTAAAGACCGAAGCAAAGAATTCATTCAGTCTCTTCCCCTCTTAGTGCCCCTTTTATCCCTCTATCATCTAATGGTCCAACTGACTCTCACAGGTTGTGCTATGAATGTACTTGAAAAAGTCTTTATTACATGTTTTTGATTCCACAGCAAGCTGAGTTCTCGGCAGGGCTGGCAGAAGAGTCTCTTCAGCGGTTTCGGACCCTGACATTGATGGTCAAGGAATGCTCCAAATTTATCATTTGAGCTGCCTATGACTGCTTCGAGTCGGTGGCCATAGTAGCTGCAGTAGTCATTAGTGCTTGCTGCCAGAGCTGGCTACAGGAGCAATGGGTACAGGACAAGCTGGTCGATGTCCCATGCCGGAGGTTGGGGGAGGGGGGGGGTGAGAATCTCTTTGGCAAACCCATGACTGATGAGGTCACCGAACCGGAGTCTGTTCCTGACTGGGACCAGGTCCTCCAAGAAAACCACTGACTCTTCCCGATGGAAGGCTTCAGGGGGGAAAAGCCCCTTTACCCGCAGAAGAGGAAGGCTTCTCTGATTATAAGTCACACCTGTGTATAAGTTGCAGTGGCTCAATTTGGCTTTTTTGCATGTAAATTTATAGTATAAGTCTCCTCTGTGTATAGTTTGTAGGTACAGAAAATAAAGTGCAAGACAACATTGCTGTTTCTAAAACCAGATTTATTCTGTTTCACTTCCACTTTCCAGTAACACTCATTCAACATCAGATTTGTTCTGCATCACTCTCGGGGAAAGCAGTTGAAAGTCCTCATCTTTGGTGTCACTGTGAATAGTTCTGCAATTTTAGGCTCCAGTTTGTCATAGTTTGTCTCCTTCATCTTCGTTGTCTACATCTTAATGGTTATCAGGGCTCTTTAGGATCTCAGCCTTCCAAAAACTCTATTTTATCGCTCTCACCTTCCCACCATGCTGTCACAACCCACCTGGTAACTTCTGCAAAAGTGGTGTGGCACATACGGCCAGTAGCCATGAAACTGTTTTCCATGGCACATCCAGTTTTCCCATTGGCAACACAACACAGCTTTGAATCTTGTGTTGATGGAAATGTCAAGCAGTTGAAGCATTTTTGTCATAACACCAGGTATAATAATGGGACATTGTTCAGAGATTTTATTTTCTTCTTTGTCTTCAGTGAAATGGGCTATCATGCTATTCTTTTTAAAGTAGTGCTTTTCTGTCTCTTGAAGAATCCATCTGGCCACTTACTACAGCTGCACTGCAGCCATTTCAACATCTTGCTCTCATCCATCCATCCTGTCTCATTCACATCAACAGCAACGTTGGTAGAGTTTCACGTGGCATTGTCTTCCTTTTGAATATAATCATAGGTGGCAGCTTCTTTCTACTTGCAGAGCAGGCCAGCACCACTGTAAAGTCTTTTTTCATGTCCAGTGGTTCTAATTTATTGTTCTAATCCCCCTTTGACTGACCATTCTTCCTAATGGGATGTCAAAGGTTAAGGGAATCTCATCCATGTTGATTTATGAGGTCTGGTGTCACTATGCATGCAGTAATTACGAATTCCCTGAAATTCCGTACTTTATCCAAGAAATCGGTGGGGAGCTGCTGACACATGGCGGTTTTATGCTTTAATTTGTTTCTTATCATAAATCAGTAGCACCATGAATGACCAGCCTTGAATCCCTCTATATTTGTTTCCCTGGTGATTATGAACTGCTTTGAATCTCTCCTACACAGTGGGCCCTCTGCTCTACAATGAACTGAAACCAATGTGCTTCCAATTCAGGCCACTATACTTTGCGACTGTAATTTGCCTTCTTGCTGTGTTTCATCAAAATTGGTTTTCTCTGCGTCTTCCTCCAATCTCTAACTTCTCATTTATCCCAAAAGTTCGCTTGGCGGCTCCGTTACCACATTCTTCTTTCAATTTGAATTCCGCAGTGTATGAGTTCCATGCCTTTTGGTGTCACCGTTTTCTTCGGGATTAAAGAACATCTTTTTGGTAACCGAAATTCATCCAGTATGCTATTTGTGAGTATAGTAAAAGTACGTAGCAGTCTGATTGGAGGATCTGCTTGCAAGCGTTGAGTGTAGAGCGGAGGGCCCAGGGAGAAAGACCGTCCACTGCACAGTTGCAAGTATTTATATCTGTTTCGAGGGGGCGTGTTCTACCATGTAAATTCCTTAGATAGTTGCTGCTGTGTATAGGTTGTGCCATTATTTCCGGATGTAAAAAAACCCGTGATTTATAATGTTGGAAGTACAGTACCCCCAGTATTTGGCCTTTCTGGCTCCCCAACAGTCAGTCGGTCAAGGGACAGGGACATGGCCCACGTAAGCCTAAGGGCCCCAACTGCAACCTGGGGGGGGGGGGTGCTTTTGACTCCTTGAGCATAGACTGTCCTCCCCCAGGAGGTCTAGTCCTGCAGCACACCGGGAGGGAGGGGGGTTGTCTGATATACTTTGCCAGCTAGTAGCCAAGCATCACCACCAACACTGGGGGTCCTCTTCCTATTTCAACCAGACACTGCCTCTGTTCTTTCCAGGGGAACTCCTGATGGCTCCCCTTCACAGAGACTTACTCCAGTGAGAACTCGCCTAGCTTCTGGCTGACAGGGCGGTGAATCTGGTCCTGCCACAATTCTGGGACCAGGGGTTTTACTTCTGGTACTTAAGGCAAAAGCCGCCAGTCCTCTTTGGAACTATTATGGATCTGCGAGATTTCAACAAGCTCCTGGTGAAGGAGAAGTTGAAGATGGTTCTCCTTTGGAACATTGCTGCCTTTCCTCTGCCAAGGAGATTGGCTATACTCCTTGGATCTCAGAGATGCATGCATGCATGCATATTCCCATCCACCTGAGACGCCGGCAATACCTCCCCGGTTTGTTGTCGTAGGAAGTCATTATCAATACAGAGTTCTGCCCTTCAGCCTGGCCTCGGCCCCAAGGGTGTTCACCAAGTGCCTAGTGGTAGTCACTGCTCACCTGCGGATGCAAGGTGTATTCGTCTTTCTCTACCTAGATGACTGGCTGGTCTGGGGCAGTGCTGCCATAGAGGTGCAACAGGCATCACGCCGCACCATTCTTGCCCTGGAGCACTTGTGGTTTGTCATAAACTACCCCAAGTCCCACCTGCAACTGACCCAAAGCCTGGAGTTCATAGGGGTGTTGCTAGACATGGTCCAGGCCTGGACCTTCTCCCCTGTGACAGGGCCTATGCCTGGTGACCCTCACAGGGGAGAGATATAGGGCTGACCCTCCGTCTCCAACCATCTCATGCTGTGCCTCCTGGGGCACATGACCTCAACAGTGCACGACTCGGCTAACGCCCATCTCCACATGCAGTTGGCCCAGTGGGCCCTCTTCTCCCAGTGGTCCCAAACAACTGAGCGCCTGCAAGATAGGGTGATGGTCATCCATCCCCTTGATGAGTCCCTGAACTGGTAGCAGCATCCATTGAACCTGCAGGCAGGAATGCCCTTTCAGATCCCAACTCTGGGGGTTGGGGGGGGTCTTCACCACAGACTCCTCCAAGTTGGGCTGGGGGGCCCATTGTGACGACCTCCATACTTAGGGCTTGTGGTCAGCATTGGAGAGCCTCCAGCAGATCAACTTCCTGGAGCTCTGAGTAGTCACCTGCTTCCTCTGGGCTTTTCAGCACTACCTGTGGAACCAAGCTTTCTTAATCCAGGTGGACAATCAGGTGGAGATGTTTTACATAAACAAGCAAGAGGGCACGGGATTGTTCCTCCTATGTTCGGAGGTGGTCCGTCTCTGCACGTTCACTAGCAAGAGCGGGTTGCTCCTCAGGACAGTGTACCTGCCCGGACAAGACAATGTTCTGGCAGACTGCCTGAGAAGGGTTCTCCAGTCCCACGAGTGGTGGCTCGACGCATTTGTGGCCAACAGACTATTCCGATGGTGGGGCCTTCCCGTGCTGTATCTCTTTGCCAGTCTGGCCATTGCTCAGCTAACCAGTTTCTGCTCTAGACTGCCGCACCCCTCCTGGTTGGTGGCCAATGTGTTTCTGATTCTGTGAACCGAAGGACTCCTTTATGTCTTCTCTTCCATGCCACTCATTGCCCTCTTCAGGGTTCAGCTCGATTGGGCCACCCTGATCTTCATAGTACCCCGGTGGCCCCAGCAACCCTGGTTCCTGCTGCTCCTACTGGCCTCATGCAAAGACCCCCACCTGGTGGGTGTACGTCTTCAAGTGATGCTGCTTCTCAGTTTGGTTAGAGAGGGCATTGAGTTAGAAAAGATTAAAGTTTTGCAGGAGACAGCCAACATGGCTTTAGACAAGGAAGATCTTGTCTTACTAATCTGTTATGTTTTTTTGAAGGTGTGAATAAACAGATGGGCAAAGGTGAGTTGGTTGATATAGTGTTTCTGGACTTTCAGAAAGCCTTTGACAAGGTCCCTCATCAGAGACTTTTGGCAAAACTAAAGAGTCATGGGATAGGAGGCAGTGTACTATTGTGGATCAGGAACTGGTTAAAAGATAGAAAGCAGAGGGTAGGGCTAAATGTCCAATTTTCCCAATGGAGAAAGGTGAATAGTGGTGTACCCCAGGGATCTATGCTCGGTCCGCTGCTTTTTGACATATTCATAAATGACCTGGAAAAGGGAATAACGAGTGAGGTTATCAAATTTGCAGATGATACAAAACTATTTAAAATTGTTAAAACCCAAGATTATTGTGGAAAATTGCAAGAGGATCTTGATAAATTGGAAGACTGGGCATCAAAATGCAGATTAAATTTAATGTGGACAAGTGCAAAGTTATGCACCTAAGGAAGAAAAACCTAAACTATGGTTACACGATGCAAGGTTCCACATTAGGAACCTCCCACCCAGGAAAAAGATTTAGGCGTCATTGTGGATAACATGTTAAAACCCTCGGCCCAGTGTGCAGCGGCGGCCAAGAGAGCAAATAGAATACTAGATAGCATAAGGAAAGGAATGGAAAATAAAACAAAAGATATTATAATGCCTCTATCGTTGCATGGTGAGACCGCACCTTGAATATTGTGTGCAATTCTGGTCACCGTATCTTAAAAAGGATATCGCGTTATTAGAAAAGGTTCAGAGAAGAGCCACCAAAATGGTAAAGGGGATGGAAGGATACTCCTATGAGGAAAGGCTAAAAAGGTTAGGACTCTTTAACCTGGAAAAGAGACGGCTGAGGGGAGATATGCTAGAAGTCTATAAATTAATGAACGGAGTGGAACTTGTAAACGTAGATCGATTGTTTTACGTTATCAGAATATAGAAAGACTAGGGGACATGCAATGAAGCTACAGGGTAAACTATTTAAGACTAATAAAAGAAAATATTTTTTCACTCAAAGTGTAATCAAACTTTGGAATTTGTTACCGGAGGATGTAGTAAAGACTGTTGGTGTAGCTGGATTTAAAAAAGGTTTGGACAAGTTTCTGGAGGAAAGGTCCATAAACCATTATTAAGAAGGGACCCAGGATATCAATGCTTGACCCAGTACAAGCATTGTGGAACCTGTGTCTTTTGGGGAAACTGCTAGGTGCGTATGACCTAGATTGGCCACTGTTGGAAACAGGATACTGGGCTTGATGGACCTTGGTCTGACCCAGTATGGCATATCTTATGTTCTTCTGTCCAGCTGGTGCTACAGTACTTGCTGCACCTCTCTAATGCTAGCTTGAAATCTAACGCTCAAATTCATTTCAGTGCTCTCTGTGCATCACCACCACCACCTTATTGAAGGGAAGCCTCTCTGCCCAGCTTCTTATGGCTCGCTTCAGGAGGGGCCTTCTGGTCTCTCGACCTCCCATTTGTCTGCCGGTGGTGGCATGGGATCTCAGTGTGGTCCTCTTGAAGCTCATCGCTCCACCCTTTGAGCTACTGGCTTCCTGCCACATCAAGTATCTGTCCTTGAAGGTGGTCTTCCTTGTGGCGCTCACATCTGGCCACATGGTTGGTGAGCTCTAGGTGCTGGTGGCTCATGCCCCCTATACTAGATTTCACAGGAACAGAGTGGTGCTCCGAACGCACCCCAAGTTCTTCCCGAAGGTGATCTCTCCGTTCCACCTCAACCAAGAGGTGGTTCTTCCCACCTTTTTTCCACATCCTTGCACCAGTAGGGTGGAGGCTGCTCTCCATATGCTGGACTGTAAATTGGCGCTGGCCTTTTACTTGGAGTGGACCAAGTCTCATTGCCGCTTCTTTCATTTCTTCAGTTCCTATGACCCTAATCACCTGGGCATAGCAGTCTCCAAGCATAGTCTGTCCATGTGAGTGGCAGACTGCATCGCCTTCACCTATGGTTGGGCCGGTCTCTCGCTGGAGTGTCATGGTGCACAGCATCCAGGCCATGGCAGCTTCTGTGGTGAATCTCCGCTTGGTCCCCTTAACAGATCTGTCAGGCCGCCACCTGCTCCTCAGTTTACACTTTTACTGCGCATTACTACCTGGAGGAGTTGCAGTGGGACAGCGCTTTCAGCCAGGTAGTACTCCAGCATTTGTTTGGGGTTTAAGATAAATCCTGCCCTCTGGCCCTTCTGTGAGTCTAGGCTGCTGGAGAGCTGGCTACCTGGTCAGTGCTGCGGTTGCTGTTGCAAGACCTCAACAGAACTGTACTCACTGTTCCTCATGGTTTGGTTTTTTGGGGGCCAACTGTGGCTTACAGGTTTTTTTGGCAGCCTGTAGCTAGGGAGTCCCATACAGTATGTGAGGACTGACTTCCTGCTTATTTCCGGAGAAAGCATAGTTACTCACCTGTAACAAGTATTCTCCAGGGACAGCAAGAATCAGTCCTCATAACCCTCCCTCCTCCCCCTGGAGTTGCTTTTCCTTTTATTGCTGTCTTGAGCTCTCCCCCACATAGATTATTGCAATGCAATGACTACCAGCCAGCAACCTCAACCCTCTACATACCAGCCCTTAACACAACAGCTAGAGGACCCACTAGAGGACAGCAACCTTGGGCCGGAAGGACTGGGGTTTCTAGTCCCACAGGTGCTCCTTGTGGTCTTGGGCAAGCCACTTAACCCTCCATAGCCCATGTTCCCTGTAAAATAGTTATCTCCAAGTTATAATGCCCTGTTCAATGTAATTTCAGTTTGTTCAATGTAAACCGCATTGATGCAGAATAGCGCGGTATATAAGAATAAAATAAAATAAAAAAAAATAAAATAAAATAGCGAGGATCATACAAAAAGGGAAAAAATATATGATCACATCACCCCAATATTAAGAGACCTCCACTTTCTCCCTCTCGAGGCACGGGTCAAATATAAAACACTGGTTCTGATTCACAAAGCATTCCACCATCAAGAAGACACACATATGAGCACCCTGCTAACACGGCTGAGCTCCAAAATCCAATACGGCAGCCCACATCCGATCTACTAGAAGTATGACTAGAGAACAAAATTTAACCAACAATCTTGCAACCGAACTTTTAACTTATATGCCCCATCCTTGTGGAACACTCTTCTGATCAACATCCATGGTAACAAGGATCTTGCCTCCTTCCAGAAACAACTAAAAATTCATCTATTCACCATCTACCTAGGACACAAACAAACAAGCATCAATTGATCCCACGTTCATCCTCCATCTGGGTCAATCAGAATCCCTCAACAAACCCAGCATTTTGTAAATATGGCTGTACTGTTTTCAACCCCTCCTTATTGAAACTCCCTTTTGAGCCACCCCAGTGATGGTGCCCCCCCCCCCCTTTTATCTGTTATAATAATTTCTCCCATCATATTTTCCCCCTTGATTTTGTAAACTGCTTTTACCCGGTGAAAGGTGGTATATAAATACAGCTAAATAAAATTAATGTCATATTGAAGCAAGATGGCACCCTTGGGAGGGAAGGCAACCACACATATGGTTGATCTCCCAAAGGCTTTCTTTGAAAGCTAGGGAGAGGTTACCGTGTGGGCTCTGTCGATGCTGACGACACTCATCTTTATCTTTATTTCATGCTTGATATATGTAAGGACTGATTCCAACTGTCCCTGGAGAACACCTGATCTCCAGGAACAAGCAGGAATGTAGTCTTCACATATGGGTCTCGTCGGTACCGACGGAGCCTGCGCGGGAATGCTCCCCAGCGTCCAATTAGAAAGCTTTTGGGAGCATCCCACAGCACCTGTGTGCTGCCTTCCCGCCTTTCCCAACTGCCTCTCTCCAGTTCTTTGTTTTCCGCGGTGCCAGCAGGTTGTTCCTGTCGCCGCAGAAAATATTTTTCCTTCTTTTTTGTGGTCGCGTCTGCCTTCTTCGACGCTATACCGGTACTGCCGGTTCTTCTTTCTTTCAAAAAAAAAATTTCTTTTTCAAAACTTTTCTTTTCCAGGTGCACGTGCCATTTTGGGCCTTAGGCCAAAAATTTCCTCCACTATGGAGAAACCCGCCTCTGGTTTTAAAAAGTGCACCAAGTGTGGCAGTACCATCTCTGTCACCGACACCCACGAGTGGTGTCTTATTAAATGTTTAGGTCCTGACCACTCCATCTCAGAGTGTATGGCTTGTGCCATGATGTCCAAGAGGGGTCGACAAAACCGAGCTGCCAAGCTCAGCACCCTTTTTCGCTCCGATGCAGCTTCGGTGGCATCGACGTCTTCCAGGGCTTCGTCTTTCTCCCATGGATCTCAGGTAACTAAACATGTCTGGCCGGTCCTCAAAGGGTAGATCTCCTTCCAAGCATCAAGATGCCTCTGGCGTTGCCCTTGAGGGTTCTGTACCAGCAAAATTGCCCCGGCGGGAGGCTTCGGCTTCCAAAGCATTTTCCGGGGCTCCAGGATGTTCTTGAGGCCTTGACCTCGGCAGAACTACTGGTGCCATGCTCTGGGGTACCGGCTGTTTCCGGTATCAATACCCAGGCATCAGCAGCATCGATAGACCAAAGATTCCTGGCTATTGAACGCAGTCTGGCGGCTCTCCTTGCGGCATCGACGCCCTCGGAACAGCGTCAGACAGTTCAACTGATACCAGTATCGGTACCGATAACATCGACATTCATGCGATGCCTTCCGGTACCGATACCCCGGTACCGATTCCCCCCGGTAACGACTTCGCTCGGTATGGGTATCGGGCTCTTCAAGAGCATCCGGACAGAAGATACTTCGAATTCTCGGAGGACTCTGAGGATTCTGACAGCTCTGTCAGTACCGGAATACTTCTCCTGGAGGAGCCTTCCTCTCCTAAACATAGAATATCTCCTCCAGAAGATATCTCCTTTCAGGATTTCATCAGGGAGGTGGCTCGTGGTTTGTCCATTACTGTGACTCCTGAAACAGAGCCCAGAGCTAAGGAGTTGGAGATTTTACAATATCCCAAAGCTCCTAAGGAGGCAGCTACCTTGCCTATCCATGAGATCTTACATGATCTCATGTTGAGAATGTGGGAGACTCCTCTTACCACCTCTCCTCACTCTCACAGACTGGATATACCATGTATCAAGTCCCTCCTTGTCCTGGATTCGAGAAAACTCGGCTTCCTCACCACTCTATTGTAGTGGAATCAGCTATGTGAAGGATCAGGAGTGCAAAGAGACATGCCTCTAATCCTCCAGGATGTGATTGTAGAACCTTGGATGCCTTTGGACGTCATACTTTCCAGGCTTCCATGCTTTCTGCCAGGATCAGTTCCTATATTTTATATATGGGAATGTTCCTCAAAGAAGTCGCAGGAGATTTGGAGGTTTTAACCCCTCTCCTTCCTGATGGCAAGAGGCAGGATTTTCTCACACTGGTTAAACATGCCCAGGATGTTTCTAAGTTTGTCAATTGTGCAGCTTTTGACTGTTTTGAGTGCATAAGCAGAACCTCTGCCATTGCCATAGGTGCACGTAGAATTGCCTGGCTCCAGGCATCCGATTTGGAGCTCTGGGTGCAGGACAAACTGGGCAATATCCCTTGTAGAGGTGAGAATGTATTCGGCAAGAATTGGCAAGAGAAGGCCAATGAGTTGGATGCTGACAACTCCACTTTGGATAGGTTATCCAAAGCCACAGCTGATCCTGCGAGAGAGGTTTCTTGAAAGATTTCTTTCTTCTCAAAAAAAGAAGAGGTTTTATCCCTCTTATTCCCAGCAGGGACGTTCTGCAGGTCAGTCTGCCTGAAAGAGTCAGCAACCACCTAAACAAAGGAAAGCAAAGACTGCTAAGCCTCAACCGTCTCAGCCTCCACAAGGCCTTTGACTTTCATCTAGAGAACTTAGCCTTCCTGGCCCTCAATGGACCAGAGCCTTCCACCATTCCAGGAAGGTTATGTCACTTTGCCCCCAGATGGGAGCAGATAACAGCAGAACATTGGACACTCCATTATAAAAAAGGGTACAAACTTCACTTTCTGTGCATGCCCCCTCCCACAATGGTAAAACAGTTCAATTCTCAGAACTCTCTCATCAACCTGTTGGGCAAGAAGTATAGTGACCTCTTGATCTAAGGGGCAATAGAAGAAGTACCCATTCATCAACAGGGTACAGGGTTTTACTCCCCCTATTTCCTTATCCCAAAGAAAACAGGGGGACACAGACCCATTTTAGACCTCGGAGAATTGAACAAGTTCCTGTTCAAAGAGAAATTCAAGATTTCTCTTGGTACTCTGCTGCCATACCTTCAGAGTCAGGATTGGTTTTGTTCTCTAGATCTCAAGGATGCGTACACTCATGTTCTCATCCATCCAACTCGCAGAAAGTTCCTTTGGTTCCTTTTTCAAGGAAAGCACTACCAATACAGGGTGCTTCCTTTTGGCCTGGCCTCAGCACCAAGAGTGTTCACGAAGTGCATGGCTGTGATAGCAGCATTTCTCCGCACTCTAGGGATATTTGTCTTCCCCCTACTTAGACTGGCTCATTCGAGCCCCATCAGAGTCAGAGGCCAGGACTTCTCTATCTTGCACAATGCGTATCCTTTAATATTTGGGTCTAGTCATAAACATTCCAAAATCCAGTCTAACTCCCACTCAGCCTCTAGCGTTCATAGGAGCTTTGCTGGATACCAGAAAAGCAAGGGCCTATCTTCTCCAGGCCCGTTGCCTTCGCATGGTGCAGTTAGCTTCTCAAGTACTGCTAAAGCCTCATCTCACTGCCTGAGAAATGCTACAACTACTAGGCCACATGGCATCTGCAGTGCATGTGGTTCCTTATGCTCGCCTCCATATGAGAGCAGCCCAGTGGACTTTATCCACTCAATGGACCCAGGCATCAGGGTGCCTGTCAGACAAAATAGCTAACACAAATCGCCTTATTTTGTCCCTCCAATGGTGGTAGTCCACTCAGAAGCTGTTGCTGGGGTCCACATTTCGACAACCCTTATCCCAGGCAACTCTCACAACAGATGCTTCACCAATGGGTTGGGGAGCTCATCTGCAAGGCCTCTCCACCCAAGGCACCTGGACTCCACAGGAGACTCATCTACATATCAATCTCTTAGAGCTCAGAGTAATTTTCTTTGCTCTTCGAGTGTTCCACACCCTGTTCAGCTACAAGACAGTCCTCATTCATACGGACAATCAAGTAGCCATGTTCTACGTGAACAAGCAGGGAGGGGGAACAGGCACTCTGTCGCTTTGCAACGAAGCTCTGCGACTATGAGCTCTCGCCAGAGAGCATCAGATTCATCTCCTGGCAGTGTATCTTCCAGGCATACAAAACTCTTGGGCAGACAGACTCAGTCGAGTTCTGCTTCCACACGAATGGTCTCTACATGCAGACCAGGTGGCCAAGATTTTTCAAATTTGGGGAGCCCCGGACATGGACCTCTTTGCAAGTCCATTGAATGCCAAACTTCCCCAGTTCTGTTCCAGAATTCCGGCTCAGGGCTCTCAGGCCAGGGATGCTTTCCTCCTTCACTGGGGTCAAGACTTCCTTTTTGCCTTTCCACCCATTCCCCTAATTCTCAAAACCCTATTCAAGCTTCAGAGAGACAGAGGCCGTATGATTCTCATAGCTCCACACTGGCCACGGCAAGTGTGGTACCCTCTGCTTCTACATCTCTCTCAAGCTCCCTCCCTGGAGTTAGGATCTGCTCCAGATCTCCTGTCTCAGGAGGACAGAATGTTATGGCATCCCAATCCCGTCTCTGCATCTTAGGGCTTGGTTGCTGAAGGCCTAGATCTTCATGATCTTAACCTCCCTCAGCAAGTAAAGGATATCCTTTATGCTTCCAGGAAGCCTTCCACATGACGCTCTTATGCTTTCAAGTGGAAAAGGTTTACCATATGGTATTCGCAGAAGGGTCTTAACCCCCTTGCGATACCTCTGGAATCATTACTGGAGTATCTCCTTCATTTATCCAATGCAGGACTTAAAACTAACTCAGTAAGAGTCCATTTGAGTGCTATTGCAGCTTCTTTCAAACCTCTAAATGGACAACCTATTTCATCCCATCCTCTTATAGCAAGATTTATGAGAGGCCTTCTTCTAACTAAGCTTCCCATTAGGCCACCACCGGTGGCATGGGACTCATGAAGCCACCTTTCGAACCCTTAGCTACCACCTCATTTAAATTCCTTTCTTGGAAAGTTATCTTTCTCATTGCAATCACATCAGCACGCTGCATCAGTGAGTTGCAGGCACTAGTAGCTGATCCACTTTATACAAGGTTCCATCATGACATGGTAGTCCTTAGGACTCATCCACACTTTATGCCAAAGGTGGTCTCCCCTTTTCATCTTAACAAAGCGGTCTACCTGCCTGTGTTTTTTCCAAGGCCTCATGCATCACATGCAGAGAGGAATCTTCATACTTTGGACTGTAAAAGGACTTTGGCCTTTTACTTGCAAAGGACACAGCAACATAGAAAGTCCTCTCAACTCTTTGTTGCTTTTGATCCTTCTCATTTGGGACTTCCAGTCTCCAAGAGAACACTGTCCAACTGGATTGCACAGTGTATTTCCTTCGCCTATCAAAGTAAGAATCTTCCTCTGGAGGGCCATGTCACAGCTCACAATGTGAGAGCCATGGCAGCTTCAATGGCTCATCTGCACTCTGTCGACGACAGTGCATGTGGTTCCTTATGCTCGCCTCCATATGAGGGCAGCCCAGTGTACTTTATCCACACAGTGGACTCAGGCGTCAGGTTGCCTGTCAGACAAAATAGCAAACTCAGATTGCCTTATTTTGTGTCTCCAATGGTGGCAATCACCCCAAAACCTTTTGGTGGGGTCTCCTTTTCAGCAACCCCCACTCCAGGCCACTCTAATAGATGCTTCACAGCTGGGTGGGGGAGCCCTCCTGCAAGGCCTCTCTTCCCAGGGTACCTGGACTCCAGAGGAGGCCTATTTACACATCAGTCTCCTAGAACTCAGAGCAAGTTTCCTTGCTCTTCAAGTATTCCACACCCAGCTCAGTTACAAGACAGTCCTAGTTCAAATGGACAATCAAGTAGCCATGTTCTACGTGAACAAGCAGGGCGGAACAGGCTCCCTGTCGCTTTGCAACAAAGCTTTGTGACTATGGGCCCTCGCCAGAGAGCATCAGATTCATCTCCTTGCGGTGTATCTTCCAGGCATTCAAAACTCTTGGGCAGACAGAATCAGTCGAGTTCTGCTTCCACACGAATGGTCTCTCCATGCAGACCAGGTGGCCAAAATTTTTCAAATTTGGGGGAACCCTGGACATAGACCTCTTTGCAAATCCGCTGAATGCCAAACTTCCCCGGTTCTGTTCCAGAATTCCAGCTCAGGGTTGTCAGGCCAGGGATGCTTTCCTCTTCCATTGGGGTCAGGACTTCCTGTATGCCTTTCCACCCATTCCCCTAATTTGCAAAATCCTGTTCAAGCTTCTGAGAGACAGGTCATATCCTCATAGCTCCACATTGGCCATGGCAAATGTGGTACCTTCTGCTCCTACATCTCTCTTAAGCTCCGTCTCTGGAGTTAGGATCTGCTCCAAATTTCCTTTCTCAAGAGGACGGGATGCTGTGGCATCCCAATCCCCAGTCTATGCATCTCAGGGCCTGGTTGCTGAAAGCCTAGAACTTCACGGTCTTAACCTTTCCCAGCAGGTAAAGGATATCCTTTATGCTTCCAGGAAACCTTCTACAAGACGCTCTTATGCATTTAAGTGGAAAAGGTTTACCATATGGTGCTCACAGAAGGGTCTTAACCCTTTTGCGATACTCCAGTAATGATTCCAGAGGTATCTCCTTCATTTATCAAATGCAGGGCTTAAGGCCAATTCAGTGAGAGTTCATTTGAGTGCTATTTCAGCTTCTTTCAAGCCTCTAAATGGACAACCTATTTCCTCTCATAGCGAGATTTATGAGAGATCTTCTTTTAACTAAGCCTCCCATTAAGACATCACCGGTGGCATGGGACTTAAATCTGCTTCTTGGGCAGCTTATGAAACCGCCTTTTGAACCATTAGCCACTACCTCTTTGAAATTCCTTTCCTGGAAAGTCATCTTTCTTATTGCAATCACATCAGCATGTCGCATCAGTGAATTGCAAGCTTTGGTGGCTGATCCTCCTTATACAAGGTTCCATCATGATAAGGTAGTCCTTAGGACTCATCCACACTTTATGCCAAAGGCGGTGTCACCTTTTCATTTAAACCAAGCAGTTTACCTTCCTGTATTCTTCCCAAGGCCTCACGCCTCAAATGCAGAGAGGAATCTTCATACTTTGGACTGTAAAAGGTCTTTGACCTTTTACTTGCAAAGGACACAGCAACATAGAAAGTCCTCTCAACTCTTTGTTGCTTTTGATCCTAGTCATTTGGGACTTCCAGTCTCCAAAAGAACACTGTCCAGCTGGATTGCACAGTGTATATCTTTTGCCTATGAGAGTAAAAACCTTCCTCTTGAAGGCCATGTCACAGCTCACAATGTAAGCGCCATGGCAGTCTCTATGGCTCATCTTCACTCTGTGTCTATTGACGACATCTGTCGAGCAGCTACTTGGGCTTTGGTTCATACCTTCATAGCTCATTACTGCTTAGACAAGGACTCCCGCTGGGATGCCTTGTTTGGTCAGGCTGTTCTTCAACGCCTGTTCCATACTTAATCAACTCCTACCCGCCATCCCTGGGGGGAAGTGGAGCTTTTTCACAAGGGCACACAACTTCTGGGGCCTTCTCCCTGGCATCTGCAGCTAGGGAGTCCCCATATGTGAAGACTACATTCCTGCTGCTTCCTGGAGATAGCATAGTTACTCACTGTAACAGGTAATCTCTGGGAACAGTAGGAATTTAGTCTTCACAACCCACCCACCTCCCCCCTCTCCCTCTCTGTCTCAGTTTTAAACTCAACTGGAGAGGGACAGTTGGGAAAGGCGGGAAGGCAGCACACAGGCACTGTAGGATGCTCCCAAAAGCTTTCCTATTGGACACTGGGGAGCGTTCCCGCGCAGGCTCCGTCGGTACCGACTATACCTATTTGTGAAGATTAAATTCCTGCTGTTCCCAGAGATCACATGTTACAGGTGAGTAACTATGCTTTATCTGCTGGATATTTTCTTTCCTATCAGGTAATGTTTTGTAACCTGTTACTCATCCCATCTACTCTACCCCTGGCCAAAAAAGCGTTCCACTAATTAGATCTTTCTTTGTCCAGAACAAGCTCGGTGTTAGCTTTCGTTTCAACCTCTGCCCTGCGTTCGCTCATTTATGGGTTTTTTTTCAGGATGGTTTACCTCCTACATCTTTCATATTCTTAGGTTTTCAAAATAAAAGGGGAGAAAAAGATTGCCTGTCACACCCGTAAAAGTCAATCTTGTCTTCAGTGTAGCTGTGAAACGTTAAAGAGAATATAATAGCTTGCATGTAGCAATTTGTTCTCTCATGACAACAGTGTAATAAAACATTAACACACTATCTCACCCAATGGGTATTCCTTTTAATCTAGTTATAAAAGTTATTTGCCAAAGAAATGTGCTAAAATGATGGGTATATAATACATATCCAAGGTACTGCTGTAATTAGAGAATAACTTAAGTATACAGTTATCCTAAAACCTTTGATCTAATGTGCAGCCGTTTTTGTATGTATGTTATGCTTCAGAAATCATTGTTTAAACAGATCATTTGAGTTGTTCCTAGTTCAGTCACATTCAGCATGGACTCAAAGGGTATTTACAAATCCCTGTTCTTTCTATTTCAGGTACTGATGATGTTGTAGGGCCTGAAGGCATGGAGAAGTTTTGTGAAGACATTGGAGTTGAACCAGAAAATGCAAGTTCTGAAACCTTTTATTCTTCTGTTCTAAGCTTTAAATATCAGTCCTGGTGGTCATGCCTCAATCTTTTCCTTAACTAGTCCTAAAACTGTACTGATGCAAATGAAAGGATGTCTGTCTTGATCCAAATGACAAACACCAAATTATCCAAAGCAGGCATTTGGTAAAAGGATTGAAGAATGTTACTTTAGCTGAAGATTCCTATTCCAGTAGGTTAAAAATTTTAGTAGTACTGCACAGGCGATCACAGTTAGCATGGCTTGGTCCTCTTTTATATTCGTATTTATTTATATTCTCTTATATACCGCACTATTCTGCATCAGTGCGGTTTACATTGAACAAACTGAAATTACATTGAACAGGGCATTATAACTTTGAGAACTATTTTACAGGGAACATGGGCTATGGAGGGTTAAGTGGCTTAGACCACAAGGAGCACCTGTGGGACTAGAAACCCCAGTCCTTCCGGCCCAAGGTTGCTGTCCTCTAGTGGGATTTGAACCCCCGACCTTCCGGCCTGAAGTACCTTGCCCCAACCACTAGGCCACTCCTCCACTCCTCTGTAGTGTTGCCACTCCTCCACTCCTCTGTAGTGTTGCCAAGAGCACCACCTTATTGGATGTACTATACAGCTCTGTTTCCCAGCTATAATATATACTTTAGAAGTAGTCCATTGTATGCCATGTCTAATAAGTGTATGACCTCAATTCTGGGTACCAGCTACTGTTTCCTTAACAGCTACCCTGACCCCCACAGTTGCCTAAAAATAAACTGGAGATACCTCACCCAAATATCTAGCTGTCAGTCCTGTTGTCTGATGGGCAAAGACTTGATTCTTCTTCTCGTGCACAGTATTGCCATGAAAGGAGAAGTGCTACTGATAGGTGATTTTCAATATGCTGGATGTTGATTGGCACATCCCTGCTGTGGGATCATCTAGGAGATCCTAGATTCTCTACAGGGAGAACTATTCCGGCAACTGGTAACAGAATCCACACGTGAAGGGGCCATACTGGACTTGCTGCGTACCAGTGGGGAAAGTGTTTCTGTCATAGTAAGAGATCATCTCGCATCCAAACTCTGGTGGGGTGCACATTGAACATTCTCGCTACACAAGGCCAGTGGACACAACAGGAATTTCAGATGCAGATCAGTCTCTAGCTTCATGCTCTCACGAATGCCCTTCTGTTTTTTTCAATCCCAATTTTCAGGCAAACAGGTCTTAGTCCAGATGGACAACCAGGTGGCTATGTTCTGTGTGAACAAGCAGGGGGAACGGGCTCTTATCCCCTCTGCCAAGAAGCCCTTCATCTCTAGTTCTTCATTACATACCACATCCATCTCAGGGTGGTGTATCTCCCTGTGAACTCCAACTTTCTGGGCGACAGGCTAAGCCACATCCTACATCCACATGAGTGGACTCTCAATCAGGAGATGGCCTCCTGGATATTCCACCTATGGGGGACCCCCAGAATAGATTTGTTCGTCACACAGGAGAATGCACGACTACTGCTGTTCTGCTCAAGGTTTCCCTCCCTTCGCAGTCAGGTGACAGATGCCTTCCTTCTCTATTGGGACAGGGACCTGCTTTATGAATTCCCACCCACTCGTCTAATACCCAAAACCCTGTTTCAAGCTGCAGGCCTACAGGTGCTCCATGATTCTACCACTTCTTTGAAATTCCTCTCCTGGAAAGTCATCTTCCTCATTGCTCTCACCTCTGCTTGCCATATCAGCAAGCTGCAGGCCTTAGTGTTGGATCCTCCGTACACTCGCTTCCACCATGACAGTGGTTCTCCAGATCCATCCACACTTCTTTTCCCGAAAGTGGTCTTGATTTTTCATATTAATCAATCCTGGGATGCTCCCAGTCGTCTTTCCCAGACCTCATGCCTCCAGAGCTGAAGCAGCACTACACACGCTAGACCGCAAACATGCTCTGGCTTTCTATTTGGACAAAACCAAGAATTTCAGGAAATCCTGTTTGTCTCCTTTGATCCAAGTCACCTTGGACATCCAGTGTCAAAATGTACCCTATCCAACTGGATTGTGGACTGCATTTCTTTTGTCTATGTTCAGGCAGGTGTTTCCCTTGATGGCCATGTCACTGCACACAATGTGCAGGCCATGGCAACCTGTGTTGCCAACCTATCGAAGAGATCTGTCAAGCAGCTACCTAGTCCTCCATTCACACCTTTGCTGCTCATTACTGCCTAGTCAGGGACTTCTTTCTGGATGCTGTCTTTGGCCAGGCGGTCCTTCAGCATATTTGTGGGACTTAATCACAACTCCTACCCTCCGTCCCAGACTCTTCTGATACCAGACTCCTCCAGCCATGCTCTTGCAAGCTGTAATCGAGGTCAATGGGGCCACTCTGTATCTATAGCCTCTGGCTCCATTTTCTAGCCTTGAGGTTGTCTGTTTTAGTCTGGTGTCTGGGAGCTAGTGAGTCCCCATATGTGCATTCCTGCTTGTTCCTGGAAATAGCATGGTTACTCATCTGTAACAGTGGGTCTCTGGGAACAGCCGGAATCAGTTTTCACAACCCACCCTCCCCTAGGAGTTGTAGGGTACTTTATTTTATTTTACTTCTATCGCTCGGCTGCAAACTCAACTGAGGAGAAATGTTGTGAAGGTGGGAAAGGAGATGCACAGTAGAGTGCTCCCAAAGGCTTTCCAGATGGATACTGGGGAGCGTTCCGGCGCGGGCTCCAGTACAGACATCCTCCATATGTGAAGACTGATTCCTGCAGTTACAGGTGAGTAACAATGCTTTACCAGAGGCAGGTCTTGTCAGATGAATCTGATTTCTTTTGACTGGGTGACCAGGGAGTTGGACCATGGGATAGCCCTAGCCCTGAAAGAGAAAATAGTAAGGTTTCTGGAGTCCAGCAGCGCTTCCAATAATTTACTCACCACCAAAGTTAAACTAACCGGCCTGTGGTTTTCAACCACATCCTTACTTCCGCTTTTGTGTAAAGGGGCCACATGTGCCTCTCTCCAGTCCTTTGTCAGCACTCTCGACTCCAAGGCATTGAAAAGGTCTGTCAATGGAGCTGCTAGAACATCTTCCTCAGTATTCTAGGGTGTATCCCATCCGGTCCCATCGCTTTGTCTACTTTTAAGTTTAGCTAGTTTCTCACGAACACAGTCTTCTGAAAATTGTTCAAGATGTCCCTCGCTTCTTTTCCTGTTTGTGGGTGTTTTCTGAGGTCCTGCTCCTGGTTCTTCATCTGTGAACACAGAACAGAAATATTTGCTAAGCAATTCCGCTTTATCCTCATCAGCTTCTACATATTCCTCCCCTTCACCCTTTAGTCTGACAATACCACTTTTGCTCTTCCTTATCTTATGTTCTTATGTTTTCTCACTAACATATGAAAAATGTCTTATCCCCCCATTTTATTGCATTGGCTATTTCCTCCTCTTTTTGAATCTTTGCTTTCCTGACTGCTAGCTTCTCTAAGTTTTTCCAAATATAGATGCCTGTCTTCCTCTTTCTGTGATCAATGTGTATTTCATGAAGCCACCCTCCCTTTTTTTTTTTTTTTTTTTTTCTTCACCTTTTCAGCTACATTTTTTTTTTTTTTTTTTTTTTTTGAAACCATAGTGGTCTCCTTTTCCTTTTATCTTTATTTACCATCTTAACAAAAAGGTTGATTGCCCTTAAAATATCCCCTTTCGGTTTTGCCTGCTGTTTTTCTACACCCTCCCCCCCAGCTGTTCCCATCCTATTAACTCCCTGAGCGATTGGCCCATCTTGGCAAAGTTAGTTTTCCTAAAGTCTAAGACCCTCGCTTTTGAATGGATTTTAACAGCCCTAGTTCTAATAATTAACCACACCATCTGGTGATCACTGGATGCAAAATGATTTCCCACTATAACATCAGAAGCACTTTCACCATTGGTAAGCACCAAGTCCAGAATGGCCCCTTCACTTGTTGGTTCTGTTACCAGTTGCCTGATTAGGTCTCCCTGTAGAGAATCCAGGGTCCTCCTTTCTTCTAGATACTGCAGCAGGAATGTGCCAGTCAACATCTGGTATATTGAAATCCCCTATCAGTAGCACTTCCCCATTCCTAGCAATGCTGCGTATGTCTTAGCTCTGTCTTCCTCTTCCTCCTGTGAGGGAGGTCTGTATATCACGCCAATGCAAATAGAATTCTCTTTCCCTCTTTCTAGTTTAACCCACAGTGCCTCCTCTCTCCCTTTTAAGCTCTGTATTTCCAAAGCTTTAATATTATTTTTTTATATATAGTGCCACTCCTCCCCATCTTCCTACCCTGTCCTTTCTGAATAAAATATAGCCTGGTATAGTTACATCCTGATGGTTTTCTGTGAACCATGTTTCTGTAACTGCCATTAAATCCAAGTCAGCCTCTCCCATTAAAGCTTCAACATCTGGGATCTTATTTCTCATGCTACGGGCATTTATACACACCACTTTCCACATGTTGCCCCTTCTACCCATTTCCATAAAGGTATTTAATCTTTTACTTACCTGGGGGCTTTTTTCACCCATCCCCCATGAATCTAATTTAAAGCTCTCTTCAGTAGATTAGCTACTCTGCTACTGAAGACACGTCGACCCTTTCTTGGACGGATGGATGCCATCTCTGCTCTGCAACCCTTGGAACAGCATTCCATGGTCCAGGAAACCAAAACGCTCTTAATGACGCCATCCACGCAGCCATGCATTCATCTCCATGATAGCTTTTCTGCCTTGGCCTTTACCCTCAACAGGGAGGATTGAAGAGAACATCACCTGCGCCACTATCTGCTTCACCCTCTGTCCCAGAGCCATAAAGTTACTTGATACGCTCAGAGGGATACCTGGCAGTATCATTTGTGCCGACAAGGATTAGCAACATTGGGTAATAGTCAGTCAGTGGGCTTGATGAGTCTTGGTAAACTTTCCGTAACATCTTGGATTTTGGCACCTGGCAGACAGCATACCTCTCTGGACATTAAGTCTAATTGGCAGATGGACGCCTCAGTACCCCTCAGAGTCACCAACCACCGCTACCCTTCGCTTCCTTGTGGTCAGTGATTCTGCAACTTTGGGGTGCTTGAACTGTGGCTCTTAGCTTTCCAGGGCTGCTTTCACCTCCTTCACTTTCAGGGTTGCATAATGGTTCTTCATTTCAAGGGCTGGAGAAGTTGGATTGGTGATTCTGCAGGCCTTGGTGACTTGTGTCCAACCTTCGTCGTTCTGTAGGCTCCCATCTTCTCCACTATGTATAGTACTTCATACACTGGATTGCAAATGGGCCCTGTCCTTTTAATTACTGCGGGCCCAGGCACATTGCAGAGTTCCTCAGCTTTTCATGTCTTTTGACCCCAACAGACTGGGGCTTCACACCCAGTGAGGGTAGCAGCGTATGTGTTCCTGATAATGTGGACAGAAGGCCTCTATGCCTTTCCGCCGACCCCTCTGGTCGCCAGGACTCTCCAAGGTCCAGCGCGAGGGGGCAGTACTGATACTAATTGCCCCCAGGTGGCCCAGACAACCATTGTTCCCACTGCTGCTCTCCCTGTCTGCAGTGCTCCTGGTCCCACTGGGCCATACCCAGGACCTCCTGACCCAGGAGGAGGGCTCTCTCCTGCACCCCAATCTGGGGTCTCTAACGTTAATGACATGGCTGAAAGGGTAGGCTTGGCCTCTTTTAGTCTCCCACGAGAGGTCGGGGAGGTCCTGTTCACCTCATGGAGGGCTTGCGGGAGGTCGAGCATATGCCTTTAAGTGGCGTAGATTCTTGGTATGGTGTGCGGGGAGGTGGGAGAACCCCCTTCTCCTGCTCGGTGCAACTGGTGCTCCAATACCTACTGCACCTCTCACATACTGGACTGACATGTACCTGAGTGCATTTGCTGCACACCACTACCGTATCGGGGGGAAACCTCTCTTGTCAGCCCCTGGTCTCTTGGTTCCTCCGGGGCCTTCTGCTGCTTAAGCCCCCCCATCATCCCCCCTCCCCCCACCCATGGTGGAATGTAGTGCTCTCACAGCTCACCAGGCTGCCATTTGAGCCACTAGCTACTTGACATCTGTGGTATCTTTCATGGAAGGTGGTCTTCCTGGTAGCTGACATCTGCTCGCAGAGTAAGCGAGCTTCAGGCCCTGGTGGCAGAGCCACCACACACAAGATTCTACAAGAACAGGGTGGTGCCCCACATTCCTCCCAAATGTATTAACTCCTTTCTACCTCAATCATGAGGTTATCCTTCCCACCTTTTTCCTGCAGCCTCATGCTGGTAGGGAGGAAACTATACAGCGGACCCAGGGCCATCGCAAAGCTCAGTTTTTCGTTTCCTACAACCCCAACAGACTGGGGCTTCCTGTGACTAAGTGAACTCTGTCCATTTGGGTGGCAGACTGTATTGACCTTGCCTATGCATAGGTGGGGCTTTCCCTGAACCATTGGATCACAGCGCATCACATGAGAGCAATGGCCACATCTGTGGCGAACCTGTGCTCTGTACCGAAGATTTGCAAAGCCGCCACATAGTCTTCAGTCCATACAGTCGCAGCTCACTATTGCCTGGAAAGCGAGTCCTGTTGGGACAGTGCCTTCGGCCAGGCTGTACTCTGTAATCTGTTCAGGGTATAGGCAACTCCTGCCCTCTGACCCTTTTGTGTTCAGGCTACTGGAGTGATGGTGTCGCTGGACGCTAGGGTCTTACAGAGTCTCTCAGCTGGGGACTCGCTTTCTGCAACTCATGGCTACCCACTTGGTTGCTGTTGGTGCTATCATGGTTCGTTCCTTGGCAGACTGGAGCTAGGGAGTCCCATATGTGAGAACTGACTTCCTGCTTGTTCCTGAAGAAAGCATAGTTACTCGCCTGTAACAGCTGTTCTCCAGGGACCGCAGGAATCCGTCCTCACAACCCTCCCTTCTCCCCTAGGAGTTGCCTCCCTACCTTGTTTTATTTTTACTACCCTCCTACCTATGTCATTAGACTGAGCAAGGTGGCACTATTGGGCGGGAAAGGGACCACGCATGCATGGTGGCTTCTCCCAAAGGCTTTCTTTGAAAGCTGGGGAGATGCTTCTGCACAGACTCCGATGGCACCAGTCACCCATATGTGAAGACTGATTCCTGCTGCTCCTGGAGAACACTTGTTACAGGTGAGTAACTATGCTTTGTCACCGCTAAACTAGGCCTCTAGGTCTCCATAACCTTATCTTCAATCTCGAAGACAACTTTTTCAGGCATGGGAAAACCAGTCAGCGTTGTGGGGTTTTTTGGGATTTTTTTTTTTTTTTTTTTTAAAGTACCAAGAGTGCCAGTACCATTTCTGCCACTGACAAACATGACTGGTGTCTAAAATGTTTGTTTGGTTCCGGAACATCAACCCAGTTCTTGTCCTTTGTGCCAACAAATGAGGACTCTAACTGAGCCAGAGAATTTGGATTGTTATTTTGCCTCGGACTCTGTTTCAGTGGCTTCCTCTTCATTAAGGGCATAGACACCCTCTGAGTATCTGTTTTCTTCAAAGTCCAAACACTAAAATGGTTAGTGGGCTTCATTATAAAGCATATGAGGACAGATTAAGGGTCTTAATATGTACATCTTAGAAGAAAGGCGGGATAGAGGTGATATGATTGAGATGTTTAAATACCTCCGTGGCATAAATGTTCAGGGAGAGAGCCTCTTTCAGTTGAAAGCAAGTTCTGCTACGAGGGGACATGGGATGAGGGTGAAGGGAGATAGATTCAGGAGTGATATGCGGAAATATTTCTTTACGGAAAGAATAGTGGATCCGTGGAGTAGTCTCCCAGTGGAGGTGGTAGAGATGAGGACAGTAACTGAATTCAAAAAAGCATGGGACCAACACAGGATCTCTAAAGGTAAAAAGTGGACTGTTGTAGTTGTTGATATGAAAGGACAGACTAGATAGGCCATGTGGTCTTTTTCTGTCATCATGTTCCTATGTTTCTAAAAGTAAGTCTTTGGCAGTTTCCAAATCTTTGGCATTGAAGACAGATACCGAGGCCAGGGAGAAATTCTAGCATAAGCATCACAACTCCCCTAGAGGTGCTTCTGATGAAGACCGGACAGCCCCAATGGGAGGATCTGTCCTCCAAAGTACGTGGGGCTCCAGGATGCTCTCAAGGCATCGACCTCCAGAGAGCTACTGGTTCCAAGTTCTGGGATGGTGGTTTAGAGCTCCGTAGGTGACTCCACCCAGACATCGGCCATCTCCCTAGTGCTGGCTCATGAGAGGAGTTTGGCAACACTCCTGGCAGCCTCAGTACCGATTAAAATCGAGAGCTTCAGGAGTGCAGGCTTTGGCAGAGAGCCTACGCAGAGATTCCCAACTCCAGTCCTGGAGGGCCAAACACCATTCAGGTTTTCAGGCTGTCCCTAATGAATATTCATGAGATACATTTGAATACAATGGGGGCAGTGCATGCAAATGCATCTTATGCATATTATAAAAGAAAATATTTTTTCACTCAACGTGTAATCAGACTCTGGAATTTGTTACCGGAGGATGTAGTAAAGGCTGTTAGTGTAGCTGGGTATAAAAAAAAAGGTTTGGACAAATTCCTGGAGGAAAGATCCATAAACCATTATTAAGAAGGGACCCAGGATATCAGTGCTTGACCCAGTACAAGCATTGTGGAACCTGTGTCTTTTGGGGAAACTGCTAGGTATGTATGTCCTAGATTGGCCACTGTTGGAAACAGGATACTAGGCTTGATGGACCTTGGTCTGACCCAATATGGCATATCTTATGTTCTTATGTAGGGACAGCCTGAAAAAGTGAATGGTGTTTGGCCCTCCAGGACTGGAGTTTGGAATATCTGGCCTACAGCCAGGCATATCTGGCCCATTGCCAGCCCTTGAGCCGGCATAGAGCACTTGAAGTAGATTTCTTCATCGGAACTGGTCAATACACCCGGTATCCAACAGACTCAGACCACCATGGCTCTCTGTTCCAATACCTCTGAGTATTGGTATCTGCATTGACCGTCAACTTTTACGAAGCATCAAGGTCAAGACCAAAATCGTCGATACTTTGATTTCTTACCGGACTCTGATTCGAGTTCTTCAGAATCTGATGGGGGGTCACTCAATTCCAGAGAACTTCTCGACATCCCTTCGGACCCTTCACCTCCTGAAGAACAGCATTTGTCCCACCAGAAGATATATCCTTTTAAGACTTCATACGTGACATGGCAGCAGTGCTTGCCATGACAGTAGCCTCAGAAAAGAAACCGAGAGCAGAGGAATTAGATACTCCAGTACCCTCCCACGCCCAAGGAGGCGGCTACATTATCAGTGCATAGTTTTCTGCAGGATCTTATGCTACACATGTGGGAGGCCCCGCACATGGTACTGCCTGTCGGCAAAAGACTAGGTACCATGTATAGAGTACCAGAGTGGCCCAGGCTTCCAAAAACCTCAGCTCCCCCACCACTCAATAGTGGTGGAATCAACAGTGCGCTGAATGAAGAGCTCAAAGAACCATTCATGGACTTGAGGACACTTGATGCCGTCAGGTGTCCATGTTTCCAGGCATGCATGTTAGCCTCCAAAATCAGCTCTTACATGCTGTACATGAGCATGTTTCTGAAGGATGTCAACCAGGGATCTGGAGATTTTCACCCCCCCCCCCCCTGCTTCCTGATAAGTGGAGTGCATTCCACACACACATCAAGCAAGGCTAGACTACTTCTAAACTTCTTACCAGGGCCTCTTTTGATGCTTTTGAATCGACAGGCAGAGCTTCAGCGATCTGCATTGGAGCTCGCAGATTGGCCTGGTTAAGGCATCGGACCTCAAGCTGTGGGTCCAGGATAAGCTGGCCAATATCCCATGTACTGGAGAAAACCTTTTTGGCAAAGATTAGGGTGAGATCTGCTTTTTCCCTCCAAACGCCTTTCCAGGAAGACAGCTGATCCATCCAAAAGGAAGACTCTTCCCAAGAAGTCTTTTTAAGAAGAGATACTATCCTTCTTACCCACCTTCTACTGCCTATCAACCTGGCATCCTCAACAGAGGCAATAGGGTCCTCGCCAACCCAAGGCTGCTAAGCTTCAACCCGCTGCACATGCATAGCCTGCACCTGGTTTTTGACTCCTTCCTAGAGAGCCTTGTCAGTCTGACCCTGGAGGGTCCCCAGCTCCTCCACATAGCAGTCAGACTTTGTCGCCATGCCCATAGGTGGCACCTCATAACATCAGAGCAGTGGACACTCCAGATTGTTCAAAGGGGTTACCAGCTTCACTTTGAAACTTTACGCCCTACCAGCTTCACAGGGGATTATCCGACACAATCCCTTCGAAGCAAGCTCTTAAAAGAAGAGGTGGCCACCCTGTTGTACCAGGGTGCCATAGAAAGAGTTAATCCTCATGAAAAGTTGGACGTCTTCTCTCCATATTTTCTCATTCCAAAGAAAATAGGTGATCTCATGATCCAAGAAAAATTCAAAATGATTTCACTAGGAACTCTTTTACCATACCTCCAGAGACACAATTGGCTATGTTCTCTAGACCTAAAAGAGGCATGTACACATTTTTCTCCAGGAACAGGCAGGAAGTCAGCCCTCACATATGGGTGGAGTCCTGTTGGAGTCCTCGTGGAAGCATCTCCCCAGCTTTCAAAGAAAGCCTTGGGGAAATGCCCCCACGCATGCGTGGTCCCCTTTCTGCCCAAGGGTGCCATCTTACTCTGTCTTTTTTTCTGTGGAGCCCAACAGACATCTGTCTAATTGTGTGAACTTTTTTTTTTCCCCCCCCCTCTATCTGGTTGCAACCAGTCCCTTTCCCGCCTCCAAGCATGCTTGCCCCAGCATCGTGTCCTGGAACCGTACTAGATTGTGTGGTGGTTTTTTGTGTTTTCCCCCTGGCATGATTTGTGCCTTTTTTCCATCGACTAGCTGCTCTGAGGGTCTTTGACCTCGCCGGGGTATCTTTTCCCTTAATGGCCAGCGTGTTCAAAAAGTGTGATCAGTGTGCTAAAAACATGTCTTAACAACACACATGATTGCTGCCACTGGTGTCTAGGGGTCGACCACGACTTGGAAGTCTGCACTCTTTGTAAAAATTGGTTTGCAAAGGCCATCCAGCGTTGTCAGCAAAAGCAGGATGACATCTTCTACAGGTCACACTCTACCGTGGTAGCCAAGGCCTGGCATTGGTCCTCCAAGTCACGTAATGCCCCCACGGCACCCAGCTGGGACCACGGACACTCTGACAAGGGTTCCCTGGAGTGGGAACACAAAAAGAAATCCTTGGGAACCTCATCCTGGGACTCGGACACACCGGTAAGCCCTGCATTGGATCCCACAGCCTGAAGAGGGAACTCAAGGTGTCGGAGTGGGAGCGGCCAGTGAAGGTTCCCTGAAAGGGTATGGAGGCTTCCAGCGATAGGTCCCAGACCCCTGAGGCCTATCTCAGAGGACTCCCTCTCTTCACTGATGCTGGAACTGGTGACCCCAGTGTCCATGTTGAAGGCTTCACCTGAGTGGGAAACAAGAAGGATGGCACTGGAGTGTAGTCTCACTGCCTTTCTCGCCATGCAGCAGGCACTGATGCCCAGCACTGCCAGTGCATCTACCAAGACCGCAGGGACCTCCTCACAGAGGACTCCCCTGATCACCGAGCTGATCTTCGTGAGCCCGAAGCCTCAAGTTGATCCTTGGCAAGGGTCTCAATTTTGCTCATGCTCCTTGAGCATGAGATCTTCCCCAGCGAGCACTCATGGCTCTGGCCATGTAACCACCATGGGCCACTGGGCCCCCTATCCGGGTCCTGCACCTCAGGCATGGTCAGCTGCAGAATCCTCTATGGAAGTCGGAGGACAAGGCATCCCCGGAGACTAGGAAGCACCGTGACCTCCCATCGGACCAGTCTCCCCCGACAATGCGGCATCTGTCCCCACCCGAGGACGACACATTCCTCGTGTTTGTCTGGGATTTGTCGAAGGCTTTGTTCTTCAACACGGAAGAAGACACTCATACAGAGGAACTTTAAATCCTCCAATTCGAGGCCCCACCTAAGGAGGCCCTGATGGCTCCTTTCCCCCGCCATCCTCGGGTGGCTCCTCCTTCGCATGTGAGAGACACCGGCGTTTGTACCCATAGTTAGCAGATGCCTGGACACCATGTACAGAGTTCAGTGGGGTCCCGACTTCCGTAACGCACAACTGCTACACACCTCCATGGTAGTGGAATTAACTATGTGCCAGCAGAAGAGCCAGAAGACACTCTGCCCCTGAGTAGGGAGTCCTGTGCCTTTGACACCCTTGGCCACAAATGCTACCAGGGCTCGATGCTGGCCTGCCGAATACAAGCCTACTAGCTATATACCGGCATGTATCTTTGGGACCTGACCAAGGAACTTGTAGATTTCTCAGTGGGCCTGGGGAGGGACCACCTCCAGTGGCTCCAGACCTTCATGAAGTCTATTGGGGAGTACTTGAAGTATGTCTCAAGCTGCCTACAACTGCTTTGAGTCAAATGCGAGGTAGCCGCTGCGGGTATCGGCGCTCAGCACCAGGCCTGGCTCCAGGTGTTGGACCTCTAGCAGTGGGTTCAGGAGAAGCTCCTTGATGTCCCCTGCCTCGGTGAAAACCTATTCTGCAAGCTGATGGAGGAGAAGGTGACGGAGATAGACAGAGTACCTCACAAGGACTCTGCTCTCCAGGAAGACCTCCACCCTTTCTAAGAAACCACCGGGGAAGAGATCCCCATTCCAGAGAGAGAGACAACCTTACTGAGGCTTCTCAGACTCCACAACAGGGTCACCAGAGCAAGGGAGCGAGCCAGGACCCTTGCAAGCCTAAGGGCTCCAAGCCCCAGACCCCGGCTCCTGTGCAGCCGGGGATGGGTTTTTGACTCCCTGGGCATAGCCTCTCCACCTTTGGGGGAGCAGCTACCAACACGGGGGCTTGGTACACTTTGCACATCAGAGTGCCCAAGCATTGGTGATAACAGGCCACCAAGTAGTCACAGAAGGCTATCTCCATCACCTGGACCAGACACCGCCTCCTTTCTTTCTATGAGAGCCCTCTGACTCCCATGCACAGGCCCTGCTATTACAGAAGCTCACAGGTCTCCTCACCAGCCGTGGAACCAGTACCCCATAACCTCAGGGGCAAAGGATAAAAAGAACAGGGGGTCTAAAACCTATCCTAGACTTGCAAATCATGAACAAGTTCCTGGTGCGGGAGAAGTTCCCTTGTAACATTGCTGCCATACCTCCAGCAGGGAGATTGGCTATGCTCCTTAAATCTAAAGGATGCTTATATGCACATCCTCATTCATCCCAGCCACAGGCAATACTTAAGGTTCATGGGCAGGGGTGACCAATACCAGTACAGAGTAGTACTCTTCAGTCTAGCCTCCAGATCAAGAGTCTTCACCAAATGCCTGTCAGTGGTGGCTGCCTACCTCTGTCTCCAAGTGGCCCTTATCTTCCCATATCTGGACAACTGGCTTGTAAACAGACACAGCCACTGAGGTGCAACAGGCCACAGCCTGCACCATCATGTTCTACAGTATCTGGAGTTCATGATAGACCACACCAAGTCCCACCTCACTCCGACACAGGGCTTGGAGTTCATAGGGGCTCAACTGGACACTCTTCAGGCTAAGGTCTTTCTCCCCTTGGACAGGGCAGGTCACCTCATGGCTCCAGCCACCAAGATGCAACACCGCCACGCAGTGGCAGTGCAGTCCATGCTCCACCTGCTGGGTTACATAGCATACACAGTCCATGTGGTTCCCAACGCCCACCTTCACATGCAGGCCGCCCAGTGGTGCCTCCACTCCCAATGGACACAAGCCACAGGCAGGCTCCAGGACAAAGTCTTAGTGTCCTGCAAGCTAGCGGAGTCACTTGACTGGTGACAGGCCACACAGCACCTGCAGGAGTGCATGCCCTTTCAGTCCCTAAATCCTCAGAAATTCCTTACCACGGATGCCTCCTTACTGGGCTGGGGTGCCCATTGCGAGGAACTCCACATGCAGGGCAACTGGCCCCTAGTGGAGACCCAGCAACAGACCTACCTGCTGGAGCTCTGGGCCATTTTTCTGGTGATCATGGCCTTTCACCATTGCCTGCAGCACTAGTCGGTGCTGGTCCCAACGGACAACCAGGTCACAATATTTTTTACCTAAACAAGCAAGGGGGCACAGGGTCTTACTGCCTCTGTCAGGAGGCAGTAACCCTCTGCTCGTATGCGATCAGTCAAGGAATGCTCCTCAGGGTGGTGTACCTTCCGGGCCATGACAATGTCTTAGCAGACAGGCTGAGCAGGCTTCTCCAGCTGCACGAATGGTGATCAGATCCCAGGGAGGCAAAGAGGCTCTTCCAACTCTGGGGCACCCCAAGTCTGGACCTCTGCCAGCCTGACCAATCCTCAGCTATCCCACTTCTGTTGCCAGCTGCACCCATTCAGGGTAGCAGCGGACACTTTCCTCATTTCATGGTTGGAGGGCATCCTGTAGACCTTCTCTCCCATGTCACTAATTGCCCGGACCCTCTTCAAGGTCCTGTGGGACAAGACTTCCATTATCCTGGTGGCCCGTGGTTTTCTCTGCCTCTTCACCTTGTGCAGACTCTGCCATTCAACCTGGGATGTGCACCCTACCTCCTCTCAAGACCACGGGACACTACTCCATCCCAACCTTCACTCCCTACGCCTGACAGCATGGCTGCTGAAGGATTAGTGCTTGTTGACCTTGATCTACCGCAGGTGGTCAAGGATGTCTTTGCATCTTGTAAGGATTCCACCAGGCAATCTTATGCCTTCAGATGGTGTAGGTTTGCCCTCTAGTGCTCCCCGAAGGACATTGACCCCTTTTTTTGCCCGGTGGAGTTGCTTTTACAGTATCTCCTCCACTTAACCTTGAAACGTCTTAAAACAAATTCAGTGAGCGTTCATCTTAGGCTGTCCATCCATTGGTCTTTGAGATGCTGCAATGGTACTATCAACTCACACCCTCTAGTAACATGCTTCATGCGGGATCTCCAGCTGTCCAAGCCACCCATTAAGCCGCCTCCAGTAGCCTGGTATCTGAATGTGGTTCTGATGCAACTTCTAAAGCCACCTTTCAAACCTTTAGTCACCACTTCCCTGAAGTTTCTATCTTGGAAGGTCATCTTCCTTATAGCCCTCACTTCAGCTTGCTGCATCAGTGAGCAGCAAGTTCTATTTATTTTATTTTTATTTAGCAAGCATTTGTATACCGCTCCTTCCAGCGATCAGAAGCGGGTAAGATTTCATGGAAAAAGCTGTCGAATCAAGACAGAATAATTTTGATTTGTACATAAAGATTCGAAAGGTTAGCACGTCACGCAGAAAATTATCTGCTTCTAAGCTAAGGGGATAATAATTTACATATGTACATTTTATACATTACAGGTTTTCTGGGGTGCTGTGGGGGAGTTGCCCCTCATGCGAGTTTAGTACAGGTTGAAATGACTTTGAAATAGGTGGGTTTTGAGTTTCTTTCTAAAGTCGGCTAGATCAATGCTGGCTCGTAGGTCGGGTGGGAGTTGGTTCCATAGTGTCGGTGCTGTGTATGAGAGAGCCCTGTTACTAGTGATTTTTTTTGACTGATCTGATATTCTAGTGGCGGATCCCCCCCAATACTCTGTTCCACCATGACAGTGGTTCCCGTACCGATCTGCACTTCCTCCTGAAGGTGGTTTTTCCTCTTTCCATTTAAACTAGTCAGTAATTCTCCCAATTTTCTTCCCTAGACCACAGTGCTACACACTATAGACTGCAAGCGAGCTCTGGCCTCCTACTTGGATAAAGCTAAAGATTGCAGAAAATCCTCTCAATTATTAATTTCCTTTGATCCTAGTCATTGGAGGGTCATGTCACTGCTCATAATGTGTGGACTATGGCAACCTCCATTGCTAATCTCTGTTCAGTAGCCATTGAGGACATCTGATGGGCAGCTACCTGGTCCTCTATTCATACTTTTGCTGCACACTATTATCTGGACAGACTCTCATTGGGACACTGTCTTTGGCCAAATTGTACTCCAACACCTCTTTGGGACTTAAACTCAACTCCTACCTTCCATCCCAGACTTCTACAAGATACCAGACTATTATTGGGGGGTGTATTGCCTCCTGGAATAGAGTGCAATGGCCCACAACTCTTCCAAATTATTCGGCTACACGTTTTTTGCATCAGGGATTGTACTGCCCTCCCAACCATACCAGTCTGGTACCTGGGAGCTACTGAATCCCATATGTGAAGACTGCATTCTTGCTTTTTCCTGGAGATAGTGTCATTACTCACCTATAGCAGATCTCCAGGAGCAGCAGGAATCTGTCTTACAATCTTCCCTCCTCTCCTAGGAGTTGTAGAGTGTTTTTTGTTTTCCTCTTCTGTGCTACAAACTCAACTGAGAAGGCAGGCACGCAGGCAAGTGGAGTGCTCCCAAAGGCTTTCCTATTGGACGCTGGGCAGCGTTCCCGCATGGGCTCATTCAGTGACGTTCACCCACATATGAAGACTAATTTCTGCTATTCCCGGAGATTACCTGTTACAGGTGAGTGACTGCTTTATGGAAGGGGTTGTGGATGCTTAGAATAGACCCTTGTAGTAGTGACGAGAACTGTATCTGAATTCCAATAAAATATGTGACAAGCATAGAGGATCTCTATGGGAGAGGAAGAAATTGTGGAGCTTGGTAGTCTGGTATGGCTAGGTAGACTGGATATGCTCTATGATCTATCTGCTGTCGTTTTCTTATTAAAGCCAGAAGTAGAATTACCCAATGTACAATGCCTTTTTTAAAAAAATTGAAACAAAAAAAGCAGTGTGGACCAAATTTGGGGTGGGAACCCCAAATGGTGTTGCATCAGAAACATGGCTATTTCTCCTTCTCTCTGGACTTTCATTGTGACCTATGCCAAGTAGTGGCAGTCACCAATCAGCAAGCGACCTGTGAGCCAGTGAACATTCATAGGCCCTTACCCCCAACTAAGAAAACATCCTTTTAAACTGGATACTCATACTGAATACCGAAGTCTGTAAGCACACCCTGCACCATAACACAAGGAATCCTGTGCTGACTGCTTCTGCTGTTGCCACTGCTTTCTGCTTTAGATAAGTCGAGGAAGGGGAAGAAGCCTGGAGACTTGCTATTTTGATTTCATCATTGGGGGGGTCACATGAATTTTCAGCTGCTAAAATGGGGCCATATGAGAGAAGTTTGAAAAGCACCGCAGAAAAGTATTCCAAAGAGTGGTAATATCACCACAGTGGGGTAATACACTTGAAAATACATTTTCAGCATCAAAATGTATCCTAAATATTTGCACCCTTTTTATTAATAAATGCATCGGCTAACAATTGAGGATCCAAATTGGCAAGATTTTAATAGTCCTAAAGAGTTGGGACCCTTAGACTCACCAGACTACAATAAACGCCCATGGTTGATTTAAAGCTAGTTGTACTTTAGTTGTGTAATAGCCACCTTTTACAGATTCAGTCTTTTTAATCTGCTAGGTTTTTCCCTCATGGCCATATAGTAAAACTTAAGATTGCCCACAGTTTCCACTATTTACATTCCAACCTATGTAATTGTCTGATTTTACAGCAGTTAAGCAAAGTTACAATGCTAGTAACAGAAGAATACTGAGTCACTTAGAACATGATCTTTCATTCTAGTTGAAAGGAAGCTGTAGAACAAGGGGTCATTGGATGACATTGCAAGGGGATACCCTGGTGTTACCAGATTTATGGAAAATGTGGTGGATGCATGGTATAGCCTCTCAGTGGAGGTGATAGAGATGAGAACTGCATCTGGTTTTCATAAAACACAGCTTCCTCACCATTCTATTGTGGTGCAGTTACTTACCTGTAACAGGTGATCTCTGGGAACAGCAGGAATAAGTCTTCACAACCCACCCACCTCCCCTAGGAGTTGTATCTCTCTATCTTTCCTTTCCTCTCTCTCTCTTTGTCTCAGCTTTAAAACTCGAACTGGGGAGAGGCGGTTAGGAAAGGCAGGAAGGCAGCGCGCAGGCGCTGTGGGATGCTTTTTTGGGAAGCTGGGGAGCATTCCCACGCAGGCTCCGTCGGTACCGATGTACCCATATGTGAAGACTTATTCCTGCTGTTCCCAGAGATCACCTGTTACAGGTAAGTAACTGCTTTACAGGCTAACTGCATGGCTGATAACGTGCTATGCAGTCAGCTATGCCTCTTGAGGTGGTGTTAACTGTTCTGTCTGCTGCTGTGGTAACATGGATGTCTTTACTGCATTTTAACTTAACTGTGAATTGCAGTTCCTGCCCACACCATTTTAAAATAGTGCTTGACTTGTAAGCTGTTTAATATTGGAATTACACTCCTTGTGGCCTTGGGCAAGTCACTTAACCCTCCATTGCCTCGGAAGAAAGGCCTGGCAAGAAGGCCCAGGAGCTGTTGGGTCGCCAGGAGTGTGGACTCAAAGGAACACATTGCATTGCATTTGCATGGCATTGCACACTAATTTCTATGCTGAGCAACTAACACAGCTTATGCCTTTTAGTGTCCTTTGCCAGAAGAGTTTAACATATGAGCAAAACAATCAACATCTATTAAATGAGGTGGTTTGCTTCAGTTATTTGTCATGCAGCTTTTATATTAGCAGATATTTTCTACAAGGGCGTTTAAATCCTGTCATTCAGCAGTTGGCTATTTATTCATTTGTATAATAATTTTTGGTATCTGTTTTTCAGGCATAATGGTTCAGATGTTGAAAAAATGTTAAGTAAAGGATGTACTTGTGTGTCCTTCCATTTCTGTGACATCAATTTGCAACTCTGCTTGAGTAACAGTTGTTTGAAATCTGTTAAACTTGGTACCTAAGAGAATGTGATAAGCAATTAACATGATGGTAACATGTATGATGGGAGAATTCAGTTTGCAGTGTTTCTTCCAGTTTTGATATTCAGCTGTGCTTTGAGTTCATGTCTTTCTTTTTTGCTCAATAGCTTGACACCTTGTCCTTAGTGCTTAATGACTGCCTCAAACCCTTTTTAATGATAGGTTGTGGCGACAATGATCTTTATATAGCAAGAGTCAAGTTTCTTCTTTTCCACATATATATTTTTTAATTGAGCTACCGAGTTCCTGCAACAGAGGGGAAGAATGTTTTGTTTTGAGGGTATTTTAGCCTGGCCATCCTAATGAGGAGTACTGTTAAGAATCTTGCCCCTCCCACCACCTCCATACCAGAAACACTCTGCTGGCTGTTTGCTGCTTCATGGCTCTGGGACTGCACAGCTAAAGTTAGTCTGGCTTTTGCCATTAGTCAGGGGACTAAAATTACTCTGAGTTGAAATGGTTAACTGTTTCTTCCATGTAAAAACATAAGAATTCCTTATCAAAAGATCTCTTAAAATAAATTTACCTAAAAGTTCTATATTTAAAAAAAAAAAAAAAAAAAAAAGCTTCATTTGTAAAAGCATTTTTTATGGTTAAAGAAGGTACCTACTCCTGGAGTTCAAAACAGTTTGCGTAAGAAGGGTCCCTCCGTTTTTGGATGCTATTTGTTAGAGAGAAAATGTACTCTCTGGGACATGAGTTGTGTAGCCCCCTGACACAGCATTTTTTGAGAAACACAGGCCTTCAGGCTGAAGAGTTGAATGGGCTGTTCTGGATAAGTGATAAATTTGACATTTACATTGATATTGGATATATGAAATTGGTTAATCTACTGGGAAGTGAAGAGTGATATGAAATGTGGTATGTTAAAGTTAAAATTCATTTGATATTAAAACACTTAACGTTTGTCATTTTTCAATAAGCATTCTTTTAAATATTTTAAGAACTGAACAAATATTTGGAAAAAGATATTTCTTAATTATTTTTCAGTGACTTTTTGAATGAAAGCCACTATATAGCAGGGCTCAACAAACCCCAGGTGCTGTTACCATGGCGACTAAAAAATCAGACCTGGTACCTGGGGCTCAGAGCAAATGGCCAGGATCGATAGTGTCTGCCCATGGGAGATGGGATCAGGATCAGCCCAAGGCTTTCTGCCGCCCCAGGCAGCAGCCCCGGCTGTGCCCCCCCCCCCCCCCCCGTGTACTGCTGAGATGCTTCTGCTGCTGGTTCCATCTTCTGAGGTGGAGGGGCGGCTCAGCTTGGTGGCGGTGGCAGCAGTTTAAAGCCGCTGCTTTGGTGCCCACGGTAGGCCATGTACTTTGGCACACATGGCTTGCTGCAGGCATTGTTGTACCACCCACTGAGGTCTGCCACCCTAGGTGGCTGCCTAGTCCACCTAGTGCTGGCTTTTTTTTTTTTTTCTTTAAGTAGTACGACAAGGGGAGTACAGCAGATAGCTGACAAAATTTAGAGAGACAGTATTTTTTTAATTAACAACAAATGGGGGGTAATTTAGGGCAGGGGGTGAAAGCCAGGGGGAGGGGAGAGACAGAAGGGAAGGGTTTGGAGTGAGGGACGGAGGGGGGAAGAGATAAATGCATGGGTAGTAAAGGGCACAATGTGTATATGCAAAAATGTGCACCCCTCTCCCACATGCATGCAGACACCCCATCTCTCTACTCCCCCTCCCCCACAGCAAGTATCTTAAAGGGGTAGTTGGAGTAATGGGAGAGGAGAGAGGAGTGGGGCCACAGCCAGATTTATTAAGCTTTTTCCCCATAGAAAATAGTCTTAGTAAATGGGGCCCTAAAACCTAAAAATGTAACTGCAATACACCTTTTTTGGGGAGGAAGACGTGCACTGTGACCAAGGTTTTCATAGCTGGCTCCTAAATTTTGAGACTGGCTCTTAGATTCCAAGAAAACTTGTCAAGGCCTGCTATATAAGGGTATATCTATGGCTTTAGGGTTTTTCTGCTAATTCTGGGCATTAGTGCAAATAGTGGCATCTTATCTGTTGGGGAGCATGCACAGCATTATCCTAGCAGATAATACAGCAAAAATGCTGAGATTTGTGGTGCGGCAGCATCGCAGATGCAACTAACGACAGCCATTGAGGTGACAGTCTCACTTGTGCTGTCTGCAAAATGTGCAGTTATGTTCTGTCAACACCCACGTGTATTGCAAATGTGTAGTATGCAGCTAATGCAGAAAATGCCTTACACTAGCTGCATTTGGCCTGTGTTTAGCTGTTGCCATGGCATGCTTTTTCCATGTTGTTGTCATGTTAACAACTAAATGCCCTTTCTTTATCGTCCCTCCAGTCCAGTCCCGAACCTCTGGGGTTGAGCACCACCTCAAGCAGCTTGGAGACTGAGCACATCTTTTTGATGACCCTGATATAAATAGCCAAGTTACCGCCCCTCCGCTCCAGTAGTTTTGTCTCCAAGCAGCTGGGGAAGTGGTGAGCTTGAGAGGTTCTAGACTCAATAGAGGGACACCTAAAGGAGAGTTTCGGTAGAGTTACAGGTTTTGGGACTGACAGGTACTGTTGGGGGGTGGGGAAGCTGCGGAGAGATGATCTCCCCCCCCCCCCCCCCAACCTGGTGAAGAACTTGCCGTGGTTCTGGAGTTTGCTGCGCCACTCCCGAACCCACTATTTTGAGTGAGGAGCTGGCGGGGAATAGCGAGGAGTGCCAACCACTGTTCCCTCTAAGCTGTGCGCGTGTGCGCGCGCACACACCTCGCCGAGCGAGCGCACATACTTTATAACAGAGCGCACAAAAATTACAGTTCTGATTCTGATAGAAAACAACACAGACGTCTTAAAATTTAAAAGTTGTTGTGTATTTGCAATTTTCACAACTTCTACAATATTTTCTAGTGCAATCAATGTGGTGTACATCCTGTATTCTGACGTGTAGTCAAATTTTAAAGTATATAACTCGGAGTGTCATTATGTAGCGCACAAAAATTTAACCTTCCTTCAAAAGCTGCACAGCTGATATTTTATGCGCACACAGCCTATAGAAAATTAGAGGGAACATTGGTGCCAACCCCTCTAATGCTGAAGCTGCGATTTCGACTGAGCGCAGGGGAAGAGGGAGAAGGACAGACAGCCGTGCAGCAGGCAGGCGCTGATAGTACACGGGCAGCAGTGATAAGATGTCTTTGGGGGCCTGGTAATTGGCAGCACTGCGGGGGAAATGCAGGATAGCAGCTAGTTTTTTTGTGGCAATTAGCAGGTGCTTCAGGAGCCGTTAAGGCAGGCCTGACTGTGTGGCAGCCGTGCGGGAAGAGCTTTTCAGCGCGGGCAAAGCACTGTTCCTGCTTGCACTGCTGGTGCTGTTTTTCTTCTCCTCATGGGTTTTGCAGCCCTAATTGATCCTCCCCCCCCCCCCACCCGAGTTAAGGGAGAGTGAAAGCAAAAAAAAAAAAGTTAGGAGGAACTGGTGCCTGTGGACTTGGCTCTTTGCCTTTTTAGAGCATTATCTGTCAGGTCTGGTTTATTTCAGAGGGTTCCTAGCCCAGCTGTTGGTATGCCATCCAGGCCCCAGTACTTGGTTTGTGGTACTCGACGTGGGACAGTGTCAGAGGCTGGTATTTGCAGAGGCTGCGCGCAGGAGGCAGCCTCTGTGGAGCAGGCCTTGAAGGAGGGGTTGGAAGGTCACAAGGTGTCCTCGCTGGTGGTTGCCCTGCCGGATCCCATATCCCCTCCCTTGCCATCCTAGGAGCCTGCGGCCGGTTCGTCCGGTCCTCCCCCACCTAGGCCCTAGCAAAAGTAGGGGTACCGGCGGAGTTTTCTCCTGAATTTATTCTGCTGCTCCATCAGGCCTTCTGCTTGTGCCAGCGGGGGCTGGGGGTGAGTTCCACGGAGATGGAGAGGGGAGAAAAGTGTCCAAGAACCTCCATGGGGGAGGAGTAAAGTATGGTCCCTGTGAAGAAGTCAAGGCTCTTGGAAGAGGGGCCAGAGCGGTCTCCAGTGTCAGAGGGTATGGAGCTTGAAGACCGCGACAGTGTTTGGATGCAGAAGAGGACTTTGGAGGAAGGTGAGCTCCTAGAGCTGGAAGAGCAGGTGAGGGTGGTTCGGATATTCCGAAGGGAGGATTTGCCGTCACTCATCGCCGAATCCCTTAACATGCCTTTCAGTCTGCCAGAGCAAGACAACACATTGGAGGACCCATTGTTACAGGCCATGCAGAAGGCACAAAGGGTGTTTCCAATGTTTAGAGTAGTTTAGGAATGATTCAGGAAGAGTGGGATACACTGGAAGCGGGCTCTAGGGCTATGGCTCGGCTCTATCCCTTGTCTGATCAGGACCACAAGCTTTTTTGGCCTCCTAAAGTGGATGCTGTGGTCTCAGTCAGTTTCAGAGGGGGAAGTTTCCCTCCAGGAACCAGGGGTTTTAGGGGGGGGGGGGCAGGCAGAAGGTTTGCTGTCCCCTCGACCTCGGGCCTCAAGAAATCACAATGAAACGAGGGGGGCCCAGGTGGCAGTGCAACCCATAGGGGGTCGTCTGCAGGAGTTTTACCCTGCCTAGGTCCAAATCACATCAGACCAGTGGGTGTTGGAAATCATTCGGGAAGGGTATGCCCTAGAACTCCAATGCCCGTTGGTCAGCTCCTTCATTCAGTCTCCCTGCAAGGCAAGGGCCAAATTGGAAGTGGTACTGCAGACTTTGGAGAGGCTGCTGCAGCTCAAGGCAGTGGTGCCGGTGCCTCCAGACCAGTACAGCTGCGGTCGGTACTCCATTTATTTTGTGGTATCGAAGGGTCTTTTTGCCCGATCCTAGATCTCAAGCGGATAAACCGCTTTCTGCAGGTGTCTCATTTTCATATGGAGACACTGCAGTTGGTTATAGTGGCGGCCAGAAAGGGAGAGAGTTCCTTACTTCTCTGGACCTGTCCGAGGCTTACCTTCACATTCCAATTCGACAAGACCATCAGCAGTTCCTCAGGTTTGCGGTGCCTGTGGGGCATTTTCAGTTCCGGGCATTACCTTTTGGACTGGCTATGGCTCCACGCATCTTCACTAAAGTTGTGGTGGCGTTGCGCAAGGAGGGGATACTGGTTCATCCCTACCTTGACGGCTGGTTGATTCGAGCAAAGTCGAAGGGCGAAAGCGTGGCAGCCATGGCCCGGGTGGTACAGTTTCTTCAGAGTCTAGGCTGGATTGTCAATATGGCCAAAAGCCGGCTGTCCCCTTCGCATGACCTCAAACCTAGGGGCACGGTTTGATACGTGCAAGGGAAAGGTCTTTCTCCTGGAGCTGCAGGGGCTTCGCACGCTGATACGCCGGTTTCTGGCCAGGGCGAACCCCACAGCCTTGGCATTATCTGCAGCTCCTAGGGACTGTGGCAGCCACGCTCGAGCTAGTGCCGTGGGCAAGGGCGCACATGAGGCTGTTGCAGAGGGCTCTACTCCAGAGGTGGTTGCACCAGACTCCCCAGGTCTCCCTTAAGTCTATATGAACTTTTTCTCCAGGAACTTCTCAAACAGTTTTTAAACATGGTTATGTGAACTGCTTTTACCACATCCTCTGGCAGCACGTTCCAATGCTTATCTATGCATTGAATGAAACATTTTCTCTTATTTGTTTTAAATGTGTTACTTTACTTGCATGACGTGACACCTAGTCTTTGCACTTCTTGAAAGAGTAAGCCAATTTGCTTTTATCCATTCCACTCAGTGTAGTTAACAAACAAACAAAAAAAAATGTATTGAGCTAAAGCCACTTTGAGTGCCTAGTGCAAGCAGAAATGAGATTAAAAAAATATGCACAGTATCGATATTAGCCATTTAAATTGTGTGTTAAATGTGGTCAACAATTTTGGACCTAGCATACACATTTAGCAGGAATATGCATTTATAATAGGCCCCACACTTTAACGTAAGATGGGTTGCACTAGTGGCACTACTGCTAAACAGAGGGGCATTCTGTGCTGGCATCTCCCCACTGTATGGCTGATCAGAACCAATCCTTTCAGAGGTAGACCCCGTTCTGATTGCGTGGGGCTAGATGTGCCCATGGGATCAGAATTGGGTCTATGGCCTGATCAACCATACGTCCAAGCCGCATACTCAGCTACCTCAGCAAGGTTCCTGAATGGAGCCGTAGAGCCATAGTGTCCCACTGCCATGGCTCCATTCAGGAGATGTGACCCCCCCACCACAGAAACAAAACCTCTTTCTCCAGGAACAAGCAAGAAGTCAGTCCTCACATAGGGGTGACGTCGATGCCGATGGAACCCTGTGTGGAGCATCTCCCCAGCTTTCAAAGAGAGCCTTTGGGAGATGCCACCACGCATGTGTGGTCTCCTTCCCGCCCAAGGGTGCTATCTTGCTCAGTCTCCCTTTTTCCACGGAGCCCTACAGACATTCGTCTTGTCCTTCCAGAAAAAAACTTGATTTTCTCGTACTATTTTTGTACTTTTCCGGCTTGTGCCGGCTCCTTTCCTGCCCACGACCCACTGCAAATGCACTGGTCCTCAAAAAACCCCCCCATTTTTGTCTTCTTTTCCATCACAGTGCTTTCGTGCCCTTTTTAACCACTGGCCGCGTCGAGGATCTTTGACATCACTGGGGTTCTTTTTGCCCCAATGGCCACCAGCTTTAAAAAAATATGATAGGTGCAACAAAAACATGTCTGTCACAGACACTCATGATTGTTGCTTCTGTTTGGGTGCAGACCATGACCCGGAGGAATGTTCCTTGTGCAAGAAAATGTCCACTAAGGCCATACAGAACAGTCGGCTTAAGCAGGGACACTTAATATGAGGCCTTAAAAAAAACTTGAGTAAAACGGAAGCAAAGCTACGAGAGGTGATTTTCTCTTTCCTCAAGACTGTTCTTCCAACATTGATTCCTTTACATTTGCACAGTTTAGCTCATGTCGATAGATCACTGCTCTATTTTTGTTTTTTATTTTTAGTGAGATAGAGTAATAGTTATTTTGAAATTTTGGCTTAAGCAGGATGACATCTTCCACAAGGCAGACTTGACCCTGGTTTCCCCAGTAGCCCTCACGCCCAAAGCCCCTCACTGATCTTCAGACTTGCTTAAGGCCCCCACGGCTCCTCTGTGGGCTTGTCGACACTCTGAACAGGGGTCACTGGAGCGTGCACATAAGAGGAAGTCCTCCAGGGCCTAGTCCGGGGAAGCAGACCAGTATGGAAAAACATGTGCCCCATCCCTTAATCATCTCTTTCTCCCCCCCCCCTTCCTCCCAGAGCTCGGAAGGTGTTCAGGGCTGAGGTTGTGGCCTCTGGTGATGTATCACGGTCTCCTGAGGCCTGTCCTGTGTTGAGGACCCCCTTCTTCGACGCCTGATCCGGTCACTCTGGTGTCTGTCCATGGCTGCGACTCCTGAGTGGGAAGCACATATGTTGGCCTTAGAAAGCAGCATTTCTGCGTTCCTCACATCACAGCAGGCACTGACTCTCGGGCTTGCCAAGACCATAGGGACCTCAATTTTGAGGACTCCCCTGGGCTGCTGCTGCGATCGCAGAGAGCCAGATGCCTCGGGTGGATCCTCAGTGAGGGTCTCTTTTTCGCTTCTGATCCTCGGGAGCGAGATCTTTGCAGATGAGTGCCTCTGACTCCAGCCATGTCCCAGCCTCGAAGCATCCAAGACCATTGTTACCAGCTGTCTTGCAGCCAGAGGCTCTCGAGTCATCCTCGGACTACTCTGGGAGTCCGACATCGAAATGTCTGCGGATTCTCGGGCCCACCGAGACCTCCCCTCAGACCCATCTCCCCCAGCTGCCAGGTGCCGTTCCCCACCCAAGAATACCTCTTTCCTAGAGTTTGTCAGGGAGGAGTGGTCTAGTGGTTAGGACAAGGTACTTCAGGCCAGAGGGCTGGGAGTTCAAGTCCCACCTTGGGACAGCAATCTCAGGCAGGAGGGACTGGGATTTCTAGTCCCATAGGCACTCCTTGTGGTCTTGGGCAAGCCACTTAACCCTCCATTGCCGATGTTCCCTGTAAGTATTAGCATATGTCTCATATCCCCTTGTGTTAAATGTATCCCCCAATTGACCGCTTTGACCCGGTGACAAGCAGGATATAAATACAGCTAAATAATAAATATGGCACGGGCTTTCTTCATGATGGAGTCGGAGGATCCATGTACGGAGGAATTGGACATCCACCAGTACAAGGCACTTCCGAAAGAGACCTTGATGGTCCCTTTGCCTTCCATCCTCACCTGGCTTCTCCTCCAGATGTGGGCGTGAGCTGACAACTCGACGCGATTGGGTCCAGCAGGGATCGGGGTTCTGCAAGGCGCAGCTCCCACACACCTCTATGGTGGTGGAGTCTGTAATGTGCTGGCAAAAAAGCCCGAAAACGCATTCCTCAGTGCCTCTGGGCAGGGAATCCCACACACTTGATGTCCTGGGGTGCAAATGCTTCGAGGGCTCAGTGCTTGCTTGCTGCATTCAAACTTACCAACTCTACATTGACGTGTTCCTGCAGGACCTGGCCAAGGAGCTCTGCAGCTATGCCACTGGCCTCGATGGGGACCATCTCTGGTGGTTCCAGGCTCCAAATACCTCTCCCAAGTCGCTTACGACTGCTTCAAATCTAGTGCCAGAGTGGCCACCGCTGCCAGCATCTGTGCTAGATGCCAGGCCTGGCTACAATCATCAGATCTCGAGCAGCGGGTGCAGGAAAATCTCCTGGATGTCCCGTTCCTCAGCAAACAGCTCTTTGGCAAGCCAATGGAGAATAAAACAGCCGAGATAGAGTATGTTATTAGGACCTGTCTCTCGAGGAAAACCTCCACTCTTCCCAGGAGGAAGCCACAGGGGAAGAAGCCCCCTTTCCTCCGGAAGAGTCAACACTTTTGGGGCTATCCTGCCTACCCAGCAGCCCAGACCCTTCAGCAGGGTCTCCAGGGAAAAAGGCACAGGCCAGGGACCATGCAAGCCCAAGGGTCAGAAGACCCAAACACCGGCCCCAGCCTAGCCTGGGTCAGGGTTAGGGCGCCATTAGCATAGCCCCTCTCCCTCTGGAGGACCAGCAACCCCACAGGGGGATGCCTGGTCCACTTTGCCCATCGGTGGGCCCACATTACCACTGTCTCCTGGGCTCTCCTTCTGCGCCTGGAACGGACTCCTCTACCCTTTTTTCTGGGGAAACCCCCTTGGTCTCCCCTGCACCGGGCCCTGCTACTGCTCAAGGGGGAAAGGTTTCTATTCCAGGTACTTTGGTCCCAAAAAGGACAGGGGGCCTAAGGCCCATCCTGGACCTGAGGAATCTCAAGTTCCTGTTGCACGAGAAGTTCAAGATGCTCTCCCTTGAAACACTGCTGCCTTACCTCCAGCAGGGAGATTGGCTATGCTCCTTGGATTTAAAGGATGCTTACACCCACATCCTTATCCATCCCAGTCACAGAAAGTGCCTGCAGTGGGTTCTTCCCTTCAGCCTCGCCTCTGCCCCAAGGGGTTTCACCAAGTGTCTGGCGGTAGTGGCGGCCTACCTCCGCCTCTAAAAGACCTGCGTCTTCCCCTGCCTCGACGATTGGCTGGTAAAAGGGTACACGGCCTTTGAGGCCGGGCAGGCTACCGGCTGTACCATTCGGGACTTACAGCACCTGGGTTTCATGATAAACCGTCCAAAATCCCAGTTTACCCTGACTTGAGCAGTGGAGTTCATTGGGGCCCGCCTCGATACTGTCCAGGCCAAGGCTTTCTTCCCCCTCAATAGGGCGGATTGGCTCTCAGCCCTCGCAGCCGAGGTACAGCGGCACTGTGCAGTGTTGGCCTGGACGTTGTTCAGTCTTCTGGGCCACATGGTTTCCACAGTACATGTGGTTCCTGACGCCCACCTCCACATGAGGGCGGCTCAGTGGTGCCTCCTGGTCACAATGTTTTCAGGCAACCGGCCGACTCCGCGACAGTCAGTGTCTCGACAGCTGATGGAGTCCCTTACCTGGTGGCAAGACACTCAGCAACTGCAGGTGGGCATGGCTTTCCAGTCTCTAATCCCCCAGAGGGTCCTCATGAAGGATGCCTCCCTGACAGACTGGGGTGCCCACTGTAGAGAGCTCTGCAGTCAGAGAGCCTGGTCCCCTGAGGAGAGCCAGTAGCAGATCAATCTGCTCGAGCTCAGAGCAGTCTTCCTCGCTCTCAGGGCTTTTTGGCACCACCTGTAGCATCAGTCAGTGCTTGTCCAGATGGACAACTACATGGCAATGTTCTGCATGAACAAGCAGGGATGGCATGGGCTCTTACCGCCTCTGCCAGGCGGCAGTGGCCCTCTGTTCCTTTGCGATCCACCACAGGATCCTCCTGAAGTCTGTCTACCTACTGGGCCAGAACAATGTCTTGGACAGGCTAAGCAAGCGCCTGGACCCAGAGATAGCGCTCAGGCTTTTCCGGCTGTGTGGCTGCTCTGGTTCTGCAGCCCCCAACCACACCCCTCCTGGGTGGTGGCAGACGCCTTCCTCATCTTGTGGTCGAGAGGCCTGCTGTATGCCTTCCCTCTCACACCCTTGATAGCCTGAACCCTTAAGGTCCAACAGGACAAGGCGTCAATGAACCTTGTGGCCTCCAGGTGGTGCACACAGCACTGGTTCCCTTTGATGCTCCGTCTCTCGATAAAATCTCCTGGTTCCTCTCGGGAGCTCCCTGGGACTTCTGACACAGGAAGAGGGCTCGATCCTCCATCCCAACTTGGGGTCTCTGTCCCTCACTGCCTGACAACTGAACAGGTCGCCTTAGCTCCCCTTAACCTTTCCGAGGAGATGGAGGAAATCCTTCTGGCCTCTTGTAAGGACTTGACGAGACGGGTTTATGCCTTCAAGTAGCGCCAGTTCTCCATGTGGTGCACAGAGCACCGATTGGACCCATTTTCTTGCCTGGTGCATTTGGTCCTTCAATATCTCCTCCACCTCTCACGGTCTGGACTTAAGCCTAACTCCGTCTGGGTGCATCTGAGTGCACTCTGCCAACCACTATCCTGTGGAGGGCAAGCCTCTGTCGGTGCAACCCCCACACTACCAGGTTCATGCAGGGCTTATTGCTCTCCAAACCTCTCATCTGGCCACTCCTGGCAGAGTGGGATCTCATTGTGGTTCTGGCGCAGCTTACTAAGCTGCCCTTCGAGTCCTTGGCTACTTCTTATGCTACCTTTCCTGTAAGGTGTCTTTCTTGGTGGCACTGACCTCTGCTCGCAGGGTCAGCGTGCTTCAGGTCTTGGTGACTGAGCCACCCTACACTAGAATCTATAAGAATAGGGTGGTGCTGTGCACTCACCTGAAGGTTCTCCCGAAGGTGGTCTCTGACTTCAACCTGAATCAGGAGGTAGTGCTGCCTACCTTCTTTCCATGGCCCCACACTGACTCTGCGTCGGCCGTTCTCCATACCTGGACTGCAAGCGAGTCCTGTCCTATCTGCAGTGAACCCAGGGCCACCATAAAGCCTTGCAGCTTTTTGTCTCCTTAGACCCCATCCATCTGGGGCTGGCTATCACCAAGTAGACCACTTCCATATGGGTGGCAGACTGCATTGCCTTTGTGTACAGTCGAGCCGGTATCCTTCTGGAGCGCTGAGTCACAGTGCACAATGTCCAGGCGATGGCAGATATTTGCCGGGCCGCCACTGGTCCTCCATCCACACTTTTGCAGCCCACTAATTCCTGGAGAGGGAGTCCTGACGGGACAGCACCTTCGACCAAGCCGTACTCCATAACCTTTTTGGGGTTTAAGCAACTCCTGCCCACGGCCAGACCCTGCCCCTGTTTTATGCCAGTCCTCGGTAGCCTGGAGCTAGGGAGTCCCATATGTGAGGACACTTCTGGCTTGTTCCTGGAGAAAGCATAGTTACTTACCCTGTAAGAGGTGTTCTCCAGGGACAGCAGAAATCAGTCCTCACAACCCTTCCTCCTCCCTTGGAGTTGCTGTTCATTTTTGGCCATCTTCTTGGTTGGGTTCTAGCTATGGCATCTGACTGAGCAAGATGCCACCACACATGCATGATCTCCTTCCTGCCCAAGGGTGCCATCTCCCAAAGTCTTTCTTTGAAAGCTGGGGAGATGCTCCTCCAGGGCTCAGTTGGAGTTGACGTCACCCAAATGTGAGGACTGATTCTTGCTGTCCCTGGAGAACACTGGTTACAGGTGAATAGCTTTGCTTTCTCCACAGCCTGACCCCGATCTGGCTTCACAGGGTTGGGCTGTGGGGATCCCTCTGCATCATCTCATCTCTTGTCTCTGTTGCTGACCCCAGACATACAGGGCCCACCTCCGAATCGGCTCTGTACAGCTAGGGTCACTCACTGCCCGCCCTTGCTCTATCTCTGTCCTGCCCTCTCCCTCTCATGAACAAAGATCCCCATACAAATTGCCTGCTCGTACAGGGAGCTCTGTCCCCAGCAGGCTGCCAGGCCATTTAGCAGGTCAGACCCGCTAAACTGAGTTCAGAATGACCCTGATACAGTATAAATCAGGCTTGGGACCCCCAACCCACCAGTTGAAGATCAGTGTTTCATCACATAATCATTTTAAAGATTTGATATCCAGGAACAAGCAGGAATGTAGTCTTCACATATGGGTATCGTCGGTACCGATGGAGCCTGCGTGGGAACGCTCCCCAGCGTCCAGTAGGAACGCTTTTGGGAGCGTCCCACAGTGCCTACGTGCTGTCTCTCTCCAGTTCTTCGTTTTCCACAGAGCTGACAGGTCACACATCCTGTCACCGCAGAAAAAAAATCCCTTCTATTCTTTTGTGGTCACATCTGCCTTCCCTCGACGCTACACTGGTACTGCTGGATCTTCCTTGTCTTTTTTTTCTTTAAACAAAAAAAAAAAGATTTCTTTCTGGAGTCTTTCCAGTAATTTTCTCAAGTGCCATGTGCCATTTTGGGCACTAGGCCCAACTTTTTCCTTAAAAATGGAAAACCCGCTTCAGGTTTTAAAAAGTGTTCCAAGTGTGGCGGTACCATCTCCGTCACCGACACCCATGAGTGGTGCCTCAAATGTTTAGGTCCTGAGCACTCTATTTCAGAGTGTGTTGCCTGTGGGATGATGTCGAAAAGGGGCCGGCAAAACCGAGCTGCTAAACTTAGCACCCTTTTTCCCTCCGATGCAGCCTCCGTGGCATAGATGTCTTCCAGGGCTTCGTATTCCTCCCATGGATCTCAGGTAACTAAACATAAATCTAGCCGGTCCTCAAAGGGTAGATCTTCTAGACATCGAGATGCCTCTGGCGTTGCCCTTGAGGGACTTTCACTGGCAAAATTGCCCCGGTGGGAGGCTGAGGCTTCGGCTTCCAAAGCGCTAACGGGGCTCCAGGATGTTCTCGAGGCTTCGACCTCGGTAGAACTACTGGTGCCATGCTCTGGGGTGCCGGCCGTTTCTTCTGGTACTGATACCCAAGCATCAGCAGTGTCGATAGACCAGAGATTCTTGGCTATTGAACGCAGTCTGGCGGCTCTTCTTAGGCCTCAATGCCCCTGAAACTGCTTCAGACAGCTCAACCGGTACAGGCACTGACTGCATCGACATCGCCAGGTATTCTACCGGGACCGAGTCATGCGTGTCTATCCAGCATCGACAGGTCTGTACCGGACCACTCTGATGCTGACTTCGATCAGTACCGGTACCGTGCCTTGCACGATCACCCGGATCGGAGATACTTCGAATCCTCGGATGAGTCTGAAGACTCTGAAAGCTCTGCTGATACCAGAGTACTTCTTGAGGATGATTCTTCTCCTCAGCGTAGGATGTCTCCACCAGAGTGTATGTCCTTTCAGGACTTCATCCGAGATGTGGCCCAAGGTCTTTCCATCACAGTGGCTCCTGAAAAAGAGCTTAGGGCAAAGGAATTAGAAATCCTACAATACCTTAAAGCTCCCAAGGAGGCAGCTACCTTACCTATTCATGAGATCTTGCATGATCTCATGTTAAGGATGTGGGAAACACCTCTAACCACATCTCCTCACTCTCAAAGACTCAGCACCATGTATCAAGTTCCTCCTTGTCCCAGGTTTCAGAAGACTCAATTACCACACCATTCCATGGTGGTGGAATCAGCTATGAGAAGGATAAAGAGTGCAAAAAGGCATGCATCTAATCCTCCAGGACGTGAGTGTAGGATTCTTGACGCCTTTGGACTTCGAACCTTCCAGGCTTCCATGCTTTCTGCTAGGATCATTTCCTATATCTTGCATATGGGAATGTTCCTTAAGGAGGTCACAGGAGATTTAGAGCTTATGAGCCCTCTCCTTCCTGATAAGAGGCAAGATTACCTCGCCCTTGTCAAACATGCTCAGGATGTTTCCAAGTTTGTGAATCGTGCAGCCTTTGATTGCTTTGAGTGCATAAGCAGAACTTCTGCTATTGCCATAGCGCACGTAGGATTGCCTGGCTTCAGGCATCTGACTTGGTAATTTGGGTACAGGATAAACTGAGGAATATTCCTTGCACTGGAGAGAATCTCTTTGGCAAGAATTGGCAGGAAAAAGCTAATGAGAGAGATGCTGACAATATCACTTTGGATAGATTGTCTAAATCTACAGCTGATCCTGTGAAGAAAAAATCCTCTAAGAAACCCTTCTTCAGTAAGAAGTTTTATCCCTCCTATACCCAGCAAGGGGCATTGTTTAGGTCAGTCTGCCAAAAAGGGACAGCAGCAACGACCTAGGCAAAGGAAGACAAAAACAGCTAAGTCTCAACCAGCTCAGCAGACGCAGCCTCCACAGTGGCTTTGACTCCTATCGAGAGAACTTTGCCTTCCTGGTCCTAAACGACCCAGAACCCTCCACCATCCCAGGAAGGTTATGTCATTTTGCCCCCAGATGGGGTCAGATAACAGTAGAAAATTGGACTCTGTCTATTGTAAGAGAGTGTTACAAGCTTCATTTCCTGAGCATGCCCCCTCCTACAATGGTAAGACAGTTTAATTCTCAGACCTCTGAACGACCAGTTAGGTCAAGAGGTCACTGTGCTCCTTGCTCAAGGGGCAATAGAAGAGGTACCATTTCCCCAATGGGGTACAGGGTTTTACTCCCCCTATTTCCTTATTCCAAAGAAACAGGAGGATACAGACCCATTTTAGACCTCAGAGACTTGAACAAATTCCTGTTCAAAGAGAAGTTCAAAATGATTTCTCTAGGAACTCTGCTGCCATACCTTCAGAGTCAAGATTGGCTTTGTTCTCTAGATCTCAAGGATGCGTACACTCATGTTCTCATCCATCCACCGAACGTTCCTTCGCTTTCTATTTCAAGGGAAGCACTACCAATACATGGTTCTTCCCTTTGGCCTGGCCTCTGCACCAAGGGTGTTCAAAAAATGCATGGCTGGTGGTAGCATTTCTCCGCACCCTGGGAATATTCGTCTTCCCTTACTTAAATAACTGGCTCATTCGAGCCCCTTCAGAGCCAGAGGCCAGGGTTGCGCGTGCTCGCACAATGCGCATCCTTCAGGATTTGGGACTTGTCATAAACTTCCCAAAATCCAACCTTGCTCCCACTTAGTCCCTAGAGTTTATAGGAGCTCGGCTGGATACCAGACAGACAAGGGCCTACCTTCCACAGCCCCGCTGCCTTTGCATTGCGCAGTTAGCTTCCCAAGCAGTGCTAAAACCTCACCTCACTGCTCGGGAAATGTTACAGTTGCTAGGCCACATGGCATCCACTGTGCATGTGGTTCCTTATGCTCGCTTCCATATGAGGGCAGCCCAGTGGACTTTATCCACACAGTGGACTCAGGGGTCAGGTTGCCTGTCAGACAAAATAGCAAACTCAGATAACCTTATTTTGTCCCTCCAATGGTGGCAGTCACCCCAAAACCTTCTGGTGGGGTCTCCTTTTCAGCAACCCCCACCCCAAGCCACTGTAACAGATGCTTCACAGGTGTGTTGGGGAGCCCACCTGCAAGGCCTCTCTACCCAGGGTACCTGGACTCCACAGGGGGCCTATCTACACATCAATCTCCTGGAACTCTGAGCAATCTTCCTTGCTCTTCAAGTATTCGACAACCAGCTCAGTTACAAGCCGGTCCTAATTCAAACAATCAAGTAGCCATGTTCTGTGTGAACAAGCAGGGTGGAACAGGCTCTCTGTCGCTCTGCAATAAAGCTTTGCGACTATGGGCCCTCGCCAGAGAGCATCAGATTCATCTCTTTGCGGTGTATCTTCCAGGCATTCAAAACTCTTGGGCAGACACTCAGTCGAGTTCTGCTTCCACACGAATGGTCTCTCCATGCAGACCAAGTGGCCAAAATTTTTCAAATTTGGGGAACCCCGGACATAGACCTCTTTGTAAGTCCGTTGAATGCCAAAATTCCCCGGTTCTGTTCCAGAATTCCGGCTCAGGGTTGTCAGGCCAGGGATGCTTTCCTCCTCCATTGGGTCAGGACTTTCTTGTATGCCTTTCCACCCATTGCCCTAATTCCCAAAACCCTGTTCAAGCTTCAGAGAGACAGAGGTCATATGATTCTCATAGCTCCACGTTGGCCACAGCAAATGTGGTACCCTCTGCTCCTACATCTCTCTCAAGCTCCGCCTCTGGAGTTAGGATCTGCTCCAGATCTCCTTTCTCAAGAGGACGGGATGCTGTGGCATCCCAATCCCCAGTCTCTCCATCTCAGGGCCTGGTTGCTGAAAGCCTAGAACTTCACGGTCTTAACCTTTTCCAGCAGGTAAAGGATATCCTTTATGCTTCCAGGAAGCCTTCCACAAAACGCTCTTATGCATTTAAGTGGAAAAGGTTTACCATATGGTGCTCGCAGAAGGGTCTTAACCCTCTTGCGATACCTCTGGAATCATTACTGGAGTATCTCCTTCATTTATCAAATGCAGGGCTTAAGACCAATTCAGTGAGAGTTCATTTGAGTACTATTGCAGCTTCTTTCAAACCTCTAAATGGACAACCTATTTCCTCTCATTCTCTCATAGCGAGATTTATGAGAGGCCTTCTTTTAACTAAGCCTCCCATTAAGCCACCACCGGTGGCATTGGACTTAAATCTGGTTCTTGGGCAGCTCATGAAACCACCCTTTGAACCATTAGCCACTATCTCTTTGAAATTCCTTTCCTGGAAGGTCATCTTTCTTATTGCAATCACATCAGCATGTCGCATCAGTGAATTGTAAGCGTTGGTGGCTGATCCTCCTTATACGAGGTTCCATCATAAGGTAGTCCTTAGGACTCCTCCACACTTTATGCCAAAGCTGGTGTCACCTTTTCATTTAAACCAAGCGGTTTACCTTCCTGTATTCTTCCTAAGGCCTAAAGCCTCAAATGCAGAAAGGACACAGCAACATAAAAAGTCCTCTCAACTCTTTGTTGCTTTTGATCCTAGTCATTTGGGACTTCCAGTCTCCAAAAGAACACTATCCAGCTGTATTGCACAGTGTATCTTTTGCCTATGAGAGTAAAAACCTTCCCCTTGAAGGTCATGTCACAGCTCACAATGTGAGAGCCATGGCCGCCTCTATGGCTCATCTTCACTCTGCGTCTATCGACATCTGTCGAGCAGCTACTTGGGCTTCGGTTCATACCTTCACAGCCCATTACTGCTTAGACAAGGACTCCTGCTGGGATGCCTTGTTTGGTCAGGCTGTTTTTCAACACCTGTTCCATACCTAATCAACTCCTACCCACCATCCCTGGTAGGATGCCAGAGATCCATGGGGGGAAGTGGAGCCCTTTTAACAAGGACACACAACTGCTGGGGCCTTCTCTCTGGCATCTGCATCTAGGGAGTCCTCATATGTGAAGACTACATTCCTGCTTGTTCCTGGAGATAGCATAGTTACTCACCTGTAACAGGTGATCTCCAGTAACAGCAGGAATTTAGTCTTCACAACTCACCCACCTCCCCTAGGAGTTCTATCTCTCTCTCTCTCTCTCTCTCTCTTTTTCTCTCCTTCCCTCTCTTTTGTCTCAGCTTTAAAGTCAACTGGAGAGGGACAGTTGGGAAAGGCAGGAAGGCAGCAGGCAGACGCTGTGGGATGCTCCCAAAAGCTTTCCTATTGGATGCTGGGGAGCGTTCCCGTGCAGGCTCCCTCGGTACCAACGATACCCATATGTGAAGACTAAATTCCTGCTGTTTCCGGAGATCACATGTTACAGGTGAGTAACTATGCTTTCTCCAGGACCAAGCAGGATGTCAGTCCTCACATATGGGTGACGTCGGCGCCGACTGAGCCCTCGCGGAGCAATTTTCCCCAGCTTTCAAAGAAAGCCTTTGGGAATTGCAGCGCGCATGCGCGGTCGCCTTCCCGCCCAAGGGTGCCATCTTAGCCAGTCTTCTTTTTTCCGCGGAGCCCTACAGACGTACCCGTCGTGTCCCCGCTAAAGTTGATTTTCGTGAGTTTTTCTCTTTTTTCACTTCGGTTCGACGCCGGTCGTTTTCCTGCCCGGACTCACGACGCCGTTGCGAGTCCTTCTCTTATTTTTCGGTTTTTCTGATTTTTGGTCAGTTTCGTTTTCAGTTTTTCACTGGTAGCCCGGTCCTTTGACCTTGCAGGGGCCCTTTTTCCCCCGATGGCTGCCAGTGGTTTCAAGCGGTGTGGTCAGTGTGACAAATATGTCACTCACTGACACACACGATAATTGCCTCCGCTGCCTAGGCCCGGATCATGAAGAAATGATCTGTGGAGCCTGTGGCAAAATGTCCTCCAAAGCGTTGAGGAGTCGGTGGCACCAGCGGGATAGAATCTTCGCTGACCCCAGGCGTACCCGGACCTCGTCGGAGGCCTCGGCATCCAGAGGCTCCAGCTCTGACCATCGCCGAAGCTCCTCCGACAGGGGTTCTCCCTCCGGAGACCATCGACGGAAGGCAAAACCCGCGAGGGCGTCGTCGGTGGACGCTCCTGGCCCCGCGAGGGCCAGGTCGCATAGCCCCAATAGCCGTCCCGGGTCCTTGGAGAAGGAGCACCTCCCGAAGCGACCTCGCCTGGAGTCGGAGTTGCCTGCTCGGGTAAGTCCTGTAGTCCTTCTGGACTCGCCTCCGAGAGGTCCGACGTCGGGCCCGACGCCGTCGGGGCCCGAGTCGGGGGCTGCTGGGTCACCTGAGGTCGGACTCAGGTTGACGGCCTTGGAGAGCAGACTATCTGCCTTCATGGACCAGCAGCGGGCACTGATCGCTAGCCTCGCTGGCGCCGCTGCCCCGACCGCCAGGACGTCGACATCTAAGTCGACCCCGGAGACCGAGCCGATCCTCGAGTCCATGCGAACTCGAGTCGATCCTCGGTCGAGGTCACCCTCGGCCTCCCGTTCGGGACCGAGGTCGTCACCGCCGACTCCCTCGGCGTCGGGGCGGCCTCCGCCTCCGCCTGCCCGAGCCGACCCCACCGATTCCTCCTCGGAGTCGGCCTGGGAGTCTGAAGAGGAGGAGTCACCTGATTCCTTTCGGACTCGGTGTGTCCCCTCGGACTCACCTGAGTCCGAACCTCGGAAACAGTCCCCTCCGGAGGATGCCCGGTTCTCGGACTTCGTCAGGGATATGGCCAAGGCTTTGGCCTTCCCTGCAGATCCCGAGGAGGAGCCTCGAGCCGAAGAGCTCGACGCCCTTCAGTACGACTCTCCCGCCCGGGAGAACTTTACTGTACCGGTTCCTCCCATGCTGGAACGACTACTCTTCCGCATGTGGGAGAGTCCGGCCTCGTCGCCGGTATTAAGCAAGCGGGTCGATTCCATCTATCGAGTCCGCAAGAGTCCGGGCTTCCAAAAAGCACAGTTGCCACACCATTCCATGGTTGTGGTATCGGCCATGCATAGGCTTAAGAGCCAAAAGATGCACTCCTCGGTGCCTCCTGGCAGGGAGGCCCGTAACCTGGATGGCCTTGGTAAGAAGTGTTTCCAGGGCTCTATGCTGGCTTGTCGTGTCCAGACCTACCAGCTATACATGGGCATGTATCTCCGAGACCTGGCTAAAGAGCTAGCCGGATTCTCCGCTGGACTGTCCGAGGAACCTTTTGCGGAGGTTCCTGGCCTTGACAACTGGTATTCGGGAATGCTCCAAATTCATGTCCCGAGCAGCCTATGATGGCTTTGAAGCATCGGCTTGAGTAGCCGCAGCTGGCATCGGTGCCCGCCGACAGGCTTGGCTTCAGTCGTCTGACCTTGAACCTTGGGTGCAGGACAAGTTGGTCGATGTCCCCTGCAGAGGTGAGAACCTCTTTGGCAAGCCCATGGCTGAAAAGGCTGCACAAATCGAGCCGGAGACTCTCACCAGGACCAGGCTTTCTAGGAAGACCTCCGCCCCTTCCCAGAAAAAGAAGGGCTCGGGAAAGAAGCCCTTTTACCCGAGAAAGGCGGCTGCCTATAAACACTACCCTCAATATCAGGCCTCCGCAGCTCCCCAACAGGGCCAGCAGGCCAAGGGACGGGGTAACGGGTCCCGTAGGCAGCAAGCCCCCAAGCCTGCACCACCAGCCCCTGCTCAGCAGGGTGGGGGTTTTTGACTTCCTCAGCATAGCCTCTCCCCCTCAGCTGGTTCCTCCCAGCACCGGAGGCCGGCTGGTTCACTTCGCCCACAGGTGGTCCAACATCACTTCAGATGCCTGGGTGCTTCAAGTCGTGCGAGAAGGATATCTTCTCCACTTCCATCAGGTCCCTCCCTCTTATTTTCCAGGAGAACCTCCTCGACTCCCTCTGCACAGGGACTTACTCCTTCAGGAGTTAGCAAGTCTTCTTCAGGAACAGGCTGTGGAACCGGTGCCCCACCACCTGAGAGGTCAAGGCTTTTATTCCAGGTATTTTCTCATACCAAAAAGGACAGGAGGCCTCAGACCCATCCTGGACTTGCGCAACCTCAACAAGTTCCTCGTGCGGGAAAAGTTCAAGATGCTTACCCTTGGAATCCTTCTGCCCTACCTCCAGCAGGGAGATTGGCTATGCTCCTTGGATCTAAAGGATGCCTACACGCACATCCTCATCCACCCAAGCCACCGCCAATACCTAAGGTTTGTGGTGGCAGGAAATCACTACCAGTACAGAGTACTGCCCTTTGGCCTATCCTCCGCACCGCGAGTCTTCACAAAATGTCTCGCGGTGGTGGCGGCCTATCTCCGGCTTCACGGCCTCTGTCTGTCTTTCCGTACCTCGACGACTGGCTCATCAGAGCGTCGTCCTCTCCGGCAGTCACCAATGCCACACACCGCACGGTGACTCTTCTGCAGTACTTGGGCTTTGTCATAAACTTCGCAAAGTCCACTTTGCTCCCCTCACAGGATCTCGAGTTCATCGGCGCAAGACTGCACACTCCTCAGGCTCGAGCTTTCCTGCCTCTCGACAGGGCTCAACGGCTCATGGACCTAGCCGGCCGTTTTCGCAGCCAGGCCCTGGTCTCCGCCAGGCGCTTCCTGAGACTACTCGGCCATATGGCTTCCACCGTCCACGTGACCCCCAATGCTCGCCTGAATATGCAGCCTGCTCATTGGTGCCTTCGCAAGCAGTGGCAACAAGCCACCGGCGGACTAGCCGACTTAGTGCGCATCTCCGGGCTGCTGGCCTCTTCCCTACAGTGGTGGCTTCATTGGCCGAACCTGGTGCTCGGAATGCCGTTTCAGTCGCCTCAGCCGGCTCAAGTGCTGACGACCGATGCTTCCCTCCTGGGTTGGGGGGCACATTGCCAAGGGGCATGTACTCAAGGTCTCTGGACCGCGTGGGAGTCTGCTCAGCAGATCAACTTCCTGGAGCTCAGAGCAATCTGTCTGGCGCTCAAGGCTTTCTCCCACCTGACTTCTCACCAGTCCGTCCTTGTCCAGACGGACAATCAAGTTGCCATGTTCTGCGTGAACAAGCAGGGGGGCACGGGCTCCTTCCTTCTCTGCTGAGAAGCTCAGAAGCTCTGCTCTTGGGCCGTCAGTCACGGCATTCTTCTCAAGGCAGTTTATCTCCCAGGCCAAGAAAATTGCCTGGCGGACAAACTGAGCAGGATACTCCAGCCGCACGAGTGGCGTCTGGATCCCTTGGTAGTTCAGAAACTTTTTCTGAAGTGGGGCCTCCCCACGATGGATCTCTTTGCCAGTCCTCTCAGCCGGCAACTTCCTCGCTTCTGCTCTCGTCAGCCACATCCCCTTCGGGTAGCGGCAGATGCTTTTCTACTCTCATGGTCGGAAAGCCTTCTCTATGTTTTTCCTCCCATCCCGCTAGTCTCTCGAACTCTATTCAAGGTTCTCCGGGACAAAGCCTCCATGATCCTGGTGGCTCCTCGCTGGCCCAGACAGCCGTGGTTTCCACTCCTGTTGGAATTAGCGGTAGAGGATCCGTTCCCTCTGGGGTTTCAACCGGATCTCCTAACACAGGATCAGGGGTCTCTGCTACACCCCAACCTCAGATCTCTCAATCTAATGGCCTGGCGGCTGAAAGGGTAGTCCTTGCTCCCCTTCTCCTGCCGGCAGAGGTGGAAGAGGTCGTCCTAGCTTCTCGGCGACCTTCTACCCGCAAATGCTACGCCCTTAAATGGCGTCGCTTTTCCGTTTGGTGTGTACAGCAGTCTCAGGATCCCTTCTCCTGCTCGGTGTCGGTGATCTTGCAGTACCTGCTCTACCTCTCTAATCTGGGACTTAAGTCCAACTCCGTCAAAGTCCACCTCAGTGCTCTTTCAGCGCACCATGTGCCGGTGGACGGCAGACCTCTTTCCAGCGACCCTCTCGTAGCACGGTTTCTCCGAGGTCTCCTTCTACTTAAACCACCTCTGCGCCCGCCAGCACCTGACTGGGATCTGAATGTGGTTTTACAGCGGATCACCTGTCCGCCTTTTGAACCGATGGCTACCTGTTCTCTGCGTTTTCTTTCGTGGAAAACCTTATTCCTGATAGCCCTCACTTCCGCTAGACGCGTAAGTGAATTGCAGGCCCTCGTGTCTGATCCCCCATTCACTCGGTTCTACAAAAATAGGGTAGTCCTACGGACTCACCCAAAATTTCTTCCAAAAGTTGTCTCCCCTTTTCACATCAATCAGGAGGTGGTACTTCCGACCTTCTTTCCCAGGCCTCACTCCAGCCGAGCTGAACGGGTCCTGCATACCCTGGACTGTAGAAGAGCATTGAACTTCTACCTTGACCGTACGCGGGAGCACCGTAAAGCTGCTCAGCTTTTTGTGTCTTTTGACCCCAATAAATTGGGGCTCCCGGTCTCCAAGCGTACTCTGTCCATCTGGGTTGCTGACTGTATCGCTTGGGCTTATGGGGCAGCCGGACTCTCCTTAGAAAGTCGAGTCACGGCTCATTGTGTTCGGGCGAAGGCTACGTCAGTGGCTTACCTCCGCTCTGTTCCGCTGGCAGACATCTGCCGGGCCGCTACTTGGTCTTCGAGCCAGACTTTTGCGGTCCATTACTGTCTCGAGAGGGAGTCCCGCAGGGACAGTGCTTTCGGACAGGCAGTCCTCCGAAATCTCTTCGAGGTTTGAGCAACTCCTACCCTCCATCCCGGATGGGGGCTACCGGTGGGTGATAATTCAGTGAAGATTCCTTCCTTCTGTGCCGCTGAGCTAGAGGGAGCTCATTTTTGTGCTTAGGGTCTCCGGTAGCCTTAAGCTTGGGAGTCCCATATGTGAGGACTGACTTCCTGCTTGGTCCTGGAGAAAGCGTAGTTACTCACCTGTAACAGGTGTTCTCCAGGAGCAGCAGGAATCAGTCCTCACAACCCTCCCTCCTCCCCGTGGAGTTGCAATCATCTGCTTAAGTTTTTTTGCAAATTTTTATGCTGTCTTTTAGCTATGTCATCAGACTGGCTAAGATGGCACCCTTGGGCGGGAGGGCGACCGCGCATGCGCGCTGCAATTCCCAAAGGCTTTCTTTGAAAGCTGGGGAAAATTGCTCCGCGAGGGCTCCGTCGGCGCCGACGTCACCCATATGTGAGGACTAATTCCTGCTGCTCCTGGAGAACACCTGTTACAGGTGAGTAACTACGCTTTACTGCTGCTCCTTCTATTTTCATAGGACTCCCGAAGTAGAGCTTTCTCAGATATCCACCATTCCATTGTATTAATCTTGACTTGTACTTTCAGAGCTGAATTTTTACGATTACATTTCTTCGCTCTCATTTGCATTGTTAATGTACTCCTGGCTGCAATATTTACAGCTGCCAACTTTTGATGGATTGAATTTCACCTTAATGATGCTCTACACGTTTTTTTCCTAATTGGGCATTATTAGGGCTGTGTTGTGGTTGCATGTGGTACTGTACAGCTGTATGGAGAGTTAAACTCCAGAATTGGCTCCATAGCGGAAAATAGACCTGCTGCTTAACTTTATTGTAAAACAATTGTAAAACACAAGACATGAAGAAATGGAATCACGACAGCTATACCAGCTCACGCTGACAGTTACTCTGAGTCCTTAAGCATAGAACATTGAGACGTCAGGTAGGGATGTGCTCAATTCTGACAGTACTTTATACATATTTAACAAAATGCTCAATGGACAACAAAGCGTTCTGTAAAAGGATATGCCAGAATGAACATGGATTTGCCAGCACACACACATCTACACGTGGGGGTGAAAATGAGTGCCACCAGCTCGGCAGCTTCCATGTGGATGTATTGGTACTACTATATGGAAGTGGTGATTTTTGCAACTTCTGTGCATAAGTGCTGGCACTTATGTGTTTATCAGAGCTGTTTCGAAAATCTATACATGTAAGTGCTGTTGGTTAAATACTGTGACAGCAATTTTGATGGAGAGGCTTTTTTAAGGTGGAAATTAGGGTGCGATATTAAGGTAAATGTCTTCCTTAATATCTCATGTAAAGTCATGGCTGAAACAAGCACTTTGGTAAAATTGTGTATACTTCTAAGCTGATGTAACACCTGATGGAGAAATGTTTTGCCGTAAATGTGGATTCCCTTTGTGACATGGGGAATGCACATGTACATTTTTGACCCATCGAAACAATAATTCTCCAACCACACCACTTTGAATCTGTATGGTTTGGATCTCAACATGTAAATAGCAGCTTTCTGAAACTGGCATTTACATTTGTATATGATCTACATGTCTAAGTACTAGTATTTCCATATGGAAAAGGTGCATGTTGTTGTTGTTGTTGTTAAGTGCCGTTGAGTCAGAGTCGACTCGTGGTGACCCTCTGGATAGCTATCCTAAATTGTGTTCGGTCTTCAGTCAGGCGGCTCGTTGTTGACAGACTGGTATCCATAGCTGCTGTTATTGTATCGATCCATCTCATTGCTGACCTTCCTCTTTTGTGTTGACCTTCTATCTTGCCAAGCATGATGTCTTTCTCTAATGATCTCTCTTCGCATGATGTGTCCAAAGTATGAAAGTCAGTCTTGTCATCTGAGCTTCTAAAGAAAGCTTAGGTTTGATCTCCTCTAGTACCGACTGGTTTGTTCTTCGGGCAGTCCATGGTATACACAGTATTCGCCACTAGCACCATAACTCAAAGGCATCAGTTTTCTTCCTGTCAATCTTTTTCACTGTCCAGCTTTCAAATCCATATGATGTTGTTGAAAATACCATGGCTTGAACAAGTCAAATCTTTGTAGGGAGAGAGACATCTCTGCTCTTGAGAATCTTATCTAGGTCTTTCATAGCCATTCTGCCAAGAGCAATGCGTCATCTGATTTCTTGACTGCTTGTTGCTTCTTTATTGATAGTTGATCCAAGTAGGTTAAAGTTGTTCACAATTTCAATTTCTTCTCCTTCAATGATGAACCTGTTGATTATGCCAGTTGTCATGATCTTTGTCTTTTTTTATATTAAGGTGCAAGTCCATTTTGAGACTGTTCTTTGATTGTGAGAAGCAAATGTTTCAGATCATCTTCACTTTCAGCCAGTAATGTATTATCAACACAGCGAAGGTTGTTGAGCCTTCCACCAATCTTCACACCTATGTTGTCTTCATACAATCCTGCTTCTCTGATGATTTGTTCTGCATATAAATTAAACAGATAGGGGGAAAGTATGCAGCCTCGTCTTACACCTTTGCTTATTTTAAACCATTCTGTTTCTCCTTGTTCCGTTCGAGCTGTTGCTTCTTGATCAATGTACAAATTGTGCAAGAGTACGATCAGGTGTTCTGGTATACCCCTGCTTCTTAATGTGGCCCAGAGTTTCTCATGGTTTACACAGTCAAAAGCTTTGCTATAGTCGATAAAGCACAAATAGATATCCTTTTGGTATTTTTTAGTCTTTTCAAGGATCCATCTCATATCCGCAATGATGTCTCTCGTTCCTCGCCCTTTCCTGAACCCTACTTGCACTTCAGGTAGTTCTTGTTCCAGGTATGGTTGTAGTCTCTTTTGAATAATCTTCAGTAGAATGTTGCTGGCATGTGGGATCAGAGCGATTGTGCGATAAATTCCACAGTCAGTTGGATCACCTTTCTTTAGTATTGGTATAAACACACATCTTTTCCAGTCAGTTGAGTTGTCTTCCATATTTCTTGGCAGAGCCTTGTAAGTACGGTAACAGTTGCATCAGATTACTGTAATACTTCTATGGTAATGCTATCAATGCCTGGTGCTTTGTTCTTTGATAAGGCTTTCAATGCTGCTTCAACTTCTTTCATCACCAATGGTTCCCAATCATAAGGTACAGGTTGAAACAGCTGTTGGTCCACTTGATCTTTATCATATAAAAACTCTGTATATTCCTTCCATCTTTTCTTGATCTTCTCAGCCTCATTCAACATAGAACCTTGAGCATCTTGTAACATTCCAATTCGAGGTTGGAACTTTTTCTTTAACTCTCGTAGTTTTAGGAAAGCCGATCTTGTTCTTCCTCTAAGTTTCTGCTTCTATTTCCTTGCAATCGTCACTGTAGTACTTTTCCTTGTCCTGTCTTGCTGCACGTTGGAAATCTTTGAGTTCTGTGATTCTTTCTTTCTCTTCTGGCTTTAGCTTCTCTGCGTTTCTGGGCAGTTTTCAGAGTTTCTTCCGTCATCCATTTTGGCCGTTTTTTTCTTTTTCACCTTTTGTAGAGACTTCTTGCTTTCTTCCAACACAACCTTCTTGATGTCATTCCATAACTCTTCTGGAGCTCTGTCATTTGTATCTAAAGCAGCAAATAAATTTTGCAGGCAGTCTTTAAATTCCAGTGGTATATTCTCAAGGTCATATTTTGCTGCATTCATGAGTGGTTTGCTCTTTTTCAACTTTAGCTTGAGTTTGCATACTAGTAGTTGATGATCTGTACCACAGTCAGCTCCAGGTTTTGTCTTTGTTATAGAGCTTTTCCATCGTTGACTTCCACAGATATAGTCAATTTTATTTTTATACTATCCATTGGGTGAAGTCTATGTGTACAGTCGCCACTTGTGTTGCTGGAAGAAGGTGTTTGAGATGAATAGATCGTTGGTCTTGCAGAATTCTATCAGTCTTTCTCCAGCTTCATTTCTGTTTCCAAGTCCATATTTTCCAACTACTTTGTCTTCTTTGTTGCCAACCTTTGCGTTCCAGTCACCCATGACTATCGGGATATCCTGTTTGCATGTTCTGTCAATTTCAGCTTGTACTTGTTCATAGAACTCTTCAATTTCATTCTCTTCTGCAGCTGTTGTTGGGGCATATAATTGAATTACTGTATAGTTGTGTTGATAGGCATTCCTCGTAGACGAATAGAGATTAAGCGTTCGCTGACTGCATTGTATTTCATTACAGTTCTTGCAAGTTTCTTATTTATTATAAATGCAACACCATTTCTTCTTTGTCTTTCATTTCCAGCATAGTAGACCATGTGATCATCTGATGCAAAGTGCCCGATGCCAGTCCATTTCAGTTCGCTGACACCCAACAGATCAAGTTGTACACGTTCCATTTCATTCTTGACCACCTCCAACTTCCCTTGGTTCATGCTTCGTACGTTCCATGTTCCAATGTGTAAGACATCTTTACAGCTTCTGACTCTCTCATTTCATGTGCAGCTACATCAGCAGTCAGACATCCCGAGGGCTTTGATCCAACCACATCATAAATGCTGGCTTTACTCTGAAAAGTCTTCAGCTCTTCCCCAGTAGCTAGTTGAGTGCCTTCTGACCTGGGGGTCTCATCTTCCAGCACATGTAAATAGCAGCTTTCTGAAACTGGCATTTACATTTGTATATGATCTACATGTCTAAGTACTAGTATTTCCATATGGAAAAGGTGCATAGAACTTCTAAAATAATCTCTGTTCTGTTGTCAGTAATGTCTGTTTTCTTTTCTGAAGGGTTCCAAGGATGAGTTAGGAAACTACAGACCAGTAAGCCTGATGTCAATGCCAGGCAGAATAGTAGAACTCATAAAGAACAAAATTACTGAACACCTAGATAGTCATGGTTTAATAGGACAAAGCCAACGTAGGTTTTAGCGAAGGGAAGTCCTGTCTCGCCAATCTGCTACATTTTTCTGAAGGTGTGAATAAACAGGTAGATAAAGATGAGCCGGTTGACAGTGGATCTGGATTTTCAGAAAGCCTTTGAAAAGGTCCCTCAGAGGCTTTTGAGGAAATTAAAGTCATGGGATAGGAGGCAGTATTGTGTATTGAGAACTGGTTAAGATAGAATACAAAGTAGGGCTAAATGCCAGTTTTCTCAATGGAGAAAGGTGAATAGAGTATTTTGACCTTTATTTGATATACTGCATTTATTGTATACAAGCGAGGTATAAAAAAATAAAATTTTTTACTAGAAAAGGAACTACATTCTAACAAAATAAAGAGGAAACAGCTTGAGTGGAGTAGTAGTATAGAGGTAAGAAATGAATCGGGGGGGGGGGGGGGGGGGGTTAATAGAGATGGGAAAAGGGTAGGGAGCACATTACTGCCAGCAATGCTATAGTAATCACACCCAGGGCACTTCAAAAGCAGTTTTGAACAGTTGCATTTTTAGGGCTTTTTTGAAGAGTTTTAAAGTCCCTTCCAAACATAAGGGAGCGGTAAGACTGTTCCAAACTGAGGGAGCTAAGGCAAAATTGCAGATTGCCATGTGGATTCTAGTCTCACTTTAGGTGGGGGAGGGATATACATATCCAATTTCCCTGAAGTGAGTGGAAACTCGGAGCGGGGGCATATAAAGTGACAAAATTAGAGATATAAGCAGGGGATTCATCTTGAATGGTCAGGGATCTGTGCTGGACCTGCTGCTTTTTAACATATTTATAAATGACCTGGCAATGGGAATAATGAGGTGATCAAATTTGCAGACAATGCAAAATTATTCAAAGTTCTTAAATCATAAATTGCAAGAGTACCTTGATTAAATTGGGAGACTGGGCATCCAAATCATAGATGAAATTTGACGTGGAGAAGTGTAAAGTTATGCATTTGGAAGAACAACACAAACTTTAACTACATGACACAAGGTTCCACATTAAGAGCTACTGCTCAGGAAAAGGATCTTAGTGTCATTGATATGTTGAAATCCTCTCTCCATGTGCATTTGCAGCCATGAAAGCTTCTATTACTTATTAAGGAATTAAGGAAAGGAATGGAGAAGAAAAAGGTTATCCCAATGCCTCTGTATTGCGCCATGGTGCAACTGTGCCTTGAGTATTTTGTGCAGTTCTGGTCTTTAAAAATAAATAAATACATAAAGTATAGTGAAGGGTGATGAAAATGATAGAGAATGGAAGGATACCCCTGTGAGGAAAGGCTAAAGTGGTTAGGCTCTTCAGCTTGTAGAAGAGACAGCTTGGATATATGATAGATGTGTAAAAAAAAAGTAGAATGAGTAATCATGAATCTGTTTACTCCTCCAAATAGTATAAAGACTAGGGGACATGCGATGAAGCTACAAAGTAGTACATTTAAGAGTAATTGAAGAAAATGTTTTCACTAGATGCATAATTCGCTGCCAGAAGATATAATAAAAGCTGTTCCAGATCATCCTGCTAGACCAGTCCAGACAAGTGGGTTCTCTTCCCCTACCAGCAGATTGATAGAAAGAAAACCAGTTGAAAGCCCATGTTTCAATGACATCACTCCCATGTCTCTATAAGCCTCAGCCACCAGAGGCCTTTTCAGTATTTCTTTGTCTCCAGCAGATGGTGGATGGTTTTTCTCCTCTGAAGAATGCTTATGAATGACCAGCTTGAGAGTGACTTTCACTAGAGTGCAATGTGGGAGGCTCCACTAGACTGCCTTCTTTTCAGTAGCTATAGGAGGAGGGAACATTTTGGTTCAGCTCCACATGCTGCTTATAACAGTCTGAGCAGCCAGAAATAGGAAGGATCTGGAAGAGTGCAGCAGCCTCGCACAACATCTATGCCCCTCCCTCCCCTGCTGTCTCTCAAAGATTGCAGAAGGCTCTGAGAGGACTCTGCTTGTCTGTCACCTGAAACGCAGGGCTACAAAACCAGTGAAACGATATCAGGAGAGTAGAGCTGAGCCTGGCATGGATTGTCTGCCAGGAGCTCTCAAGTGGTGTGTTCCAAGGCTTGGCCTCGTCATTGTCCTTGTCGGGGGCTCCCAATTCAGTCTATTTGGGATGCAATTCAGGTTAGACAGCTTGGCCTGGTGTGGGGGTTTCCCACCATTTTCTGCACACACTAGTAGTGCTTTCTCCTATTTGCGCCTGGCAGTTGTGTGGTCTGTACATGTGTTCTGCCTAAGCTGCTCCAACATGTGTTCCTACCCTTGTACCTGTAACACGCACCACAGTAAAAGCGCAGATAATGTGCGCCTTTGAACTGCCATGGCTTTATTGTGTGCTGTTGTGATACTTGCCTTAACTCATGTCTTCCAGGAATTGTTTGTCCTGTGGCAAGCAAAATGCCTCATCTCTGGCTTCTGGACTCTGCTCTTCTAGCATGGCGGCGTCTAAGTTGTCACTGGAGGGCTTGCTCCCTTTCTCTACACTGGGGGATGCAGTTAGTCCAGCCTTGCCTGTCTAAGGGCAGAAGGTGGTGAATGGCACTGTGGGTAAGGATAAGCAGCCAGGTTCTGATGACCATGCTGTACACACTGCTCTTTGTCCTCTAGGGAATAGATAGTGACTGAGTCCTCTGGTTTAGGGGGGTCATTTCCATGAGGAGAGCTCTTTGGAATTCTTTTCCAACAGGCCTGATCATTCTGATGTGGAAATTCAGACCCTGTGGCCTTTGGGTTCTCCCAAGTGCAGTCTCGTGAGGGGCAGGTTGAGAGTGGAAACCCTGTTCGATTGCTTATAGTAACATAGTATATGATGGCAGATAAAGACCAGTAGGGTCCATCTAGTCTGCCCAGCTAAAGTATCCCTGGCAACAGGTGTCTCCTGGAGATGGATCAGCCGGGATCTGTTTGAAATCTGGACTGTGGCTTGGATTCAGAGGTCTGATTTGATGAAGAAGTACTCTTGCCTTCAGAGTACTTGTAAGGAGGCTGATGATATCTGCCTGCTCCTGAAGGAGGAACTGGAGGCATTGATTCCAAGGGTCTCATCCACCTTGAGCTTGACGATTGCTCCAGGCATGGAGCAGGACCTCAGAGTGCATCCACTCCTGCAAGGTGTATGGAAATCCACTACGGTCTTCCCATTTTCTTAGGTGCTGAAGGAGACCTTTTCTGGTCTGAGTGAGATTCTCTGCTTCACGGATTAAGGGTGTATAAGAGAATGCACGCGCTCCTGAAGGAGTGTGTTGTGTGGTTTGTTTCCAAGGTGGATACACAGCTCACAGTGGTTACCAGACTGACCACCATTCCTGTAGAAAGTGAATCGGCTTTAAAGGATACTCTGGACTGAAAGGTGGGTTCATGTTGAAGATCCAGTTCGCCGCAGCGGTGGCTGCTATTCTTCAGTTGGCAGTATGTGCAGGACTGATGTCTCAAGCTCTGCGCCAGTGGATTCAGTCTCTTTCGCCAAATGAGTCTACCTCTCTTTTAGTCTCTGCTACAACCTTCCTTTTTTTATTCCAGATATGGCCTGGTATGTCTATTGGCCAGGGATTGTGCCCTGTTGATGGTGACATGGCATGGGCTTGACTTGGCTTGGCTTGGACACAGGGCAGTGCACTCATCTTCTAAAGCCTGGTTGCCTTAGAGGGATGCTTCTATTGGGTCTGATTTGGAGAAGCTGGTGAAAGACCTGGGTGAGACAATCTTGCTGCCTTACGGAGTACAGGTCCAAGGGGCTTGTGTAACGGGCAGGAGCTCCTTTTTCTGTCTTCTGCCCGCTCCTTGCAGGTATGCTGGTTGGACTCCTGGGGGTCTCGGGACTTCCATTGCTTGCAGCCTGGAAAGCATTTCTTCCCCTCTGCTTATGGACTTCGGGCTCGTTCTCAGTCCTTTTGTAGAGCGCTTGGTCCCAGGGACCCACCCCATCCAGCAGAGGACCCCTGGTTGCACAGTGGAGGTTTGGGGGCCCATTTCTTGGTTCTTCAGTTGGGGGCTGGCTTCGTATATCTTTAGGCATGAGCCCGTGTCACCAAGGATTGCTGGGTGCTAGCACCCTTTCAGTACAACTATGGCCTGGAATGCAGAGAGTTGATCCCGACCTCTTGTGTCTTCTCCCCTTGTGGGTCTGTGAACAACAGGGTTGCTGTGCAGATCACCTTGGACAAGTTGCCTCTCCCTGAAGGCAGTGGTGCCCCTTCCCTTGGATGGTTAGGGCATGGGCAGGTATTCCATCTGTTTTGTGGTGGCTGACACAAGGAACATTTCGGCCCATTCTGGATCTCAAGTGTGTAAATGAGTGCTTGCGCTTTATGCTTTTCTAGATGGAAATTTTGTGATCCAGGATTCAAGCAGTGTGCAAAGGTGGGGGTGGATTCCCTGCATATCTGGTTTTGGCCAAGGCATATTTTCATATCCCGATCTGAGGGGTCAAGTATGTGTGTTTTTGCCATGCCTGATTCTCGTCTTTAGTTTGCTGCCCTTCTATGTGGATTCTCCACTGCCTGAAGGTCAGGGTGTTGGTGTCTGTGGCGCTGCGGCGCCAGGGGACTTGTGTATACCCACATCTGGACTACTGGCTCATCTGAGCCCATTCTCCTTCAGAGGTGTCTCAGGTAGCTCCCTGAGTGGTGTCCTTTCTGATGAGCCTCAGTTAGGTGATCATTGGAGAAGAGCCAGTTGTATTCCCGGATGCTGGAGTGCCTGGGAGCATGTTTTTGATACTTAAGTGTGCAAAGTCTTTCTGTCAATGGAGAAAGTCAAGGCTGTTGGATTGCCTAGCATTATTCTTTCTGCAGCAGACTCCCAGAGTCCAGGTTGATTTTCATCAGCAGTTTGAGCTCAGGCTCCTGAACCCAGTGAAGGCTAGCCTGTAGTGGAAGCAGCAGCCCAGCCTTCTGAGGAAAGTTGTGGTGTTTTTATGATTGCTTGTGGAGCTCTCTGGCAACAAATGCCAGTCTCTCAGGCTGGGGAGCCCATTGCTAATGCCAAAAAGCCTGGGACCACTGGAACTGTGGGGAGGCAGTGTGGTCCAGGTTGGCTCTTCTGCCTCTCTGGCCACTGATCGAGGGCCATGCAGTTCATCTGTTCTTGAACAATGCCATGGTGGTGGCTTATGTTTATCAGCAAGGCGGCACAAGGAGTGCCGGGGTAGTCCTGAAGGTGACTTTCCTGTTTGCCTGGGTGGTGAAGAGCCTCCTAGTTTGTCTGCTCTGCACATTGCCGAGGTGGATACTGTGAAAATGGGTTTTCTCAGCCAGCACTTTCTGGTCCCTGGAGAGTGGGATTTGAATCGGGAAATGTTTTCAGTTGTTCCTTGCCTGCTGGGTTGCCCCAAGAGGGATCTGATGGTGACCTGCTCCAATGCCAAGTGTGCCGCTTCTTCAGTCACTGCATGGAGATGGGGTCCAAAGGCCTTGGCATCTTGGCTCAACCTTGACCAGGTCAGCACCTGCTATAGGTGTTTCCTCCATAGCCCCTGGTGGGACACGTGATTCGGTGTATGGTTGGCTGAGGAGAACATGATGTGCAGATCTGATGCGTCTCTTGCAACTCCCTCTTTGCTTGTTTCAGTCTCTGGTCTTATTGTGTTGTAGGCTGCTTGTCTTGGAGGACCCAGCTCCTTTCTTGCATACGGGCTACTCTCAGGCAGCGGTGTTCCTTTCTGCTCCTGGGGTGACCAAGTTGCCATCTCTGTGGCTTTTTCTACAGGACTGTCTGGAGAAGGGCCTTTTTTCTCTTAGCCCTCTGAAGGTTCAGGTGACAGCTTTGATCTGTTTCAGAGGGCCTTTGGCTGGTACGTTTCCAGCCATACACCTGGATGTTTCATGCCACCTTCAGTTTGGCATCTGCATCCTCCCCTATGGTCTATGGTCCCTTCCTGGGTTCTGTGTCTGGTGCTAGGGGCCTTGATCTCTGAGCCCTTTGAGCCATTGAAGTGTGCTACTTTGTAGGACTTGACACTGAAACCAGTCTTCCTGGTTGCAGTTCCGCAAGATAGCCTATGGCTCGAAAAACTGTCTTGCTGAGATACTTATCTATCCTTTTTCTGAGGATGTTTCCATTTTGCCTTGGGCCTCCTTCCCTGAAGTGGTTTCTTACTTTTATGTGAATCAGGCAGTTTGCCTGCTCTCCTTTTCTAAGGAGCAGTGTCAGGGTTGATGAGAATCTTTGCCTTGATGTCCGGAGGCTGCTTCTCTGGTTCTTGGAGGTTGTGAATTCCTTTCATAAGTCAGACCATCTTTGTGCTGTCTGCTGGCCCGTGCAAGGTGATGCTGTGGCAGTCTGCATTGGGGTGCTGGGTTAATGAGGCCATTGCCTCAGTGTAACTGGTGGATCTGGCTGGTTCTGGAGACTGCGCACCCATTCTGCTTGAGCACAAGCATCCTCATGGGCAGAGCAGAGCTCAGTAGCCTCTGCAAGATATGTCGGGCAGCAGTGTGGGCCTCACTTCTACTTTTGCCAAGTATTTCCACTTGGATGTCCACGTTTGGGCAGACACTGTCTTTGGCTCTAAATTTTGTGAAGTGTCGTGTTTTTTTTTTTTCCTGCCTGGTGGAGGCATGGCATTGGTACGTCTCACTTGTCTGGACTGGTCTAGCAAGACGATATGGAAGGTGACATTTTACTTAACCAAATAATGTCCTTTCCTTGAGTCCTGCAAGACCAGTCCAAGACCTGCCCCTGGAGCTGTTCTGTTCTTCTGAGGCGGTACCTTTTTTGTCCACTATAATTTCTATAGTTGGCTCTGCAGGTTAATCTTCTACAAACCGCCTTCTCTGTATGCTCTTCTGTACATGGTTCTCTGTTTGCTCATTGTTGCCCACGTTGAGACTCTGTGAGGCCTGCCATGTTCTCCCATATGCTTTGGGACAGATACTGAAGAGACCTCTGGTGGCTGAGGTATATAGAGGCATGGGAGTGATGTCATTGAAACCTGGGTTTTTCTTCCCTTTTTTTTTTTTTTTTTGTCTCTATCAATCTGCTGGTAGGGGAACACAACCCACTTGTATGGACTGGTCTAGCAGGACTCAAGGAAAGGACATTCTAAGTAAGATGTCACCTTAGTGTAGGTAGGTTTACAAAAGGATTGGACGTGTTCTTAGTGGGAAAGTCCACAAACCATTATTAAAGTGGGTTTGGGGAAATCTACTGCTTATCCCTTGGGTAAGCAGCATGGAATTTGTTTACCCTTTGCGATCCTGCCAGATAGTGACCTGGATTGGCCACTGTTGGAAACAGGATACTGGGCTTGATGGACTATTGGTCTGACACAATATGGCAAATATTTGTTGAGTGCTATCAAGTCTATGCCATGTTCTCCCAAATGCTGTACAGCTTTCCCCTACTATTGCTAGGTGGCAGCATAAGATATAATACTAGCATACAGAACTGTGACAGCAGAGCAGCTGAGCATAGATCACTGGGAATACTGAAGAAGCTGTTGTAATATACATAGCTCTTTAAGGCTTTTGCTTTTGAAACTGCTAACACTTAGCTAACACTATGCTAACGAGAAGATACTGCTCTGTGTGCGCCATACTGAAACATGAATCAATTTGTCCCAAATTGTGGTTTTGGTTTTGATTTGACCTGCATAGTTGGATGAATTTTGAGTTTGATTTGCTTTTATTATTGTGGGGTATATTTTTCCTCTTTACCAAAATACAGATGTGCTGTTGCATCCTAGGGTTAATAATCTGATAAACATTAATTCAGGGCTGTAATTAGCTAGCCTTGCCTAATGTAACATTGGTATCCATTTTTACTCTATCTGAAATGGTCATTAGTCCTGGGTTTAGGGCTTTGGAATGTTTAGAGTGAATAGATTGTTCTAGTGTGGTTTTTTTTGTCTTTTGTTTCCACAGGTAGTAATGCTTGTTCTAGCCTGGAAATTAGATGCACAAAATATGGGCTATTTTACAACGCAGGAGTGGTTGAAAGGAATGACATCTCTTCAGTAAGATTCCTTTTTCTCTCATGTACTCTAAAGCCATTTTGCCTCCTTTTTTTTTTATAGCAGTGATCATTAAGCATGTACTTTCTCTGCTTTTATTTTATATGCCTCAATCATATCTCCCCTCATTTTGTTTTGTGAATTTGATAAGACCTACTTGATTGAATCTGACCTTGAATAATGATCCCAGTCTTCCCTTATGTATGTCTTGTCATCTCCTAATGGTGCAGAAAAGGGTAGGCACAAATCCAGAGGCTTAGATATTTATTAGGTGTTGGACATATGGTGAAGGAAAACAAAAATGGAAGTTGCTTTCCCAAACGTTCTATGAAAACGTCATCTGAAAAGAAATTTATGGTGTCTCTATTTTTGTCTTGCTCAAGCATTTCAGAATCCTTCTACTGCCGGAATTTTACAATTTTATTTTATTTTTTTTTGCAATGCATGAGGATTCTTACAAAAATCACCATTGTTTGTATTTGTTGAAATGGAGGCATGCACAGGTTCCTCTGATCTGGGTGTTTTTTCAATTTTGAAATTTGAATCTCTGCAAGTTAACCAAAAAAAAAGAGGAGAGTGGTTCTTTTTGGTCGCACATGAGCCATTAAAGTGGTTGTTAATTCTATCTTGAAGGGCCATGTAGCCAGCTTGCTCAATACAGGTCATATAATATCCTTAACAAATAGGTATGAGAGAGGCACAATAATCAAAAAACCTAGTCATTGTTGGTTGTGCCGTAAACCAAATTGGTTACGTGTACCTTTGGGACAGGGTTGAGAACCACTAAACTACTGCCTGGAAGGAGTGCTCCAAAGCTGGAAATCTGGTAGCTTTAGCAGAATGGGAACAAATGGGCAGAGCTGCCAGCAGTCAAAGCCAAAATTGAAATGTGCTACTCCTGAGGGAAATTCCTTAATCCAGACAGTATATCTGGGTATGCAGAATGTCCATACTGGTTTGGAAAACGGTCGTCTTTCATTGGCCTTATGGATGCTTCCCCAAGATCTAATTTGAACATCTGGCCAACCTGGAGATGTATTGAGAGCTTATTGATGAGGGAGGACTCCAATTATGGATGGGGATGTGGCTGGGTTGTGTGACTCTAATGACCTGCTGTTAGACAATGATTATAACATCTCCTATTGTGTATGATTTATTTGTAAAGTGCCATTGAGTCAGTCTCCTGGCAGCTCATAAAATTGAATGTAGGTACATTGATATATCTTTGAAAGTCATACGGTAAAGTGAAACACATGGAAAACTCCCTCAATGAAAATTTTAGCTCGTAATGTCTTTATCCTGCTAATTGATCTGATGGTAAATGATGAGTTTAATACAGGTAATTGTCAGCTCACATTTCAATCTTATGTTTCTAAAATATTCTTTGTCATTGAACATAAGAAGCTAAAGCAGTATACAGTAGTCATACTAAAAGGCTCATTCCTTATCGTCCCTCCAATGTAGTCCCAACATCTGGGTTGTTAGCTCTCACCAGCTGCTTGGAGACTGAGCAGGTCATCTCAGACATCAGTATTCTTAGGCAGCTGGCACCACCCACCAGCCCCACTAAACTCAGTCTCCAAGGAGCTGGAGAGAGCTGATCCCAGAGTTTGGGCTCACTGAAGGGCCAACTAAGGAACATTTTTTGTTTTGACAGCTTTTTCATTATTGGCAAAGGTTTGGCTTAGTCTGCCTGTTTTGGGCCATTTGAAAGCAATAAAGGCCATTTACAAGGGGGGGGGGGGGAGGAAAAGAAATGGGGCTGTTACACATCTGCTTGTTCCCAGGATAAAGGGGGAGAAGTGGCAAGGCACAGGCAGATAAATGGTGCCTGAACACACATAGGGTGAGGTGCCATGGAGGGGAAAGCTAAAGTAAAGGAAGGCCCCTTTGATTTCACCCTGCTACAGCACTCTGGTTTAGGTGGACACCAGAGGCAAGAGCTGAGCATGGAGAGAAGTGGTAGTCTCCCGGTGCAAGCGCTAAGGAGTGTTTGTTTGACTGGTGGTGAGGTAAGCTGCTGTTTTTTGAGGGGGGGGGGGTTGTCAGCGATAAGAGGTACTCCATCGGGAACTGAGGCCTCGAAACTGGCACGGATTATCTCGTGGCTGCCATTTTGCACTCTGAAGAGAAAAATAAGCATTGGACATTGGGGGGACCCTTTCCTTTGCATTTTTTTCTGTTCCCCCATTCTCAATTCCTTGATTTTGATTTGATATTTTTGATTTCATATTTAAAAATTATTTTCTTTATGGTATGCATCGAATCCCCTGAGCTTGGGGATTCCTTGCTCTCATATCTCGGTCATTGAAGGCGCTCAATATGCTGGCAGTAGTTCCCCCAAGACTAAGATCTGCTGTTCCAGGCCGTTTCACCTTCCACTGTGAATCAGATGCCATCCAAGGCCACATGTTTAGTATGTGGCGCAAACTGACTGTCTCTGCCGTGGAATTGTCAGGGTTGTGAGGAGGAGGCGTGCTCTACAGGAGACGACTTCCAGTATAGCGCTGAGTGCATGGGGATCCTCAGAAGGGCCTGTCGGGGACCTCGAGGGTCTTGGCTGTGGTGGACAAGGCTGACAGAGGGGGTCTGCCACTGCTCGAGCAGGCAGAACAGGAATACCTCAATCTTCTACATCCCAGGCAGCGCAGAAAAGCAGTGCACAAGGGGGGTTATTTTCTCCAGGGTTTGTGCTGCTTATGCATCAGGCTTTTTTTGCAAGAAGCAGCAGGGAGTAGAGCCCTCCGGGACTCTGGAAAGAGGAAAGAAGAGGTGATTACCGAAGAGAAGGTTGGTGAAGAGCCGGCCATTCGAAAGCTGCGTCTAGAGGGTCCCTGGGGGGAGAGGGGGTTCCTCTACTCCAAAGACCTGATGGACCCCGCAGATGAGGCAGCCCTGAGGTCTGAGCCAGGTGAACTGGGGGAAGGCAAAATCCCACAGGAGGAATCTTGAATTGTACATGTCTTTCACAGTGAGGAGCTCCCGGCTCTCATATCTCGGTCATTGAAGGTGCTTACTATGTAGGCAGGCGCCCCCCAAGATGAAGATCCTTTGGAGGATCCACTGTCCAGGCTGTCCGCAAAACGCAGATGATACAGGATAAATGGGATGTTCCGGAGGGCATTCTAAAGGGCATGTGAACAATGGTCAGGCTCTATCCTCTCCCAGAACAGGATACGGAGATTCTGCATTTCCCGAAGGTAGACACAGCAGTATCTGCAGTTACTAAGAAGACTACAATACCAGTGGAAGTGTAGGGCTGGTACCTGTTCAAAAACTAATGCCTGAACCACTAGCATGGCTTCCTGTTATAAGATGGGACCTGCTCTGAACTAAAGCCTGAACCATGGGGCCTGCTTTGAACCAAAGACTGAATTAAACAAGATGGATTCCTGTTTTGTTATGACTCACCATTAAACTTACGAATCAAGCAATTTTGCCAGTTTGTAATACTTCATAGTTTAGAAGTATTTTTGCGGTTGACTACGTGTAGAAGAACATTGCTGAGACCGTCACTGTGCTAGCATTGGCAACAATGTATGAACCTGCACACCAGCAACTTTTGCACGATGGACCTTTGTTTGCAGAAGGACCGCCTATTAGCTGTTACTGGATTTGCTGAAGATGACATACAGGATTTGAGTCCAGCTAATCACCAGGTCTTGAGGACAAAGAATTATATAGCTGTACACCGGAACCCAGAACTCGGAAAGTACTCAGAAAGAAAGAACTCTGAAAGAAAAAAAGGAGATGCAGAGGAGAGATGCAACCCAGAACACGCAGACAGATATAGCCCAAAAGAATACACATCTGCAGCACTCTGAAACACATAAAGGCTGGCAGAACACCTGGGAGCTTTAACTTCTGATGCAAACTGTTTGTTTGCCTTCTCTCTCTGGCTGGATAGTTAGATACTGTCCAAGGGCAAAATCTCAGCACGGAGGGAATCTTCCCGACAGACCTGCAGTTCGGTGTGTGACCACGCAGTTCATTTCAGCTGACGTTGGACCTCTGCCATACTTTGACTTCATTCTGGTCCTGAGACTCTGACCACAGCCACCACGAGTATTCTGGCGAGAGCTAAGGTACTGTCTTTAATTTCTCCCTGAGGTTGGGGCTAGCTTAGACATAATTTACTGTACATCTGAGGGCAGAGCGAATCGTTGACATTGGTTTCTAAAACAGAGATTAGATCTCTTGGTAATTGTAACATAGAGCTGAATAACGTACTACCTCAGAAAGCTAATTTATTCTAATATTTCCACTATTTTTGCTATCTGAAATAGTCTAATTTTTATACAAACAGGTATGGTTCTTGTCTTATCACGTGATTTGTTTGCCAGGTAGTTTTATGGAATCTTGGGAAAAGGAGAGTAGCAGTTTTTCCCTAGACAGACTGGGTATTTATACATGTGTGTATCTGCTATTGATGATATCTCTTACATAACTGGGGTCTCGTCCTCCGGGATGAGTAATTGAGCCACCCATGCCTTTTATAGAAGGTAACTCCACTTTTAAAGATGTGCAAGACCGGAAGTTGGAGATGTTGCTGAGACAGGCATTTGACATAAATGCGCGGTCATTGCAGGTATCAGCCTGTGGAGCATTTGTGGCCAGGGCCTATTTGCGTTGCACACAGGGAATTTTGGAGAGTAGTTGGCAACAGGCAGTCACCCTCTCCGGAGGCAGCTCAGTTGGAGTCGGGACAGCCTATCTGGCAGATGCCTTTTACAACCTGATTTAGAGGACTCTCAGAGTATGGCCACGAGACGTTACCTATGGTTGTGTAATTGGGTGATGGATTTTTCCTCCAAGTCACGTCTGAGCAAGCTTCCTTTAAGGGGAAATTGTTTTGTAGAAGCCTTGGATAAGTTAGTAAAAGATCTCGGGGAGTCTAAAGGGGGAAGACTGTCTCGGAGGATAAGCAAAAGCTGGGATGGATGGCCGTTCAGTTAAGAGGCCAGTCGTGTGAATTGTGATATTTCTGTTAGGGCACAAAGTGTTCTGATCAGATGGGGCGTTTTCATCCCATGGGCAAGGATTTTGAGGGGCAATCTGGGGGGTTTTACTCCTCCGCTGCCTCTGTGCCCAAAAAACACAATGAAATGAGGGAGGCCCAGCCGGATGTAGTTCCCATGGAGGGTCAGTTGCAGGATTTTTATCCGGCCTGGTCCTGCATTACCACCGACAAGTGAGTCTTGGAGGTCATCCGAGAGGGGGTAAGTGCTGGAGTTTGCCCGTCGACTGGTGGATGCATTCTTAAGGTCGTCCTGCGGGGCAGCAGCCCAAGGTAAAGGCAGTACAGGACACCCTCCACCGGTTCCAGGAGCTGCAGGCTGTTGTCGAGGTCCCTAAAAGGCAGTACGGCTGTTGTTGATACTCCCTTCTTTCTTGGGAACCACAAAATAAATGGAACTTTTCAACCTATTTTGTATCTCAAGCAGATGAATCTGTGTCTACGCATACTCCACTTTCTCATGGAAATACTCCAGTCTGTCATAGCGACCATCAGGGAAGCAAATTTCTAACCCCTCTCCACTTGACAGAGGTCTATTTGCATATTCTGATTCGCCCAGAGCATCAATACTGCTGGTTTGCAGTACCAGTGGGGCACTTCCGGTTCAGGGTGTTGCCCTTTTGGTCTTGCAACAGCTCTGCGAATGTTCACAAAGGTCATGGTATTGGTCATGGCAGCTTTGCATCAGGAGGCCATTCTAGTGCATCTCTACCTAGACGATTGGCTCATCTTGGAGTGGAGTGGAGGAGTGGAGTGGAGGAGTGGCCTAGTGGTTGGGGCAAGGTACTTCGGGCCGGAAGGTCGGGGGTTCAAATCCCACTAGAGGACAGCAACCTTGGGCCGGAAGGACTGGGGTTTCTAGTCCCACAGGTGCTCCTTGTGGTCTTGGGCAAGCCACTTAACCCTCCATAGCCCATGTTCCCTGTAAAATAGTTCTCTGTGTGCTGTGCTTTCCTGTCTAATCAATGTGTTTATACCTCAAAAAATTCCTGTCATGATTTGACAATTTCCAATCTGTAATCAAACCGCTGCTGATCGCTGGAAGTAGCAGTATACAAATGTATACTAAATAAATAAATAAATCTTTGCAAAGTGCACAGAGGAGAGTGAATGGGTCATGGCAAGAGTTATCAAGTTTCTGCAGGAGCTAGACTAGGTAGTCAGTTTCTTAGAGTCTCGTCCGTTGCCATCCCAGGACCTGGTATTACCTGGGGGCTTGGTTCCAGACGAGCTCAGGCAGTGTGACTGCCAATAGAGAGGGTCCAGACTTTGCAGATGTAGGTTCGGCACTTTCTCCAACTTTGAATTCCCACAGCTTGGCATTATCTGCAGTTCCTATGAACCATGCTGGCCTCTATCAAGCTGGTCCCCTGGGCTTGTGCCCACAGACGGAAGTGGTTGGCACCTCACCTCATTACGCATCTGTTGCCCTGCCCAACGGCGACATGAGTGGCACTTCGTTGGTGGCTGAGACCGGAGAAGTTGTTAGTTGGCATGCTATTGAAGAGACACGTCTGGACTTCATTGACGACTGATGCCAGCCTCTCCGGCTGGGGGCCCCATTGTCAGGACAGGAAGATACAGGGCATTTGGTCCATGGAGTGGCACAAATGGGCCATCAGTCACCTGGAGATGAGCAGTGCTCCTGGCATTGCAGGAGTTTCAGAGCCTAATTCATGGAAAGGACATACAAGTGTTCTCAGACAATGCCACTACAGTGGCTTATATCAACCGATAAGGGGGCACAAGCAGTGTGTAGCTTGACAGCGAGAGGTCCATTGTTGGACTGGGCAGAGGAAAATCTGCAGGCACTCTCGGCTGCTCATGTCGCAGGAAAGGAGAACGTGACGGCGAACCTCCAGTTGTTTTTGCCTGGACCCTAGGGAATGGTCACTTGGTGAGGCTGTGTTTACACAGATAGTGAGCAGTTGGGGGTCAGCAAATCATGGATCTGATGGTGACTTTCACGTCCACCAAGGTGACTCGCTTCTTCAGCAGGAGAGCAAATGTCGGAAGGTCTGGATGTCCTGGTCCAGTGCTGGCCCACCACCAGACTATTGTATGTATTTCCTCTGTGGGCGCTCATAAGGTGTCTGGTGCATAGGATCTAGACACATCCAGGTCTGGTGGTGCTCATTGCTCCCAATTGGCTGCACAGGCCATTGTATGCGGATCTGCTCAGGCTAACTGTGGACCGGCTGTGGCGACTGCTGAGCCAATCTGTCCTCTTGCATGGTCTGGTCAGGATGCCACAAATGGATAGATTCTCGCTTATGGCTTGGCTCTTGAGAGGGCGTGCTAACAACAAAGGGGCTATTCGGCCCAGGTGATCGCCACATTGTTGAGGGCCTGTAAGCAGTCAACCTCACCTTCATATGTCCGGGTCTGGTGAATATTTGAGGCTTGGTGTCTGGAGCATGGCTGCACCCTCTGGCAGCTTCAGTGTTGGACGTCTTAGCCTTTTTATAGGCCGAGCTCAAGGAGAGGCTGGCCTGCAGTTCACTGCTGGTGTAGGTGGCAGTGATTATTTATTTATTTATTATTTATTTATAGTCTCTTATATACCGCACTATTCAGCATCAGCGCGGTTTACAATAAACAAGGAGTTACACAATTCAACCTGTTATCGCAGTAAAGCGCAAGGGGTTTCCTTGGGAACTCATCCGGATGTGGCCTGTTTTCTTAGGGCTGTTAAGCAGGTGTAGCCTATGAGAACGGTGGTTCCCTCTTGAGACCTGAATCTGGTTTTGACTGCTCTGATGGCGGAACCTTTTGAACCGTTGGGGGGCCATGTACATTAAATTACAAATTACAGCAGCCATCTTCAACAGCTCCCCGGTCGGGGTAGAGCACAGGGCATGCGGCAAGTTCCCGCTCCTGCACTCCAACCCAATCGGGGTTGTGGGAGGTCCCAGCGGCCTGATTAAATAGGTGCCGCCGGCAGGCGCACCCGCGCCTTGCGGGCCCGTGCCTGAGGGCCTCGCAAGAGGGCCCTTTGGTGTGGCCCTTAGGCGGGGCACGACAGGCGGGAAACAAACCATCAACCCAAGCGAACAACCTCCAAACGAAGCACCAGATCGTCACCATACAACAGATTTTGACAAGACTTGCTCACAAGTAAAGAGTCTACTCTCGGAATGACACCAGATGAGTCCAGTTCTTTCAAGTGATTGTGACCCTAGCTCTCCCAGGAAGGATTGAGCTCCAAACGAGGTTTACACCACCCACAATCATAGTCACACCTACATCAGGAACTGCAAGTATTACCAACACCATTTGAACAATATTAGCCTCTGTAATACTTCCTATCCCCCTAGCCCTACCTGTTGCCATTATTCACTGTTGCCAGCATCTTTCTCTCATTTACTGCATCCATTGTACCTGTATTTACTGTTGCCAGTATCTACTCTCATTCAACTATATTTACTGTTACCATTACTTACTGCTGCCAATATCTTCTCTCATTTACTGCATCCATTGTTGCCTGTATTTACTGTTGCCAGTATTTACTGCCAGTATTTACTGTATTTACTGCCAGTATTTACTACATCCATTGTTGCCTGTATTTACCGCCATTGTTGCCTGTATTTACTGTTGCCAGTATCTACTCTCATTTACTGTATTTACTGTTGTCTGTATTTACTGTTGCCAATAGCTCTTATTCTACTCTAATTCTACTGTAGTACCTTCTACTTGACAGTAATTCCACCCTTACTCAACTGAGCCGCCGTACTACTGTCGCCAGTAACTTACCCTCACTCAACTGTGTTAATCCTCCCGAAGCACATTAGAACCAACTGCTTTTAATGCTTTTCATGAAATTATCTTACTGTATACCAGTAATTAGAATCCTTATATACTATTACCACTATTGCTATTACCACCTGCATTCACAGTACTATTGCAATTAATCCTTCCTGAGTGCGAATATTGCATCACACTGCACGGTAACCAACATTTCCATAATTATCTTTCGCATTACTAACACCCAAGAGAATGTACAAAGTTCTGCTCTTATTCATGACCTTCCTTACCCTTGGTCTCCCTTACACATCAAATGCATTCAACCATGATACATATCATATACCAATCCTACGCACATACGGAAGGAGATGGTCCGAATTCCCCCACCACACTACTGCAAAAAATAACTTTACATCCCACTCCCATCTACTCAACATTCCTCTCCAAACCATCAAAAGGATACAAGAAGAGAAGCAACATCACCAACGCCTACTAAAATGTGCACTGATAAATGCCAGATCAGTACGATCTAAATGGCCCGCAGCCATTGACCTGATACCCCAATATAATCTCGACATCTTGATGATCACGGAGACATGGCTATCCGACTGTGACAACGTACTACTGAATCAGATGCTGCCACCAGGTTTTGTGATATACACATCTCACAGATCCAGTCAAAAAGGAGGCGGAACCCTCATCCTGGCCAAAGCTGATTTACAATTCAAGATGTGCAACTCCTCTAGCTCAACTTATCTTGACTCCCTCACTATAGCTAATGAGCTCTGTACAATCAACCTTTTCTATCGCGCACCCTCCCCCTCACCAGATCTTCCAACTATAATTGAGCAGGCATGCACCACATCCACCTCACGCTCACCAAGTTGGCTAATTGGTGACTTCAATCTCCCATCTCTCCAAGACAGCCACTCAGCAGCTTTCCTTGACGCCCTGGAGGACCTAGGTTACAAACAGTATGTCGATTCTCCCACCCACACTAAGGGTGGCAAACTAGACCTCATTTTCGCGCCTCTCTCCAACGCCACAATACCCCTAACTCTTGCACTATCTATAATACCAGTACCCTGGTCGGACCACAGTCTTCTCAGTTTCAATATACCCATTAATACATCCCACAAAAGCCGAAAGTCTTCTAACACATCTGGATCCCACACAACCCGCTTTAGACCACTCAACCAGAGCATAGTCCTAGAGAACCTCAGACCTCTCATGGCCAACACAACCATGGACTTAGATGATCTCATATCCAAATGGGATGAAAACCTGAGAGCTGCCTCCTGCCCTTCACTCACCGAAAAGAGAATTCGAAAACGTGAACATACTCCATGGTTCTCCACAGACCTTCGCACATCTCTCCATCATCTACGCAAACTTGAGCGACAGTGGCGACGAACTCACTCTCCTGAGGCGTTGGTAGCATACAGCTCATACCTAACTACCCACCGAGCAAAGATATCACAGAGCCGGAAAACGTATCACACAGGCCTAATAAAACGCTCCATCAACAAACCACATGCATTGTTCAGCATAGTAAAGTCCATAACAGGTGAACCGGTCTCAGCACAACCCCCTATGCCTCAGCCACAGGACTACGCAAACTACCTGCAATCAAAGATGATTAAAACCAACACAGACATAAATGTCAATAACGCCTCCACTTCACCTAAAGCATCCCATGCAATGCCACTACACAACTTCTCCACTGTATCAAACAGAGAGGTTGTGAACATTATTGCCTCGATCAACCCCAGTACAGCTCCTAATGACCCGTGTCCAGCCAGCTGGATCAAAGACATGCGACATGACCTCAGTCAAATACTGAGCAAAATACTGAACCAGTCTTTCTCAACAGGTTCATTCCCGCAGAGTCTAAAACACACTTCCATCAAGCCCCTACTGAAGAATAATAGACTGGACCCATCCAAGGTTGATTCCTTCAGGCCTATCTCGAGCATCCCACAGCTTGCAAAAATCATTGAGAAGGCCGCCCAACAAATCCAACATCATATTGACACTGAAGCACCACTAGATCCATCTCAACATGGCTTCAGGGAAGCACATGGAGTTGACACAGTCCTTACAACCCTATTCAATGTTCTGGTAACAGGAATAAATAACATACAACAGGGTTTCGTCCTCATCTTCCTGGACATCTCCGCTGCTTTCGACTCTGTGAGTCATGACATACTCCTACAACGCTTGAAAGATAAGGGGATTCAAAGCACAGCTCTCGAGTGGTGTAAATCCTACCTATCTAACAGGTGGCAACAAGTAAAAACAGGCCACGCATCCTCAGAACCATTTCTGCAATCACAGGGAGTACCACAAGGATCGTCCTTATCGGCACTAATGTTTAATATCTACATGCAGCCGATATGTGACTTGATCAGATCCTTTAATGTACAATGTCTCGCTTACGCAGATGACATCCTCCTATATATGCCGTTCACAATTGAACATCCAGTATTCTCCCCAATAATCAACTGTTTTGAAGCTGTAGCCGAATGGTTGCTATCACAAAACCTTCGGATTAACCACAACAAAACTGACGTTCTTTTTGTCACAAGGAACCGTAAGTTTATACCTCCTCCATCACTACTCGTCAACAACATAGAGTTGAAATCAAAAGCTACCATCCGTTACCTTGGCATCACATTGGATCAGCACTTGGATATGACAACGCATGTCAAGAACATCACAAAAAATATATATTATAAGATCAGATCGCTACGTCACCTCCGCTCCCTACTAGATCCCACAGACTTCCGAACAACCTTCCAGGCATTAGTCCTCCCACACCTGGACTTTGCCAACATCATCCTTCATGGCCTCCCTCAATCAACTTTAAATCCGCTCCGCCTAGCCATGAATACAGCCGCCAGAGTACTCTCCGGCTCATCAAGATCTGACCATATAACACCCATCATGAAAGAACTGCATTGGTTACCATTACATGCCAGAATCCAGTATAAGTCTTTAGTCCTTACTTTCAAGGCACTAAATAACTGCCCCCCTACGCCAATCAGCAAGCTTATCCATGGCACCCTGGAAAATAGAAAAAGGAGAACCACATCAATGAACACCTTAATTGTCCCAAAAATAATAACGAAGTGCACTAAGGCCACCTCCAACAGGGCCTTCTCCTTATTTGCACCTCTAAACTGGAATGCCCTACCTCACGAAATCCGTGCTATCAAAAACCTAATCCTATTCAGAAAAGCACTGAAATACCACTTGTTCACAAAATGCTACCCAGAAGTCAACCTAGACATTAACAAAACTACCACCTCAATACAACCTGAAAAGGGCTAGTTGGTCAACCTTCTCTCTAGTCCTATTAGTGAACCACATTGCAACATCCAAACGAGTTTTTATATAACTGTATATACCATTAAGTTTATCTGTACATAGTTCCCCCGATTGTCCTATTGTTGAAGTTCCCTGTTCAATGTAAAACTCAATGTTACTTGTATGCATTGTAGTATGTTCTTGTTCTGTGTACACCGCACTGATTTTAATAGCGCGGTATAAAAGAATTGTTAAATAAATAAATAAATAAATAAATAAATTAAAGGATTTGATGTTGAAGACTCTTTGGTGGCTATCTGTTCCGCGAGGAGAATTTTGAAGTTACAGGCACTTACATGCCAGGAATCTTTTTCTCTCCTCTAAGGAAAAGGTGGTCTTGAGGCCTGTACTGTTCTTTTTGCCCAAGGTGCTCTCGGCTTTTCATTTGAATCAGCTGGTTTCTCTGCCAGTTTTCACAGACAGAAGAGGCTCAGCAGTAGCCTCAGAGGGCACTACGTGAATGGGATGGCACAGTTTCGGAAGTCAGTTTGTTCATTCTGTTCGGATGACCACATAAGGGAGAGGCTTCTTCCAAGACCTCTGTCTCTTGATGGGTTAGAGAAACAATTTTTCTTATCTGCTTTGGTGCAAGAAGTTGCTGGCAGGCTTGAGGGTGCATTCTATCAGAGCGTAGGCCGCATCATGGCCAGAGTTTAGCCTGGTTCCCCCGGCGGGTATCTGCAGAGCTTTCCACCTGGGTGTTCCTACATACTTTTGTAAAGCGTTATCTGGGTATGCAGGCAAAGGGAGTTGCGAGTTTTGGGGCTGCAGTCATTAAGGTCAGACTTGTGGGGCCCTCCCAATACTACTGTGGTACATCCCTGATGTTGGACTGCACTGGAGGGATGATAAGGAAGGTAAAATTAGGCCTTACCTGCTAATTGGCTTTCCTTGAGGACCTCCAGTGCAGTCCCGGACCTAAGTGGTTGGGGGGGGGGGGGGCGACTGAATATAACTTTTCAGTCTTTGCTTTCATTCTCCTTCTCAGGGGGTGGGGGGGGGGAGGTCATTACTCCCAGAGAAGTGATGAAGGTTCTTTAATGGAACAGGAAGAGTGGAGTGCTGGTGAGGTGTTGATCAAAGAGGCCTCGGTCTCTGTATTTTGGTAAGTCTGCCCTGGGTGTTTATGGGCAGGCTGCTGCTTCTTTTTCTTGGAGGGGATGGTTCTTGCTCTGTTTTGGGGTAGCATGTTTAAAGTTATGGTGTTCGTTATTGCATCTTAGTTGTTCCTCTGAGTCTGCTTTGTCAGTAGTTTACTGGGGGTGGTGCCAGCTGCCTAAGAACACTGATGTAGTCAGAGATGACATACTCATTCTCCAAGCTGCTGCACTGGAAGTCTTCAAGGAAAACCAATTAGCAGATAAGACCAAATTTTACCTTTGCATATGTTGGTAAAATGTTTTCATTTGTTGGCAAGTAATTTTGTATGTGTGTTAATAGAGGGTCTCAGGCATCTGATTTTTGGATATTGTACGTTTGTATGCTTTTCTCTCTAATAAAAGTAAGAAAGAGATTAATTTACGGCTATTATATTTTAATCCACACCCATTTGTGACCTATGGCCCTTAATTGACAGCCTGGATTATGCCAGTTTTATAGGTGACAAACCTATTCAGGTTGCACCAATAGCAATAACAATAGCAGGTCAATTTTCAATCTCTGCAATCGGCATTTACAATTGAAACCAGATATTCAGCACCAGAATCCAGATACCCTCTGGTGCTGAATATCCAGTTTCAGTGCCAAAGTGGTGGTGGTTTCTGGATAGCAACACTGCATAAAGTAATGACAGATTTTTTTGGTGGCCTAACATTTTGTGACCACTTAATCCAGTTAGCAAACTGAAAATTGCTGCTAACTGGATACATGCCGAGACCTCCCTCACTCACCCCCCCCCCCCCTCCATGGACCACATCAACACTGTCAGACAGTGCCATGAGGATTAGAGGAGATATTAAGTTGTAAGGCCTTTGGGAACAGGAAAAATACCTACTGTATCTGAATGTAACTTGTCTTGAACACTCTGAGAAAGGCATGAGCTAAATCCAATATTTACAGAAACTATCTGGTTAGGGCATCTAAATACTCCTTGGGAGGGGGCCCTATGAATTAAAAATTTGATTTGAATAGGGGTGTGCCAGCTTTCTGTGAGTGGAAGGAAAGATTAGTCTTTGGATATGAATCTTATTTCATCTTATAAAGTATGACCAGGGTTGATCCATTCACTAGGGCAGCCCGGCTCGGTGGGTGGCGGCAGCAGCGGCATGACTGACTGACTGACTGCCACGTGCCCCCTTCCCCCCTCCTGCTGCCACCAATTCCGTGGGGGGGGGGGGGAGGCGGGCAGAAGCAGTATTTCCAAAAGCAGTATTTCTTGCCTTTGGCAGGCCATGTCCTTCAGCACACATAGCCTGTTGCTTCGGACCTCCCTCCAACCGTAAGTTGCGTCGGAAGGGGATCAGAAGCAGCAGGCCATGTGTGCTGAAGGACATGGCCTGCTGTGGGCAAGAAAGCAGCAGCAAAAGCTGCCGCTGTTTGAAATGCTGCTGCCCGCCTCCCCCTCCCGAGATGGAATCTGCAGCAGCTGGAGATGGGAGGCAGGGTGGCAGCAGCTGTGGGGTGGGGGTGGTGCGGCAAGGCCAGTGTTTCTGCCTAAGGCGGCAGAAACTCTTGGGCCAGCCCTGGGTATGGCTGTTTTTTCATCAAGAAAAGCTTGAACTGCTGGAATATAAATGCCTTTTTTTTTTTCTTTTTCCCCTCATTTTTTAGATGTGATACTACAGAGAAGTTAAGGAATTCCTTGGATTATATGAGATCTTTATTAAATGAGCCTACAAATTTTAAACTTATTTATAGATATGCATTTGATTTTGCACGGGTGAGTATCTGGAAAACGAAATGGGAATTTGGGGTTTTGGTGTTACATTTCCCTGTGGAATTGCTACTTATATATAGTTTTACTATTAACTGTGCAATTCCTTTTGTAGCTATAAACTCCCTGAGGCAAGGTAGGATAAATCTGCTGCACTTATGGATGATGTCAATACTGGTATGAACATGGATCTTCAAGAGATTTCTGGAAGCGCAAAGGGTTTGTTTTGGCACATCTTCAGTCCTTTGCTTATGCTGACAGTTGGACTGGATTTCAGGTTTAAGTACTCTCCTTTCCAAATGTGTTAAAGTTAATTCTCATTGAACTGCCCAGGAAAAAATTAGCCACGTTCATGATGTAGTTAATGCGGAAGGTAGACCATTTTTTTGGCTCTTAAAGATTTGATTTCTTTTTTTTTTTTTTAACATGGCTGCATGACCTCTGTGTCATGTTTCCTCCTTTAGGCCTTTAGCCCTTTTCTTTGGGCAAAATGTAGAGATATTTGATGTTTGACTTTTCTCTGTGTCCAAAAAATTCAGTGGTTTGAAATATAGCTGTTCCTACAATTTGTTTTTTATTTTTTTAATTTTAATTTTTTTTTTTATAAGTGGTGGATTAACCTAATGGTTAGAGCAACAGATCTGGGTTTGATTCCCACTGGCACTCCTTGTGGCCTTGGGCAAGTCACTTTACCCTCTGAAGAAAAGGCCTGGCAATCTACTTCTGGTCATACCTTGCTAGGAAAACCTAGGGGCTGCTGGGTTGCCAGGAGTCAGCATTGACTTGAAGGCACTTAACTTTTTTTTTTTTTTTTTTTCTTAAGATGTCTGTCGATTTTAAAATGTCAAAGGTGTAATTTGGGGAACTGTTCAAACTGCAGGTGATTTCTTGATGCCCAGTCTTGATGTGTTCTCCATACTAAAATCAAGGCATAGGTCCAATTTTAAATAACTGTCTTGCTTTTACTGCCCTGACACAAGGAGGAGTGGGGCTCGGCTCCAGGGAGGCATAGTATCAAACATAAACGAAGGCCTTGAAGTTCTGGCACTACTTTCTGTGGGTGCAGAAACCTGAGAACAGGGAGGCTGTAGCACTGGCTGCCCTCCCAAGCAACTGTTAAGAGGAGATCTAAACCTCCCATCAAGAGACTCTGCTGTGGGTTCTGCAGGGGCTATCATCTATACTTCTCGGGTTATTCAGGAAGACATGTTCTCCCACGGAGACCCTGTGATGTTGGGATCTGCAGTTTTCAAGAGTGAATCTGACAGGAGGATCCTCCAGGCCTTCACGTCAGACATGTTGCAATATCAGTACAGAACACTGTGCAGATCCTTAAGACATATACCAGGTTAGATTTGAACGTCTTCAGAAAGGTAAGCATCTTAAACTGTATAGTATTTCTTGGCCCAGACACCCAGAGAATCCTCAAGAAAAAGCTGTAATCAACTTTAGGACCAAATGACACCTTTTCAGTCTTGAGCTCCAGTTATAATTTTTGAGTCACTGGAATCTGCTTCTGAGAAAGTGGTCCTCTGATGATGACTTAGACACTTCTGCTTGTTGGGCAGGGAAAAAGTTCCTTTCAGAAGATCCATCCTTTCCAGTGTTTTGTACAAAGTGAAGCTAAGACCCCATTCCCTTTGATCTAGAAGTGGAGTGTAAGTCCAGACACCACAATTATGCTGCCTCAGTCTAGTACTCTTAAAGAGTTGGTGATCATGCCTATCCACTAACCTTTTACAGGATTTACAGAAGATAATGTGGGAGACGCCACTTTCCATATTTCCTTTTGGAAAGAAGGCAGATACAGATATTGTGCCAAGACTGCTGCAGGATTCAACCAAGTGTGTGTATTATACCAGTCTATGGTGGTTGAATCTGCTTTGGAAAGGTCCAAGAAAATGAGACCTTGTTTAATGCTCCTAGGGCATGATTCTGAGGCCTATAGAGAAAATATTTTGTAAAACTATCTTTTTACGCATCCAAGTCACTTTTTCTGACCAAGTGCATTTGCTCTAAGTTCCTCATTACCTCACATCTCATCTGTCCCTACACTCCTTCTTGGAAACTCTGCACATCAAGTAAATCACTTTTATCTATGCCCTCCTTTTCCACTGCCAACTCCAGATTCTTTTTGTTCCCTTTTGCTGTACCATATGCCTAGTATAGACTACCTGAGTTAGTATGCTAGGCTCTATCCCTGGTCCATCCCACAAACCCTCCTGGATCCCTTACAATCTGGCTTTCCAGTGACTTGTTCCTGGCAAAATCCAAGGACATTTTACTCAGTCCTCATCCTTCTTGACTTCTCTGCTGCTTTTGACACTGACCACAACCTTCTCCCTGATACCCTGTCCTTGCTTGGTTTTAAGAGCTCTGTACTATCCTGGTTCTCTTCTTATCTCTCCCAGCGCTCTTTCAGTGTTTGTTCTGGTGGATCCTCTGCTGCTATCCTGCTTTTAGTTGGTGTACCCCAAGGATCTGTCTTGGGTCCACTCCTTTTCTCTCTTTTTACCAAGTCCCTTAATGTGCTCATCTCTTCCCATGGTTTTCAGTACCATCTTTACACTGATAACTCCAAGATCTACCTCTATACTTGAAATCTCTCTGGTAATCCAGACCCAGTCTTTCTGACATTGCTGCTTGGATGTCTCACCGCCGCTTGAAATTTAACAACTTATTTTCCCCCCTAAAACCTCCTCTCCTCTTCCTCCTTTCTCAGTCTCTGTGGATAACTCTACTCCTTCCTGTTTCCTCATCTCACAACCTTGGGGTTGTCTGACTCCTCTCTCTACTTCTCGACACACATCCATCTGATAGCTAAGACCTGCAGTTTCTTTCTTTATAACATCAACAAAATCCGCACATTCCTTTCTGAACACACTACTAAGACACTTCCTTTTTTAGTGCCATCAAGTCAGTGTTGACTCAGCAACCCAGTTACCTCTGAGTTTTCTTGGCAATGTATCACTGGAAGTAGATTGCCAGCCTTTTCTTCTGAGGCAATGGAGGGTAAAGTGACTTGCCCAAAGTCACAAGGAGTGCCAGTGGGAATCGAACCCTTGATCTTCTGGGTACTAGGCAGTTTTTCTAACTACTAGGCTACTCCTCCATTCCTACTAAGACACTTATCCACTCTTTAATCACCTCCCGTCTTAAGTATTGTAACTTACTCCTTGCTGGTTTCCCTTTGAATCATCTCTCTCCCCTTCAATCTGTTCAACACTCTGCTGTGCGGATAATCTTCCGCTAGCCTCGTCATGCTCATATTTACCCCTCTTCTCAAGTCACTTCATTGGCTCCCTATTCATTTCTGCCTTCAGTTCAAACTTGTCCTGCTGACCTATAAGTGCATTCACTCTGCAGCTCCTCACTACCTTTCATCTTATCTCGCCCTACACCCCCCCCCCCCCCCCCATGAGCTCCACTCTTCTGGCAAATCACTTCTATCTGTGCCCTACTCTTCTATTGCTAACTCTAGATTTTGCTCCTTTCACTTTGTTCCATGCGTAAGGTGCAGCAATCTACCTGAGTCTGTACATTGGGTGTCTTCACTGACCCTTTTCAAATCCAGGCTGAAAGCTCACCTCTTCGCTGCTGTTTTCAGATCTTGACTCACTTGATCTCCTGTTTCCCTTGTGTTGTCTGTCTTGACAAGATTGTAAGCTCTGAGCAGGGATTGTCTCTTACATGTCTGTGGAGTGCTGCGTGCATCTTGTAGCGCTATACAAATGCTTGGTAGTAGTAGTGGTCCTATTTGGATCCAGACTGAAAATCCATGTCTTCGAGACTGCCTTTAGATCCTGACCCCCTTATTCTCCTGTTTACCACTCTTGTGTGTTACAGCCATCTTCTCTTTTTTACCCTGGTCCTCTGTTGTGTTTTGTCTTGAATAGGTTATAATCTCTGAGACGGGACGGTCTTTTATGTGCATAGCACTTTAGAAATATTTCTCTGTGAACAGGCAAGATATAAGCCCACATTTATGGGAGACATCACCGACCGAGTCCCGCCCGGAATGCTCTCCAGCTTCCAAAAGAAGCTTTTAGGAGGTATAACACTCATGCACACCTGCCTTCCCTACCTGCCGTGGCACCATATACTCCAGTCTTTTTTTTTTTTCATGGAGCTCCTAAGACGTGTTCCTGCAATTCAGAAAAAGTTTGAATTTCTTGCCCTTGTGACTGAGCTTTTTCTCACTTTTTTTTTTCACCCGCCTGTCGTTGGTTAGCTTTTTTTTTTTTCTCACCCTCGGAGTGCTTTTTTTTCCTATAGTTCTTGTGCCTTTTTGGTCTCTCTCTCCTTCGGGGGCTTTTCCCCATCCACTGCTGTTTTTCAGTTTAATTTTTGCTGAGGTGGTATTTTTGAGCATGTTAGCAGCTTTAAAAAAATGCAACAAATGTGACAAGACCATTTCTGTCACTGACTGCTATAATTGGTGCTTGCAATGCCTTAGACCCGACCACCAGCTGGTGTCCTGAACTCTGCTTGCAGATGACATGTCGAGGGCTGAAGGGTCAGGAAAAGCAAGAGTAGTTCCTTTGGTTCATCTGATTCAGTATTCTGTGCCCTGACACCCTCCCCCCTCGTCCGCGCCTGAGGTGGCCAAGGGGAAAAAGCAGAGGGCTCAGTTGGAGCAGAAGGGTTTGAGCAGAGAGGGGCGTACCTCTACCAGAGACTCTGTCCACATTGAAAGGGAAGCACATGGAGAAAATCCGCGTGCAACACATCGCAGCCCTTATAGATGCAAGACGGACAGCGAGGGCCGAGAACAGCCGACCATGCTTCCCTGGCAGGAGGACCTGACTTGAATGGCGGAGTCTATTCCCAGTGCCCAGGAGGGCTGCCGGTTGTCCCCCAAGGGTTCACCGGCGATGGATGCAGTATCGATATCCTCATCTATAGTGGTTCTGGAGGAAAGCCTATGAGCCTTAGCTCACCTGGTGGTGGTAGCAGCTCTGTGGAATGCAGCATTCATGGTGCGGAGCATGTCAACACCGCACTCCTTCCAGCCAATTCTGGAAACCCTTACCCTGCCCACCGCAGCTGGGCTCTGTTGGTGATGTCGCCCATACGTGAGGATGACTTCCTGCTATTCACAGAGAACACCTGTTACAAGTGAGCAACTTTAGTAGTGACAATACTGGGCTTAGTTCCCGCATAACATCTTATATTATCATGGTTGAATATATACATCCTGTGCTGAAAAGCACAGACATTTTGCATTTCTCCTGCCAGAGAAATAAGAGGAACTTGTTCATGTATTGAACACAAGAGGAGGGGGAAAAGCATATGGTCCATTTGTTCTGTCATGCTTGCTTGATGATGCTGAGAGCCTCTGTCATGATTTTTAGTGCCAGTCACTCATGGTTGCAGTCCTTGGGTGAAGATGTGCAGTCTGAACTCATGTATGTACCTTATAATTGAGAAAGTCCAGAGGTAATGGGTCTAATAAGATCATTGCCCCATGCTTCCAAAACACACTGCAACCACCTCTGATCTGCTCTTCACCACATGGAAGTATCCTAGTGGACCAATAAGGAGACAGTCATCCCCCCCCCCAATCCCCTGAAAAGCTTTTTATCTACTCTGCTGCCAGTAATTGAGCTAAAGGCCTTGCCTATTTTGACTGCAGAAGCTTAAAACCAGGGTTGAGTTTTTGTCTGAATCCATAGTTAGTACCTACTATTCCAGACTCTGTAAGTCAGCCCACCCATGATGGGAAAAGCAGATGTTTTCTGTAAACACTTCAGCCTTTGTAACATTGGACTCTGCAAAATACAGAGGAAAATTACAAATTATGCTTATTGGAGATGCCATCAAATTGCTCTTCAAAGGAGGTTGGTTCAGCCCTGTTCTCACTAGGAATGGCTAAACATGGAGCTTTCCACGCTTTTCAGACTAAAGTGTTTAAGCCTGTTCTACCCCTGGAAAAAGGATGAGATTGTACTGCCAAACATTTCCTGGTAGTCAAAGTGGCACAATTCCATTCCATCCTATACATAAGGTCCTAAAACAAATTTTTCTTAAAAGTAAACAAAGACAAAAAATACCTAACCTTTTAAGAAGTGCAAACATTAATTTCACTGCTGCTTTTAAACCTAGCTACACTATCTGCTTTTACTATATCTTCCAGTAATGAACTAATCTGATTAAACTTGAGTGAAAAAATATTTTTCTGATTAGTCTACAGCCTAGCACATCTAACACTAATTGGAGAAAATATGTTTTCATTCAACGTGTAATCAAACTCTGGAATTCATTACTGGAGGATGTAGTAAAAGCTGTTAGAGTACTTGGGTTTAAAAGAGGTTTGGACAGGTTCCTGGAGGAAAAGCCCATAAACCCTTATTAAACAGGGAAATCCACTGCTTACCCCTGGAATAAGCAGCATGGAATCTTATGTACCTTTTTTGGGAAACTGACAGGTACTTGTGACTTGGATTGGCCACTGTTGGAAATGGGATACTAGGCTTAACAGACCCTTGGTCTGACCCACTGTGGCATATTTTGTGTTCTTATAAATGACTTGTACAGGGGTATTGCCTCCTTTTTTTTCCTTGCTGGTTCTATCTCAGTGCAGCCTAGCAACTTTCTGACTTTGACCACAGTCTTCTCGCTTTGTTTTGTTAATGTGATTCAGACACCACCACCTCAAGATCCCTCTTCAGTTTTGTGAACATCAGCTTCTCTCTTCTTATCACAAAAAATGCAATGCAGTGCATATATTTGAATCAATCCTGACTCCTGGCGACTCAGCAGCTTCTGGGTTTTCTTGTCAGTGTAACAAAGTAGGTTGCCAGGCTTTTCTTCTGAGGCAATGGCGGGTTAAGTGACTTGCCCAAGGCCACAAGGAGTGCTAGTGGGAATTGAACCCTGGTCTCTTGGTTACCACACTTCTTATCACATAAGCTCCTTTTGGATTTACACACCCCAGGTGCTTCATTTTGTACTACTTGCTCTAAAGCTTAACTGCCAAATATTTGATCACTCTTTCAGTTTTTATAAACCACTTCTCATGACTGCTCACTCAGGAGTGTCCACTTGGTTGCAGATCTTTGTGCCATATGCAAAAAGTCAAACATTTGTCTTTCTAAACTTTCAGCAATATTGCTAAATAATGTAAGACCTGCCATCCTCGGTCAGAACAGTGGCCCAACCCTGCATCCTGTTTCCAACTGTGGCCAATCCAGATCACAAGTACCTGACAGGATCCCAAAAGGTAGACTGACTCCATGCTTCTTATCTTAGGGATAAAGCGTAGTTACTCACCTGTAACAGGTGTTCTCCAGGGACAACAAGAATCAGTCCTCATTTATGGGTGATGTCTGCACCAACAGAGCCCGTGTGGAGCAATTCCTCAGCTTTCAAAGAAAGCCTTTGGGATTCCTGCCACGCAGGTGTGGTCCTCTTCCTGCTCAAAGATGCCATCTTGCTCAGTCAGGTTCCCTAGCTGGAGCCCTACTAAGCAGATGGCAAAGGAAGGACAAAAATAGCAACTCTTCAGGGGAGGTGGGAGAGTAGTGAGGACTGATTCCTGCTATCCCTGGAGAACACCTGTTAAAAGTGAGTAACTACGCTTTCTCCGGGTACAAGCAGGAAGTCGGTCCTCACTTATGGGACTCCCCAGCTACAGGCTACCAAACCTGTAACTAAAAAAAAACCGCCTCCGTGAGCAGAAGTCGATGCTTGAAGGAGCCAGAGTCTTCGGGTCCCTGGGGCGAAGCTCTTGGTAGCCGTCAAAGAAGGGTCAGAGGGCAGGAGTTGCTCATACCATGAACAGATTATGGAGTACAGGCTGGCCGAAGGTGCTGTCCCAGCAGGACTCCTTCTCCAGGCAGTAGTGCACAGTGAAAATGTTTGCTGAAGACTAGGTCGCAGCCCGGCAGATGTCCATCAGGGGCACTGAGCGCAGTGAAGCTGCCTTGGCTCGGACACCATGCGTAGTGACCCGTTGATCCAGTGGGGCACCCACCTTTGCTTGGGTGAAGGCAATGCAGTCCGCCACCCAGACGGAGATGGTGCGTTTGACTGCCTTCCCCAGGCGATTGGGATCATAGGTGACAAAGAGCCGGTCGGACTTGCGATGAACTGGAGGCTCGGAGGAGAGCTGGAGCAGAAGCAGAAACAAAGGCTGTCAAGGCCACGAGGGAGCCACGAGGATTATCAAAGCTATGTCCCGCTGAACCTTGTGGAAGAGTGGGAGGGAAAGTGTAAAGGCCGGAGGTCCAGCTTAATAGGAACGCATCCGGAAATCCCTGCTCGGGTGCAGAACCGAACTGCAGAAGCAGGGAAGCTGCGTGTTCACCGGGCTGGTGAACAGGCCCATGTATGGGGTCCCCCACCAATGAAACAAGAGGTCGGTGACCTCCGGATCCAGGCGCCACTCGTGTGGGTGGAGGATCCTGCTGAGTTTGTCCGCGAGAACATTCTTCTGGCCTGGGAGGTAGACCGCTCGTAGGGTCATCCCCCGGCGAAACGCAAAGGAGCACAGGAGGATCACCTTTCAGTAGAGGCGGCAGGATCCTGTTTCTCCCCCCCTCATCCTTGTTTATGTAGAACATGGCTACTCAATTGTCAGTCTGCATGAGCACTGAATTCCCCCTCAGGTAGCCCTTGAAGGCCCTCTGGGCCCATCGGACCACCCGGAGCTCGAGCAGGTTGATCTGCTGCTGAGACGCCTCGTGCGACCACTGCCCCTTGGTGCACAGCACCGCAGTGGGCTCCCCAACCCAGCAGGGAAGCATACGTGAGGACAAGCTCGTGCTGTGGGGTCTGGAAGGGCATGCCCCGAAGGAGGCTTTGGGGATCCCACCACCAATACAGGGAGTTGTGGAGACTGCGGGAGACCCTGATAAAGGTCTGAGGTAGCCGGAGGCCTGGCTCCATTATGCCCTGAGGCACCACTTGGCTGTCCGCATGTGCATGCGGGTGTGAGGGACCACATGGACGGTGGAGGCCATGTGTCCTAGAAGGTGCAGCATAGCCCGTGACATAATCCAAGCTGTTTTCTGGACCTGGGCCGCCATGGCCGAGAGGCAGTCTGCCTGGTCCTCGGGCAGGAAGGCGGTCGCTCGCTTTGTGTCGAGGCATGCGTCGAACTCCAGGGTCTGCATCAGCTCGAGGTGGGACTTGGGGTCCCTATGACGAACCAGTCGTCGAAGTAGGGGAAGATGGGTATGCCCTGCTGCCTGAGGGAGGCGGCGGCCGCAGAGAGACACTTTGTGAAAACCTGCGGTGCAGACACGAACCCGAAGGGGAGCACCCTGTATTGGTAGTGCTCCCCCTGCACCCTGTGTTGGGGTGGACTAGGATGTGGGCGTAAGCATCCTCAAGATCCAAGGAGCATAGCCAATTGCCCTGCTGAAGGAAGGGCAACAGGATGCCAAGCGATAACATCTTGAACTTCTCCCGCACCAGAAATTTGTTTAGGTTCCAGAGGTCGAGGATGGGGCGTAGGCCCCCTGTCTTTTTCGGAACGAGGAAGTAGCTGGAGTAGAACCCACAGCCTTGAAGGTGCAGTGATACCAACCTTCTCAACCGCCCGTTGGGTGAGGAGGTTGGACAGCTCCCACTGCAAGAAAGTCTGGTGTGAAGGGAGCTGTGTAGGCTCTGCTGGTGAGAAGAGCCTGTCCAGGCGGAGATGATCAGTCTCAGACCACCTGGAGGACTCAGGTGTCCGATGTGATCGACACCCACTGCGGGATGAACAGGGACAGGCGTCCACCCACCAGCAGAAGTGCTGTCGGGGGGTGAGAGGCTATGCCGTCTCTGTCAAACCCTGCATGGGTTGGGGTGGTGCCGGTGGCTGGGCCTTGGGCCCTTTAGGCTTGCTGTGGCCATGTACTCCTCTCTTCCCCTGCATGCCGGAAGCCAGTGCGGGGGTGGGTGGGAAGGGTGGGTAACCCCGGTAGGGGAGCCCCTTTCTTTGGAAGAACGGCTTCTTGGTTTGCCGATTCTTCTGAGGGAGAGAGGAGGTCTTATGTTAGAGACTAGTCAGAGTCACGAACTCCGTTTCTATCTCAGTGGCCTTATCCTCCATAGGTTTACCAAACAGTTGCTCGCCGAGGCAGGGGATGTCCAGGAGCTTCTTCTGGACCTACTGCTCCAGGTCTGAGGGTTGGAGCCACGCCTGGCATCGGGCCCCGATGCCAGCTGCTGCCACTCAGGTGGAGGACTCAAACTCGTCACATGCGGCACGGGAGAGGTACTTCAAGTATGCTGACGGACCTCAGGAGGGTTTGGAACCTGAGAAAGGGTTCACCCCAAGACCTGCGGGGAACCTGCCGAGCTCCTTGGTGAGGTCATGCAGGAACATGCCCATATACAATTGGTATGCCTGAATGTGGCATGTGAGCGCCCAAGGACGTCGGACTGTCGACTTCCTGCCCGGGGGAACTGAAGAATGTGACTTCGGGCTCTTTTGCTTCCGCGTTGCCGACCCCACTACCATGGAGGTGTGTGGAAGCTGGATCTTCCGGAACCCCGGGCCGCATTAGACCCTGTTCATGGCGTCGAGGCGCTTGTTCACAATGAGGACCGAAGCAGGTGTCTCCCACATGAGGAGGAGCAGCCTGGACAAAATGGGAGGAACTGGAACAGTGAACCTCCCGAGGAGGGGACTCATATGTCAAGCTCCTCAGCTCACGGCTCCTCTTCAGCCTGCATAGCCAGGCTGAGGGCTCGTGCCATGTCCCGCACGAACACTAGGAATGATGTGTCCTCGGGCGGCGAACGCCTCTGAGAGGCGGGCAGGGACGGGTCCGTAGGGAGGTCCCTGTGGGCGCAGTTCTCCGGGAAGGTATCCCCATCTGACTCCCAGCCTGATAGGTCCGAGGGGCTGGTCGCCGTGTCCAGAGGCAGAGTCCCATTTGGAGTCAGAGGCCCTGGAGGATCTTGCTCCTGAGGACCGGGAAGGAGAGCGAGACAGATGCCGAGGCCCCTCACGAGGTCCACGGCTCTCGGGAGGTTCCAGGGCAGGTTTGGGTGTCCCTCTCGAGGGAACCTCGGTCTCAAGGCATGGGCCAGCCATGCTGGGCATGAGCACCTGCTGGGCAGCTAAGAAGGCAGAAACGCTGCACTCTAGTGCCAGCGTATGGGACTCCCACGTGGACGTGGGTCCCTGCGATGCTGACACTGGGGTTACTGGGTCTGATGTGGAGGAGGAGAGGGGGTCCTCACCGGGATGACCCTCAGGAGACCGGGCACCATCGTCAGAGCCCTCCGTGTCTGTATGAGGTACCTTTCGAGCAATGTTCCCTCTAATTTTCTGTAGGCTGTGTGCACATAAAATATCAGCTGTGCAGCTTTTGAAGGAAGGTTAAATTTTTGTGCGCCACATAACGACACTCGGAGTTATATACTTTAAAATTTGACTACCCGTCAATACAGTATGTACACCACATTGATTGCACTAGAAAATATTGTAGAACTTGTGAAAACCGTAAATACACAACAACTTAAATTTTAAGACATCTGTGGTGTTCTATCAGAATCAGAACCATAATTTTTGTGCGCTCTGTTGTAAAGTATGTGCGCTCGCTCGGCGAGGTGTGTGTGCGTGCGCACAGCTTAGAGGGAACAGTGCTTTCGAGGCAGTTCCTTGTCCAACTCTCGAACACTAGGGAGGGCTGAGTGACCGAGCGCGAGAGCGCTCATGCTTGTCTGGAGCCCCCAACAGCAACTTTGAGGTCGTTTTCTTTTTATGCCTCTCAACTTCAGGGGACCCCTGATCAGAATGCTGCTGAGAGCGTGGGGTCGAAGTGGGGGATCCCACTAGCAGAGGGAAGACCGAGGGTGCCACCGGGGATTCCGGGGCTACCTTTCGGAAAATGTCATCGTACTTCTGCTTACGACTTAGCAGGGCTTTGAAGGACGCTTTCATGCAGAGAGAAAAGAATTCCGGGTCATGTTCAGCCCCAAGACACTGAAGACAGCAGGCATTGGTGGCCGTGAGTGACATGTTTTTGGAACATCTGTCACATTTCTTAAAACTGATGGCCATTGGGGCAAAAAGGGCTCCCGCTAGGTCGAAGACCTTTGCGGCCAGCGGTTGAGGGGGGAAAGAAGGGTACGAAGCTCGCAAAAAGAAAATTTTTACGGAAAAAGGATGTCCCCTCGCTCAAGGTAAAAGGAGAGCAGGGGAGGACAGGTAGAGGACTGGTACTACTGGAAAAAAGCACAGGCCAGAGGCCGAAAACAAAACACTTTTTCCGAGGGACGAGGATGTGCACCCAAAGGGCTCCATGGAAAATGGGAGACTGAGCGAGATGGCACCTTTTGAGTGGGAAGTGCTAATCCCAAAGACTTTCTTTGAAAGCTGGGGAATTGCTCCGCTTGGGCTCCATCGGTACCTATGTCACCCATGAGAGGACTGACTTCCTGCTTGTTCCTGGAGAAGCAGTAGACTTCAATAATAATTTATGGACTTATCTCCAGGAGCACTTGTTCAAAGATATTAAATAGAATCAATTTCGCTCGCCCCCCCCCCCCCCCGGACCAATCCCTGTGAATTCCATTGACTGCTATCCTCTGTCAACCATTTTCTAATCCAGGTCACCAGCTTGGGACCCACTTCCAGGTTGCTCGGTTTGAAATTCTTACAAGGAGCAATATCAAAGGCTTTGCTGACATCTAAGTAAACCACATCAGCATGTCCTCTAGTTTTCTAGTAGCCGTCAGAATTTCAGATTTGTTTGGCACAATCTGCTTCAGATGAAAGTTGCCTCGGATCTTGTAGCCCATTGGATTGTAGATAGTTCAACATCCTTTCCTTTAACATCATTATTTTTCCTGTAAATGAGGTAAGACTTCACATCTGTTTTCTCTTAGTACTTCTGTGAAGATGGACCACAGCTGTTCTTCATTCCCATAGAACCATCTCCAAAGATCTATGAAACATATCCTTCAGTAGATTCATGATTGCCTCCCTGTGCTCTTAGATCAGATGAGACATCCCAGGATTATGGCTTCATCCATTTTCAGTTTTGCATGTTTTTCATAAATAGCACACCATTCAATGAAGAGAATTAATACTCAGTTTGCAAAGATACATATGTAAATAATCTGTGGTCCATTCCCATATCATATTTACCAAATGGCTGGTGGTAATTGCAACATTTTTATGTAGACAGGGGAGGGGGGAATCATGTGTTTCCTTACTTGGATTAAAGGACTGAGATGTTAATTGTTGAGCAGCTTGGAGACTTTCTGCTTTGGTAGCATGCCCTTTCCGTCCTGGCTTTTAGATTACCCTTTTAATCAAATTGTTATGAAAACGGATGTCTCCAACTTTGGCTGGAGAGCTCATACGCAGGAGTTTGATACCCGGGACCCTTAGTGAGTTTAGGAAAGATGTTATATTAACTGCTTGGAAATATAGGCTATTACAAACGGTTTTAAGGCTTTCTAGAATCAGGTGGCCAATGAAACTGTTCTGATACAAATTGAGAATCAGGTACTAATGTGTATGAACAAGCAGAAAGAACATAAGATATGCCATACTGAGTCAGACCAAGGTTCAAGCCCAGTATCCTTTTTCCAACAGTGGCCAATCTAGGTCACAAGTATCTAGCAGTTTCCCCAAAAGACACAGGTTCCACAATGCTTGGAAAACTGTTACAGTGAGGGTCATCTTGACTAGGGACAGTTTAAAGAGGTCTGTTCACAGGAGACTGAGCTGGTGATCGGGCAGAGGCCGGAGCTGGGCTGCTGTACAGGAGGGATCCTGCTGGCGGGAGCGTGCTGCTGAGGAGCCAGAGGCAGTCAGACATCTTACTGACACCAGAACACCTACCGGGGGTCTTGAAGGGCTATATTATTGGACCCCAAGGCCCTCTGGGCTATACCCTAAATGTCAGGCCATGCCTCTTTGGTGCCCCTTTGGCATACTGTTGGCGTGCTAGGAGAGCTGCCGTTGACAGTTATTTGAAGGTACTGTCTTGTCTTGCTGTTTATTGTGGACTGTAAAGTACTACAGAAGGATGGGGAAAGGGAAGGCTTCCGGGACTACTTTATTGGCTACCTCTGATAGCAAAGTCGGCCTGCTTGATGAACATTTCCTCACTCTTCCAGGTCAGCATTCTCTCTTGAAGGGGCATCACTCAGCTCTGTGAAGAGGTCCCTCCCCCCTCAGTTTCCTAATCTGCAACTATCATCTACTATAGATTCAGTTCCTACAGCAGACTTGTTCATGCCCTATTCTCCTGGCCCTATATCCAAGACAATTGTCTTGGAGGCTGGTTCTAAAAATTGTGAGTGTTCCTTCAGAAGATATTACTTTGAAAGATTTGTGGTTAGCTATTGCAAATATTGATAAGGTTATTACTACTGAGTCTTTATGTACCTTTACACAGGAGTCCATTCTGAAATGTAAGGAGGTAGATAATAAATTGATGGAGCTTTCAAATATTACCAGGATGGGTGGTCAGCTGCATAAGATGCAGCAGACCAGTGTTGCTGTTAATGATTCATTATTAGTTCATCATAAGATAGAAGCCCTGGAGAATTATTCCAGGGTTCATAATCTTTGTTTTCTTAATTTTCCCATAACATCTTTATTATCTGCCGAAATCCTTGTAAATAAATATTTCAAGGAAGTTATGCTGTTCTCTGAAAAGATTGCAGTTCAGAAATGCTATTATATACCAGCTCCCTCAAAACAAGAGAAACTCCCAAACATATAAATCTTTGTTGGAACGTACACCCCGAAGGAAAAACCTTCTCGTAGTGCAATGTTCTGTTTTATTCTTTTAATTAGGGACGCAGCCCTATCATAGGTTCAAAAAGGGACTTTAAGTCCTTCGATAACAACCGGTTCACGTTCTTGTGATAAATTACAAATTTAATAAGTGTCACTTATCTAGAGGCAATTCATTCTTCGGCTCATTCCTCTTGTTACACTGGATAGAGCCCACCATTAGTTCAACGTCCACACACTCGGCGTTGTCCTGGGCTAAATTATTAGGCCCCCTTCTGAACCAAACAAAACACCACTGTTCAGAACAGGGTACTCCCATAGACAATCTAGTCCAGTGCACTCTGTGAGAAAGAGCCAGGAGCGTCGTTGGCTTGAAACATACACAACGTTGGGTCACTGTATCGAGAAGTCTCGTGTGGTTGCTATTGGAATAGATTTTTATTGGTCACTACGGATGGGTTTTGCTCTGCACTGGGCTGGATCGTCTATGGGAGTACTCTGTTCTGAACAGAGTGGCGTTTTGTTTGGTTCAGAAGGGGGCCTAATAATTTAGCCCAGGATGATGCCGAGTGTGTGGATGTTGAACTAATGGTGGGCTCTATCCAGTGTAACAACAAGAGGAATGAGCCGAAGAATGAATTGCCTCCAGATAAATTACAAATAAGTGTCACTTATCACAAGAACGTGAACCGGTTGGTATCGAAGGGCTTAAAGTCCCTTTTTGAACCTATGATAAGGTTGTGTCCCTAATTAAAAGAATAAAACGGAACATTGCACTACGAGAAGGTTTTTCCTTCGGGGTGTATGTTCCAACAAAAATTTGTTTGGGTGTTTCTCTTGTTTTGAGGGCTATATTTGTGGGAAACAATAGGTTTTGAGTTTACAATAATTATATACCAGCTGGCAAACTGCTGTCTGATAAGGGAGGAGAGGGGTTTTATGTATTTTCACCTGATATTAATCAAGACAACTAACTTTTTGGAGGATTCCACTGATACTTTTGCAAAGGGGGTACTTTGTTAATGTCCTTTGTATTGGTTGCAGATAAAATTAAGAGACCTGAATTTTTTTTTTTTAAGAATGAGAAACCCTTTTGCAGACAGAAGTTAAATATATTTCTAGATGTCTCTAATGTACTCAAGCCCGCAGAAGAGGTTTCCTAGCATTGAAATCTCTGGTTGTGGATTTAGGAGCAACTTTTTTCTTTCATTACCCATGTAAGTGTATTATCACATATCAAGGGGCTATGTATCCTTTTTTTTTAAATTGCTCTGTTTATTATGGATAGAAAGCTGTAGGGGGGGGGGGTGGTGCCCTTTCCCCCCCTCTTTTTCTGAGTTTTTCATGATATGGGCTAATGCTTAAGTATATGTGGTTGTGATGTTTTGTTTCTTCTTGCTTTCCAAGATTTGTTACTTTGCATGACTTTGTAATTTGATTTGTATAAATTTAAAATCTTAATAAAACAAATTAACTCAAAAGGTCTCTTCACAAAATTCTTGAACAGGAAGGTTCCAGATCTCTGTTCCACAAGAGAAAACTTTATCCCTTCGCTGGGGAACAGGTCTTACATATGTACACCCTTTGATACCCCTGCTTGTGAAAACCTTAATAGAACTTAGAAAAATGAACTATGATCCTCCATAGTTGCTCCTAGCCTGAACCAGTTTGTTCTTACTCGTGGGGGAGAGGTGGGAGGGGGTTTATGCATTAGGGAACCAATTAAGCCTGGTAACTTACCAATGTGGAAATGATGAATCAAGAAACATTACTTGATCCCAACATTTATTTATTGTATTTATTTAGACAGTTTTGTATACCGCCTTATCCTTCAATCAAAGCGGTCACAACACAATTGGGGGATACATTTAACACATTGGGATATGAGACACATACACTAATACTTACAGGGAACATGGGCAATGGAGGGTTAAGCGGCTTGCCCAAGACCACAAGGAGCAACTGTGGGACTAGAAACCCCCATCCTTCCTGCCCAAGGTTGCTGTCCTCTAGTGGGATTTGAACCCCTGACCTTCCGGCCTGAAGTACCTTGCCCCAACCACTAGGCTACTCCTCCACTCCTAAGAACATAGTCTGGCCCTCATAGCCTGGATATTGAAGAGAGTTGATTTGCTGCTTTGGATTCTCAGATTTCAATGTGTCAGGTTTTATGGGCTCCAAGGAAGGAATCCACCAGATGGTCCTGTGAGTTTAAGTTGAAGTGGTTGGCCATCAGGTATGAGGGCATGATTGTGTATAGATCCCATCTCCTGATATGCATAAAATCTACTTTGAAACAGGCGTAGAGAATATTCTGGCCTCAAAACTAGCTCGTTAAGGAACACCTCAGTGTAACTAGTACCTGCCACCAGAATGTAGAAGGGAAACTCCATTTCTCCATTGACAAACAGGAATGAAGCCCTCACGTATGGGTGTCATCATCCAATGGAAACTGCACGGGAATACTTCCCAACTACTAGTGGAAGCTTTAGGGATGTTCCACCAGGCATGTGTGCCATTTTTCTGCCTGCCACCATGGTGCCATTTTAGTTTGGTTTTCTGCCTTTTTTCCACAGAGCCCAACGGATGCATTCAACGTAGTCTCTGCCATTCGGTAATAGTTTCCCCTTTCTGGGAACCCTACCACCTTTTCTAGTTTTTCCCATAACCTTTTCCACCTTCCGTCACGGTCTGTCTTTTTTTTTTTTTTTTTAAGCTTTTCCTTTCTTTTCCACTGTACCTCTGGCTCCTTAGGCACTGGTGCTTTGGCTGTGGTCCTGCTCTTTGTCAAAACTGAGCCATTTGATTTCATCATGGCTATTTTTCTTTACAATGTCCCACAAACCAGCCAGAGGGTTTAAAAAGTGTTCTGGTACTCAAAGACCATATCTGCCACAGATACCCATAGCTGGTGCCTTCAGTGCCTGCGACCCAGTCATCAGCCCTCTTGTAATTTGTGTTTGCAGATGACCAGAGGGCTCAAGAGTCGAGAAGCAGCGCAAATCACTTTTTGGCTTTCATAAATCCAGTTCATTGACATTGGTATCGACTGCACAAGTCTCAATGGCTTCAAAGGTTGCATTGGACGCTGGTGGTGCATCAGCATCAAGGAGTTCTCAAGCCAATCAAAGATGAACACCTGTAGTGCCCTACAGCATTGGCCATCAATCTCCACTGGAGGATGAGGAAGGATTCTGCTTTATCTTCGTTGCCGAAGGGAGATCTTGCTAATCACTGAATGAAGGCTTTGGTGCACTGGTGGCAAAGCCCCTCAGCACGGTGTCGAGAATGATGAGGGTCCACAAGAGGATTGCTCTTCCTCCAGGACATCGGATGGGCAGCGACAGCCTACCGAGAGCAGAGACCAAGCCACCGATAACCCTGTATAGGTTTCAGGTACATCAAAGTTGCTGAGGCCCCACCGCCTTCAAAGTCAGCAGCCATGGAGAAAACGCCTTCTGCAGGCTCTGGAGGAACAGATTGTGGCGCTCTTGTCTATGCAGCAGGCCAAGGACTTGATGTCTGCTGCATTGACATTGGCAACAGTACAACTGATCCTTGAGACGCACTCTTTGTCTGCGGGAGAGGCATCATATGGGCATCAAAGGACCTTGACAGCAGTGCCTGCCCAGATGATATTCTGTAGCATTTTGGGATCTGATGCACCTTTATAAGTCTAGACAAGCATCAGTGCATCATGGCTCCTGTAGGAGCTCCCGATCCCTGTGGGTCAGGAGAGAGATCCAGGCAGAGAAGTACTTTGATTTCCCCTCTGAGTCTGGCTCAGAAGGCTGGGTCACTGATGTCAAGTCCAAAGACTTGTTGGAGGAGAGGTCTTCTGAGCTCCTGTCGAACCCTTCTCCTGAGAGGCGCAAGTCCCATCCTGAGGACATGACCTTCCAAGATTTTGTCAGGGACATGGCCAAAGTCATACCATTTTCTTTGGAGATTAAGGATGAGCCCAGGGTAGAAGAGTTGTAGATCCTTTCAGTACTTCTGTCCTTAAGGAAGCAGTGAAAGTGCCTGTGCACCACATCCTTTGGAGAGTACAGATGATGATGTGGGAGAATCCCTTCGCTGTACCTCTGGTCAGTAGAAAACCTCATGTATAGAGTTAAAAAGGCTCCCAGATTCCAGAAGCCCCATCTTCTGCACCATTCATTGATGGTTGAATCTGCTCTTAAGAGATCCCGAAGTTCCAAGACTCATTACTTGGCACCTCCAGGGAGGGAGGCTTAGACATTGGACTCTTTGGGGAGAAGGTGTTTTCAGACTTTCATGCTTGTAGCCCACATGGCCTCTTACATATCTCTACATGTTTTGTTTTTGAAGAACATCATGTGTGACCTCGCTGGTCTGTCCCAGTATCTCCTTACAGAGAAATTCCCTAGTGGCTCATGGCAAGGACTGCTCAAAGTTCATGGTCCATGCAACCTATAATACCTTTGAAATGGCATCTGCCTTGGGTATTGGTGCCTGGAGATTCACCTGGCTCCGGTCTTCAGACCTGGAACAATCTGTGCAGGACAAGCTTGCTGATGTGCCGTGCTGTGGAGAGAATCTCTTCGGAGCGCAGGTTGAAAAGAAGGCTAGCTTCATTGAAAAGCAGCACATCACCCTTCGTAATCTTTCAAGGCGCATGTCCAAGCCAGCCTCCTATCGCAGGAGGTACCAAGGAAGTGGCCAGAAAAAGACCTATTTACTCCCAGAGGTGTAGATACTTTCCTGGGTCCCAAAGCTCCCAACCCAAGCAGGCTCCTTGATCACAATTGTGGCAGGAGAAACCTCAAAAAGCCCAGCCTGCTCCTCGGCCAAAGCCTGGGGTGGAGTTTGACTGGATCTTTCAGAGCATAGTCACTCTACCTGTAACCATAGTGGAAGACTCAACAGTTGGGGGAAGGCTCACTCTTTTTGCTCCAAAGTGGCCTGTCATAACCTCAGACACTTGGGTTCTGCAGATCGTCCAAAGTGGTTACAAATTGCATCTATTCCACCTATCTCCAGATTGCCCCCTGAAGATGTCACCTCAACCCCCTCTGCATCAGAAACTGCTTCAAAGAGCTTTGGGGGGGACGCAAGATGGTGCTGGTTAGACGTCTCTGAGCGGTCTGCTTTTACTATGGGGGAAAAAGCGGAAGGCAAAAGAGGCTTTGCAACCCTCCTGGGGCTCTGCAACCTCTTCGCCCTTACCTAAAATGGTCATAGAACCTTTGGATTCTTATTTCACCTGCCCTCTCCAAAAGCTGTTGTGGGGGAGGTAAGTTCTGCTGTGGTTTTGCTGGAGTCGACAAACTCTGACTGCTTTGGGCATTTCATCTTTCTCCTCCATCTCACAGCGTATGCCTAAAGCAGCATGTCTCCAGGTTCCTCTCGGTGGTCTGCAGCATGGAGCCCCCTATTCTGGGAGTGAGTCTTCCCACTGTCGAGGGTCTGATGCGGAAGTGCAGTTGGCTGGCAGTTTGCTGACCCTGGAACAACTACAAAACACTGGTGATTTGGTGTTGCTGGGAAGATGTCAGGCAGCTGGTTTGGCTGCTTCAGACTGGTGAAATGGCACTAGGAAGATGGAAGGAGAGGTAGCTGTAGTTGGAAGCTTTGCTTCATTTTCTCTGGTACATCCTGATACTTTACACTAGAGGCTATTTGGTCTGCGATAGTTCGCTTGGGGGAAGCCTTGGTTCCACAAACATCCTCTTTGAAAGTTCAAGCCAACTCTGCAGCAATTGAAGAAAAAGCTATGAAGGGCTCTGCAGCTCAAGCTGCAATTTCTGAGAGTCTGACTAAAGTGTGTGCATTAGAGGGGCAGTCTCTCCTTTTATTAAGAACTTTGCTAGTGTTAATGTTAAACTGGAACAGTTGGAGACTGTATCTAGACCTGCGAACCTTAGATTGATTTCCCTAAAGCTTCAACAGTGTCGGCAGGGGATATGTTTCGTGCATATTTGACTGAAACTCTATCTGTGCCAGTTGAATCACATCCACTTGTGGGGAAGATGGAATCTCCAGGAACAAGCAGGAATGTAGTCTTCACATATGGGTATCATCGGTACCGACGGAGCCTGCGCGAGAACACTCCCCAGCATCCAATAGGAACGCTTTTGGGAGCATCCCTCAGCACATGCACGCTGCCTTCCCGCCTTTCCAACTGTCCCTCTTCAGTTCTTCGTTTTCCACGGAGCCGACAGGATCTATTCCCTGTCACCGCAGAAAATTCCATCTTTAAATTTCTTTTCTTGTGGTTGCGCTTGCCTACCGCACGACGCCTACCGGTACCACCGGTTCTTTTCTTTTCATACAAAAAAACCCCCAGACTTAGACACTTCCTTTTCAGAAAATTTTCTCTTGGTGCTAGGTGCCATTTTGGGCACTAGGCCCCATATTTCTAAATCATGGAAAGCCAACTAGTGGTTTTAAGAAATGTACTAAGTGTGGCGGTACCATTTCCATCATTGACACCCGTGATTGGTGTCTGAAATGTTTAGGACCTGAACATTCTACAATTGTATGTCTGTCCTGCATGGGGATGACTAAAAGAGGAAGACAGAACCTGTCTGTAGAGCTCGGTACCCACTTCAGAGGTCAGATCCATTGCATCGACATCGTCAAGGGCCTCTTCTTCCTCCCATGGATCTCAGGTAACTAAACATAAAAGCCGGTCCTCAAAGGGTAGCTCTCCTGCTAAACATCGAGAGGCCATTGGCATTACCCTTGAGGGAACCACACCGGCAAAACATCCCCGGCGGGAGGCTTTGGCTTCCAAAGCATCGATGGGGCTTCAGGATGTTCTCGAGGCCTCAACCTCGCAAGAACTGCCTGTGCCATGCTTAGGGGTTCCTGCCGTTCTTACCGGTACCGACACCCAGGCATCGGCAGCGTCGATAGACCAGAGGTTCCTCGCTATCGAGTGCAGCATCGCAGCTCTCCTTTCAGCTGCGGTACTGGTGGTCCAACGGGCACCGGTACCGACGCTACCGGCCCCGGTGGGAACTCTTCCCATGCCATCTCTGGCTGGAATTGACAAAGTGGTACCGGCTCAGTTCGGTACCGACTTCAGTCAGTACCGAGATCGTGCTTTGCAAGAGCATCGGGGTCAGGAATACTTTGATTTCTCCAATTCCAAAGACTCTGACAATTCCGCTGGCACTAGAGGGTTTCTCCTAGAAGACCCCTCTTCTCCCCAACGCAGAATGTCACCTCCAGAGGACATGTCATTTCAGGATTTCATCCGTGATATGGCTAAAGGTCTTTCAATCACAGTAGCTCCTGCAGACGAACCCAGAGCAAAGGAATTGGAAATTCTCCAATATCCTAAAGCTCCTAAGGAGGCAGCCACTCTGCCTATCCATGAAATTCTGCATAGTTTGATGCTCAGAATGTGGGAGACACCTCTGGCTACTTCTCCTCACTCTAGGAGACTTGATACTATATATCGAGTTCCGCCATGTCTTGGTTTTCAGAAAACTGAGCTGCCATACCATACAATGGTAGTGGAATCAGCCATGCGTAGGATGAAGCGTGCAAAAAGGCATGCATCCAATCCTCCAGGTCGTGAATGCAGGACTCTGGATGCTTTTGGACACAGGACTTTTCAAGCTTCTATGCATTTAGCTAGGGTCAGTTCATATATCCTAATATATGGGAATGTTCCTCAAGGAAGTCACAGGAGACTTGGAACTTATGAGCCCTTTTCTCCCAGATAAGAGAAGATTTTCTTGCTCCTAGTTAAGCATGTTCAGGATGTCTCCAAGTTTGTCAATCGTGCAGCCTTTGACTGCTTCGAATGCATCAGCAGAACCTCTGCTATTGCCATTGGCGCACAACGGATTGCCTGGCTACAGGCATCAGACTTGGAGATTTGGGTACAGGACAAGTTAGGCAACATTCCTTGCATGGGGGGAAAATCTCTTCGGCAAGAACTGGTAGGAAAAGGCTAACGAGTTAGATGCTGACAATTCTACCTTAGATAGTCAGTCTACAGCCACTCCAGCCAAAAGGAAGCCTTATAAAAAACCCTCTTTTAGCAAAAAGAGGAAGTTCTATCCTTCCTATGCCCAGCAGAGTCAAACTCCAGGTCAGGTTGCCCAAAAGGGACAACCTAGACAGGAAAAGAAGTCAAAAGGCCTGAGAGCCCAACCAGCTCTCCAGGTTCAGCCCCCTCAAGGGCTTTGACTCCTTCCTAGAGAGCTTTGCTTCCCTGCCTCTGAGGGGGTCCCCAACCCCCCAATATTCTGGGCAGGTTATGCCACTTTGTCAACAGATGGCATCAGATAACAGCAGAAGATTGGACTTTTGTCCATGGTAGGAGAAGGGTACAAGCTTCATTTTCACAGCATGCCCCCTCCTACAATTCTAAAGCAATTCAATTCACAAACTTCTGCAGATAATCTGCTAGAGCACGAGGTCTCCACACTTCTTGCCCAAGGGGCAATAGAGGAAGTACCCATTCCTCAACGGGGTGCAGGGTTCTACTCCCCCCTATTTTCTTATTCCAAAGAAAACAGGAGGACACAGACCCATTCTAGACCTCAGAGAATTGAACAAATATCTGTTTTGAGAGAAATTCAAAATGAGTTGTCTAGGAACTCTTCTGCCATACCTTCAAAGATAGGATTGGCTTTGCGCTCTAGATTTAAAGGATGCATACACTCACATTCTCATTCATCCAGATCACAGAAAATGTTTACGTTTCCTTTTCAGGGGAACACATTTCCATTACAGGGTTCTTCCTTTTGGTCTGGCTTCAGCACCAAGGGTATTCACGAAATGCATGGCAGTAGTAGCTGCATTTCTACGAACCCTGGGGATTTTAGTCTTCCCCTACTTAGACTGGCTTATTCGAGCCCTTACAGTTGCAGAGGCCAGCACTGCACTGTCCCATACAATGCGAATCCTCCAATACTTGGGATTGGTAATAAACTTCCCAAAATCTCAACTAGTTCCTTCCCAATGCCTAGAATTCATAGGAGCCTGTCTGGATACCAGACAGGCAAGGGCTTTCCTTCCACAAGCCCGGTGTCTTCGCATAATGCAACTAGCTTATCAAGCAGCAGGCAAATCCTCCCTCACTGCTCGAGAGCTACTGCAGTTACTGGGACATATGGCATCCACAGTTCATGTAGTCCCATATGCTCGCCTCCCACATGCGAGCAGCTCAGTGGACCCATTCCACACAGTAGACACAGGCCACGGATCCTTTGTCGGACAAAATAACAATCAACAACTTGTTTTGTTCCTCTAATGGTGGCAATCACTAAAAACATCTGACAGTGGGGTCTCCTTTCCATCAACCCCTCTTTCTGGCCACCCTAACGACAGATGCATCACAGGTGGGTTGGGGAGCACACCTGAATCATCTCTCTACCCAGGGCACCTGGACTCCACAGGAGGTTGGTTTACACATAAACCTCCTGGAATTAAGAGCAATGTATTTAGCTCTTTGAGTGTTCCACGCCCAGCTCAGCTACAAGACAGTCCTAATCCAGACGGACAATCAAGTAGCCATGTTCTATGTGAACAAGCAGGGCGGAACAGGCTCTCTGTCGTTATGCAGCGAAGCTTTACGACTGGGCCCTCGCCAGACAGCATCAAATTCACCTTCTAGTGGTATATCTTCCAGGCATTCAAAACCTTTGGGCAGACAAACTCAGTCGAGTACTGCTGCCTCACGAGTGGTCCCTCCACCTAGACCAGGTGGCAAAGATATTTCATCTCTGGGGTACTCCAGACATAGACCTCTTTGCAAGTCCACTGAATGCCAAACTTCCCCCGTTCTGTTCCAGGATTCCGGCTCACAATTGTCAGGCAAGGGATGCTTTCCTCCTTCACTGGGGTCAGGACTTCTTTATGCCTTCCCACCCATTCCCCTCATCCCCAAAACACTCTTCAAGCTTCAGAGAGACAGGGGTTGCATGATTCTCATAGCGCCACGATGGCCACGCCAAACGTGGTATTCCCTGCTTCTATATCTCTCTCAAGCGGCACCTCTGGAGTTAGGGCATGCTCCAGATCTCCTTTCCCAGGAGAACGGGACACTATGGCACCTGAATCCCCAGTCTCTGCACCTCATGGCCTGGTTGCTGAAGGCTTAGACCTCCAAGATTTCAACCTGTCCCAGCAGGTAAAGGATATCCTTCAGGCTTCTAGAAAACTTTCCACAAGAAGATCTTATGCCTTCAAGTGGAAACGTTTTACTATATGGTGCTCCAAGAAGGGATTAAACCCCCTGGTCATACCCTTAGAATCGATACTACTTAATTGAATTCTGGTTTAAAGACCAATTCGGTAAGAGTCGATCTTAGTGCAATTGCAGCTTCTTATAAGCCTCTAAATGGACAACCAATTTCCTCTCATCCACTCCTATCAAGATTTGAGGCCTTTTATTAACTAAACCTCCCATCAAGCCACCACCGGTAGCATGGGATCTAAATCTAGTTCTCGGGCAGCTCATGAAGCTGCCTTCTGAGCCTTTAGCCACTGCAGCCCTTATGTTTTTGACCTGGAAGGTCATCTTCACTAATGCGACGGGCAGAGGTGATTGCAATTAGGAATTGCAAGCTTTAGTGGCTGATCCTCTTTATACTAGGTTTCATCATAAGGTTGTTCTTCGGAGTCACCCACACTTTATGCCAAAGGTGGTTTTGCCTTTTCATTTAAACCAATCAATTTATTTTCCTGTATTTTTTCCGAGGCCTCATGCTTCTAATGCAGAAAGAAACATTCATACTTTGGATTGTAAAAGGGCCTTAGCCTTTTACATACAAAGAACACAACAACATAGAAAGTCCTCACAACTTTTTATAGCTTTTGACCCTAGTCATTTGGGACTTCAGTCTCCAAAAGAACTTTATCTAAATGGATTGTCCAATGCATATCCTTTACTTATGAGAGTAAGGGTCTTCCTCTTCAGGACCTTGTCACTGCTCATAATGTGAGAGCCATGTAAGGGGCATAAACGCTGTGGCAACTGTGATATTTGTGCCATTACATTAGAGAGAACAACATTTCACCATCGTCAGAGAAATTATACTCTTACATCTTCCACTAACTGCGATTCAAAAGGGGTAGTTTATGTGGTACAGTGTCCATGCAATCTAGTGTATATAGGCAAAACGATACGCTCCTTTAGGGTGCGCATGCGGGAACATCGGAGCAGATTGCGCTGTAAAGTTGAGCAAGCCCCATTGGTCCAACATTGTCTCAAAGAAAGCCATACGTTTGATCAGCTGGTGTGTTTTTGCATTGATCAAGTGGCAGAAGGTAGGGGAAGTAGGTCTCAGGATCAAATTTTGACACAGAGAGAACAGCGGTGGATATATAATTTGAACACCATCGCCCCAGACGGATTGAACGCAATGATAGAATGGGCAGCGTGTTTGTAACGATTGGCTTTTTGTGAATGGGTTGCCGGATTCATGAAATCCTGCTTTGGGATAGGATTTGCGCTTTAGAGGGGAGGAGTCAGTTTTGACGAATCCTTTTAAATACCTTCTGAGAGTTGTGAACCGCATGCGCGGCGTCCCTTCATCTTCCAGTTTGATTACGCAAGTTAAGAGAAGGAGACATATTGAAGTTTCGGACGTGGGCAGCTGTTTTTTGTAAGTAGCTTGAATTACCGCTTTAGCTCAGTTTATACACATTTGCCAAGAATATAACAATAGTTTGGTGGGGAGTAACACGTTGTCTATATTGTTTGTTCGCAGGGTTCATGATCCCCTGAAGAACCCGATTAGGAGAAACGCTACTGGCGCTGGGGGAGAGCGTCGGGATCATATAAACATTGTCAGCTGTTACCTTAATGGATTGAAATATTTTGGAACATTTTTGAGCGTTTTGGTAACTTCGGACTTCAGAATTTAACATTGAGGAGGTCTTTGAGAGATTGCTCCATTCATTTCAAAGACGGGAGTCGAGTTTTGAGGAGTAAGACATAAAACAGAGAATTTATGACCCCTCGATATTATTTCTAAGATGAGCACTAGTGGTTTTTACCATAGTATAAATAAGTAACTAAATATTAAGAAAATAAAAGAAAAATTTTTTAGGTTGGGAGCACCACCGGTGGCTAGCGGAACACTGTTGGACAATTAAAAGAAGATTACGACTATAGTATACCTGGTTAAGAATTTTTTTATAGTATTTAAATGGAGTAGATTGCAGGTCTACATAGTTTCAAAGTATTTCCCTGTAGTTTCACTGAACGTCATCATACCTTTTTAGGGTGGCACCTTCCTGGGGCTATCTCCCTGGCATCTTCAGCTAGGGAGTCCCCATATGTGAAGACTACATTCCTGCTTGTTCCTGGAGATAGCATAGTTACTCACCTGTAAAAGGTGATCTCCGGGAACAGCAGGAATTTAGTCTTCACAACCCACCCACCTCCCCTAGGAGTTGTCTGTCTGTCTCTCTCTCTCCCTCTATCCTTTCACTCAGCTACAAACTTAACTGAAGAGGGACAGTTGGAAAGGCGGGAAGGCAGCGCTGATGTGCTGAGGGATGCTCCCAAAAGCGTTTCTATTGGATGCTGGGGAGCATTCCTGCGCAGGCTCCGTCGGTACCGACGATACCCATATGTGAAGACTAAATTCCTGCTGTTCCCGGAGATCACCTGTTACAGGTGATTAACTACGCTTTATCTCCCTTGGGGGTAAGAAAATGCTGTCTTTGGAAGTTTTTGTGACGCAGCATGCTGATATCCTTAATGTGTCTGATCTTTCAGAGAGCTCTCAAGAGGAGCCAGTAGTCCCCTCTACTCTGATTACTTTTGCTTTACTGTCCAATAGGGAATGGCTTTTGAAGCTATCCTTTAGAAAGAGGAATCTGTTGTTCCATGGCTTAATTGTTTGTATATTTCCAAACCTTGCTAAAGTTACCCAACAGCATTGCACTGAGTTTTCTTCTTTGCCCGGGACTCCAGCAGCTGGGAGTGCTTTGTTTTTTTTTTGGTTTTTTTTTTTTTTTTTTTAAATACCCATGCAAATGCATGATCAAGCCTCATTCTGTTTCTTATATTTTTTTATGAGCCCTCCCAGCTGCTGGCCTTCTTGAACTCCCACCGCTCGGAAGCCTCTGGTTATTCTCCCCCCGAGATTCCGTGAAATATGATAAACTGACTGTAAGTTTAACTATTTTCCTTTGTATAATAGTTAATGTTCCCTATGGGTCCCCCTATCTTCGGGAACAAACAGGAAGTCAGTCCTCACATATGGTTGACGTCGGCACTGATGGAGCCCTTGCGGAAGCACCCTGCAGCTTTCAAAGAAAGCCTTTGGGAGATGCCACCATGCATGTGTGGTACCCTTCCCGCCCAAGGGTGCCATCTTGCTCAGTCTTTCTTCCGCGGAGCCCTTCAGACGTTTGTTTGGCTTGTCCCCGGAAAAAGTTGATATTTTTTTTTCTATGTTTCTTACTCACCTCTGGTATTGCACTGGTACTCTTCCTGCCACCTGACCTCGCTGTCTCGGCGTCGCGTTCGGGTCTATTTTTTGTAGTTTTTTCGTTCTTTCATTCTTTGTTGTCTTTGCGCCTTTTTTCCCAACTAGCAGCCCAGCGAGTCTTTGACCTCGCAGGGGTACCTTTTTCCCCCATGGCTACCAGTGGCTTTAAGAAGTGTGATCTGTGCTCAAAAATTGTTTTTGACCAACACATGACTGTTGTCTCCGCTGCCTCGGGCCCAGACCATGACCCGGCAGCCTGCAGTCTCTGAAAAAGGATGTCCAGCAAGGCCCTCAAGAGCTGCCAGCAGCAGCATAAGTTTTTTTTTCCCAGAGTACCAGGTGCCTCCAAAGGCCAGGGCCTTGTCTGAAGCCTCAACACCTCGGACGGAACCTTCCGGACCCGAGTCTCGTCATGGGGCCTCAAAGGGGGGGTCTCAAGGGAACCCAGTAAGAAGAAGAAACCCTCGAAGATGGGTCCTTGGACAGTTCCGACTGGCCGGTGCCCCCCCCCCGACCCTGTCCTGCAGTCTGAGACTCTCGTCCGAGCCGAGGCATCTGAGAAGGAGCGGCCTGCAAAGGTCCCCTGAAAGGACTCGACCTCGGACCGGCCTCAATCCCCAGACACCATCCTCATTGAAGATTCCCCTTCAGGGGAACTGGCATCGGGCCAGAATCCCTCAGTGCCCATGCCGAAGGCTGCGGAGCCTTCCGACCTGGAATCCAGAATGGCAGCCCTGGAGCGCAGTTTGTTTGCCTTCATAGACCAGCAGCCGGCGCTGTTGTCCGGCATGACCGATTCATCTGCTCCGACCACCAGGCCCTCAACATCAAGACATCCCCGGAGGCAAAGCTGATCATCGAGGTCCTGCCGGGTACTGGCTGCTGAGCAGCCCTCCTATGAGTCCCATGACAGACTACTCCGAGTGGGAGACGGAGGATGAGGAGTCTACCGACACCCATTGCCACCACGACAGCCCATCCGACTCTCCCATCTCGGAGCCTCGACAGCAGTCCCCACTGGAGGAATGGACTTTCTTGATTTTGTTAAGGATATGTCAAAGGCCCTTGCGTTCCCTACGGAGTCAGAGGAGGACCCTCAGGCGGATGAATTGGAAATCCTCCAATACAAGGCTTCTCCGAGGGAATCTCCATGATGCCCATCACTCCCACCCTGGAATGGCTAACGCTCCAGATGTGGGAGACACCAGCTTCTGTACCAGTGGTGAGTAAATGGCTCTACTCGATGTATCGAGTCCACCGTAGCCCAGGCTTCCAGAAATCACAGCTGCTGCATAACTCCATGGTGGTGGAGTTGGCCATTCGTTGGCTGAAAAGCCAGACGACGCACTCCTTGGTGCCCCCTGGCAGGAAGGCCTGCACCCTGGATGCCCTCGGCAGACAGTATTACCAGGGCTCAATGATCATCTGTCACATCCAGGCCTACTAGCTGTACATGGGCAGGTACCTGAGAGACCTGGCGAAGGAACTTGCCGGGTTCTCAGCTGGTTTTTCAGAGGAACTCTTGCAAGCGGTTCAAGAACCTGGCCAAGGCAGTTCATGTGTGCTCCAAATTCATGTCTTGGGCGGCCTATGACAGGCTCAAGTTGGCGGCTCTAGTAGCAGCGGTGGGCATCTGTGCACAGTGCCAAGCTTGGCTAGAGTTGTCCGACCTTGAGCAGCAGATTCAGGACAAATTGGTCAATGTCCCCTGCCAAGGGGAGAATCTCTTTGGCAAACCCATGACAGACCAGGCTGCCGAGCTGTAGACCAAGTTCATGACGAGGTTCAGGCTCTCAAAGACTGCTGCCCCTCCCTGACAGAAGAGCTCAGGAAGTCTTACAGAAACTACCTACCTTTTCAGGCCTCCCCAGCTCCCCAACAGGGTCAGCAGGTCAAGGGGACATGAGCATGGCCCGCGTAAGCAGAAGGCTCCATAACGCCAGGCACCAACTCTGGCCTAGCCAGGGGGGAATTTTTTGACTCCTAGCATAACCTATCTACCCCAAGGAGATCAGCAGCCCACAGGGGGACGTCTGGCCCACTATGCCCAAAGGTGGCTGACTATCACCACCGATTCCAGGGCACTTTAAGTGGTCAAGGAGGGTTACCTCCTCCATCTGACTTGGACACCTTCTGCTTATTTTCCGGGAGAGCCCCTCAGGTCTCGCCTCCACTGGGACCGTCTACTGAAGGAGTTGGCAGGTCTTTTTGATGACAAGGCAGTGGAACCGATGCCCCACCACCTCAAGGGGAAGGAGTTCTACTCCAGATACTTCATGCCAAAAAGAACAGAGGTCCTAAGGCCCATCCTCGACCTGTGCAACTTCAACAAATTCCTGGTTGGGGAGAAGATCAAGATGCTCTCCCTTGGAACATTGCTGCCCTACCTACAACAGGGAGATTGGCTATGCTCCTTAAACCTCAAGGATGCCTATACCCACATCCTCATTCACCCCATCGCAGGCAGTACTTGCGGTTCATAGTGGGGGGCAGGCACTTTCAGTACAGGGTGCTCCCTTTTGGCTTGGCCCCTGCTCCAGGGGTCTTCACCAAATGCCTGGCAGTTGTGGCCACCTTCCTCCATCTCCAGGGGGTCTTTGTCTTCCCCTATCTGGACGACTGGCTCACAAAGGGAGGCACGTCCTCAGAGGTGCAGCAGGCCACCGCACCTCTGAGGTTCTGCAACACTTGGGTTTTGTCATAAACTACCCCAACTTTCATCTCTTACAGACACAATGTCTGGAGTTCATCAGGGCACAGCTTGACACTCCAGTCAAAGGCTGCCTTGCTCAGAGACTGAGGCAACCGTCTCAGGACTCTGGCATGGGACATACAGTACCGTCTCTCTCTGCCCACTCCACTTCTTCTGTGTCTTCTTGGACACATGGCCTTCACAGTCCACTTCACCCCATATGCTTGCCTCCACATGAGGGTAGCACAGTGGTGTCTCCAGAACCAGTGATCTCAGGCCACAGGATGCCTCGGAGATAGAATATCTGTAACCCGCCAACTGGTAGACTCCCTGGTCTGGTGGTGGCAGTCTCTCCTGCATCTTGAGGCAAGCATGCCTTCTCAGGCCCTGAGCTCAAGGGTCCTCACCAGACGCCTCTCTGCTTAGCTAGGGAGCCCACTGAGGGGAGCTCTGCACTCAGGGCAACTGGTCACCAGGCGAAAGCACCCAGCAGATCAACCTCCTGGAGCTTTGGACCATATACTTAGCCCTGCGAACTTTCTGCTACCACCTGCATCACCAGCTGGTGCCGGTCCAGACAGACAATTAGGTGGCGATTGTTCTTTGTGAACAAATGGGGGCACAGGGTTTCGTACCCTCTGTCAGGAGACAGTGATCCTGTGCTGGTATGCAATACAACAAGGTATCCTCCTGCGGGCAGTGTACCTACCAGGCCAGGACAACCTTCTGGCCAACAGGCTGAGCAGAGTCCTTCAGCCGCATGAGTGGCAGCTGCACCCCAGGGTGGCCGACTGGCTCTTTCAAATCTGTGGAGAATCCATAATGGACCTTTTCGCCAGCCCGGACAACTTCCAGTTGATCTGCTTCTGTTCCTGACAGGCCCACCCTCCAGAGTGGCAGCAGACGTGTTCGTTTTCTCATGGTCGGAGGGCCTAATGTACACCTTCCCTCCCACACCTCTGATTGCCAAAACCTTGTTCAGGACATCCTGCGACAGGGCTTTGCTCATCCTGATAGCCCCTCAATGGCCCAGGCAACCGTGATTCACATTGCTCCTCTGGTTAACGGTGGAGACCCCCATCCCCTTGGGGACCTCTCCGGGACTCTTGTCTCTTCTGCACCCCAACCTGGGGTCCCTGTTGCTGATAGCATGGCTGCTGAAAGGATGACTCTAGCCCCTTTCGGTTGAGGTGGAGGAGATTCTGCTGGCCTCTTGCAAGGCCTCTACTAGAAAGGCTTATGCCCTCAAATGGTGCAGGTTTTTGGCCTGGTGTGCCAAGCACAGGGGCTGACCAGTTTCCTGCCCAGTGGGACTAGTGTTACATACCTTCTCCACCTCTCGAAATCCGGGCTCCAGTCTAACTCCGTCCGGGTACACATTAGTGCCCTGGCGGTGGGTACCAGCCCTACAGTGGACCACCTCCCAGTGGATGGCAAGCCCCTCTTGGTCCAGCCTTTGACCTGATTTCTTAGCGTCCTGCTCTCATCGAAACCCCTGGTTCACCCTCTGGCAACTGAATGGGACCTCAACGTAGTGTTGGGGCAGCTGACTCGCCCACCCTTCGAGCCTCTGGCTGCCTGCCACTTTCGCTACCCCTTTTGGAAGGTGGTGTTCCTGCTCAGGCCTTAGTGGCTGATGCGCCTTATACCAGGTTCTACAAGAACAGTGGTGCACCCCAAATTCCTTCCGAAGATAGCATTGCCCTTCCATCTCAGCCAGGAAGTAGCACTCCCTACCTTCTTTCCAAGGCCTCACTCCATTCAGACGGAGATAGTCATTCAACACCTTGCACTATAAGAGGGCTTTGTCCGTCTATATATCCAATGCACTCGGGGCCACCGCAAAGCTACTCAGCTTTTCATCTCCTATGATCCCAGTAGGCTGAGGGAGGTGGTGACCAAGTGTACACTGTCCACTTGGGTGACGGACTGTATCACCCTTGCCTATGAGCAGGCGGGCTCGTGCTGGAAGGCCATGTCATGGTGCTCCGTGGAAAGGGCCTCAGTGGCACCTTACGCTCTGTCCCGATGGTGGACATCTGCCGAGCCACTACCTGATCTTCAGTCCATACCTTCGCAGTCCATTATTGCCTGGAAAGAGTCCTGACGAGACAGTGCCTTTGGCCAGGCTCTGCTCCATAACCTTTTCGGGGTTTAGGAAACTCCTACCCTCCAACCCTTCTGTGTTCAGGCTACTGGAGTGCTGGTTTTCATCAGACACGGGTCCTACTGTGGTCTGTGGATGCGGACTTAATTGCTGCTACTTGCAGCTCCCTGTGAGGGAGCCTGTGCTTTTGCTATGGACTTTCTGCAACCTGTAGTTGGGGAGTCCCATATGTGAAAACGGACTTCCTGCTTGTTCCCGGAGAAAATGTAGTTACTTACCTGTAACAGGTGTTCTCCAGGGACAGCAGGAATCAGTCCTCACAGCCTTCCCTCCTCCCCTTGGAGTTGCTCCTTTACCATCTTTTATTTTTGCCATCTTTTAGCTATGTCATCTGACTGAGCAAGATGGCACCCTTGGGCAGGAAAGGGACCACGCATGCAGCTTTCCTTGAAATCTGGGGGGATGCTTCCACGAGGGCTCTGTCAGTGCCGACGTAACCCATGTGTGAGGACTGATTCCTGCTGTCCCCGGAGAGCACCTGTTACAGGTGAGTAACTACGCTTTCTTGTAGGCAGGGTGGTAATGTGTTTAAAAAGTAGCGGTTATATTATTCACTGTCTATTTTCATGATGCCCTGCTCAATTTCTGTACAAGATTTTCTTGGGTGGTTTATTTTAAACTGCATAAAAATAAAATTAAAAAAAAAGGAACTGCTTCAAAGAGAAATGGCTGCCCTCTTAGCAGATCTCAGTCGCTCATACCACCCGAGCAAAGAGAATAAGGATTTTATTCTAGGCATTTCCTGATTTTCCCCCCCCCCCCTTAAAGAAAACAAGGGGATACCACCCCATCCTAGACCTAAGAGATCTGAACACATACTTGGTTAGAGAAGTTCAGAATGATTTCTCTAGGCACCCTGCTTCCTTACCTTCAAAAAGGAGATTGGCTCTGGATTTCTCTGGATCTGAAGGATGCATATATTCACATGCTTCCTGTGAGTGAGATGTATCATCTATATCTGATTTGTCCTGGGGGGACAACACTTCCAGTATTGGATGTTGCCTTTTTGGCCTAGCCTCAGTACCTCTGCATGTTCACAAAATGTCTTGAAGTAGTAGCTGCTTACCTCTTGACGCTGGGGGTGTTTCTCTTTCTCTATCTGGATGAATGGCTTATCAAAACTGCCACTCTGGAAAGGGTTCAAAAATCAACACTGACCATTCAGATGCTTGGAACTACTAGGGCTTGCCCAAATCCCACGTGCAGCCCACCCAATAATTGGAATTCATTGAGCCCTGCTTGACAAGACTCGAGTGAGAGCTTTCATCCCGCATGACAGATTTGCAGCGCGGGTGCAAGAAGCTCAATTGTAGCAAGTCATGGCTCGCAAGATGTTGACTGTACTAGGTGATATGGCCTCTACAGTAAACGTAACACCCTTGGCACGCCTCCATATGAAGCAGGCTCAGTAGACTCTGAGGACTCAGTGGACCCAAGTCACAGGTCGACTTGGGGATTGTCTGTGTCTCACCACTCATTCAATCTGTAGTAGTGGACAATCCATCACAATTTGCTGAGAGGTCTCTCCTTCCAAATCCCTCCACCACAAAATGTTTTGATGGATGCATCCAAACTGTGTTGGGGAGCTCATCTCGAGTTTTACATTCAGGGCGATTGCTCCTTCCAAGAGAGCAACCATTCTAAAGACTTTCGGGGATTGACTGGCCAATTAAATTGTTCTGATTCAGGCCGACAAGTCGCAATGTTCTGCATCAAGCAGGGAGGAACGGGCTAGTACCTCCTATGTTGGGAAGCAGTTGGGTTATAGAAGCTTGCCATCGCACATGGGATGGACTTGAGAACCACATAGTTGTGGTCAGCATTATTGGCACCCTTGCATTTTAGGTATATTGTGTACAATATCTTGAGAAATAATTGGAAATAGTCCAACTGCATGTCATCATAATATTTTAATAGCATGTTCAAAGGTATACAACAAAAGAAATTGTGCAACTTAGATGTAGTGATTTATGAGAGAAAAAAAAATATGACCTGGACAGGATTAATGGCACCCTTCACTAATATTTGGTCACACAGCCCTTGGCCGTGATGACAGCCTCCAAATGTTTCTTGCAGCCATCTATAAGGTATGTGGTTTTGGGGGTTTTTTGTACACTTGTCTGCTGGCAGTTTCTCACACTCTTCAATTGCAACTTGTTCCAGCTCATGAATGTTTCCAGGATTCCTTTTACCAGTGACAGATTTCAGCTCTTTCCAAAGGTTCTCGATTGGATTGAGATCAGAGTTCATTGCTGGCCAGTTTAAAACAATCCATTTGTTTCTTTTTAACCATTCTTTTGTACTTTTGGATGTATGTTTTGGGTCATTGTCCTGCTGGAGGACCCATGAGCTTCATCCCAGACTTAGCTTTCTGATGCTAAGTTGCACATTTTACTCCAAAATACCTTGGTAGTTATGACTTTGTTTTCTTTAATACATTCCAGGCCTCTAGTTCCTGAGGCAGGAAAATAGCTTCACAACATTATGGAACCTCCACCTTTATTTAACTGTAGGAAGGGTGTGTTTTTTTTCCTTAAGCTTCATCTCTGGTCTGCATTGCCAAAGAGCTCAAGTTTGGTTTTATCTGTCCACAGAAAAGGTTTCCAAAAGAATTGTGGTTTCTCAAGGTGGGTTTGGGCAAAGATCAGGCATGCCGTTTTGTCTTTAAGCAAGTGAGGTCCTCCTTGGCCCTCACCCATGAAGTTCTTCTTTGTTTAGTGTGTGGTGTATGTTGTGGGTTGAAACCACCATGCCAGATTTCTCCAGGTCGGCTTTAACCTCTTTGGATGTTGTATGTGGTGTTTTTCCAACAGTTCACACTAACCTGGGAAGTTCTTGACCATTCCATGAGCAGAAAACCTCTTAACATTGCAAACTATAGATACAGGAATTCCAAGGTCTTTGGAGATGGCTTTGAACCCCTTTGAAATTTAATGTTTGATGCTTTTCTAATGGTCTCAGGCAGCTCTTGTCTTCACCATTGTGAAATTAGAACAGGGAGTGAATATGGCCATTTTAAACATTAGAGCCATCATTCAATTGATCACAGATGTGTCTAATTTTACTACAATTGTCCTGTCTGTTATCCCTGGTTAGTTGATTTTTCTACCCTTTTTCTCTTAGCATTTTCGTGCTTTTTACCGGTCTGTTCCTGATCACCTTCTCTCAACCCGAATCCGCCTTGCCTCAGCATCAAGATTTTTCTCTGGTCCTTTTTCTTTTTCAGTGCACGGGTCTTTTCTTGCACCCTCCCTGACCGAGACGTTTAAGTTCCCAAGGCAGTTACCAGACGTAGGTCTTGTTGGACAAATCTCAATTTCTTTGGGTGACCTGAGATTTCAACTGAGGGACAGCCCTAGATGTGGTGTACTTAGATTTCAGTAAAGCTTTTGACATTGTTCCACCCAGGCGACTTATAAACAGAGTGCCCTAGGGATGGACATTAAAGTAATAGATTGTCACCTCAACCCAATTTCAAAACCAAAGTGTACAGGTAAATAGAGCTGGCTCGTCGGAGAAGTATGTTACCAATGGTGTGCTGCAGGGATCTGTCCTTGGTCAGATTCTTTTTAACATCTTTGTTAGTAATATTGTGAAAGGGCTGTCGTGTAGTTTGCCTCTTTGCTGATACCAAAATCTTCAATAGAGTAGACACCCAGGAAGGTGTAGATAACACGAGGAAGGATCTAATGAAGTTTGAGGAATGATTGAGAATTTGACAGCTCAGATTTAACGTTAAAAAATTTAGGGTCATAAATTTGGGTTGCAAAAAAATCCATAAAAGCAATACAGTATAAGGGGGATGAAGTACTTCTGTCCACAAAAGTAGAGCAGGATCTAGGGATGATTGTTTCTGATGGTCTTAAAGGTGGCTAAACAGGTAGAAAAGGTGACTACGAAAGCCAGAAGGATGCTTGGGTGCATAGGGAAAGGAATGGCCAGCAGGAAGGAGGAGGCAATAGTGCCTCTGTATAATTCCTTGGTGAGGTCTAATTAAAAGTATTGTGTGCAATTCTGGAGACCATGCCTTCAAAAAGATATAAACAGGATGGCATCTGTGCAGAGGCTGGCTTCCAAAATGGTCAGTAGGCGTTTTCATAAGGCATATAGGGTCAGACTTAAAGATCTTAGTATGGATGCTTCAGAAGAAAGATGGAAGAGGGGAGATATGATAGATGTTTAAATACTTCTGTGGCATAAATGCACAGGAGGAGAGCTTCTTTCAGTTGAAAGTGCTTGCAATGAGGGGGAATAGGATGAAGGTGAAAGGAGAGACTCGGACTCAGAAGAAAGCAGAGAGGTTCCACAAAAGAGTAAAGTAGCCCAAATGCCCTCAAGTATGGAGCAGACAGAGCTTAAAGATCCCAATTTACCCATGTCTAACAATAGCCAAATTAACAAGAATAAAATACATTCTCTAAAATGCTTGTATGCAAATGCTAGAAGTCTAAAGAATAAGATGGGAGAGTTAGAATATATAGCACTAAATGAAAGGTTAGATATGATTCGAATATCAGAGACATGGTGGAAGGAGGACAACCAGTGGGACACTGATACCTGGGTACAAACTATATCGTAATGATAGAGCTGATCAAATTGGTGGAGGGGTTGCGCTCTTTGTTAGAGAGGGCATTGACTCAAAGGATTAAAGTTTTGCAGGAAACAAAATCTGCTGTAGAATCTATATGGATTGAAATTCCATATAAAAGGGGGAAGGCGATGGCAGTGGGGGTGTTCTATCGAGCACCAGGCCAGAATGACCAAATGGATGATGAAATGCTCAAAGAAATCAAGGAAGCTAACAAAAGTTACAGCGCAGTAATAATAATGGGTGATTTCAATTACCCCGGTATTGACGGGGTCAGTGTCACGTCAGGACATGCTAGGGAGATAAAGTTCCTAGATGGAATAAATGACTGCTTCTTGGAGCAGCTGGTTCATGAACCGACCAGAGGGGAAGCCATATTAGACCTAGTCCTTAGTGGAACACCAGATCTAGTGCAAGAGATAAGGGTGTTGGGGCCACTTGGCAATAGTGATCATAGCATGATCGCCTTTGATTTAATTAGTGGAGGAGGGATAGTAAGGAAATCCACAGTACTACCTTTTAACTTTCGAAAGGGAGACTATGATAAAATGAGGAAAACCGTTAAGAAAAAACTAAAAGGAGCAGTTGCGAAGGTTAAAGACGTACATCAAGCTTGGGTGTTGTTGAAAAATACTATCTTGGAAGCCCAGACCAGCTGTATTCCACGCTTTAAGAAAAGTGGAAGGAAGTCCAAAAAACTGCCAGCATGGTTTAAAGGTGAGGTCAGAAAAGGCTGTTGCCAAAAAAGCATCTTTCAGGAAATGGAAAAAAAGAGCCAAACGACGAAACCTGGAAACAGCACAAGCACTGACAAGTCAAATGCAAGGCATTGATAAGGCAGGCAAAGAGAGAATTTGAGAAGAAGCTTGCTGCGGAAGCAAAAACGCGAAATAAAGACCTTTTCAAGTACATTCTTAGCAAAAAACCTGTGAGAGTCAGTTGGTCCATTAGATGATAAAGGGGTTAAAGGAGCACTAAGAGGCGACCAAGGCGATAGCGGAGAGACTGAATGAATTCTTTGCTTCAGTCTTTACTGAGGAAGATGTAGGGATGTTACCCATGACTGAAGTGGTATTTAAAGGTGCGGAAGAATTGAAGGAAATATCGATACATCGGGAAGATGTCTTACAACTATTAGATAAACTGAAGAGTAGCAAATCACCTGGGCCGGATGGTATACATCCCAAGGGTATTGAAAGAACTGAAATATGAGATTGCAGAACTGCTATCAGTAATCTGTGAACTATCATTAAAATCATCTCTAATACCTGAAGATTGGAGGATCGCCAATGTAACACCAATTTTTAAAAAGGGTTCCAGGGGTGATCCGGGAAACTACAGACCGGTGAGCCTGACGTCAGTACCGGGAAAAATGGTAGAAACCATCATAAAGAATAAAATTACTCAGCATGTAGATAGTCACAACCTAATGGGAGACAGCTAACATGGCTTTAGACAAGGAAGATCTTGTCTTACTAATCTGTTATGTTTTTTTGAAGGAGTGAATAAACAGGTGGACAAAGGTGAGTCGGTTGATATTGTGTATCTGGACTTTCAGAAAGCCTTTGACAAGGTCCCTCATCAGAGACTTTTGGCAAAACTAAAGAGTCATGGGATAGGAGGCAGTGTACTATTGTGGATCAGGAACTGGTTAAAAGATAGAAAGCAGAGGGTAGGGCTAAATGGCCAATTTTCCCAATGGAGAAAGGTGAATAGTGGTGTACCCCAGGGATCTGTGCTGGGTCCACTGCTTTTTGACATATTCATAAATGACCTGGAAAGTGGAATAACGAGTGAGGTTATCAAATTTGCAGATGACACAAAACTATTTAAAGTTGTTAAAACCCAAGAGGATTGTGAAAAATTGTAAGAGGATCTTGATAAATTGGAAGACTGGGCATCAAAATGGCAGATGAAATTTAATGTGGACAAGTGCAAGGTTATGCACCTAGGGAAGAACAACCCAAACTATGGTTACACGATGCAAGGTTCCACATTAGGAACCCACCACCCAGGAAAAAGATTTAGGCGTCATTGTGGATACCATGTTAAAACCCTCGGCCCAGTGTGCGGTGGCGGCCAAGAGAGCAAATAGATGCTAGGTATGATAAGGAAAGGGATGGAAAATAAAACAAAAGATATTATGATGCCTCTATATCGTTCCATGGTGAGACCGCACCTTGAATATTGTGTGCAATTCTGGTCGCGTATCTTAAAGGATATAGCGATTTTAGAAAAGGTACAGAGAAGAGCCACCAAAATGGTAAAGGGGATGGAAGGATACTCCTATGAAGAAAGGCTAAAAAGGTTAGGGCTCTTTAACCTGGAAAAGAGACGGCTGAGGGGAGATATGATAGAAGTCTATAAATTAATGAACGGAGTGGAACGGGTAAACGTAGATCGATTGTTTACCTTATCAGAATATAGAAAGACTAGGACATGCAATGAAGCTACAGGGTAAACTATTTAAGACTAATAAAAGAAAATATTTTTTCACTCAACGTGTAATCAAACTCTGGAATTTGTTACCGGAGGATGTAGTAAAGGCTGTTAGTGTAGCTGGGTTTAAAAAAGGTTTGGACAAGTTCCTGGAGGAAAGGTCCATAAACCATTATTAAGAAGTGACTGAAGATATCAATGCTTGACCCAGTACAAGCATTGTGGAACTTGTCTCTTGGGGAAACTGCTAGGTACATATGTCCTAGATTGGCCACTGTTGGAAACAGAATACTGGGCTTGATGGACCTTGGTCTGACCCAGTATGTCATATCTTATGTTCTTATGAGGGCACTACTTGTGCGTGCCCCCCCCTCCCCATCTGCCTACTGCTAGTGGCATGGGACCTGAACATTGATCTCCAGGAACAAGCAGGATAAGTCCTCACATATGGGTACGTCGGTACCGACGGAGCCTGCACGGGAAAGCTCCCCAGCTTCCCAGAAGGAAAGCTTTTGGGGCCTCCCACTGCGCATGCGTGCTGCCTTCCCGCCTTCCTGACCAACTCTCCTCAGTTCTTCTTTTTCCGCGGAGCCAGCAGGTCGTGTTCCTGTCACCGCTGAAGAAGTTGTTGTTTTAATTAATTTCTTTGGCCGCGTGTCTGCCTTCCCTGATTCCAGACCGGTACCGTCGATCTTTTTTCTTTTATTTCTAAAAAAAAAAAAAAAAATCTTCTTGTTTCCTCATTTGGTGTGTTTGTTCTGTGAGGCCTTTAGGCCTTCACAAATTCTCTCTCATGGAGAAACAAGCCTCTGGGTTTAAAAAATGCACCAAGTGCAGCGGTACTATTTCAGTCAGACACCCATGAATGGTGTCTTAAATGTTTGGGGCCTGACCATTCCATTCCGGATTGCCCATCCTGTTCTTTGATGTCTAAACGTGGCTTACAGAACCGGGCAGCCAAGTTTCACATGCTGTTTTCTACGGATACTCCAGCATCGACATCTTCCAGATCTTCCTCTCCTGATGGATCTCAGGTAACCAAACATTCCTCTGGCAGGTCCTCAAAGGGCAAATCTCCCTCTAAGTATCGAGATACCCCTGGGCTTGACCCTGAGGACCCTGCCCTAGCCAAACAACCCCGGCGGAAAGCTCCGGCTTCCAAAGCTCCTCCTATGTGGTTACAGGTTGACATCGATGGCACGGCCTCGACCGATCACCTGTTAGACTGTTCTGGGGTACCGGCTCATTCATCCGGTACCGACATCCAGACAGTCGTGGCGTCCATGGATCATACAGTTCAATCCATGCAGCAATCCATTTTCGCTTTCATTAAGGCTGCGACGCCCTCGGTACCGCACCCTGCGGTTCCGACTCCGGTTCCGGTACCACAACCGATACCGGTACCCAGGCCATCCACATCGACCAGGATACCGATCCCAGTTTCGGGGTTTTTCCCGATACCGATCTGGTTCCGGGTACCCCCGATGTCGATACCTGTCGATACGCTTATCGATCCCTGGAAGCAAACAGACGATACTTTGAGTCTTCTGATGATTCTGATTCATCAGATGACTCTGCTGAAGTATCCCTTACTCTACCTGAGGAGCCCTCTTCTCCAAAGAGGAGAATGTCTCCTCCAGAGGATTTATCCTTTCAAGACTTCATCATTGAAGTAGCTAAAGGTCTTTCTATTTCTGTATCCTCTGAAAAAGAACCTAGAGCAAAAATGTTAGACATTTTAGGATACTCTAAGGTTCCCAAAGAGGCAGTCACCTTGCCCATCCATGAAATTCTTCAAGAACACATGATGGACTTATGGGAGACTCCTCTCACCCTATCTGCACATTCTCGTCGTCTGGACACCATGTATCGTGTCCCCCCTTCTCCTGGGTTTCAAAAAACTCAACTCCCTCACCACTCCATCGTGGTGCAGTCAGCTATGAAAAGGATAAAGAGTACTAAAAGACACTCTTCTACTCCCCCAGGAAGAGAATGTAGGACTCTTGATGCTTTTGGAAGAAAACTCTTCCAAGCAAGTATGCTTATTGGCAGAATCAACTCATACAGCCTCTATATGGGCATGTTTCTGAAGGAAATTGCATTAAAGATACGCCATTTTCTCCCCTTTATCCCAGAGGATAGAAAGGAGGAGTTCCTTCTTTTTGCTGAAGCATACCCAAGATATTTCAAAGTTCTCCAACAGAGCAGCCTTTGACTCCTTTGAGGGTGCTAGCAGAGCCTCAGGTATTGCCATAGCGGCTCGCAGAATTGCTTGGCTCCAGGCCTCTGACCTAGAACCCTGGGTCCAAGATGGGTTGGGAAATTTGCCCTGTACAGGTGAGAATCTGTTTGGTAAGGAGTGGCAAATCAAAGCCACTCAAATGGATGCAGAAAATGCTACTTTAGATAGACTTTCTAAGTCTACCTCTACCCCTGTCAAAAAAAAATCTTTCAAAAAGCCTTTCTACAAGAAGGCCAGATTTGCCACAAATACTGGCCAACGATCTTCTGCAGCTCGCTTTGTTCCTAAGCGTCAGCAGCCTAAACAGGCCAGGGAAAAACCTGCAGGGACTGCTACAGCCCAACAGTCCCAACCCCCTCAGGGTTTTTGACTTAAATCTAGAGAACTTAACCTTTCTGGCTCTAAAACCAGAACCTCTCACCATTCCAGGAAGGTTAACTCATTTTGCTCCCAGATGGGAGCAAATCACATCAGAACAATGGACCCTCTCTATCATCAGAGAGGGCTACAAACTACATTTCTCCAACCTTCCTCCCCATACCATGGTGAGAAGTTTCAATTCTCCCCCATCTCTCCTAGACCTGTTGAGTCAGGAGGTGACCACTCTTCTCGCCCAAAAGGCAATAGAAGAGGTTCCTCTTCCTCAACAGGGATCAGGTTTTTACTCCCCTTATTTTCTCATTCCCAAGAAAACAGGGGGGTACAGACCCATTCTGGATCTCAGAGAATTGAACAAATTTCTATACAAGGAGAAATTCAAGATGCTTTCTCTAGGTACTCTCCTTCCATACCTACAGAGTCAGGATTGGCTTTGTTCTCTAGATCTCAAGGATGCGTACACACATATACTCATCCATCCATCCCACAGAAAATTCCTACGGTTTCTGTTCCAGGGAAAACATTTCCAGTACAGAGTACTTCCCTTCGGTCTAGCCTCTGCTCCAAGGATATTTACCAAATGCATGGCAATAGTAGCTGCATTTCTACGCGCCCTGGGAATTTTTGTCTTCCCATACCTGGACGACTGGCTCATCCGAGCGCCATCTCAGTCCGAGGCTCAGACTTCCCTGGATCGCACCAGACGCATCCTGCAGTATCTGGGACTTGTGATCAATCTGCCAAAGTCCCAACTCACCCCTACTCAATCCCTAGAATTCATAGGGGCCTGGTTGGATACCACCACTGCAAGGGCCTATCTGCCTCAGGCCCGTTGCCAACGTCTCAGACTCAGTCCAGAAGCCACTTGACTGCCAGAGAGATGCTACAACTATTAGGCCACATGGCCTCCACAGTACATGTGGTGCCTTATGCTCGCCTACATATGAGAGCAGCTCAATGGACTTTATCCACCCAGTGGACTCAAGCATCAGGAGCTCTCTCAGACCAAATAGCAAACTCCAATCGTCTCTTTTGGTCTCTCCAATGGTGGATATCCACTCAAAATCTGTTGTTGGGGGGCCCCCTTTCAACCATTGTTGCCCCAAGCAACCCTCACAACAGATGCCTCCCAAATAGGTTGGGGGGCTCATCTCCAAGATCTCTCCACTCAGGGCACTTGGTCTCCACAGGAGACCACCCTTCATATCAACCACTTGGAACTTCGAGCAATCTTTCTGGCTCTCAAAGATTTTCATACCCTCCTCAGCAACATGACAGTCCTTATTCACACGGACAATCAAGTAGCCATGTTTTACATAAACAAACAAGGAGGGACTGGCTCTCTTTCGCTTTGCAACGAAGCTCTAAGATTATGGGCCTTCGCCAGAGAGCATCAAATCCATCTCCTGGCAGTATATCTTCCAGGAATCCAAAACTCTTGGGCAGACAGACTCAGTCGAGTTCTGCTTCCACACGAATGGTCCCTGCACATGGATCAGGTACTCAGAATCTTCCAGAAATGGGGAACCCCGGACATAGACCTCTTTGCAAGTCCGTGGAATGCCAAACTTCCCCGGTTCTGTTCCAGAATTCTGTGTCAGGGAGTTCAGGCCAAGGATGCCTTCCTCCTGCATTGGGGTCAGTGCTTCCTGTATGCCTTTCCACCCATTCCTTTGATTCCCAAGACTCTGTTCAAACTTCAAATGGATTAAGGGTCCATGATCCTCATAGCTCCACGCTGGCCACGCCAAGTGTGGTACCCTCTACTTCTGCATCTCTCCCAAGCCCCCTCCCTGGACTTGGGAGCGGCTCCAGACCTTCTGTCTCAGGAGGAGGGGACTTTGTGGCACCCAAACCCCAAGTCCCCTTCACCTCAGAGCTTGGTTACTGAAGGCCTAGACCTTCAACACTTCAATCTTTCGCAGCAAGTGAAGGATATCCTACATGCCTCTAGGAAACCTTCCACTAGGCGTTCTTACGCTTTTAAATGGAAAAGATTTTCCATTTGGTGTGCTCAAAAGGGTCTTAACCCTCTAGCATTCCCATTGAATTCTCTTTTGGAATATCTCCTGCATCTCTCCAATGCAGGACTCAAAACGAATTCAGTAAGAGTCCATTTGAGTGCTATTGCGGCATCACTTAAGCCCATCAATGGACAACCTGTTTCCTCTCATCCTCTTATTGCAAGATTCATGAGAGGCCTAACCTTAACTAAACCTCCCATTCGACCTCCTCCGGTGGCATGGGACTTAAACTTGGTTCTTGGTCAGCTTATGAAGCCACCTTTTGAACCCTTAGCCACTACCTCCTTGAAATTTCTTTCCTGGAAGGTTATTTTCTTATTGCAGTCACCCCAGCTTGCCGTATCAGTGAACTGCAAGCTCTAGTGGCTAATCCACCTTATACAAGGTTCCATCATGATAAGGTGGTCCTTAGGACCAATCCCCACTTTATGCCTAAAGTGGTCTCCCCTTTTCATCTTAATCAAGAGGTATATTTACCTGTCTTTTTTCCAGCTCCTCATGCATCCAGTGCAGAGAGGAACCTTCATACTCTAGACTGTAAAAGAGCTCTTGCCTTTTACCTCCACAGGACACAGCAACATCGAAAGTCTTCTCAGCTTTTTGTTGCTTTTGATCCTTCTCATTTAGGACTTCCAGTCTCCAAAAGAACACTCTCCAATTGGATTGCTCAGTGTATCTCTTTTGCTTACCAGAGTAAGAACCTTTCTCTGGAGGGCCATGTCACCGCTCACAACGTGAGGGCCATGGCCACCTCTATGGCTCATTTAAACTGTGTCCATTGACCAGATCTGTCGAGCAGCCACCTGGGCCTTGGTTCATACCTTTACAGCCCATTACTGTTTGGACAAGGACTCCCGCCGGGATGCCTTGTTTGGTCAGGCTGTCCTCAGACACCTGTTCCATTCTTGAACAACTCCAGCCCACCTTCCCTGAATGGATGCCTGAGATCCATAGGAAGATGAGGAACCTTTCAGGGTCTCATACCCTTCAGGGGATCTCCCAGGCATCTTAGCTAGGGAGTCCCCATATGTGAGGACTTATTCCTGCTTGTTCCTGGAGATAGCACAGTTACTTACCTGTAACAGGTGATCTCTGGGAACAGCAGGAATTAGTCCTCACAACCCACCCGCCTCCCCTAGGAGTTGTATCTATTTCTCTCTTTCCTTTCCTCTCTCTATTGTCTCAGCTTTAAACTCGAACTGAGGAGAGTTGGTCAGGAAGGTGGGAAGGCAGCGCGCATGTGCAGTGGGAGGCCCCAAAAGCTTTCCTTCTGGGAAGCTGGGGAGCTTTCCCGCGCAGGCTCCGTCGGTACCGACGTACCCATATGTGAGGACTAATTCCTGCTGTTCCCAGAGATCACCTGTTACAGGTAAGTAACTGTGCTTTCTGGGGAAGCCGATGACTCCCCCGTTTGAACCTCTGGTTACGTGCCATCTGAAGTACTTATGGAAAATAGTGTTCCTGGTTGCGCTCACTTCCACCAGGTGAGTTAGTGAGCTGCAGGCACTGGTGGCTTGCTCCCTATGCCAGGTTTCATAGAAACAGGGTCGTTCTCCAGACACACCCTAAGTTCCTAGTCGAGGTGGTACCTGCCTTTCATATGAACCAGAAGGTGGTTCTTCCCACCTTTTTTCCCAGGTGTCATACCTCCTGGGCAGAGGCCTCCTTTACACACCCTGGATTGCAAGAAGGCGCTGTCCTTGTATCCAAAGGACACAGCCTTGTTGCCGCTTATCACAGCTGTTCATCTCTTAAGACATTAACAGGCTCAGAGTCGCAGTCTCCAAGTGGACCTTTTCTACCTGGATGGCCGACTGCATCTCCATCTACAAGCAGGCTGGACTGTCCCTGGAGCATCACGTTACTGTGCACAGTGTGCATGCCATGGTGGCTTCGATGGCAGACCTGCGCTCTGTCTCTATGCTGGTTATCTGCAGTGCTGTCACCTGGTCTTCTGTCCATACTTTTGCTGCACATTACTGCTTGGAAGACAGCTCATAGCAAGATAGCGCCTTCGGCCAGGCAGTACTTTTATCACCTCTTTGGGGAATAGTGTAACTCCTTCCCTCCGGCCCATTGTTCCCGGCTACCGATGAGGTGATCTCTTGCTCAGTGCTGCAGCTATGTCTTTGGCCTTAGAGCCATTCATGCTCCTTATTGCCCCACTCTCTCTCCATTTTTTAGGAGGAGTCAGGGCCTTTTGTAGGCTTTTTCGGTAGCCTGTATCTGGGGAGTTCCATATGTGAGGACTGATTTCCTGCTCGTTTCTGGAGAAAGCGTAGTTATTTACCTGTAACAGGTGTTCTCCAGAGACAGCAGGAATCGGTCCTTGCAACCCTCCCTCCCTCTCTGTGGAGTTGTTTTCCTTTTATGCTTGATTAAGCTATGTCGTCATATTGAGGTAAGATGGCACCCTTGAGCGCGGGAAGGTGACCGTGCATGCATGGTTTAACTACCAAAGGCTTTTTTTTTTTTTTTTTAAAGCAGGGGAGTGAATCCGCATAGGCTTCATCAGTGCTGATATCACTCATACGTGAGAACAGATTCCTGCTGTCCTTGGAGATCACCTGTTACAGATGAGTAACTACACTTTATCAGAACTTCTGCATTCTCTGTAACTCTTAAGCGCACTCATCACCACGTTTTCTGGTGCAGCAATGTTGTAGTGCTTACAAAGTTTCCATCGCTGAGACACATGCCACCTTGTTGAATATTTCCTCCCTGTATTCCTACTGTTTTATTTCCTTTTTGCAAAGTAAATTTATAAAGGTAGCCTTTAGAATGTGTTTGACTGCTTTATCCTTTTTTTTGGGGGGGGGGGGGTGTTTTTCTTCTTGGAGAAAAATTTGCTTACTTTTTAGCAGGTGTTCTTCCTGGATAAGCAGGATATAATCGGCCACACAGATGTGTGAGGTCAGGAAGAGTACTTTTCCTTTCTGGCAAGACCACCCTTCTTCATAATCTTAGCCACTTTATATGGAGCCCATAAAGCTTTGTGAGCCAAGAACATTGTCGACTGGATAACGGCAGTTGACAGCAAAAAAACGTAAAGGACTTATTCCTGAATCATAACCAGTCCCATTCTCCCAGGGTTCTTCTCACTTACCTTTCCCACACCACCTCCACCCCAAGTGTAGCGGAGGGCCAAAATCCTTGAAACATTTTGTAAAACTGGGAGGCCACCCTAGGAAAGAGTTGAGATGACTTGCAAGTGGAGTTTCATCATGGACAGAAGTATGAATCGGCAACACATTCTCCCACCTACCTCACCTTCCAGTTGAGCTCTCTTAATTCATGATACATGGCGTGGAATTGACTGAGGGAGGAGGAACAGTAGTCACAGGGAGGGTTTACATGCACATGCCCATGCTTAGTTTTTTTTCTAGACTTCTGGGCTCTGGGAGAGTCTGACCTGGGGTATGTCAAGGATGACATTGCCATCTATGTGACTGATTTTATTCTACTGTCCATGAGGAGAAATAAGATATTCCATACTGGGTCAGACCAAGGGTCCATCAAGCCCAGTATCCTGTTTCCAACAGAGGCCTTTCCAGGTCTCAAGAACCTGTTGGGTTCCCAAAGGTATACACTATCTCCAGGAACAAGCAGGAATGCAGTCTTCACATATGGGTATTGTCTGCACCGATGGAGCCCGTGTTGGAACGCTCCCCAGCATCCAATAGGAAAGCTTTTGGGAGCATCCCACTGTGCCTGCACCACTGCTTTCCCGCCTTTTGAACTCTCCCTCTTCAGTTTTTCGTTTTCCGCAGAGCCGACAGGCAGCAAACCCTGTCACCGCAGAAAATTTTTTTTGTGGTCGCGTCTGCCTCCCCGTCGACACCTATATTGGTACCACTGGTGCCGCTTTTATTTTCTTATTTCTTTTCTTCTAAAAAAAACCCCAAAAAACAAAAACTTTTTTTTGAGGGTCTGTCCTCTCTTGGTGCTAGGCGCCATTTTGGGCACTAGGCCCTCTTTTCTTCCAAAATGGAGAAACCATCTAATGGTTTCAAAAAAATGTTCGAAATGTAGCAGTACCATTTCTGCTACCGACACCCATGATTGGTGTCTTAAATGTTTAGGTCCTGACCATTTGCCATCTGAGTGTCTCCTTTGTAGAAAGATGACCAAAAGAGGCCTGCAGAACAGAGCTGCAAAACTCGGCACCCTCTTTGCCTTGGATGCAATGTCGGCTGCATCGACGTCATCCTGGACTTCATCTTCCTTCCATGGATCTCAGATAACCAAACCCAGGTCTTCCAAGACCGGCCGGTTCTCAAAGGGTAGAACTCCTTCTAAGCATTGAGATGCTACTAGCGTTGCCCTCGAAGAAAACACACCGGCCAAACAACCCCAGTGGGAGGTCTCTGCCTCCAAAGCATTGACGGGGTTCCAGGATGTTCCTGAAGCTTCTACCTCCAGAGAACTCTTGGTGCCATGTTCTGGTGTCATGGCCTGCTCTGCCGGTACCGACACCCAGACAATCGACGGGCTCCATGGATCAGCATATCCTGGCCATTGAGCGCAGTCTTGCGACTTTATTAGCAGCCTCGGTACTGCTAGAACCACTACAATCAACGCAGTTACCCGTACTGATACCGGTACCGAATGTACCTGCATCGACCGATGTGCTCTCTCATGCTTCCTCCCATGCCGTCCCTGGAATTGGTCTCTGGCATCGAGGGTCCGGTATCGAGGCATTCCGATTCAGACTTTGATCATTACCGCCGACTAGCAATACGAGAGCATCCGGCCCAACAATACTTCAAATCTTCCAATTCCAGTGATTGAGGACTCTTTCGGTACCGGGGCAGTTCTTCTGGAGGATCCCTCTCCTTCACCACAGCATCGGATGTCTCCTCCGGAGGACATGTCCTTTCAGGACTTCATATGTGATATAGCACGGGGACTCTCGATCACCGTGATCCCTGAGAAGGAACCGAGAGCTGAAGAATTAAATTCTTCAGTATCCAGCAGCTCCTAAGGAGGCTGCTACACTTCCCATTCACCAAATTTTGAATGATCTCATGCTTAGGATGTGAGAAACGCCCCTGACGGTGTCTCCACATTCTAGGAGACTCGATACAATGTACCGGGTACCGCAATGTCCCGGTTTCCCAAAAACACAGTTACCACACCATTCCATGGTGGTGGAATCGGCAATGCGCAGAATCAAGAGTGCTAAGACACATTCGGCCAACCCTCCAGGTCATGAATTGAGGACACTTGATGCCTTTGGGCGTCTATGCTTTCAGTCCTCGATGTTATCGGCTAGAATAAGCTCTTACATACTTTATATGGGTATGTTTCTTCGGGAGGTTGCAAGAGATTTGGAACTCATGGCTCCACTTCTTCCCGATAATAAGAGGGCCGACTTCCTCAAACATGCCCAGAATGTCTCTAAGTTCATGAACCGTGCAACTTTTGATTGCATTGAAAGCATTAGCAGAGCCTCTGCTATTTCTATCGGTGCACGTCGCATTACCTGGTTACAAGCTTCTGATTTAGAACAATGGGTGCAAGACAAGCTGGGAAATATTCCTTGCACAGGAGAAAACCTCTTTGGCAAAGATTGGCAGGACAAAGCTAATCAGCTTGAGTCCGAAAACACCACCTTGAACAGACTATCAAGGACCACAGCCAACCCAGCTAAGAAACCCTTTTTCAACAAGAGACATTCTATCCATCTTACACCCAGGCTGTCCACTGCCCAGTCCATGCTCCCCAAAAGGGGCAGCAGCATCCCAAACAGAGGAAGGCCCAAGTCCCCAGAGCTAAACCAGCTCAGCAGACATAGCCTCCTCAGGGGCTTTGACTCCTTCCTAGAGAACCTAGTCATTCTACCTCTAAAGGGTCCAGAGCCTCTCACCATTCCAGGCAGACTGTCATTTTGCCGAAAGGTGGCAACAGATAACATCAGAGCAGTGGACTCTCCATTGTAACAGATCGGTACAAACTCCATTTCCACAGTATGCCCCCTCCCACCATCACAAGACAGTTCAATTCTCGGGCCCCCTTCACCACTCTCTTGTGTCAAGAGGTCACCTCACTACTTGCTCAAGGAGCAATAGAGGAGGTACCTGTGTCCCAACAGGGCATGGGTTTCTATTCTCCCTACTTCCTCATCCCAAAGAAGACGGGGATACAGGCTAATACTGGACCTCAGGGAGTTGAACAAGTATCTGTTCCGAGAAAAATTCAAGATCTCTCTCAAAACCCTTCTTCCTTACATTCAAAGTCAGGATTGGCTATGTTCTCTAGATCTAAAGGATGCATACACACATATCCGCATTCATACAGATCACAGGAGGTTTCTTCGATTCCTCTTTCAAGGAAGACATTACCAGTACAGGGTTTTACCCTTTGGACTGGCTTCTGCCCCAAGAGTCTTCACAAAATGCATAGCAGTAGTAGCAGCATTCTTGAACTCTGGGGATATTCGTCTTCCCCTACTTAGACTGGCTCATCCGAACATCAACAGCTCACAAGGCAGTCAAGGGCTTTCCTGCCACAACCATGTTGTGCTCAAATACTCCAGTTGGCCTCTCAAGCAGCTGTGAAAACCTTTCTAACTGCTTGAGAAATGCTTCAGCTGCTGGAGCATATGGCATTCACTGTTCATGTGGTTCCCAATGCTCGCCTACACATTTAGTTTATTTGAAAAACTTTTATATACCACCAATTCCCAAGATCAGTGGCGGTTTACATCGAACAATGCCAAAGTACATAGAACAATATGCAACTATATACCAATACATAGAACATTAAGCAGCTGTATACAGATACAATATAAAGTTTAGAATTATTTACAACTTGCGACATACTTTTACATATATACAATTTGAAGCATCAGATTAAGGTTCAATTATGGGTAATAGTAGTTGTATGGGAATCAAATTGTAGGAGTGTATTCAGGTTGTGTTATGGAGGATGGGAGGCCATATCCAGGTCATAATCTATATTGCAGTAGTGTTGGGTGAACAAGTATGTTTTTAGTTCTTTTCGGAACTTTTGTAGTTCTTTTATCTCTCTTAATTGGTTTGGGAGGTTATTCCATAAGGTAGGTGCTACATATGAGAAGGCGCTGTTGCTTGTTTGTTTTGTCTTTCTTATTAAGTCAGACACTAGGATGGTATTAAGATTCCTTCTTCTCATTCTGTTTTTAGGAGGGCTATGAATCAGTGTGGATAGATATGATGGGGCAAACTTATTAATTAACTTGAAGGTGGTCAATATGATTTTATATTGGATCCTGCTAGCAGTGGGCAGCCAATGTAATGCTGGCAGCCCAGTGGACCCTAGCCTCTCAGTGGACACAGGTGTCTGGTCACCTGGGGGACAAAATCAGAAACTCTACATGCCTCATTTTGTCCCTACAGTGGTGGCAATCACTGAAAAACCACCTCGTAGGGTCTCTTTTTCAGCAGCCACTACACCAAGCCACCTTGATGACAGATGCGTCCAAGTTAGGTTGGGGGGCTCACTTAGACAATCTCTCCACTCAGGGTCTTTGGACCGAGCAAGAGGCTTGTCTTCACATAAACCTCCTGGAACTCAGAGCCATCTTCCATGCTCTTCAAGTATTTCAGGACTGCCTGAGCTACAAGACGATTCTTGTCCAGATCAACAATCAAGTAGCCATGTTCTGTGTGAACAAGCAGGGTAGGACAGGTTCTCTGGCGCTGTGCAACGAAGCTCTACACCTCTGGGCCTTCGCCAGAGATCTTCAAATCCACTTACTAGTGGTGTATCTTCCAGGCACACAAAATCTCTTGGCAGACAAACTCAGTCAAGTACTTCTGCCACACGAGTGGTCTCTTCATCCAGAGCAAATTGCTCGAATCTTTCAAATCTGGGGAACTCCAGATATAGATATCTTTGCAAGTCCTCAGAATGCCAAACTTCCCCTGTTCTGTTCCAGAATTACGGCTCAGAACTCTCAAGCAAGGGATGCCTTCCATCTCCATTGGGTCAGGACTTCCTCTGCCTTCCCACCCATTCCCCTCATTCCCAAAACTCTATTTGAGCTTCAGAGAGACAGGGGCCAGATGATCCTCATAGCCCCACGCTGGCCACAACAGACGCATCCACTGCTTCTACATCTCAAGTCAAGCCTCTGGAGTTGGGATGTGCTCCAGATCTTCTTTCCCAGCAGAACGGGACGCTATTGCACCCGAATCCTCAGTCTTTACACCTGGGGGCGTGGCTGCTGAGAGCCTAGAATTCCAGGATATCAACCTTTCTCAACAGGTTAAGGATATCCTTTTGGCTTCAAGAAAACCTTCCACAAGGCGGGCCTACGCCTTTAAGTGGAGAAAGTTCTCTATCTGGTGTTCAAAAAGGAACTTAATCCCTTTTCAGTTCCAATGGAGGTGTTACTGGAGTATTTCCTCCATTTTTCATCCTCTGGTCTTAAGGCTAATTCACTAAGAGTCCACCTTAGTGCCAATGTGGCTTTCATGGACAACCAGTCTCCTCTCAACCGCTTGTAGCGTGGTTTGAGAGGCTTACTCTCAACTAAACCTCCCATTAAGCCACCACCTGTGGCATGGGATTTGAATCTTGTACTCGGGCAGCTTATAAAACCACCCTTCGTGCCCTTAGCCACTACATTTCTGAAGTTTTTCTTGGAAGGTAATCTTCCTAATTGCCCTCACTTCTGCAAGACGCATCAGTGAGCTACAGGCTTTAGTGGCTGATCCTCCTTATACAAGGTTCCACCATTTATTTATTTTATTTACATTCTCTTATATACCGTGCTATTCTGCATCAGTGCAGTTTACATTGAACAAACTGAAATTACATTGAACAGGGCATTATAACTTGGAGATAACTATTTTACATGGAACATGGGCTATGGAGGGTTATGTGGCTTGCCCAAGACCACAAGGAGCACCTGTGGGACTAGAAACCCCAGTCCTTCCGGCCCAAGGTTGCTGTCCTCTAGTGGGATTTGAACCCCCGACCTTCCGGCCTGAAGTACCTTGGCCCAGCCACTAGGCCACTCCTCCACTCCACACCATGATAAAGTAGTTCTTAGGACTCGCCCCCACTTTATGCCAAAGGTGGTTTCGCCTTTTCATTTAAACCAGTCTGTTAACCTTCCTGTATTCTTCCCTAGGCCTCATGCCTCTAATGCAGAAAGGAATCTTCATACTCTGGATTGTAAAAGAGCTTTAGCTTTTTACCTTCAGAGAACTAAGCAACATAGAAAGGCTTCTCAGCATTTGTTGCTTTTGACTCCAGTCATCTTGGATTACCAGTTTCCAAACAAACTCTTTCTAACTGGATTGCAGATTGCATATCCTTTCCCTATGAGAGCAAGGGACTTTCTCTCGAAGGTCATGTCGCAGCTCAGTGTGAGAGCAATGGCAGCCTCTATGGCTAACCTTCGCTCAGTGTCTATTGACGACATTTGCAGAGCAGCCACTTGGGCTTCAGTACACACCTTTGTAGCCCACTACTGCTTAGACAAGGACTCCTGTTGGGATGCCGCGTTTGGCCAGTCTGTTCTCCAGCATCTCTTTCAGACTTAGAACAACTCCTACCTGCTGTCCCAGGTGGGAGGCAGCATGACCCATCTCATCCTGGGTTTCGCAGATTTCTGGGGTCATCTCCCTGGCATTTCTCAGCTTGGGAGTCCCGATATGTGAAGACTACATTCCTGCTTGTTCCTGGAGATAGCGTAGTTACTCACCTGTAACATGTGATCTCAGGAAACAGGAATTAAATTTTCACAACCTACCCACCTCCCCTTGGAGTTGTATCTCTCTCTTTCTCTCTCCTCTCCTTTGTCTCAGCTATAAACTCAACTGAAGAGGGAGAGTTGGAAAGGCAGGAAGGCAGTGTCGCAGGCGCAGTGGGACGCTCCCAAAAGCTTTCCATCCCGGTGCCGATGATACTCATATGTGGACTTAATTCCTGCTGTTCCCGGAGATCACCTGTTACATGTGAGTATGCTTTCCATGCTGTTTGTCTTGGGGGTAAGCAGTGGATTTCCCCCGTTCTCACTGCCGCTTAATCATTAGCATAGTGCTACAAGGTGTATGCAGTGCTGTACAGAGACATGTAAGAGATGGTCCCGTCCTCATAAGAGCTTACAGTCAAAATAGATGAAACAAGTGGGGACTGGGATATATCTAGGGGAATGGTAAGGAAACACATAAGTGGAGACTGGGGGGATCAGGATCCAAATGCAGTCTTGAAGAGGTGAGTGTTTAGCCTGGATTTGAGCAGGGCCACTGATGAAGCCTGATGTACTGACTCAGGTAGTTTGTTCCAGGCATAAGGAGCAACAAGATAGAAAGATCAAATTCTGGCATTGGCAGTGAAAGAGAACGGCACAGATAAAAGGGATCTGCCAGAAGAGTGTAGTTCCCAAGGAGGGTTGTAGGGAGAGAAGAGGGGAAAGGTAGTGAGGAGCAGCCGAATGAAGGCACTTAGAGGTCAGTAGTTGACGTTTGAGCTAGTTGTGGAAACAGGGAGCCAATGAAGTGACTTGAGAAGAGGGATGACATAGTGACCGTGGCGAAAGATTAGCCATGCAGCTGAGTTTTGAACAAACTGGAGTGGAGAGAGATGAGTCTGAGTAAGACCAGCGAAGAGGATGTTTTAATATTTTAGACAGGAGGTGACAAGACAATGGACCATGGGTCTTAGTAGTGTGTTCAGAATGGCAAAATTCATCCCTTCCTATGTTAGAGAAAGAAGTGGCAGGTTTTAGCTATCTGTTGTATGTGTGTGAGAAGGAGAGGGAGGGGTCAAAGATGACCCCAAGATTGCGAGCTGAGGAAACTGGGAAGAGTATTCCATAACAGTTTATGGCCTTTTCCTCCCAGGAATTCGTCCAAACCTGTTTTGAACCCAGCTACACATAGCTTTTACTGCATCCTGTGTTAATGAATTCCAGAATTTGATTATGCGCTAAGTGAAAAACGTTTCTCCGATTAGTCTTAAATATGCCACACTGTAACTTCATTGCTTGCCCACTGGTCTTTCTACTTTATTAAAACCGATCTATGTTTACCCATTCAACTCCATTCATTATTTTATAGAGCTGTCTCTTTTCAGCTGTCTCTTTTCCTGTTACAGGTAAGTAACCTCACTTTCCTGGAGGATGGTAGGAATATCAGCTACATGTTCCCTGGCTTTCTCCTATGGAGATGTACAAATTAGCTTTTATATAACACTGAAGGGGGCTCCACGTGTATGCAGGGAATTTCATATGCTCTGAAAAGCATAACCAGGCTTTTTCAGGGATCTTTGGTGTCACCAGTGATATTGCCGCTTTGTTGCTGATTTATCCTGCTACATTCAGAGAGCATCTGTTACAGGTAAACAACTTTGCCTTTTCAGTTGCTAAAACCTCAAAGTATTCCTAAATTTTTGGTGGGTTCATTAAAACCAAGCATGCTGTAACGTTTATCTTCAAATTTTTAAAAATGGAATTATTACATATGGAATGAATACAAGGAGTTTTATGCTAGTGAATAGTTATATGAATTTATAACATAATGCATGTTTTTCAGTAGCCGAGCACAAAAGTCTTATTTTATTCCAACATTATTTGTATTTGTACCTGCATTTAGACCTTGTCTTTTTTTTTTTTTAAAGGTAGTTAGATTTTAAGACGTCTAGAGCAGGAAACTAAGTTGATACCTGAGGAAATAAAAGGTGAAGTGAGTTGCCCAGGTTTTGCAGGGAGTGTCAGTGAGACAAATGGAATTTAAACCTTGGTTTTGAGGTCGCTGTTAAGTCCACTTTCTTTCTTGTCTTACTACTATGTATTGTGTAGCAAGACATTTAAAATGACGAAGAACAGAATCTCTCTCCTTATTGACTGTAGGAAACTGAACAACAATTTAAGCATGTAATTGAAGTTTATTGGTATGAAATTTCTGTATATATAAAACTGTTACTTTCAAGTTTGAGAACAGAATAGAATAAAAGTGTTAAACCACTAAGTATTTGAAATTGGCTTCTGGGCCTACAAGCTGCATATACTTAAAAAAACAAAAAAAACCCAAACAAAAACAAACAAACAAGCAAAAATAAATGCAGACTTATGTTTAAAAATGTAATATAATGGAAAGATGCAAGGTCTGTATCCAGTACACTGCTAGCATAGCCTAGAGTGGGACCTTCCAAATCTGTCCTGGCAATCCTTCAGCCAGTTGGTTGTCCAGGGGTCTTAACCATGAACGTTAATGAGAGAAATGTATGTATAGTGGATCTCCAGTACATGGAGACGAGTCTAATGCCTATTAATTGTTGCTGTCCTGAGAACCAGACTGGCTGGGGGGGTTACTAGGGCAGGTTGGGAAGTCCTGTCCTAGAGAAATGGTAGCAATGCCCAGTTAGAAAACAAACATTTCTCCAGAAACAAGCAGGCAGTCAGTCCTCACATATGGGTGACATCGGTGCCAACTGAGCCCGCATGGAGCACTTCCCCCAGCTTTCAAAGAAAGCCTGTGGGATATGCTACGATGCATGCGTGGTCCCCTTCCTGCCTGAGGGTGCCATTTTGCTCAGCCGCCTCTTTTTTTTTTTTTTCTGCAGAGCCCAACGGATGTCTATCCAGTTTCCCCAGAAAAATCCTTGCTAATTATCCTTAAGTTAGCTTTCCCAGTTTGTGTACTGGTTCCTCTTCCTGCCTTGAGCCAGCGCCAAGCTCGGTGCTGTTTGCCCCTTTTTTCATTTTTTGATCGCGCCTGCCTTGACCGGCGTTTATGCCTTTTTTTTTGCCCGGGGGTTGTTGATTCCATCTAGGTGCTCCCCACCATGTCCCTTGGTGAATTAAAAAAAAAATGTGACCACTGCAGTCAAATCATGTCAGTGACTGACACCCATGACTGCTGCCTGGGATCAGACCATGACAGCACCTCCTGTGACCTGTGCCAGGCCATGATGCCTAAGACCAACAAAGAAAGGTCAGAGTTGCAGGAAAAACTTCCCAAGGTCCAACTCTGCCCCATCCTCCAGATACTGAGCTCCAAGCCCAGCACTTCCCGTGAGGCCTGAGCATCCTTGGAGTTCTGTGGCGGTGGGTCCTCTGAGAAGACCTCTGACCTGGAGATAAAGAAGAAGAAGAAGAAAAAGTCCTCTAAGTCCACAGAGGTTGCAACAGAGAAATACAGTAAAACCAAGGTCCTCGAGGGATTCTTTGGCTGGCGGAAACCGTATGAGGTTCCTTATGTCAGTAGTCCTAGTCAAGGATGCACTTTCGAGAGTGCCAGTGCCGGTCCAGAGATCCTTGGTGCCCGTGCTGAAAGCTGTAGAGCCTTCTGGCTTGGAAACCAGAATGGCAACCCTGGAGCAGAATATCACTGTTATCCTGGCCCTGCAGAAAGCAGTGATGGCTGGTTCGTCCATCACCAGTCATTGAGCCAAGCTCCAAGTGCCACCAGGTAAGCCCTCAGTGCCTGTCGAGGTCCCAGTCCCATTCCTTGGGCGTCTGGTCCTCACTGGCTAGTTTCTGCTACTTGGACATGGGTCCTCTGAAGGCTGCCAACCCCCTCAATACTGGCCTTCAGGCAATGAGTTATAGGGCCTCGGATTTGTCATTACCACTCGACTCCTAGTGGGAGACAGACAATGAGGCATCCCCGGAAACCAAACGGCACAGAAATATTCCCTCAGACCGATCTCCACCGGTGCCATTCTCCTCCAGAGGACCTGGCCTTCCATAACTTTGTCAAGGACATGGCCAGGGCCCTCTAAGTGCAAACTGAGGTGGAGGAAGACCCACACACTGAGGAGCTGGAGATCCTCCAATAAGTGTCTCCAGTCAAGGAAACCCTCCCGGTGCCCGAGCATGCCAATCCTCAAGGGCTACTGCTCAGAATGTGGGAGGCACCGCCATCAGTAGCAGTGGTTCCACAAACCCCTGCTCCTAACTCAATGGTCGTTGAGTCGACCATACTAAAACTTAAGAGCCAAAAGACGCACTCCTCTGTTCCCCCTGGGAGGGAGGCTAGAGCCCTTGATGCCCTCGGCGCAAGTCTTACCAGGGCTCAATGCTGGGGTACTGGATCCAAGCCTATGAATTTTATACATCAGCATGTACCTGAAGGCTCTAACCCAGGAGCTGGGGTTTTTGGTTGGCTTGGATGGGGAGTCCCTCCAATATTTCCAGTCTCTGACCTCGGGGATCAGATCAAGGACTGCTCCAAGTTCCTCTTCCGAGCAGCCTACGATGGCTTCCAGTCAGCGGCTCGAGTCACAGCAGCTGACATCAGTGCTTGATGCCAAGCCTGGCTACAGTCTTCCAACCTCTAGCAATGGGTCTAAGACAAGCTGCTCGACATCCCCTGCACCTGGGAGACAGAATTCGACAAACCTATGGCCGACAAGGCGGCAGAGATTTGAGGCCGATTGTGGTGACTCGCCACAGGCTCTCTTTAAAAAAAAAAAAAAAAAAAAATCCAAAAACAAAAACAAAAAAAACCCCTCATCCCTTCCCTGCAAGAAACCAGTGAGGAAAAGACCCCTTTTCCCAAGGAAAAAGAGCCCTTTTGCACAGACACACCACTACCAGTCTTCTGGCTAACAACAAGGTTCTCACCCTAGGAGGCAAGGCCATGGAGCTCAGAAGGCAAAGGCACTGAGGCTCCAGCTCCCGCCCAACCCGGGGGAGCTTTTGACTCTCAGGGCAGGGCCTCCTTCCCCCGGGAGATCTTCACCAGCCCACATTGGGGCATCTGGCAGTCTTTGCCCACAGATGGGCTAACATTACCTCGGATCAGTGGGTACTGCAGGTGGTAAGGGAGCGATACCTCCTCCACCTTCAGCAGATAACCACCCAGGTTCTTCATAGGAGAGCCAGTGCAACCCCTTCTTCACCATACTCTTCTGCTCAGAGTTCGCAGGTCTGATCAGAGTCAACCCAGTACAGCGTGTACCCCAGCACTTATAGGGAAAAGGCTTCTACTCCAGATACTTCCTGGTCCCAGGTTTCGCAGGCCTATACTAGACCTCAAAACCTGAACAAGTTTCTGGTGAGTGAGAAGTTCAAGATGCTGTCCCTTGGAACACTGCTATCTTACCTCCACAGGGAGATTGACTGTGCTCCTTGGATATAAAGGATGCATACACAGACATCATATTCCACCCCTCCCACAGGCAGTATCTAAGGTTTGTGGTAGGAGGGGAGGGTACTACAGTACAGGGTGCTAACTTTTGGCCTGGCCTCATCGCCAAGGGTCTTTACCAAATGCCTGGTGGTAGTGGACACCCACCTGCTTCTACAAGGGGCCTTTGTATTCCCCCTACTTAAACGATTGGCTAATCAGGGGCAGCACAGCCTCAGAGGCCACTCAGGCCACAGAGCATGTAACCCTCCTTCTGCAGCACCTGGGGTTTGTCATCAACTACCCCAAATCCCACATCTTTCCAGCCCAAAATCTTGAGTTCATAGGTGCTCAGCTCGACACACTGCAGTTCAAGACGGTTCTCCTCAGAGGGCACAACACCTCAGACAACTCGCAGGAGAGAGACAATGCCGCCAGTCAGTACCAGCTCATCTCCTCTGCCTACTGGGCCATATGGCCTCCACAATTCATGTAATGCCCTCAGCCCACTTGCACATACAGGCAGCCCAGTGGTGCCTCCACTCACAGTGAATGCAAGCCACAGGCAGGCTACAGGACAATGTCAGGGTTATCTTCCAACTGGAGGAATCCCTTAACTGGTGGCAAGACTTTTACCATCTCCGGGCAGCTGTGCCTCAAAGGACCCTGACCACTGACACCTCCCTTCTAGATTTGGGGCCGTATTGTGGGGACCACAGCACACAGGGCAGCTGGTTTCAGGAGTCGTTGCTGCTCCAGATCAATCTCCCTGGAACTTGGGGCAATCTTCCTAGCCCTGCGAGCATTCTGCCACTGCCTGCAACACTGGCTCGAACCGATCCAGACGGACAACCAGGTCGCCATGTTTTTTATATCATAAAGCAGGGGGGCACAGGCTTGTAGTCCCGCCGCCAGGAGGTGGTGGCACTCTTCTCCTTTGCAGCTCGCAGCAGCATGCTCTTGCGAGCAGTTTACCTCCCGGGTCAGGATAACTGCCTATCAGACAGGCTGAGCAGAGTCCTTCGGCCACACGAGTGGCACTTGGACCCCAGGGTGACCAAACGGCTCTTCCACCTCTGGAGCAGGCCCTTGATGGACTTATTTGTCTTTCCAGACAACACACAGCTGCACCCAGAAAGAGTAGTGGCAGATGCCGTCCTGATCTCATTGTCCGAAGGCTTACTTTATGCATTCCCACTGACACCCCCCTTCCCCCCCCAGTTGCCAGGACCCTCTTCACGGTCCAGAGCAAGAGCATCAGTTATACTAATTGCCCCTAGGTGGCCCAGGCAGCCTTGTTTCCCACTACTGCTCTCCCTGTCTGTGGTACTCTGTCCCGCTTGGCCGAGCCCCAGACCTCTTGTCCCAGGATGGGTTCCTAACGCTAACAGCATGGCTGCTAAAGCAGTAGCATTGGCCCCTTTCAATCTTTCGAGAGAAGTCGAGGAGATCCTACTGGCCTCCCGAAAGCCCAGGCTTATGCCTTTAAGTGGAGGAGGTTATCTGCTTGGTGTGCGGAAAGAAGGGAGAATGCCTTCGCCTTCTCCTGCCTTGTGCAATTAGTACTCCAGTACCTACTGCACCTGTCACACACCAGGCTGAAGTCTAACTCCTTGAGGGTACATCTGAGTGCGATAGCCACTCACCACCACCCTGTCGAGGGAAAACATCTCTCGGGGCAGCCCCTAGTCTCCAGGTTCCTCTGGGGCCTCCTGTTATCAAAGCCCCCTCTCTGTCCTCTGGGAGCGGAGTGGGACTGCAGCGTGGTGCTTTCACAGCTCACTGGACTGCCATTTGAGCCACTAGCCACTTGTCATCTGCGATACCTTTCTTGGAAGGTGACCTTCCTGGTGGCCCTTGCGTCCGCTCGGAGAGTGAGCAAACTCCAGGCCCTGGTGGCAGACCCACCATATACAAGAACAGGGTAGTGCTCTGCACACACCCCAAATTCTTTCCAAAGGTGGTATCTCTCTTCCACCCAAACCAAGAGGTGGTCCTCCCCCATCTTCTTCCCACGACCTCACGCTGATAGGGAGGAACTAGTACTTCATACACTGAATTGCAAACGGACCCTGTCCTACTTGCAGCGGACTTGGGCCATCGCAAAGCTCCTGAGCTTTTCGTGTCTTATGATTCCACCAGAATGGGGCTCCCTGTGACCAAGCAAACTCTGTCCACTTGGATGGCGGACTGTATTGCCCTCACCTATGAGCGAGCTGGCTTCTCCCTGGAGCACTGAATCATAGCGCATTGCATGAGAGTGATGGCCACGTCTGTGGTCAACCTGCGCTCAGTACCAGTGATGGTGATCTGAAAGGCCACCACATGGTCTTCAATTCACACATTCGCAACACACTACTGCCTGGAGAGCAAGTCCTACAGGGACAGTGTGTTTGGCCAGGCAGTACTCCGTGATATTCTTGGGGTGTAGGCAACTCCTGCCCTCTGACCCTTCTGTGTTCAGGCTACCAGAGTGATAGTGCTGCTGGACGCTAGGGTCTTGTAGAGTCTCTCATTGGGGACATCTTCTGCAACAGGTACACTTAAATTGTGAGCCCTTCAGGGACAAGGGAATAAAAAAAGTACCTGTTAGTATACATGTAAACCGCACTGATTCTAAAGAGCGTGGTATAAAAAAGAAATAAAAGAATAAAATAACTCTTGGCTACCCCCTTGATCGCTGTTGGTGTTGTCATTGTTCAGTCCTCAGCAGCTTGGAGCTAGGGAATACCATATGTGAGGACTGACTTCCTGCTTGTTCCTGGAGAAAGCGTAGTTACTGACCTGTAACAGGTGTTCTCCAGGGACAGCAGGGATCAGTTCTCACAACCCTCCTTCCTCCCCTGGGAGTGGCCTCCCTACCTTGTTGTAGTTTTTACTACCTTCCTAGCTATGTCATCTGACTGAGCAAGATGGCACCCTTGGGCAGGAAGGGGACCACGCATGCATGGTAACATGTCCCAAAGGCTTTCTTTGAAAGCTGGGGAAATACTCTGCACGGCTCAGTCAACGCCAACATCACCCATATGTGAGGACTGATTCCTGCTATCCCTGGAGAACACCTGTTACAGGTGAGTAACTACGCTATGTCTGAAATCCCTAGCATACTGGGCCAGAAATTCTTTGGGCTTCACTTTTTTTTTCAGCATTTGATGGTTTCCTTTTTTTTTCTTAAAATAGTTTTTGTAATCTATTTTTTTTTAATTTACTATTTCCCCCTTTCAACACAGGAAAAAGACCAGCGAAGCCTAGACATTAATACAGCCAAGTGTATGTTAGGACTGTTATTAGGAAAATCGTGGCCCCTTTTTCCAGTTTTCCACCAATTCCTAGAGGTACGAGAGTTTCCATGCATTCAGCTTCTTAATTGTACATAAAGGGGGAATTTTCAAAAAGTGTGCAGGTAGGTGTTATGTCGGTAGGTACTTTCACCTACCAGGGTATTTACGGGTTTTCAAAGAAGGCAAGTGTATGCTTTCCCTCTGAAAGTTGCTCACAATGGCTTCCCTAAAGATTTGCCCTTTTTGTTTGGGTATTTTTTCTGTGAAAAATGCACACACATCTGAAACTGTAAAATGATACATGTTGCCGCCTCCTGACTTAACCCTGTCCCCAAGCTTGCCTGTGTGTTGCCCGGGTACAAGTTACACGTGTTTCCTGAATGTGCTTTTATCCAGAAAAATAGTATCGAGGAAAATTGCCCTCTCCCAGATCAGTTGTGTTTCTAAACACTGTTCCTAGTGTTAATGCATGCTCTTAACAATTGGAAAATTGTATGCTTCAGTTGCTACCTTTTATGACTTTGCAGAAAACAAGAGATTTGTCCCTTGAAGTTTATCTTGCTTGATCTAAGATTTTTCTTTATTTTAAGGTGACGTTTTTCATACATATGACTTCTGAAATGATACATTTGCTTTAAATATTTGAAAAAGTTGAAAATTTGGGTTTTGAAGCTTTGCTGCCTTGTTTCTTAGTAACATAGTGCTTAACGGTCTATTAAAAACGAACATGGTCTATCCAGGCTGCCCAGTAGGGTTGCTAGAACCAAAAAGGAGCAGGTACAGCAACTCTGTGGAAGATTCGTAAAAGACTTTATTGAATTGTCTTAGAGGTCCGACCCTTCACGTGTTTCAGCACCTTAGGCCTTCAGGGGCACTGGACCTCAATTTAAAAAAACAAAACAAAACAAAAAAACCCACAAATATGGTCACAAATATAAAAACACAAATATGATGAGAAACATGTATCATATTTCTTCTTTTATATTTGTGACTATTTGTTTTTATTTTTTAATTGAGATCCAGTGCCCCTGAATGACTAGGTGCCAAAACAAGTGTAGGGACGGACCTCTTAAGATACTCCTAGTCTTTTACGAATCTGCCACAGTGTTCTGTTTTACCTGCTCCTTTTTGGTCCTTGCTGTTCTGCGGGGTTTGGGCGCTCCTGTTGGCTGTCAGTAGGGTTGCTAGGGCAGAACCTTTGGCACAGTGCAGGTTACTTTCCCCGTGTTTTTTTGTTGTTTTCAGCAATCCTCAAACATGCTGCATTCAATTAGTTCCTCAGCTAGCAATGGGCCAGCAAGGCTATCCTTCTTTCTGCAAGCACTCCATGGCCTCTGCCATACAGCAACAGAGCTCATCCACAGGCACAACTTCAATTTCATTGTATTCCATATGTGAATTTCAAGTTTTCCTTTAATAAAGTAGTGTGGTTGGTGTGAATACATTTTGAGTCGATTAAATCAAAAGGAATACAGAAAAAGATATGATACCTTTAGTGGAGTAACTTGGTACATTTTTGGACTAGTTTTTAAAGGTTAAAACCACCTTCCTCAGGTCAGGACAGTATGATATTGTCCTTCACTGAGGAAGACTGTTATAACCTTCAAAAGCTATCCAGAAATGTATTGCGTGAGCCCACTAAAGGTATCACCTTATTTATTTTTTTCGTTTTATTTTTCAAGTTCTTTTCTTTGCCACCTTTTCACCATATTTTGCATAGGAAACCTCTACTACTTTTTTATGAATGGACTATTTCCGTCGTCATATAGTTCTTATTTAACTGAAGTTTTTAAGCAACATGTTCTATAAATCTGCCTGAAATAATTAAACAACCAAATTGTTTCTGTGGTATGGTGCAACTTTAATATTCTCTCAGGCTTTTTTTTCCAAAGGTCATAGAAAAACATATAGAAGACAAAAATGCAGAGATGAGACTTTAGTATTTGTAGATGTGCTTCATGGATATCTTGTCCTGTCAAAAGCTAGCATTCATTTGCCTTCATCTCTCAAAGTCACTGTTTAGGTTGTATATAGGGTTTTAAGGTTTTGACGCTTTTTTTTAAAAAGCAGACCACCTCTGAAGATTGGATATGCCTCTTATTTTGGTAAGAACTTTTGTAGTGGTGCCTCTTAGGGTTAAAAGGAAGAATGGGAAACCTGCAGTATTTCAGTCAGGACCCCACACTCAAGTGTGTGTGTGTGTTTTATTTTTATATTTTTTAAATATATATATATAAATTAAATAAAATAACAAACCAAGATTCTTAAAACATATAGATTTTTCAGTCTTTTAGCATCACTTTGTGGGCTCAGTGCTCTAAATGTTTTATTACGCTGTGCCTTTTGAAATATACTTGTTTCATAATTGGACTGGAACAGTACAGATGCTAAGTTTGTGGGGGGTTTTTTGTTTAAATTTAAAAAAATTAAACTATCCTGTTCAGATATTTATTTTTATTTTATTTATTTAACTGTATTTATATCCCGCTTTTCACCGGGTCAAAGCGGGATACTCTTTAGAACTTTAGAATGTGTGCATATGGTGCTTAAGGGTCATTAATTTAATTGGCTCATTCATGACACTAACACAATTTTTGTTCCTGGATAGTGACTGCTATTTCATAATTGCTTATAATTTAAAAGTATGGAAAATGGTGATGGTTCTCATTAAACTTTTGCTTTTGTGAACAAGGGATTGATATTTGTGAAATTTATGTATTCCCATTGTTAGAACATGCTTACTTGTGCCTTTTTGTTCACATAAAATATAAAAACACAACATATATTATTTACTTTAAGTTATTCAAGAAAGACCATAAAACATTTAGAAGTGAGCAGTTTTTGACATTTATGATTATATTGTAAATCACTTTCACGAATAAGCCCCCAGATGTAGTCTTCCATGTTCTCGTTACACTATCCTTGGTAGTGGTGTTCAAATTCTAGTATATCCTGGTGGAAACATTCACCTTGCCCCTCTGAGTATGCTCTCATGCTCTCCTTTAATTTATCAAGATGAGCATCAAGGTTATGGACTTTGAGAGACATTCTGTAATCCATTTTGCCGTAATTCTTAACCAAAGTCTCAACTAGCTCTACATAATTTTTGGCCTTTGTGATTTCTGAAAAAGCCACAAACCTCTGCAACAAAGCTGTTCCAAGCCACTTCCTCCTTCCTAGTAAGCAGCTTGGGAAATTCCATGCACTCTAATCTTTTTTTATTTGTGGTCCAACAGAGACCAGCTTTGACCTTTGCCTCAGACAGTTTAGGTAAGAAGTCTTCTTGAAGGTACTTGAAGGCTGTCGACTCTCTAGAGCTGTGACAAATTGTTTCATAAGGCCCACGTTGATGTGCATTGGTGGCATCAGCACCTTCTTTGGTTCCATCAGTGGCTCCCACGTCACGTTCTTTGTCTTTGAGACAAGGACACCACGGTGCACTACCATGGGCAGGACTGGCCACAGTGAACTGAATTTTTTGTTGAGACAAAGATAGCAGGGAAACTTGGTGAAACCTCTTTGGTGACCCATCAGAAATGCCACCATTTTAAAGTCTCTGATAATCTCCCAGCCATACTCTGCATACTTCAAGGCTTCTAGCAAGGTTTGATGCTGCTGTAATCTTCTTTGAGGCTCACTAAGTGAGCTAGGGGAAGAGATGGGTACTTGTTCGTTTTATGTAGCAGCACAGTTTTGAGGCTTCTGGAAGAGCTGTCGTACAGGCGCCACCCCTTTGGGTTACACGCAATTCCGATAGTGTTGAACAGACCGGTCACATTGTGGCAAAAGCAGAACCCAACTTGACTAGTGGAAAAGCTAGAAAGTGTGGTGATGCTTCCTCTGACCTGTGACTTGCACACTTTCTACCAAGTTCCACTGCTTGAACCTGGGCATCAAAAGCTTGGCATTGGACTTCGTGAGACCAAGATCTCTGACCAAGTCATTGATGTCATTTTGGTTCAGGTAATAAGGATTTCTCTCCTCGGCTCCACCTCTGATATTGTAATCTAGATATGCAATGTCATCTTCGTTTTGTGATTTGCTGCTTTCTTCTGAAGATAGCTGCTTTCTCTGCGGAGGAGTGGGTATAGGGAGCTCTGGTCAGAGTGGCACTGGGGCAGTGGATGAAGGAATGCTTAGATACATGATAGGAGCATTCTTGCCAGTACGTTTGGAAGGATCCACCATGTAGAAGTAGCAATTGCTCAAGTGGTCAGTGGGTTGCTCAAGTGGTCAGTGGGATTCTTGGGATAGTGAACTTAATTACTCTTTTCCTCTCTGTACCATCCTGTCAAAGAAAAAATAAAAATGTGAATATAAAAAATTATATATATTTATAATTATAAGATTAATTTAAATCAATGATGTTACTGAATTTTTACATAATATATGAAATACATAAAGATTTTATAACATAAATACCACAGTCTAAGCCAGCATCAATTGTCCATCTTACCTTCCAGAGTTTTCTTGCAGTGCACGCAAGTGAAATGAGGCGCCCCAGGGTTTGTCCTGATCCCCAGCAGGCATGCTGAAATATGCCTTGTAAGCTTCACACATCTTGGCAGATGCTTCCACGGAGTACGTTTTCGCTGTTGTCTTGATAAAATCACCACAGACATAGCAAAATGTGTCTTCTAGATGCTTACAGCCTCTTGATGCCATGTCAGTCCACTTAAGAAGCTAGAATGAAAATAAACTGGTGAGCTTAAGACCCATTGTATTGCTCGCTCCTAGGTTTCCAGTCGGTAAGGAGGCTGCTGAACGATTGCTCACGCCGCGCAAAACTGTTTATATAGACGCAAAGCGGAAATGACATAAGTCGCCAAAAGGCTTTTATTAAAAGTTCTCAAAAGTTATTCAAAGTTCCAAAAATTTTGCAAAGTTCTGGAAAGCTCTAGAAAGTTCTAGAATTTTCCAAACGGTACTCCAAGTTTACTTTGTAATAAATCTATCTAGACTGTCCTGCAAAATAGGTAATTTTCAAAAATATCACTCTCCTGGTCCCAAAAGCAATGTTTGGGGGCCATAATTGCTATTTCCAATGATTTTAAAGCATAAGATATCAGGAAATAACACTTATTACTCAGGAACAAGAAAAAAGTAAAAATTTTACAGTGTAATCAATTGAGGTTAATTTCCCTTTATCCTGTTAACATTACCAAGGTGTTCGTAATGTCCAAGCACTGAGCACACAAAATAAGGACGGTATGCTGTTAATGAGCAAAATTGAACACTTACACCTGAACCTTTCTAGTGCAGACTAAACATGAAGAGAATTGCATAGTAACTTTAGGTACATTTATGACTTTAACCCATTTGTAGAATTGGAGCTGGAGGGCTGTTTACGACTCATGTTGCAACTACATCCTGTAGCTACTATCCCTCTGTCCAGCATATAGACACTAGTGAAAGAGAAGCTTGATCTTGGAATCAGAACATTGAGTTGATATCCATAATGAAAATTCTCAGTGAACAAGCAGAAAAGTCTACAAGTATGGGTGATGTTGCGAACGGAGCCCCACACGTAACATTCCCCAGCTTCCAAAGGAGCTCTTGGGAGGTACTGCATGCCTGCCTGCCTTCCTGCCTGCCGCAGCGCTATATTCTCCAGTGTTTTTTTCGCGGAGGCCCTAGGATATGTTCCTGCAGTCTGGAAAAAAGTTTTTCTTTCTGGCCCTTGTGGCATAGGGTTGTTTTTTTTTATCATTTCTGCCTGTCTTAGATTTTTTTCCTTGTTTAGGGTTTTCTTGTGTATGTTTTTTTCTATACTTTTATGTGATTTTTACCCCCTTCGGGGTGGTATTCCCACCCTCAGCAGTTTTTCAGTTTGACTTTGTCGAGGTCGTGTTTTTCATCATCTCTAAGTCTGCTAGTGGTTTTAAGAAATGCACCAACGATCATTTCTGCCACCGACTACCATAATTGGTGCTTGCAGTGCCTTGAACCCGATCACCAGCCAGCATCCTGTGAACTCTGCTGATGTAGCGCCAAGGGCTGAAGGGTCAGGAAAAGCATAAGTTGCTTTTTCAGCTCATCTGATTCAGCATACTTGGCCCTGACCCCCCCCCCCCCCCTTTCTACACCTTTGAAAGGTCCAGAGGCAGCCCAGGGAAAGGAGCAGCATGCTCAGTTGGAGCAGAGGGGCAAGAGCAGTGAGGGGAGACCCCCTGCAGAAACACCCCCCTCCCCTGTTGGCATTGAAGGGTGAGCCCCAAGAAAAATTCTGGGTGCAGCATCATCGCAGCCCTTCTCAATGCGAGACAGATGGCGAGGGCCGTGAGCAGTCAACCAAGCTTCCCTGATGGGAGGACCGACCAGAATGGCAGAGTCCATTCCCAGTGCCCAGGAAGGCAGCCCTGATGTCTCCTGATGCACCTGTCATCGTGAAGTCCCCACCCAAGGTGTCCACACCAGTGTCTGCTGTCACAGCATCAGCCTCCTCGCAGGTGGTGGTTCTGGAGGAATGCCTTTGAATTTTAGAAGCTCACTTGGCCATGGTGGAAGCCTTGCAGAACACGAGCTTTGCAGCTCAGAATATGTTGTCACTGCACTTCTTCCAACCTATCCTGGAGATCCATGCCCTGCCCATCAAGGCTGGGACATCGAGTGGGAGATTGGTATAACCTCTGGTCGCTGGAGCCATCTCCCTCAAGTGTGTCAGTCTAAAGCCCAGCAGCATCACCATAGGCATGCTGGGCGGAATGAGGGCCATTGATGTCCACCCTCTCCTAAGCCATGTAGACAGGAGGGAGGAGACTGTAGTATTTAGACTTCCTCTTGGAATCGGAATGGAAAACCAAGGTGGAATTGACGGCTGCAGACCTCTGGTCCCCGGACCTGCCATCCGATATGTCGCCTCCACCCGAATGGCGCAAGTCTCCCCTGGAGAACATATCCTTCCAGGATTTCATCTTGGTCATAGCCAAGGCCATTCTCTTCTCTCTGGAATCTGAGGAGGAACAGAGGAAGGAACTGGAACGCCTTCGGTACCCCTTGGGCCCCCCAGGCACAGTGACTGTTCCTGTTCACCATGTCCTGCAGAGACTGTTGCTGCAGCTGCGGGAGGTGCCACTCACGCTTCCAGTCATCAGCCGCTGGCTCTATTCCCTGTACCGGATCCAGAAGGCCCTGTGGTTTGAGAAACCCCAATTACCTCACAATTGAAGCGCACTAAGAGTGCTAAGATGCACTTCCCTGTTCTGCCATGTGAGGAGGCTCGTAGCCTGGACTCCTTCAGGAGAAATTGCTTTCACTAGTCCATGCTGATTGCCAGGATCCTGGAATGCCAGACCTATATGAGCATGTTCTGCAAGGATGTCCTAGATCTCAAGGATTTTTCTGCCCTTGTTCCTGAGGACCGTTGCGAGTTCTTTCGGGGCCTGGTGACTCATGACAAGTATTGCTTGAAGTTCATGGTCTGGGGTGCCTACGATGCCTTTGAATCTATAGGCAGAGTGGCAGCTGTGGATATCGCCACCCACCGGATGGCATGGTTGTAATCTTCGGACCTGGAGCAGTGGGTTCTAGACAAGATCATCGCCTGCCGGGGGAAAACCCATGGAGAGAAAGGCCGAGGAGCTGGAGAAGGAGCAGGTGACCCTCGCTAGACTCTCCCAGAAGACCGTAGAAGAAACATCTGGCCAGGAAGGTCTTCTACCCATGTCCGTGCTGGTATTTCCTGGCCCAGCTGCAGGCACAGCCTAAAGCCCAAACTCCCTGCCCACAGCATAGGGAAAGACACTGAAGGTGCAGCCCACCCCAGGCCAAGCCAGATGTGTGGTTTTGACAGATTCCTCAGGAGCATAGCCAGGCAACCGTTATCTGCTGAGATCCCCCCCACAGGTCGGGGGTGGCTTGTACACTTTGTACACCAGTGGCTCCTTATCACCTCTGACATCTGGGTGCCGCAGATCATACAGAAGTCTTATCGGCTGCACTTCACTTAGCTGCCGCCTCCTTATGACCTGGGGGAATACCCCATGGACCCCACACACTGGAGCCTGCTACAGATTGCAGTTAAGGCCCTGTTGGCCGACCTCACCATCAAGCTGGTTCTCCCCCCCCCCCACCGGCTCAGATCGGGAAGGGCTTCTACTTAAAGTACTTCCTGGTCCCCCCAAAAAAATGGTGGGTTCTGTCCCATCCTGGATTTGTGAAACCTCAACCAGTTCCTGGTGCGCAAAAAGTTCAAAATGGTCTAGCTGGGGGACGCTGCTCCTGTACCTCCATACAAGACAACAGGCTATGCTCCTTGGATCTGAATGATGCATATACGCACATTCTGATCCACCCGCATCACAGATGGTGCCGGCTGCCCAGCACGAACCAAAGGTACTATCAGTATCACATTTCCCTTTGGGCTGGCTGTGGCCTGCAAGGTCTTCACAAAGTGTCTGGCAGTTGTGGCAGCCTTTCTCTGGACCCTGGGGGGGTCTTTGTCTTCCCGAACCTGGATGACTGGCTCATCAAAGGTCCCATGCTGGACAGCATATGGCAGCCTGTCGTGCTCACCATTCAGATGCTTGAGGGGCTCTGCTTCGTGGCCAACTACCTGAAGTCCCATCTCCAACTGGTGCAGCACCTCAAGTTCATCAGGGCCCCCCTCAATAGCACCTGGGCACAGGCCTAAATGCCAGCGGACTGCCTGCAGTGCCTTGTTGAGGTAACGGGTGCATTGCAGCTCCACACCACAGTCCATTGGCTGTTGAGAGCCCTCGGGCACATGGCTGCCATAGTTCATGTCACTCCTAAGGCCCACCTCTCCATGCGACAGGCCCAGTGGATCTTGTGCATGCAATGGAAGCAGGTGTTGGACCGGCTGCAGGACAGTATAGTGGTCAACATACCACTTACAGTCCCTGATGTGTCTCTAACCAGGCAACCTGCTTTGGGGCCTCCGGTCAACCGATGGGTCCCCCTCCCCTCGCAGGATGCTCATGTTGGATGCATCCAAGCTTGGCTGGGGCGTGCACCTGGATGGTTTGCGCACACAGGGTCTGTGGTCCGAGCAAGAGAGTTTCTATCAAATCAACTTTCTTGAGCTTTGGGCCATAGAAGATGCTCTGTGTCCTTCCGCACTAATGATGGATACATCCAAACTGAGCTGGGCAGCCCATGTAGATGGGCTTCACACTCAGATTGCAGTCCACTCATGAGAAACGTCACCAAACCAATTTCCTGGACTTGAGAGCAATATCTAACACTCTTAAAGGCTTTCAAGGATTGTTTGGCCAACCGAATTTATTTTGATTCAAGTGGACAATCAGGTAGCCATATTCTACATCAACAAGCAGGGAGGCATGTGATCATACCTCCTTGTTGGGAAGCTGTCAGAATATGGAACTATGAGGAAAGAACACAAGGAGCAGGAACACAAAATCACTGTGGAAGCTCTAGTTAGCATTTTCAGCATTGTCATGAAGGGTGCGGTGTTACAAAGCCTTATGTTATGAAATAACAGCTAAGGTAGAAACATAGGCCATGTGGTCTTTCTGTCGTCATTTTTCTATCTAGTCTGTCCTTCCATATCAACTACAACAGTTCCCTTTTTCCTTTAGAGATCCTCTGCGTTTGTCCCATGCTTTTTTGAATTCAGATACTGTCCTCATCTCTACCACCTCCACTGGGAGACTATTCCACGGATCCACCACTCTTTCTGTAAAGAAATATTTCCGCATATCACTCCTGAATCTATCCCCTTTCACCCTCATCTCATGTCCACCCGTAGCATAACTTGCTTTCAATTGAAAGAGGCTTTCCTCCAGTGCATTTATGCCACGGAGGTATTTAAATGTCTCAATCATGTCATCTCTATCCTGCCTTTCCTCTAAGGTGTACATATTAAGATCCTTCAGTCTGTCCTCATATGCTTTATAATGAAGACTATTAACCATTTTAGTAGCCACCCTCTGTATTGCCTCCATCCTGTTTATATCCCTTTGAAGGTGCGGTCTCCAGAATTGCACACAATACTCCAAATGAGGTCGCACTAAAGACTTATACAGAGGCACTATCACCTCCTTTTTTTCTGCTAGCCATTCCTCTCCGTATGCACCCAAGCATCCTTCTAGCTTTTGCTGTTCTTTTTCTACATGTTTAGCTACTTTAAGATCATCAGACACAACCACACCTAGGTCCCGCTCTTCTTTAGTGGACAAAAGTACTTCACCCCCCCTATACTATATCGCTCCCTTGGATTGCTGCAGCCCAAATGCATGACCTTGCATTTTTTTAAACATTAAATCCCAGCTGCCAAATTCTAGACAATTCTTCAAGCTTAGCTAGATCCCTCCTCATGTTATCTACACCTTCCTGGGTGTCTACTCTATTGCAGATTTTTATATCATCCGCAAAGAGGCAAACCTTACCTGACAGCTCTTCCACTATATCACTAACAAAGATGTTAAAATGAATCGGACCAAGGACAGATCCCTGGGGCTGTTGGGTATATTCGTAGCACAAAAATAAGTTAGACTCTCTGTTGTTGTCTAGGGGAGATAGCTACTAATATACAGCCCAAGGTTCGGAAGTTATTCTGGCAATGAGCCACGAAAGAATTCTGGTCTGCAGATATATATTAGACTTTATTATAGGCAACCAAATAGAAAAATATACACACACACATATCGCTAATTAGAAAAATGAGGTAGACATTTGTTATGGTACAGATGTACACTTGGACAACGTAAGAATTACAGACTAGTAAACCAGACGTCACTGATTCGCTCTGCACTTAGGAAAAGTAAGAAATATATTGCTAACCCCTTTGCCCTTCCAGGAGAGGAGAGATAAGCCGGTACCTTAGCTCCGTCGGCAGAGACAGCTTCGTCCAAGGATGCAGCTGTTAGCTAATGCCGGCTCCAGCCCCTTCAGAGGCGAGCCGCAGTAAGTCCGAACCGGAGGGATCAGTGAAAGTCTTATCTCAGACCTGTGAAGGACGGCCTAGCCCACACGTCTGGCGAAAGGCTCAGGGCTCAGGAATCAGGTACGCAGTGCACAGCAGCAGGACCGGTGCAGAAGTCTATGTCCAGGTGGGGAGAAAAACCCCCAACTCCTTCTCTCACCGCTACTTAGAACTAACTTTTCCAGCGCAGAATGCAGAATTCTGTGTGAGAATCCTCCGTCATAGGTCCGATGATTGGTTGGCAGCAGGCAGTCTGAGGTGTTCTCAGCGAATCAGAAGGTAGATGATGCGCAGCGTCTTGCAAACAAAGGAGCCATGGTAAAAGTCAGGCAGAAGCAACAGTATGTAACTTCTGGGCATGTACAAGTGTCCACGGCCAGCCACGGACAATAGCCTCTGTATGCATGCACACTTAGAAACGCTGATCCAGCATTTGCTTGGAAGACAGGCTTATAGCTGAACACAGCAAAAGCGAAGTGAAGAATCCATCTTGTTTGGTGCAGTTTGGTTCAGGCCTGAGTTGCTGAGCAGGCCAGAGATTTGCATGTAGAATTGCAGGGGTACCAGCCCTACAGGGCACACCACTGGTAACTTCCTTCTCCTCAGAGTGAGCTCCATTTACCCTTTGTCACCTCCCCCTCAACCAATTTCTAACCCAAGTAGTAACTTTAGGGTCTGTCCCTAGGGTGCTCAGTTTGTTTGCTACCTATGAAGAACAGTGTCAAAGGCTTTACTGAAATCTAAATACACCACATCTAGGGCTCTCCCTCAGTCCAACTCCCTGGTCACCCAGTCAAAGAAATCAATTAGATTTGTCTGAGAAGACCTGCCTCTGGTGAATCCATGCTGCCTCGGATCTTGTAATCTGCTGGACTCCAGAAACCTCACTATTTTCTCTTTCAGCAACGTTTCCAATAATGTACTCACCACCAAAGTTAAACTAACTGGCCTGTAGTTTTCAACCACATCCTTCTGCTTTTGTGTAAAGGCACCACATGAACCTCTCTCCAGTCCTTTGGCACCACTCCCAACTCCGAGGCATTGAAAAGATCAGTCAGTGGAGCTGCTAGAACGTCCCCAAATTCCCTCAGTATTCTAGGGTGTATCCCATCTGGTCCCATCGCTTTGTCTAAGTTTAGCTAGTTTCTCATGAACACAGTCTTCTGAAAATTGTTCAAGATGCCCCTCGCTTCTGTTCCTGTTTGGGTGTTTTCTGAGGTCCTGTTCCTGGTTCTTCATCTGTGAACACAGAACAGAAATATTTGTGAAGCAATTCCGCTTTATCCTCATCTGCTTCTACATATTCCTCCCCTTCACCCTTGAGTCTGACAATACCACTTTTGCCCTTCTTCTCACTAACATATCTGAAAGATGTCTTATCCGCCCAGTTTATTGCATTGGCTATTTCCTCCTCTTTTTGAATCTTTTGCTTTCCTGACTACTTTGCTAGCTTTAACGTTTTCCAAATATAGATGCCTGTCTTCCTCTCTCGGTGATCTTTTGTCTTTCATGAAGGCCTTCCTCTTTTTTTTCTTCACCTTTTCAGCTACTTCAATTGAAAGCCATAGCAGTCTCCTTTTACCTTTATTTACCATTTTAACAAAAAGGTTGGTTGCCCTTAAAATATCCCCTTTCATTTTTGCCCACTGATTTTCTACATCCCCCAGCTGTTCCCATCCTGCTAACGACTCCCCGAGGTACTGGCCCATCTTGGCAAAGTTAGTTTTCCTAAAGTCTAAGACCCTTGCTTTTGAATGGATTCTAACAGCCCTAGTCCTTATACTGAACCACACCATCTGGTGATCACTGGATGCAAAATGATCTCCCACTATAACATCAGAGACACTTTCACCATTGGTAAGCACCAAATCCAGTATGGCCCCTTCATGTGGGGGAGTCTGTTACCAATTGCTTGAATAGTTCTCCCTATAGAGAATCCATGATCTCCTTACTTCTAGATGATACTGCAGCAGGAATGTGCCAATCAACATCTGTCATATTGAAATCCCCTATCAGTAGCACTTCCCCTTTCCTAGCAATACTGCATATGTCTTCAATTAACATTCTGTCCACCTCTTCCTCCTGTGAGGGAGGTCTGTATATCACACCAGTGCAAATAGATTTCTCTTTCCCTCTTTCTAGTTTAACCCACAGTGCCTCCTCTCTCCCTTTTAAGCTCTGTAATTCCAAAGCTTTAATATTACTTTTTACATATAGTGAAACTCCTCCTCCCCTTTTTCCTACCCTGTCCTTTCTGAATAAAGTGTAACCTGATATAGGTACATCCCAGTCATGGTTTTCTGTGAACCATGTTTCTGTAACTGCCACTAAATCCAAGTCAGCCACTCCCACCAAAGCTTCAACCTCAGGGATCTTATTTCCCATGCTACGGGCATTTATACACACTGCTTTCCATATGCTATCCCTTTTACCCATTTCCATAAAGGTATTTAATGTTTCACTTACCTGGGGGCTTTTTTCACCCACCCCCAATGAATCTAGTTTAAAGCCCTCTTCAGTAGATAGCCAGTCTACTACTGAAGATGTGTCGACCTTTCTTGGACAGATGGATGCCATCTCTGCTCTGCAACCCTTGGAACAGCATCCCATGTTCCAGGAAACCAAAATGCTCTTAATGACGCCATCCACGCAGCCATGCATTCATCTCCAAGATGTGAGCCTCTCTGCCTTGGTGTTTACCCTCAACAGGGAGGATTGAAGAGAACACCATCTGTGCACCTATCTGCTTCACCCTCTGTCCCAGAGCCATGAGCTCACTTTTGATACGCTCAGAGGGATACCTGGCAGTATCATTTCTTTCAACATGGATTAGCAACACTGGGTAATAGTCAGTGGGCTTGATGAGTTTCAGCAAACTCTCCGTAACATATTGGATTTTGGCACCTGGCAGACAACATAACTCTCTGGACATCAAGTCTGGTCAGCAGATAAACGCCTCAGTACCCCTCAGAGTCACCAACCACCACTACCCTTTGCTTCCTTGTGGTCACTGATTCTGCAACTCTGGGGTTCTTGAGCTCTGGTTCTTCCCTTTCCAGGGATGCTTTCACCACCTCCACTTCCAGGGCTGCATAATGGCTCTTCAATTCGAGGACTGGAGAAGTTGAATTGGTGATTCTGCAGGCCCTGGTGACTTTTCCAACATTCATCATTCTCAAGGCACCCATTTTCTCCTCTCCTGGCGATCTTGGTGGTTGCAAGAAGCATCTCATCAATGTACTTATCACTGTCTTGAATGCTCCTCAGCCTCGCCACCTCCTCTGAGCTCCTCCACTTGTTTCCTGAGAGCTTCAGCATGCAGGCACCCTGCACATGGAACCGGTACTTCAGCTGGCATTGGGACCTCTGTCTGGACAGAGGCAGAAGCTGTAACGGGGGCAACAGCTTAGTGATAGGATTTTTCCCAGCCATTGTTCTGTTTGTGGAGCTTAAGTATCCATTAAAGCAAAAGAGATCTACCAAAGTACCAGCCGGTCTCCCAGCTGTTCTTTCAGAGAAAAAGCAGTTAAATCTCTTTAATTATATTCAAAATGTGCTGTTCCAAGTCCCTGTGTTTTGTTGATTGGGGGGGTGCCCTATAAAGCAAGACTGCTCACTAGGGCTGGGTGGGAATTCCGGGGGGGAAAGGGGGATGGGTTAGGGAGGAAACTAACACCTGATTAGGTATCAGTAGCCCCAAAGAGCTGAGAAAGTATACTAAAGCAGAGTTTTAAACCTACCCCACTAAAGAAAATATTTCTCCTTTTAAAGTAAAGCACCAAAAAGAATGTAACTTTGTTTTAAAAATGTACCAAAAGCCTTTTAAGAGCTCCCAGTAAGAGCTAGCAATTTAAAAAAACACAAATTCTTATCTTTGTTTGAAATGTATAGCCCCTGAAGAAGGCCCCCTTCTGAAACATGTATCGGGCTGACCTCTGTTTGAATAAAATTGCTCCTTCCACAGTGATTTCGTGTTTCTACTCCTTGTGTTCCTTGTGTCGCTGCAGGAAGGGTATTCCCCTTCTTTGTGCTAGAATATGGAGCTATGCCATCTCTCATGGGTTGGCTCTCAAGGTCACATACCTGGCAGGAGAAGAAAATGTTCCAGATTGAGGAAGCAGCTGCCTATATGCATATCCTCTGATCCTCCTCATAGGGGAAAGCTCTCAAACTCTTTAAAAAAGTTCCATGATCCTCAGTGTCTTATTGGGTGAGGCAGCTGCTGTGATTCCCTCTTATGCAAGTCTCCCAAGAGACTAGGCAGTGCACAAACGCAGGTCACACCTGAACAAGCAACCTTATTGCACCCCAGCATAGAGCCAGTATCCCGGATAACTTTAGTTCTCCAGGACCAAGCAGGAAGTCAGTCCTCACATTTGGGTGTCATCGGTGCCGATGAAGCCCCAGCGGAGCATTTCCCCAGCTTTTCATGAAAGCCTTTGGGAATGCTGGCACGCATGCGCGGTTCCCTTCCCGCCTAAAGGTGCCATCTTACCTCAGTCTCTTTTTTTCCGAAAAGCCCATCGGACGTGTGTCCTGTTCTCCCGGATAAGTGATTTTTTTCTTCGGCGATTTTCGCTATTTTTTCTCCGGTTCGACGCCGGTTCCCCTCCCGCCAGGTTCGGTACACCGGTATCGAGCCCATTTTCTTCATTTTTCGTTTTTTGCCCGTCGTTGCTGGCGTTCGTGCCCTTTTTTAATTTTTCACTGGAAGACCGGTCTTTTGACCTCGCTGGGGCTATTTTTTCCCCGATGGCTTCCAGTGGTTTCAAAAAGTGTGATCGGTGTAAGAAAATTGTCTCTCACTGACACACACGACTGCTGCCTTCGGTGCCTCGGCCCTGACCACGATCCAAAGTCATGTGGGCCATGTGGGAAGATGTCTTCCAAGGCACTAAAGAGTCGACAGCATCAAAAGGAAAGGTTTTCTCGGACTCTACCTCTGGCCGGGCCCGGACCTCGTCTGAGGCCTTGACATCTCGGGATTCCGATCCCGAGCGCTGTCGAAGCTCCTCGGACAGGGGGTCCCCCGACCCAGAATGTAAGAGGAAGAAGCGACTCGCGAGGGTGGCGTCGGAGGAGGTCCCTGGTCCCTCGAGGGCCAGGTCTAAGACCCCCGACCGCCGTCCCGGGCCCATGGACCAAGAGGAGCCTGCCAAAGTTCCTTGCGTGGAGCCGGAGTCTGCTGGACACGTAAGCCCCTTAGTCCTCGTGGACTCTCCTCCCAGAGAGCCGACATCGGGCCCGGCTCCCGAGCTGAGTCTCAGGATGACAGCCTTGGAGTGCAGACTGTCTGCCTTCATGGAGCAGCAGCGGGCACTGATGGCCAGCCTGTCTGGTGCATCTGCCCCGACCACCGGGCCGTCGACTTTGAAGTCAACCCCGGAGACCGAGCCGATACACAAGACCCTCGTGGCTCGAAGTCTTCCTCGGTCGAGGTCTCCCTCGACCTCCCGTTCGGGACCGAGGGTGTCGACGCGGGTGCCTCGGGGCCTGACCCTGACTCCTCCTCGGACGAGTCTGCCTGGGAGACGGAGGACGAGGAGTCTCCCAATAACTTTTAAGACTCGGTGCGTCCCGTCAGACTCACCGCAGTCTGATCCCCGGAGTAGATCCCCCTCCGGAGGACACTAGGTTCTCGGAGTTCGTCCGGGATATGGCCGCTGCCTTGGCTATCCCTGCTGATCCCGAGGAAAAGCCTCGAGCCGAGGAGCTCGATGCTCTACAGTACGACTCTCCTCCGAAGGAGGCCTTTACTGTCCCGGTTCCTTCGATGCTGGAACGGCTCCTCTTCCGTATGTGGGAGGCCCCGGCCTCGGCGCCGGTTCTAAGTAAACGAGTCTATTCCATTTATCGACTCCGCAAGAGCCCTGGTTTCCAGAAAGCACAGCTACCACACCATTCCATGGTTGTGGAATTGGCTATGCATCGTCTGAAGAGCCAGAAGATGCACTCCGCGGTGCCCCCGACAGGGAGGCCCGCAACCTCGATGGCGTCGGTAGGAAGTGCTTCCAGGGGTTGATGCTTGCTTGCCGTGTCCAGTCTTACCAGCTGTACATGGGCATGTACTTGCGAGACCTGGCCAAAGAACTGGCCGGCTTCTCTGCTGGTCTCTCCGGGGAACCCTTGCAGAGATTTCAGACCTTGTCCTCGGGAATTCGGGAATGCTCGAAGTACATTTCCCGTGCCGCCTACGATGGCTTCGAGGCTTCGGCCCGAGTAGCGGCGGCTGGCATCACGGCTCGACGCCAGGCGTGGCTGCAGTCATCGGACCTCGAGCCATGGGTTCAGGACAAGTTGGTCGATGTCCCCTGCCGAGGTGAGAACCTTTTTGGCAAACCCGTGACCGACAAGGCCGCTCAGCTCGAAACCGAGCACCTTACCAGGACAAGGCTGTCGAGGAAGACCTCTGCCCCTTCACATAAGAAGGGCTCGGGTAAAAAGTCCTTTTACCCGAGGAAGGGCACTGCCTACAAACAGTACCCTCATATCAGGCTGCCCAAGCTGCCCCCCAGGGTCAGCAAGCCAAGGGCCAGGGTAATGGGCCCCGTAGGCAGAGGACCCCCAAGCCTCCGGGTCCTGCTCCAACTCAGCAGGGTGGGGGTTTTTGACTCTTTGAGCGTAGCCTCTCCTCCACTGCTCTCCCCACCCTGCACAGGAGGTCACCTCGCCCTCTTAGCCCACCAGTGGCCCATTATCACCGGGGACAGTTGGATGCTGGACATAGTCCACAATGGCTTTGCCCTCCAGGAAGGGCAGGCATCTGTATTTGGAAAAACTTAGAGAAGCTAGCAAAGTAGTCAAGAAGGCAAAGATTCAAAAGGAGGAGGAAATAGCCAATGCAATAAAATGGGGAGATAAGACATTTTTCAGATATATTAGTGAGAAGAGGAAGGGCAAAAGTGGTATTGTCAGACTCAAGGGTACAGGGGGGGAATATGTAGAAGCTGATAAGGATAAAGCGGAATTGCTTAACAAATATTTTTGTTCTGTGTTCACAGATGAAGAACCAGGAGCAGGACCTCAGAAAACACCCACAAATAAGAACAGAAGCGAGGGACATCTTGAACAATTTTCAGAAGACTGTGTTCGTGAGAAACTAGCTCAACTTAAAGTAGACAAAGCGATGGGACCGGATGGGATACACCCTAGAATACTGAGGGAACTTGGGGACGTTCTAGCAACTCCACTGACTGACCTTTTCAATGCCTCGTTGGAGTCGGGAGTGGTGCCAAAGGACTGGAGAGAGGCTCATGTGGTGCCTTTACACAAAAGCGGAAGTAAAGATGTGGTTGAAAACTACAGGCCGGTTAGTTTAACTTCGGTGGTGAGTAAATTAATGGAAACGCTGTTGAAAGAGAAAATAGTGAGGTTTCTGGAGTCCAGCGGATTACAGGATCCAAGGCAGCATGGATTCACCAGAGGCAGGTCTTGTCAGACAAATCTGATTGATTTCTTTGACTGGGTGACCAGGGAGTTGGACCGAGGGAGAGCTCTAGATGTGGTGTATTTAGATTTCAGTAAAGCCTTTGACACTGTTCCTCACAGGCGACTTATAAACAAACTGAGCACCCTAGGGATGGACCCTAAAGTTACTGCTTGGGTTAGAAATTGGTTGGGTGGGAGGCGACAAAGAGTACAAGTAAATGGAGCTCACTCTGAGGAGAAGGATGTTACCAGTGGTGTGCCCCAGGGATCTGTCCTTGGTCCGATTCTTTTTAACATCTTTGTTAGTGATATAGCGGAAGGGCTGTCTGGTAAGGTTTGCCTCTTTGCAGATGATACCAAAATCTGCAATAAAGTAGACACCCAGGAAGGTGTAGATAACATGAGGAGGGATCTAGCTAAGCTTGAAGAATGGTCTAGAATTTGGCAGCTGGGATTTAATGTTAAAAAATGTAAGGTCATGCATTTGGGCTGCAGCAATCCAAGGGAGCAATACAGCATAGGAGGTGAAGTACTTTTGTCCACTAAAGAAGAGCGGGACCTAGGCGTCGTTGTGTCCGATGATCTTAAAGTAGCTAAACAGGTAGAAAAGGCGACGGCAAAAGCTAGAAGGATGCTTGGGTGCATACGGAGAGGAATGGCTAGCAGAAAAAAGGAGGTGATAATGCCTCTGTATAAGTCTTTGGTGCGACCTCATTTGGAGTATGGTGTGCAATTCTGGAGACCGCACCTTCAAAAGGATGTGAACAGGATGGAGTCGGTGCAGAGGGTTGCTACTAAAATGATTAGTAGTCTTCATTATAAAGCATATGAGGACAGACTTAAGGATCTTAATATGTACACCTTAGAGGAAAGGCGAGATAGAGGTGATATGATTGAGATGTTTAAATACCTCCGTGGCATAAATGTTCAGGGAGAGAGCCTCTTTCAATTGAAAGCAAGTTCTGCGACGAGGGGACATGGGATGAGGGTGAAGGGAGATAGATTCAGGAGTGATATGCGGAAATATTTCTTTACGGAAAGAGTAGTGGATCCGTGGAATAGTCTCCCAGTGGAGGTGGTAGAGATGAGGACAGTAACTGAATTCAAAAAAGCATGGGACCAACACAGAGGATCTCTAAAGGTAAAAAGTGGACTGTTGTAGTTATGGAAGGACAGACTAGATGGGCCTTGTGGTCTTTTTCTGTCATCATGTTTCTATGTTTCCATTTTCACCAACTGCCTCCACCATATTTTCCAGGGGAGCCTCCAAGGCCTCCCCTGCACAAAGACCTCCTTCTAAAAGAGCTTCATGGTCTGTTGGTGGACAGGGTGGTGGAGCCTGTGCCTCCCCACTTGCAAGGTCACGGATTCTACTCCAGGTATTTCCTGCTACCCAAAAGAACCGGTGGCCTTAGACCCATTCTGGACCTCAGAAACCTCAACAAGTTCCTGGAGAAAGAAAAGTTCAAGATGCTTACTCTTGGGACACTTCTGCCCTACCTCCAGCAGGGAGATTGGCTATGCTCCTTAGATCTAAAGGATGCGTACACTCACATCCTCATTCATCCAAACCACAGAAAGTACCTCAGGTTCATTGTGGGAGGAAACCATTTTCAGTACAGAGTACTGCCTTTTGGCCTGTCCTCCGCTCCCAGGGTCTTTACCAAGTGCCTGGCAGTGGTTGCGGCCTACCTGAGAAATCAAGGCATCTTTGTCTTTCCCTATCTGGACGACTGGCTCATCAGGGGTCAGACGTCTCTGGAGGCCAGACAAGCCACCCTCAACACCATTGCTCTGCTTCAAAAGGTGGGCTTTGTCATAAACTTCGCAAAGTCGACTTTGCTCCCCTCCCAGAACTTGGAGTTCATAGGGGCAAGGTTGGATTTTCAACTGGAAAAGGCATTCTTGCCAGAAGACGGGGCTCAAAGGCTGATGGACGTGGCAAAGCAGTTTCTGAGCAGGTCCCTGGTCTCTGCCAGACTCTGCCTCAGGCTTCTGGGTCACATGGCTTCGACAGTACATGTGACTCCCAATGCCAGGCTCCATATGCAGCCTGCACAGTGGTGCCTTCGGATTCAGTGGTCTCAAGCCATAGTCCACTTAAGAGACAAGATAAAGGTGTCCAAACCCCTTTTGGCCTCCCTCAGCTGGTGGCTACATCCACCCAATCTACTCAAAGGAATGCCCTTCCAAATGCCAGACTACTCAGTGGTCCTCCCACCGATGCCTCTCTGAAGGGCTGGGGTGCTCATTGTCTGGACAAGTGCACCCAAGGCCTCTGGTCTCCCTGGGAGGCAGCCCAACAGATCAATCTGCTGGAACTTCGAGCTATCCGCTTGGCTCTGAGTTTTTTCTCCAGCCCTGGCTCACCGCTCAGTCTTGATTCAAACAGACAACCAGGTGGCCATGTTTTATGTGAACAAGCAGGGCGGCACTGGGTCCCAGATCCTTTGTCGAGAGACTCAAGACCTTTATTCCTTTGCCCTGAAGCACCACATGCTTCTCAAGGCGGTGTACCTCCCAGGGCAGGAGAACTGCCTGGCCGACCGGTTGAGCAGGATTCTGCAGCCCCACGAGTGGCAGCTGCATCCCTTGGTGGTTCAAAAGATCTTCCTGAAGTGGGGTCTCCCTTGGATAGATCTCTTTGCCAGTCCACTAAACAAGCAGCTACCCAAGTTCTGCTCCAGGCAACCCCATCCTTTGAGGGTCGCACCAGATGCTTTTCTGATATCCTGGTCTCAGGGCTTCCTGTATGCGTTTCCTCCCACGCCCTTGGTGGCCCGAACTCTGTTCAAGATTCTTCGGGACAAGGCCTCCAGATGGCCGAGACAGCCTTGGTTTCCTCTTCTGCTTCAACTGGCGGTGGATCCCCCTCTGCCTCTGGGGTTGCAACCCGACCTTCTCTCTCAGGAGCAGGGTTCCTTACTACACCCCAATCTCAAGACTCAATTTGATGGCCTGGAGGCTGCAAGGGTAGTCTTGGCTCCCTGGGGCCTGCCTCAGGAAGTTGAGGAGGTTGTCCTAGCCTCTAGAAAACAGTCCACTAGGAAAGCCTATGCTCTCAAATGGACGAGGTTTTCTGTGTGGTGTCAGCTATGTACAGAGGATCCTTTCTCCTGTACTGTGCCAGTAGTGCTGCAGTACTTACTGCACTTATCCAATCAGGGACTTAAGTCCAATTCTGTTCGGGTCCACCTCTCAGCTTTAGCAACTCACCACTCACTGGTGGAGGGACATTCTTTGTCAGGTCACCCCTTGGTGTCCCGCTTTCTCAGGGGCTTGCTTTTGCTCAAGCCCCCCATCCGTCCTCCTGCTCCTTAGTGAGAGCTGAATGTGGTCTTGCAGCAACTGACTCGCCCACCCTTTGAGCCGATGGCTACTTGTCCACTGTGCTTTCTCTCCTGGAAGACTCTCTTCCTGATAGCCCTTACCTCGGCTAGGCGAGTGAGTGAGCTTCAGGCCCTGGTCTGTGATAGGCCTTACACCAGGATTTATAGGAACAGGGTAGTCCTCAGGACTCATCCCAAGTTCCTCCCTAAGGTTGTCTCCTCTTTCCACCTCAATCAGGAGGTGGTTCTTCCAACATTTTTCCCTAGGCCTCATGCAAGCCAGGCTGAAGCAGTCCTGCATACCCTGGAGTGTAGGAGGGCCTTATCCTTCTACCTTGACCGTACGCAGGGGCATAGAAGGGCTACTCAGCTCTTCGTATCCTTTGACCCCAATACGTTGGGGTTAGCTGTGTCCAAGCGTACCTTGTCTATCTGGGTGGCTGACTGTATCACCTGGGCTTACAAGGCGGCTGACCTTCCTTTGCAGGGTAGGGTCACGGCCCATCGTGTCAGGGCAATGGCTGCCTCAGTGGCTCATCTCCGCTCTGTGCCCTTGGTAGACATCTGCAGGGCTGCAACTTGGTCTTCAAGCCAGACTTTTGCAGCCCACTACTGTCTGGAGAGGGAGTCCTGTAGGGACAGTGCTTTTGGCCAAGCAGTACTCCGGAATCTCTTTGAGGTTTAGGCAACTCCTGCCCTCTGTTGTGCTACCGGTGGAGGTTGTGTCCTTGACAAGCCTTTCTTTGCTGCTGGGACTAGAGGGAGTTCTCTTGTTCAGCCTGGGTTACTCGGTAGCCCAGAGCTAGGGAGTCACCCATATGTGAGGACTGACTTCTTGCTTGGTCCTGGAGAAAGAGTGGTTACTCACCTGTAACAGGTGTTCTCCAGGAGCAGCAGGAATCAGTCCTCACAACCCTCCCTCTTCCCCTTGGAGTTGCAGTTGTACATAGTTTGTGTTTTTACATTTTTGTGTGCTCTTCTTAGCTATGTCATTTGACTGAGGTAAGATAGCATCTTTAGGCGGGAAGGGAACCGCGTATGCGTGCCAGCATTCCCAAAGGCTTTCATGGAAAGCTGGGGAAATGCTCCGCTGGGGCTTCATCGGCGCCGATGACACCCAGATGTGAGGACTGATTCCTGCTGCTCCTGGAGAACACCTGTTACAGGTGAGTAACTACTCTTTTCCTTAAGCTTGCCAAACAGCATTTCCAGGCTCATATTGGCTTCCAGGAAAGACTCTACAAAAAAGGTTATACAGTTTTAAATGGAAGAGGTTTGCTGTCTGGTGTGATCCTTTTTCTGTCTCTCACAAAGCCTGTTTGAGTACCTTCTACATCTTTCTAAGTTTGGATTCAAAATCAACTCTAAGTGGTGCAAGACCAATACAAGTGGTGCACACCATCACTGTGTAGAAGGTAAATTCAACTCTGTACAGTCTCTAGTTCTTTTTATGTGGAGCTTGCTTCTGTTGTAGCCTCCACAATGTCATGGGAGCTCAGCGTTCTCCCAACCCAATTGATAAAGGCTCCTTTTGAGCCACTAAATACCTGTGAACTGAACTTCTTGACCTAGTCCTGTTTTTTGATGGCTGTCAGTTCAGTGTGCAGTGTTTTGTGAGCTTCAGGCTTTAGTGACTGACCCACCCTATACAAAGTTTAATAGTAGGGTGGTGTCTGATTTTTCACATTTAACTAGTCAGTTGTTCTACCTTCCACCCCCTTTCTTCAGACCTCATGTCACAAAGGTGAAAGTGCACTGCACACCTTGGACAGCAAAAGAGCTTTGACCTTTTATTTGGTGCATATTAAAGCCCTCAAAGTCCACACAACACTTGTTTCTTTTGACCTAAGCAGGCCAGGGGTTGCCATTGATGAATACACATTATCCAGCTGGCTAGCAGACTAAATCTACTTCACTTTATACTCAAGAAGACTCTACTCTTGAGGGTCATATCACAGCTCATGGTATCAGAGCTATGGCTGCGTCTGAGACCCACTTGAGATCAGTGTCTGTGGAGGAGATTTTCAAAACTGTAATGTAGATTTCTTCCTTATATTCACATCCCTTTTCCTTCAGCGTTACCTTTTTCCTTCAGCATTACTCTCATACCAGTGACATGACATAACCCAGCATACCCTCCCTATCCGTCACAATGACATAACCCAGCACACCCTTCCTATCTGTCATGTTGACATAACCATATCCATTGATACAATTACTCAACTTGTATATAGTTATCCCTGTTGAAACCCAAGCTGTATTACCTGTTCCTTGTAAAGTTCAATGTATGTTTCAGCCTACATTGTACAAATTAATGTTATTTGTAAACCGCACTGATTCTAAAGAGCGTGGTATAAAAAAGACTTAAATAAAATCCCACTATTGTTTGGAAAGAAACGTCTGATGTTGCAGTAGTTTGACCAATCCACCCTTCAGAATCCTTTTGGGAAATAGAATCCTCCGTTCTGCCTTCCTCACCCTCACCCTCTCCCCTCCCCAGCCCATTTATTCTCAGCTTCAGGAGAGTGAAAAGAGAAGGCTAGTTGCAAAAGGAAAAAAAAAAAAAAACCTCCCAAAAAATATATGGGTGTCTTGCCTATTGCAGCACCTTTCTTGTTTTGTTTTTCCCCTTATTTTCTTTTCAAGGCAGCCTGTAGCTGGGATTCCCATATGTAGGTGAGGACTCGCTATCCTGCTTGTCCATGGAGAAAACGGAGTTATTTACCTGTAGCAGTTCTTCATAGAAAGTAAGATAGAAGTCCTTACAAACTTGTCCACCTTCCAAAGAAGTTGTATTCCATACTGTATTCAGCTATCAACAGGAACAAGCAGGAATGTAGTCTTCACATATGGGTATCGTCGGTACCAACGGAGCCTGCGTGGGAACGCTCCCCAGCGCCCAATTAGAAAGCTTTTGGGAGCATCCCACAGCGCCTGCGTGCTGCCTTCCCGCCTTTCCCAACTGCCTCTCCAGTTCTTCGTTTTCTGTGGAGCCAGCAGGTCGTCGTTCCTGTCGCCGCAGAAAATATTTTCCTGTTCTCCTTCTTTTTTGTGATCGGTTCTGCCTTCCCTCGATGCTATACCGGTACCGCCGGTTCTTTCTTTCTTTTCAAAAAAAAAAAAAATATAATATATTTTTTCCAAACCTCTCTTCAGGTGCACGTGCACGGGAAAAACCCTCTTTGGGTTTCAAGAAGTGCACAAAGTGTGGCGGTACCATCTCTATCACCGACATCCATGAGTGGTGCCTTAAATGTTTAGGTCCTGACCATTCCATTTCGGAGTGTATGACCTGTGCCATGATGTCCAAGAGGGGTCGACAAAACCAAGCTGCTAAGCTCAGCACCCTTTTTCCCTCCGATGCAGCCTCTGTGGCATCGACGTCTTCCAGGGCTTCATCTTCCTCCCATGGATCTTAGGTAACTAAACATAAGTCTGGCCAGTCCTCAAAGGGTAGATCTCCTTCCAAGCATCGAGATGCTTCTGGCGTTGCCCTTGAGGGTTCTGTACCAGCAAAATTGCCCCAGCGGGAGGCTTCGACTTCCAAAGCATTATTGGGGCTCCAGGATGTTCTCAAGGCCTCTACCTCGGCAGAACTACTGGTGCCATGCTCTGGGGTACCGGCTGCTTTCTCTGGTACCGATACCCAGGCATCAGCAGCGTCGATAGACCAGAGGTTCCTGGCTATTAAACGCAGTCTGGTGGCTCTCCTTGCGGCATCGACACCCTCGGAATCGCGTCAGACAGTTCAACCGGTACCGGCACTGACTCCGGCACCGGTATCGGTACCGACAGCATCGGCAGCGACATCGGTGTCTGCATTGCTGGCACCGTCATGCTATGCTTTTCGGTACCGATAACCCCCCCCCCCCCCCCGGCACCGACTTTGGTCGGTACGGGTATCGTGCTCTACAAGAGCATCCGGACAGAAGGTACTTTGAATCCTCAGAGGAGTCTGAGGATTCTGACAGCTCCGTCGGTACTGGAGTACTTCTCCCTGAGGAGCCTTCCTCTCCCAAACGTAGGATGTCTCCTCCAGAAGATATCTCCTTTTAGGATTTTATCAGGGAGGTGGCTCGAGGTCTTTCCATTACTGTGGCTCCTGAAACAGAGTCCAGGGCAAAGGAGTTGAAGATTCTACACTATCCCAAGGCTCCTAAGGAGGCAGCTACTTTGCCTATCCATGAGATCTTACATGAGCTCATGTTAATGTGGGAAACACCTCTTACCACCTCTCCTCACTCTCGTAGACTGGATACCATGTATCGAGTACCTCCATGTCCTGGCTTCCAGAAGACTCAGCTTCCTCACCACTCTATTGTAGTGGAATCAGCTATGAGAAGGATCAGAAGTGCAAAGAGGCATGCCTCTAATCCTCCAGGACGTGAGTGTCGAACTTTGGATTCCTTTGGACGTCATACTTTCCAGGCTTCCATGCTTTCTGCCAGGATCAGTTCCTATATTTTATATATGGGAATGTTCCTTAAGGAAGTCAAGGAGATTTAGAGGTTTTGAGCCCTCATCTTCCTGAAGATAAGAGGCAGGATTTTCTCACACTGGTTAAACATGCCCAGGATGTTTCTAAGTTTGTCAGTCGTGCAGCTTTTAACTGTTTTGAGTGCATAAGCAGAACCTCTGCCATTGCCATAGGTGCACGTAGAATTGCCTGGCTCCAGGCATCTGATTTGGAGCTCTGGGTGAAGGACAAACTGGGCAATATCCTTTGTACAGGTGAGAATCTATTTGGCAAAAATTGGCAAGAAAAAGCCAATGAGTTGGATGCTGACAATTCCACTTTGGATAGATTATCCAAAGCCACAGCTGATCCTGCAAGGAAGAAATCTTTCAAGAAACCATTCTTTTCCAAAAAGAAGAGGTTTTATCCCTCTTATTCTCAGCAGGGACGTTCTGCAGGTCAGCCTGCCCGGAAGAGTCAGCAACCACCTAAACAAAGGAAAGTAAAGACTGCTAAGCCTCAACCGTCTAAGCCTCCACAAGGCCTTTAACTTTCATCTAGAGAACTTAGCCTTCCTGGCCCTCAACGGACCAGAACCTTCCACCATTCCAGGAAGGTTGTGTCACTTTGCCCCCAGATGGGGCAGATAACAGCTGAACATTGGACTCTCTCCATAATAAAAGAGGGGTACAGGCTTCATTTTTTGTGCATGCCCCCTCCCACAATGGTAAGACCGTTCAATTCTTAGATCTCCCTCATCAACCTGTTAGATCAAGAGGTCACTATGCTTCTTGCCCAAGGGGCAATAGAAGAGGTACCCATTCCTCAACAGGGTGCAGGGTTTTACTCCCCCTATTTCCTTATCCCAAAGAAAACAGGGGGACACAGACCTATTTTTAGACCTCAGAGAATTGAACAAATTCCTGTTCAAAGAGAAATTCAAGATTTCTCTGGGAACACTGCTGCCATACCTTCAGAGTGAGGATTGGCTTTGTTCTCTAGATCTCAAGGATGCATACACTCATGTTCTCATCCATCCAACTTGCAGAAAATTCCTTCGGTTCCTTTTTCAAGGAAAGCACTACCAATACAGGGTACTTCTTTTTGGCCTGGCCTCAGCGCCAAGGGTGTTTATGAAATGCATGGTTGTGGTAGCAGCATTTCTTCGCACTCTAGGAATATTCGTCTTCCCCTACTTAGACTGGCTCATTCGAGCCCCATCAGAGTCAGAGGCCAGGATTTCTCTGTCTTGCACAATGCGTATCCTTCAGTATTTGGGTCTGGTCATAAACATCCCAAAATCCAGTCTAACTCCCACTCAGTCTCTAGAGTTCATAGGAGCTTTGCTGGATACCAGAAAAGCAAGGGCCTATCTTCCCCAGACCCGTTGCCTTCGCATGGTGCAGTTAGCTTCTCAAACAGTGGTAAAGCCTCATCTCACTGCTCGAGAGATGTTAAAACTACTAGGCCACATGGCATCTACCGTGCATGTGGTTCCTTATGCTCGCCTCCACATGAGAGCAGCCCAGTGGACTTTATCCACTCAATGGACCCAGGCATCAGGGTGCCTGTTAGACAAAATAGCAAACAGAAATCGCCTTATTTTGTCCCTCCAATGGTGGCAGTCCACTCAAAACCTGTTGGTGGAGTCCCCTTTTCAACAACCTTTACCCCAAGCAACTCTCGCAACAGATGCTTCACCAATGGGTTGGGGAGCTCATCTGCAAGACCTCTCCACCCAAGGCACTTGGACTCCACAGGAGACTCACCTACACATCAATCTTAGAGCTCAGAGCAATCTTCCTTGCTCTGCGAGTGTTCCACACCCTGCTCAGCTACAAGACAGTTCTCATTCATACGGACAATCAAATAGCCATGTTCTACATGAACAAGCAGGGAGGAACAGGCTCTGTCGCTTTGCAACAAAGCTTTGCAACTATGGGCCCTCGCCAGAGAGCATCAGATTCATCTCCTGGCAGTGTATCTTCCAGGTATCCAAAACTCTTGGGCAGACACTCAGTTGAGTTCTGCTTCCACACGAATGGTCTCTACATGCAGACCAGGTGGCTGATATTTTTCAAATTTGGGGAACCCTGGACATAGACCTCTTTGCAAGTTCCTGAATTCCGGCTCAGGCTCTCAGGCCAGGGATGCTTTCCTCCTTCATTGGGGGTCAAGACTTCCTTTATGCCTTTCCCCCCATTCCCCTAATTCCCAAAACCCTGTTCAAGCTTCAGAGAGACAGAGGCTGTATGATTCTCATAGCTCCACATTGGCCACGGCAAGTGTGGTACCCTCTGCTTCATCTCTCTCAAGCTCCCTCTCTGGAGTTAGGGTCTGCTCCAGATCTCTTTTCTCAGGAGGACGGAATGTTATGGCATCCCAATCCCCAGTCTCTGCATCTCAGGGCTTGGTTGCTGAAGGCCTAGATCTTCATGATCTTAACCTTTCTCAGCAAGTAAAGGATATCTTTTATGCTTCCAGAAAACCTTCCACAAGACGCTCTTATGCTTTCAAGTGGAAAAGGTTTACCATATGGTGCTGGCAGAAGGGTCTTATCCCCCCTGCGATACCTCTGGAATCATTACTGGAGTATCTCCTTCATTTATCCAATGCAGGACTTAAGACTAACTCAGTAAGAGTCCATTTGAATGCTATTGCAGCTTCTTTCAAGCCTTTAAATGGACAACCTATTTCCTCCCATCCTCTTATAGCAAGATTTGAGAGGCCGCCTTCTAACTAAGCCTCCCATTAGGCCACCACTGGTAGCATGGGACTTAAACCTGGTTCTTGGCCAGCTCATGAAGCCAAAAACCCTTAGCTACTACCTCGTTGAAATTCCTTTCTTAGAAAGTTATCTTTCTCATTGCAATCACATCAGCACGTCGCATCAGTGAGTTGCAGGCACTAGTGGCTGATCCTCCTTATACAAGGTTCCATCATGACAAGGTAGTCCTTAGGACTCATCCACACTTTATGCCAAAGGTGGTCTCGCCTTTTCATTTGAACCAACCTACCTGCCTGTGTTTTTTCCAAGGCCTCATGCATCAAATGCAGAAAGGAATCTTCATACTTTGGACTGTAAAAGAGCTTTAGCTTTTTACTTGCAAAGAACACAGCAACATAGAAAGTCCTCTCAACTCTTTGTTGCTTTTGATCCTTCTCATTTGGGACTTCCAGTCTCCAAGAGAACACTGTCCAACTGGATTGCTCAGTGTATTTCCTTTGCCTATCAGAGTAAGAATCTTCCTCTGGAGGGCCATGTCACAGCTCAGAATGGGAGAGCCATGGCAGCTTCAATGGCTCATCTGCACTCTGTGTCTATCGACGACATCTGTCGAGCAGTCACTTGGGCCTCGGTTCATACTTTCACAGCCCATTACTGCTTGGACAAGGACTCCCGCCGGGATGCCTTGTTTGGTCAGGCTGTTCTCCAACACCTGTTCATAACTAATCAACTCCTACCCACCATTTCTGGTAGGATGCTGGAGATCCATGGAGGGAAGTGGAGCCCTTTCACAGGGACGCATATCTTCTGGGGTTCTCTCCCTGGCATCTAAAGCTAGGGAGTCCCCATATGTGAAGACTACATTCCTGCTTGTTCCTGGAGATAGCATAGTTACTCACCTGTAACAGGTCATCTCCAGGAACAGCAGGAATTTAGTCTTCACAAGCCACCCACCTCCCCTAAGAGTTATATCTCTCTATCTCTTCTCTTTCCCTCTCTCTCTCTTTGTCTCAACTTTAAACTCAACTGGAGAGAGGCAGTTGGGAAAGGTGGGAAGGCAGCACGCAGGCGCTGTGGGATGCTCCCAAAAGATTTCTAATTGGACACTGGAGAGCGTTCCCGCACAGGCTCCGTCAGTACCGACGATACCCATATGTGAAGACTAAATTCCTGCTGTTACTGGAGATCACCTGTTACAGGTGAGTAACTATGCTATATTTAATAGACCAATGTGGTCTCATGCAATGGTGGCAGATGGAAACTAGCATGGATGCACGGTACAGCACTTCCAAAAGTTTTTAGAAAGCTGGAAAGTTGCTTCTGCACCGGACTTGGTGGAGTCGCCCATACAGGAGAACACAGAACTGTTACAGTAACTTTTTTTGTGTGTGTGCATGTGGTTCCTTGACTAATCCCACATAAATGTAAAAATTAAAATCAGATTGACACTGATGGCACTGATGTGTGAAGGCTAGCATATTTTTTTTTTGAACTTTAAGTTTTTATTCAATACCTCTGTTATACAAAACACCAACTGTGCAGAACAGATATGTGTACCATTAACTGAACATGGTTTACATTCTTACCAACTAACTTCTATGATAGATTTAGCCACTGTACAAACATTCTATAATACACCAACCTTTTAACATCTCCTACATTTGTATAGCATATTTCCTTTTCTATTCTTTTTATAATTACTTTAAGTTTATTTAGCAAAAACACAAACACCATACCCAATGCACAACTTCTGTAACACATTTTGTTTCAACCCACATGAAACCATTATCTCTACCAGCTCTTCTGTTGTCACTAATTGAGCCCTCTAAAACCCCGTCCCTTGCTCCGCCCCTCGTTCTTTACTTTGCTGACTTTAAGTACCTCCCCAACCCTCCCCCTCCCCTTCCCACCAACCCCTTCCCCCACATCCCTATCTTGCTTATAATACCACCTGTATTGACCTTCATACTCCCTCCTGTATTACCCCTATCCTCACCTCCCCATCCCTACTTAACCATTGCCACACCCCCTCCCACTGCCTTTCCACCTTCTCCCCGTTCCCCTTCTTTAGCCCTGTTAATTTATGCATTTGAAACAAGTCTGCCAAGCGCCCTGCATATTTCCCTATGGGCGGCATAACCCCCTGCTTCCAATGTTGTGCTATTTCACATCGAGCCGCAATTATACATTGCCACACAATACTCCAATTCCCTTCTTCCCCTTCATGCTTCTTTAGTAGGAGACATAACTCCGGTGTCAAATTAATTCTGGCGCCTATTATGCTCTCAATAATGTCCCCAATATTTGCCCAATACTGCTGTACTGCTGGCATGTCCACCACATATGCAGCCAGGTTCCTTTCTCTCCACACATCCTCCAACATTCATCCGTCCCTCAAGCCCCCGCTTTGTACAATCGCTCCGGCGTCAAATACCACCTAGACAATACTTTCCATCCATTCTCACGCAGGGACGTGGCGATAGACGCCCTCGCTATGTCTTGAGATATTCGCTCCCACTCCTCCACCCCCCACTCTACCCCCAAGTCCTCCTCCCAAGCCTTCATATAACTTAATTTCTCTCTCCCTCTCTCTGTTAGTCCTTTATATATTCTAGAAATGACCCCCTTCCTCCCCAGCAAACCCAGACAGCTACCCTCAAACCATCCTGGTTCCTGCACAATGTCCTGCCAGTGCCTTCTCTGCCTAATGAGTGAACCCAACTGTAGATAGTGGTACCAGTCAGTTTCTTTCAACCGGTACAGGTCTCGAACGCCCTCAAAGTCTCTTATACCTTGCCCAAAGACTATCTGAGACACTCTTTGCAGCCCCTGCTGTGCCCATCTTTTCACTACCAGCACATCAGGGCCCATTCCCCCTTCACAACAGGCCAGCAATGACATCCCACGCGCCCACTTCTTCTCCCCTATCAACCTTTTCCTGTGTAACTGCCACACCCCCAAAGTATGCCCCACCAGTGGATTTATCCCCCTTGCTTCCCTTCCCCCCCAGACGAGTCTTTCCAGCTCACCGGGCCGACATCCCGCTTCCTCCATCAGCACCCAGTGCTTATGTTGCTCCCTCAGCCATGAGTACACCGCCCTCAACTGTGCCGCCATGTAGTATTTCCTGAAGTTGGGAACCCCCATGCCACCCTCTATCCTTGCCACTTGCAATGTTTTAGCAGCCACCCTGGGTCTTTTATTTCCCCATATGAACCCCTCGACTTGCTTTTGCAGCTTAGCTAGCGTCTTTGTGGGTATCGCTACGGGCAGCACTTGAAAAAGAAAAAGGAACTGGGGGAGCAACATCATTTTCACCACTGCCACTTTCCCCAACCACGATACGATCCCCCTATTCCAGGCCCCCAATTGTGCCTCTACTTGCCGAAACACCTTCAAATAATTCAGCTCAAATAGGTCCTCCAGGTCCCGCCCTAGATAAACTCCAAGATACCGAATTGATCTGGCTGCCCACCTAAATTTAAATGTTTGTTGTAGGCTCGTTTGCTGCTCCTCCCCTACGGACAAGTTCAAGATTTCCGACTTACTCCAATTGATCTTAAACCCCGCCATTTCCCCATATTCCTGTACCTCCCTCATCATCTCTGGCACCGTTTCCTTTGGCCTAGTGACCATAAGCAGGATATCATCAGCAAACATGGCTAATTTGTATTCCCTCTGCCCTACTGTCACCCCCATAATGTCTGCGCTCTTCCTTATTCTCCCCGCTAGCGGCTCCAGCGATAAGGCAAACAATAATGGTGAGAGTGGACACCCCTGTCGCGTCCCCCTCCCCAACGGGAAGAATCCTGAATATCCTCCATTTACGCGCACACACGCAGTAGGTCTCTCATATAATGCCTTTATCCAGCCTACAAAACTATTCCCAAACCCCATGTGTTCCATTACGGAGAAGAGAAATCTCCACGACACCTGATCGAAGGCTTTTTCCGCATCCAACGATAGAAGCAGTGCAGGCTCTGGTTTGCGTTTCACTGACCATATTACATTTAACGTTTTCCTGATGTTATCACCACCTGCCTCCCAGGTATAAACCCCGCTTGATCCTCATGCACCAGCTTCCCCAGCACTTTATTGAGTCGCCCTGCTAACACTTTAGCCAGCAGTTTTGCATCAATGTTTATTAGTGAGATCGGCCGGTACGACGCACACTCCAGCGGGTCCTTACCCATTTTAGGAATCAGCGTTATTCCTGCCCACCCCATCGTTTCCGCTAATCGCTCCCCCACCCTTGGGATATTGAACAAATGTGTCAGGGGCCCCACCAACTCTCCCTTAAATTTTTTATAGAAGCTGGCCGTCAGCCCGTCTAAGCCGGGGGCTTTCCCTGTTTTTAAACCCTTAATCGCCACCGCCACTTCTGAAGCCTGTATTTCCCCTTCAAGCGCCTCTTTCCCCTTCGTCCAAATGGGGGAGTCCAGCTGTCGCTAGGTAGTTCCTCATTTCGTCTTCTGGTCTATCCAATTTAGCCTCATATAAGCCCCTATAGTACTCCACAAAAGCTTCCCGGATTTCCTGCTCATCTCTAGTAACCCCCTCCCCCCCCCTTAATCTGCACAATCAACGACATATTCCGCTTCTGCTTTAGTCTCCTTGCCATAAACTTTCCTGCTCTATTCCCTCCCTCAAAGAACTCCTGACGTAATAATTGTAACCGATAATGAATTTTATCTGCTTCGAGCGCATTCAGCTTAGCCCTAGTCTCTAACACCTCCCTCCTCAAATTCCTGCCAGCACTGCGAGCATCAGCCTCTTCTAGCTGCACCAGTTTCTGCCGCAGTTGGAGCTCCTTCTCCTCCCCTTCCCTCTTTATTCTCACCCCCCACTTGACTAGTGTGCCTCTCACCACCGCCTTGAAAGCATCCCATACTACACCCTTTCGAACGTCTCCCGTATCATTTCGCGCAAAGTAGTCTGGTATCAGGCTTTGTATATCTTGCACTACTCTAGTATCGCTCAAAAGAGCCTCGTTCAATTTCCAGAAGCGAATCCCCCTATCTTCTCCCCGTCCCCTCAGTGTCACCCTCACCGGTGCATGGTCCGACCATGTAATCGGCTCCATCTCCCCTTCAATAATTCTCCCCACGATCTCCTTCCCCACCCATATAGTGTCTATCCTTGAATACGTACCGTGTACTGCTGAAAAGAAAGAATACTGACGCCGGCTTGGGTTGAGCAAGCACCATGCATCAATCAAATCATTGGCCTTTATAAATTGCTGGTACCGACTCCTATCTGCCTGCCTCCCCTCCCCCTCCCCATAGAGTCTCTCCCCACCTCCCAAGTCATATTGAAGTCTCCACCACATATCCTCGCTCCGTCCCCCAAAGCATTCATTTTCTCATCCACTTCCTCCCAGAAATCCTTTTGGGCCCCTGTGGGAGCATACACATTAGTCACACAACCATTCATCCCCTATCTTCATTCGCACTAATAGGTATCGACCTCCTCTATCCCTAATTACAGTGTGCATCTCCACTTTGTGTCCCACTGACCAGCAACGCTACCCCCCCTTTCTTCCGCTCTCTCAGATTAGAAGCAAACACTAACTCGGTATATCCTTTGGGTTTCACTAACGATTCGTGTCTGCGTAACAGATGAGTTTCTTGCAATAGGACCATTGAGGCTTTTTGTCTTATTTCCCTGTACAATTTCTGCCTTTTAAAGGGTGAATTTAAACCTTTCACATTTAGAGTAATAATTTTCAGATCACCTGTGCTGCACCCTCCCTCTGGTTCGCCCCCTTTGCCTGCCCTGTCCCTTCCCCCCCCCTCCTCCCTCCCTCCCTCCCCCTCCCCCCCTTCCTCCCCCCACTCTCTCTCCACTCTCTCTTCCCCTCCCCCCGTCCACCCCAACTCCCACCCCTGACCAACCTCCCTATAGGGAGTATCGACTTCCTTACTCGTGACTGTCTATCGAGCCTAAGCCTGCCCCTTCCCTTCCCCCCCACCTCCCCCTTCTCCCCCTTCCTCGCCGCTCCCTCCCCCCCTACCGTCCCTACTCCCACCCGTCAGCCTCATCAACCCCATTACACCACTCCCCCCCAATGCCTTACACAGTAACTGTAGTCAGAACAACATGCAGAGTCTTAATATTCAGCTCCAGTTTTCTCAGCCGGCGTTCCAGCGCTCCCTCGATTCAGCCTCACCAGTCTTCTCCCTCCAACTGGTGCTCTGTGCCAGCGCTGGGCGTTCCATTTTGTAGTTGGATTCCCCGTGGCTTTTGTACTTCCATTGGACGGCTGCGCTTCCTCTGGCAAGTGTGGTGCGCCTAACTCTCTTAATGCTTTCCACGCTTCCTCGCATGACTGCACCCGCCTCGATCTTCCCTTTACTGTAATCAGCAGTCCAAATGGAAACAGCCATTTATAACACAAATCTTCTCGCCGCAGATACTCTGTCACTTCTTTAAGGTTTCTTCTACGTTGCAACGTTCCGGGGGACAAGTCCTGGAAAAATTCCAGCTTGTGTTCTTCCCAAACATACTGTTTCGTTGTCCTTGCGGCCCAAAGTAGTTTTTCCTTACTCTTGTACGAGCTGAGACATACTACTATATCTCGAGGTTTGTTGTCCCGCACCGGGCCCAAGCTTCTGTGTGCTCTTTCTATCAATACATTCGCTCCTGCCTCCTCTTCCACTGCATCTGCCGACTTTAGCAGCGAACTGAACATTTTAGCCACAACTTCTTCGGAGTTCTTGTATTTTGGCTCTTCCGGGAGGCCTCGTACCCTTATATTGCATCTCCTAGATCTATCTTCGAGGTCCTCCAGTTTCACTTGCAACTCACTTAGTCCACATGTGTGTTCTTCCCATCCTTTTTGTAACTCTTCTAGTGCTTCACCTTGTTGTTCCACCTGTACTTCTGTTTCTTCCACACGACTGCCCAAGTCTACTCAATCTTGTCTCAGTGCTTGAATTGTCTCTTTTAATTCGTTCTTTACCCCACTGAGCTCAGACTTAATCTCCTCTTTCAACTCAATGAGCCAGTCCTTCAGTATGATCGCTAGCTCTGAGTTGCTCTTATTCTCCACCCTCTGTTCAGAGTCATTTAGGGCCTGAGGATGCGATTTGTCTTCCTTATCTCCTTCTTTTCCACCTTTGGGTGTAGCATAGGTGGAGCGAAATTCAGCTAGCTTCTTCTTGATTGACGGCCCACTTTTACTTTTCTCCATGGTCTCTCTTCCGCCCTCCCGACGGGATAGCTCGGCTGTCACAGGAGTTCCGGTCGCCGACTTCCTTGCTTCTTACCGCCCTCTATCCCCCACCTCCGGGCAGGTCTTTTGCTAATAGTGTTATATAGCGCAATACCGTAGGTAGCAGTGCTCTTTATTAAATCAACAGAGGCCAGTCCGTTTTATCAAGATCTCAGGCACTTTGCTCCTCCGGGGTCACTTAGTTCTCCAGCTCTCACTCTGGCCCAGAGGTTACTGTATCAGCATTCCGTCGCACTGCCCTTGCTGCTCACTCCTCTTCACCCGCTCGGGCCTTTGTCTGCTCTGCAACGTGTCCCCTCAGACTCTGCTCTGGAACCAAAACAACTGCTCCTCCACCTCCACGGACTGCCCTTGGGCAGAATGCTCCTTTACACTGTCCCGCCGTTCATAGGAGCCACCGGCAGCCCGCCGCTTCAATTCTGGAGTGGGGGGTTTTTACTCTTCAGCCCTTGTGCCTCTCGTTCACTCTCCTCACTTCCCCACCATGCGGTGCTGCAGTCGGCCTACTCTTCCCTCCTCCACGTGGTGTTTCAGTGCCCCGGGGTCTCCGCTCGCTTTCTTCCCGCTTTCTCTTACCGGGCTGCCTCTGCTCAGTTTCTGCTTCTGCCGACCGCCCGGTGCTGCGCCACGTTCCCTCTCCAGTTCTCCTGTTCGCCGCACTCACATCAAGGCTCCTTCCTCTGCTATGCTGCACCGTCTCGATCACCTCCGCCCAGCGCTACAGGCCGCCGGTGCTAGCGGCTCCGGGTAAAGCCCCTTCACGCTCGTTCTTTCACAGCTTTTTGTTAGGAGCAGGGTCTCTTGGCGCTCCTACATTCCGCCTTGCCTTTCCTCTAATTTGGGGTATTTACACCCGTTTTTGCAGGCGTTGGCAGCGGAGCCCGGTCACTTCGCTGCCATTCCGCTCGGTGACGTCACCGGAAGTCCTCGAAGGCTAGCATATTTTAAGAACCATACTATATGCCATTCATGGGCCCATCAAGCCCAGTATCCCATTTCCAACAGCGGCCAATCCAAGTCACAAGTACCTGTCAGGTTCACAAGAAGGTACACAGATTCCATGTTGCTTATCCCAGGGTAAGCAGTAGATTTTTTTTTTTTATGTATGTTTATATCATTCTAATACAAATTTAGTAGAAATGGTGGCTAGCTTTATGCCTGCTTATTACCTGGTATAAACATTTGCACATACTTTGTGCTACTGTGTGGGTTTTTTTTTTTTTTTATATAAAATATGCATGTTACATAACATAGTGTATGCCTGCATATAAAGACCAGAATGGTCCATCTAGTCTACCCAGTAAGGTGGTGAGAGTAGGTGTCCGCACCGCTCCGGGCAGGTCACACCTCTCTATTTGTTGAGGTATAAGAAATGGTTAATTAGTTTATCTTGATTTTATCCTTTTGCTATGAAGGGATCCATTGTGTTTGTCCCATGTCATTTTGAGTTTTGTCACTGTATTTGCCTCCACTACCTCCATCGGGAGGGCATTCCAAGCATCCACCACCCTTTCATTGAATAATTATTTTCCGACATTGCTTTTTAATTTACCTTTTTGCAGCTTCATTTTATGCCCTCTAGTTTTACAGCTTCCCCTTCTTTGAAAAAGATTTGTTTGTTCATTAATACCCTTCTAAGTTTAAACATCTGTATCATATCTCCCCTGTCCCCTCCTCTAGTCTAGGGTGTATATATATTTAGGTCTTCAGGTCTCTTCTCATAAATCATGTAAATGTGAATCACTGTTCATGCTTCTTCCAAGCTCCTTCCCCATGAACATAACTACTGCAAAGCTGTGTAAATAGTACAGTAGGTGCTTAATTACACTGCACATACTTCTGCGCTTGAGGTAATTTTATAAGAGGTTTATGTGCATATAAAAGTAAGGTTGGGGTTGAACTGCAGGCCAGTAAATCTGACTAATGTGGCGAGTAACTTAATGAAAATGTTGCTAAAAGAGGATAAAGTGGTATCGGGAATTCAGTGAATTGCAGGATCTGATGTAGCATGGTTTTACTTAAAGGTAGGTCTTGTCGATGAATCTGATCAATTTCTTTGACTAGGTGACCAGAGAGTTAGATCAGAGGAGAGTTCTAGATGTGGTGTACTTAGATTTCAGTAAAGACTTTGACACAGTTCTACTGATAATTATAAGTGGAGCACCTGGAGGATTGGCCCTAAGCTGACTGGGTTAGAAACAGAAGTCCATTTTGCACTACTCCCACTTAGAGGATAAGGACAACATCAGTAGTATGCTGTAGGGATAGGTTCTTGGTCTGGTTCTTAATATTTTTGTAATTGATATTCCATATCGTCCTGCTAGACCAGTAGATTGGTCGAGACAACCAATGAAAAGCCCAGGTTTCAATGACATGGCTCCTTTGCCTCTGTTCGCCTCAGCTACCAAAGGTTTCTTCATTATTTCTTTGTCTCCAGCAGGAGGTGGATGGATTTTCTCCTCTGAAGTAAATCTGAAGAATTGAGCGGAAAAGATTGACTTAAAAAAACATTTGTGACTGACCACTTTGAGGTGACTCTCTCACTTGAGTGCTACATAGTAGGCTCCACTAGACTATGGTTCTTTTCAGTAGCCATAGGAGGGAAAATTGGTTCATTTCCACGCTCTTACCCTGGATAAGAGCCTGTTGAGCAGCCAGGAATTGGAAGGATCTGGAAGAGTGTAGCAGCCTCAGACAATGTCCCCTCCCTCTTCCTCTCTTCCCCCCCCCCCCCCCCCCACTGTTCTCTCCCAAAGATTGCAGAAGGCTCTGAGGGATCTGCCTGCAAACCACCTTAAATGCAGTGCTGCAAAGCCTGTAAAACAGTTTCAGGACAGTAGAAATGAGCCTGGCACAGATTCTCTACCTGGGGCTTTAAGGGGGTGAGAACTAAGGCTTGTCCTAGTCATTGCCCTTGCTAGGGGCTCCTGATTCAGTCTTCCTGGGATGAAATTCGGGGTGGACAGCCGGTGGTGTGGTGTGGGGGATTCTCGCTGTTTTCTGTATGTTACTAATGGTTGGGACAAGTTACCTCAGGTCAGAAGGTCGGGGTTCAAATCCCACTAGAGGACAGCAACCTTGGGCCGGAAGGACTGGGGTTTCTAGTCACACAGGTGCTCCTTGTGGTCTTGGGCAAGCCACTTAACCCTCCATAGCCCATGTTCCCTGTAAGTATTAGCATATGTGTCTCATATCCCCTCGTGTTAAATGTTTCCCCCAATTGTGTTGTGACCACTTTGATTGAAGGATAAGGTGGTATACAAAACTGTCTAAATAAATAAATAAATGTTTTTGCATATTATTTGCCTGGTGGTTGCGCAGTCTGTGTGTCACCCAAGCGGCTCCAATGCACATTCCTTCCTTAGTGCCTGTAATGTGTGTTGCAATAAAAATAAGTTAACATGCACCTTCAGACTACCATGGCCATGGTGTGTGCTATTGTGATACTTGCCTTAGCTTTGTCTTCTTCCAGGAAACATTGACCTTTTTGGCAAGTGAGGTACCTAATCTCCAAATTCTGGAGTCTGATCTTCTGGCTTGGCAGCTTCTGAGTTGTCCTTGGAGGGCCTGCCCCCCTTTTTTCAGCTGGGGGAATGCAGTTAGTCCTGCTTGGTCTGCCTCAGGGCAGTAGGTGATGGATGGTGCTATGGGTAAGGATATCCAGCCAGTTGAAAGGTCTGGTGACTGTGCTGTGAGCCACTCTGTCCTCTAGGGGTTCTGTGGCCACTGTGCCCCCTGGTATAGGGAGATCATTTCTGAGAGGAGAGCTTCTGGATTATCCTCCTCAGAATTCTTTTCTTTCTTGCAGCAGGCCTCCTTGCATGGAAATTTGGACTCTGAGACCTCTTTGGGCACAGTCTTATGTGGGGCAGGCTGAGAGTTACAGCCCTGTTAGTTCCTTTGGTTAAGCGTCCCCAGCGAGGGGCATCCCCTGAAGATGGGGAAGAGCTGGGAGTTTGAGATTTTGACTAGGACTTTGGATTCAGATGGCTTGATACTGGGCTCTGACGTGGATGAAGTATTCTCGCCTTCAGAATATTGCATAGAAGCTGGAGTGATCCACATATTCTCTGGGAATAAGCTGGAAGTCAGCCCACGCATATGGGTGATGTCTGTGCCAACTGAGCCCGTGCTGTGGCTTCTCCCTAGCTTTCAAAGAAATCCTTTGTGAGATGCACCACGCATGCGTGGTCCCCTTCCTGCCAAGGGTGCCATCTTGACTTAGTCTCCTTTTTGCCATAGAGCCCATCGGATGTGTGTCTGTTTTCTGCGGGAAAAAGTGTTAAGCTTTTTCTTTAATTTCTTCTTTCTCTGATCATGTAACGGTTCCCTTTCCTGCCCCCGAGCTTGCTTGCCTCGGCATTGTGTCTTGGGTCCATTCCCTTTTCTTTTGTGAGTTTCTCAACCGGTTTCATGCCTTTTTTTTTTCTCTCTGGCTTGGCTTGAGGCCTTTGACCTTCGATCTCGCAACAGCTGTCCTTTCCACCATGACCTCAGCCAATGGTTTTAAGCACTGTGATAGACGTGCTCACACAATGTTGCACACCAACCCACACGACTGCTGCCTCCAATGCCTAGGGTTAGACCATGACTCCTTGGACTGTGGTCTCTGGAAGAAAAGGACCTCCAAAGCCATCAAGAGCCATCAGCAGCAGCGGGAGTTCGTCTGTAAGACAGACTCGTTACCAGAGTCTCCGACAACACTGCACTCCAGGGCCCCCTCTGGAATCATGAGGAGACACTGCTGCCTCAGAGCCCCTAGGCCACGGGTCCTCCAGTCAGAGCATCCCAGAGGAAGAGCCCGAGAAGAACCGGAAGCCCTCAAGACCATGTTGACAGACTAGCACAGGAAAGAGGGCAAGTCCCTGTCATGAGTCTGAGGGGGGGAGGGGGAAGGAGCAGGAGCGGCAAACTAAAATACCCCAGCAGGAGTTATCTGCATCCGGCAAGTGGCCTTGGAATCCTGAGGCCATCCCGGTCAGACTCCCCCTCGATGGAGCCAGTATATGACCAGAGTCCCTCTGTGCCCACGCCAAAGGTTGCAGAGTCATCTGGCCTCAAGACCAGGATGGCAGCCTTGGAGCACAGTTTTTCTGCCTTCATGGCCTAGCAGCAAGCTCTGATGCCCAGCTCAGCCGGGTCATCGACCTCAGACTTCCCCGGACATCAAGCTGATCCTTGAGCGCCATTGGCCTCGAGAGGTTCCTCAACATTGGTCCTGGTCCTTGGGGCAGAGGTCATCCCCAATGAGTGCCCATGGCTCTGACTGTAGTGCCTCCGGGGAACCGGGCTTGGGGCCTGACCCTGGAGCTCTGACCACCCTCGATACTTCCACAGATTTGAGTCGGACTGGGAGACGGGATGACAAATTCCCGGATGCCTTCCGACCTGTCTCCCTCCAAGACTCTGCATCTGTGTCTCCCCGAGGACATGGCTTTCCTAGACTTCGTGTGGGACATGACCAAGGCACTATTTTTCGACACAGAGTTGGAGGAGGACCCTCAGACCAAGGATCTTGGGATCCTCCAGTACGAGGTCCCTCCGAATGATGCACTCAGCGCCTGTTCCCCCAATCCTGGAATGGCTGCTCCTCCACATGCGGGAGACCCCTGCGTCAGTGCCCATCATGAGCAGACGGCCGGACTCAATGTACTGGATCTGCCGGAGCCCTGGCTTCCAAAAAGCACAGCTGTCACACAACTCCATGGTAGTGAAGTTGGCCATGCATCACCTCAAGAGCCAGAAGAGACACTTCTCTGTGCCCCTGGGTAGGGAGGCCCACATCTTGGATGCCCTGGGCAGAAAGTGCTTCCAGGGCTTGATGTTCATTGGCCAGATCCAGGTATACCAACTGTACATGGGCATGTACTTGAGGAACCTGGTGAAGAAACTTGCTGAGTTCTCAGCTGGTCTCTCTGAGGAACCCCCTCCAGTGGTTCCAGACCCTGGTTTCGGGTTTCAGAGTGTGCTCAAAGTTTAACTTGGACAGCCTATGACTGCTTCGAGTTGGCGGCTAGAGTAGCAGCAGTGAGCATTGGTGCCTTACGCCAAGCTTGGCTACCGTCCTCTGACCTGGAGCAGTGGGTTCAGGACAAACTGGTCGATGTGCTTTGCCGGGGAAAGAATCTCTTTAGAAACCCATGACTGATAAGGCTGCAGAGGTGGAGTCGGAGATCCTGACGAGGGATGGGCTCTCCAAGAAGACCACTGACCCTTCCTGACGGAAGCCCTCGGGTAAAAAGTCCTATCTGAAGAAGAGGAAGGCTTATGGAAATTACCCTTGGAACACCGGTTCCCCAACAGGGGCAGCAGCAGGCCAGGGGACAAGGGCTTGGCCCTTGTGAGCTTAAGGCTCTCAAATAGTAGGCACTGACTCTGGCCCAGACTGTCGAGAGGGGGGGGGGGGTTTGACTTACTGGGCATAACCTTGCCCCCATGTGGACTGCTGGGCTGTGCCTCCTTGGGGGGGGGGGGGAGAATCTCTGGTTTTCCATGCCCACCAGTGACCATCCAAGTGGTGAGGGAGGGTTACCTTCTCCACCTGGCACTGATGCCCCTGCCATTCTTTCCAGGAGAACCCCCCCAAGACTCCCCTCCACCAGACCTTAGTACAGCAGGAGCTCGCAGAACACCTCAAGGATAGGGTGGCAGAACGGTGCCTGTGCATCTCAGGGGAAGTGGGTTCTACTCCTGGTACTTCCTCATACCCAAGAGTACCGGAGGCCTCTGGCCCATTCTGGACCTGTGGAATATAAACAGGTTCCTGGTGAAGGAGAAATTCAAAATGCTCCCTTGGAGCACTGCTGTCATACCTCCATCCGGGAGACTGGCTATGCTCTTTGGACCTAAAAGATGCATACACTCACATCCTCATCCCTCCCAACCACAGAAAATACCTGAGGTTCGTGGTGGGAGGCAGTCATTTTCAGTACAGGGTGCTACCCTTCGGACTAGCCTCTGCACTGAGTGTATTCAAGTGCTTGACCGTAGTCGCAGCCTACTTTTGGCTCCAGGGGGCCTTTGTTTTCCCCTGATGACTGGCTCATAAAAGGCTGCACAGCCGCAGAGGTGCAACACTCAACAGCGTGCATGATCCTCATCCTGCAATACTTGGGGTTCATGATAAACCACCCAAAGTCCTATCTCCTCCCAACACAGAGTCTGGAGTTCATAGGAGTAAGGCTAGACACTGTTTAGGCCAAAACCTTTCTCCCTAGGAACTGGGCTGATTGCCTCAGGGAACTGGCCACCACCGTGCAGCACAGGCACTTGGTGTCCACCTGCCTCCTGCTCTGCCTATTGGTTCACACTGCATCCATGGTTCATGTCATCGGAGATACCTGCTTTCACGTGAGGCTCTGCTTCCAGTGGACCCAGGCCACTGGCCAGCTGAGGGATAAGGTGGTGGTGACCCACCAACTGGTCGACTCCCTCACCTGATGGCAGGCCCCCCAGTACCTTCAGGCCAGAATGCCCTTCCAGGCCTCTGTCCCTAGAGAGTCCTAACCATGGACACCTCCCTCTTAGGCTGGGAAGCCCACTGTGACGACCTCTGCACTCAGGGCAGTTGGTCACAATCGGACAGTCTGCAGCAGATCAACCTCTTGGATCTTTGGGCTGTATCCCTGGCCCTCTGAACCTTCTGTCACCACCTGCAAGACCATTCAGTGCTGGTCCAGATGGACAACCAGGTGGCAATGTTCTGCATCAACAAGCACGGGGTCATATACTCTGCCAAGAAGGCAGTGGGTCTCTGCTCGTATGTGAACTGCCACAGGATGCTCCTGCGGGCAGTGTACCTGCCGGGCCAGGACAATGTCCTGGCAGACAGGCTTTGCAGGGTCTTCCACCTGCATGTGTGGCCCCAGAGTAGCCCCCAACCCCAGAGTAGCCTCCTGACTCTTTCAGCTCTGGGGGACTCAACGGATGGATCTCTTCGCCAGCCTGGGCAACACCTAGCTGTCCCACTCCAGGCAGTCACACACATCCTGTGTAGCAGGAGATGTATTCTTCATCCCGTGTACAGAGATCATTCTCTACGTCTTCTGCCCATATCGCTAACTGCCAAAACCTTGTTCAAGGTTCAGCACAACAGGGCAGTGCTGATACTAGTAACCCCTCAGTGGCCCAGATTACCTTGGTTCCCACTGTTCCTTTACCTAGCCACATCACCCTCAGTCCCTCTGGGGAGTGCCTCAGGGCTGTCACAGGAGGATGGCTCCCTCCTATACCCCAACTTGGGGTCTCTGATGCTAACGGCCTGGCTGCTGAAAGGATAGCCTTGGCCCCTTTTAACCTTTCAGGGGAGGTGGAGGAGATCCTCTTGGTCTCCCGCAGGAGTTCCACAGGATGAGCTTACACCTTCAAATGGTGCAAATTCTTAGTGTGGTGCATGGAGCAACGGGTCAACCTGTGCTTGTGCTGCAATATTTGCTTCACCTGTCTCAGGCAGGACTGAGTCCAACTGTCAGGACCACCTGAGTGCACTCATGGCACACCATCACCTTGTCGAAGGCAAGTCCATCTCCGTCCAACCTCTGGTGACCTGCTTCTTGTGGGGTCTCTTGTTGTCCAAGCCTCCCATCTGCCTGCCTGCCTGCCAGCAGCAGAGTGGGACTTCATTATGGTGATGTCACACCTCACTGGCCCACCATTTGAGCCCCTGGCTACCTGCCACCTACGGTACTTTTCCTGGAAGGTCATGTTCTTGGCGGCACTCGCATTGTCTCACAGGGTCAGTGAGCTTCAGGCGTTGGTGGTGGATCTTCCTTACACAAGGTTCTATAAGAACAGGGTTTTGTTCCATATGCACCCCAAGTTTCTTCCCAAGTTGGTGGCTCCTTTCCACCTCAATCAGGAGTTGGCGCTCCCCACCTTCTTTCTGCAGCCTCATGCCAGCAGGGCAGAGACTGTCCTTAATACTCTGAATTGTAAGAGGGCCCTGTCTTTCTACCTCCAGCACACCCAGGGCCTCTGCAAAGCCTCACAGCTTTTAGTCTCCTATGATCCCATTCGGCTGGGGGCAGCAGTGACCAAACATACTCTGTCCACCTGGGTGGGCGATTGCATGGCCTTCATCTGTGTGCAGGCTGGGCTCTCTGGAGCGCCATTTCATGGGGCACAGCATCAGGGCCATGGCGACTTCCATAGCAAACCTATTCTCCAGGACCAAGCAGGAAGTCAGTCCTCACATATGGGTGACGTCGGCGCCGACGGAGCCCTCGCGGAGCAATTTTCCCCAGCTTTCAAAGAAAGCCTTTGGGAATTGCATCGCGCATGCGCGGTCCCCTTCCCGCCCAAAGGTGCCATCTTGGCCAGTCTTCTTTTTTCCACGGAGCCCTACAGATGTTGTCTACAAGTCACCGCTGAAAAGTTGATTTTCTTTCTTTCTTTTAGTATTTTCTTCGGTTCGACGCCGGTCCTTTTTCCGTCCGGCCTCGCAATGCCGGTTGCGAGGCCTCCCCTTCTTTTCGTTTTTTTCTGTCCTTCGTGACAAATTCGTGCTTTTTTCACTTTTCCCTGGCGGCACGAACGTTCGACCTCGCAGGGGCCCTTTTTCCCCCGATGGCCGCCAGTGGCTTTAAAAAGTGTGTTCAGTGTAAGAAACTAATGTCTCTTACTGACACACATGATTGCTGCCTCCGTTGCCTGGGCCCAGATCATGAAGAAATGATCTGTGGGGCCTGTAGCAAGATGTCCGCGAAATCTTTGCGGAGTCGGCAGCATCAGCGGGAGAGAATCTTCTCTGACCCCATCCGTACCCGGACCTCGTCAGAAGCTTCGGTGTCCAGGGAATCTGGCTCTGAACACCGTCGGAGCTCCTCTGAGAGGGGGTCTCCTACCCGGGAACATCATCGGAGGAAGAAACCCACGAGGACGGCGTCGGTGGACGCTCCTGTCTCCGTGAGGGCCAGGTCGCATAGCCCCGATAGCCGTCCCGGGTCTTTGGAGCTGGAGCGGCCGTCCAAACAGCCTCGTCTGGAGATGGACTCGTCTGCTCACGTAAGTCCTGTTGTCCTCGTGGACTCGCCTCCGAGGGGTCCGACGTCGGGCCCGACGCTGTCGGGGCCCGAGTCGGGGGCTGCTGGGTCTCCTGAGTTCGGACTCAGGTTGACGGCCTTGGAGAGCAGCCTGGCTGCCTTCATGGACCAGCAGCGGGCATTGATCGCTGGTCTTGCTGGCGCTTCTGCCCTGATCGCCGGGACGTCGACGTCTAAGTCGACCCCGGAGACCGAGCCGATCCTCGAGTCCATGCGGGCTCGAGTCGATCCTCGGTCGAGGTCCCCTTCGGCCTCCCGTTCGGGGCCAAGGTCGTCGACGCCGACTCCCTCGGCGTCGGGGCGGACGGCGTCTGTGCCCGCCCGGCCCCTCCTCCGAGGAGTCCGCCTGGGAATCCGAGGTGGTAGAGTCACCTGATTCTTTTCGGACTCGGTGTATCCCTTCGGACTCCCCTGAGTCCGAACCTCGGAGACAGTCACCTCCGGAGGATGCCCAGTTCTCGGACTTCGTGAGGGATATGGCCAAGGCCTTGGCCTTCCCTGCGGATTCCGAGGAGGAGCCTCGAGCCGAAGAGCTCGATGCCCTCCAGTATGACTCTCCTGCAAAGGAGCATTTTACTGTACCAGTTCCTCCGATGCTGGAACGACTTCTCTTCCGCATGTGGGAGAGCCTGGCGTCGTCGCCGTTATTAAGCAAGCGGGTCGATGCCATATATCGAGTCCGCAAGAGCCCTGGCTTCCAAAAGGCACAGCTGCCGCATCATTCCATGGTGGTGGAATCGGCCATGCATAAGCTCAAGAGCCAGAAGATGCACTCCTCAGTGCCTCCCGGCAGGGAAGCCCGCAGCCTGGATGGCCTCGGTAAGAAGTGTTTCCAGGGCTCCATGCTTGCTTGTCGGGTCCAGACTTACCAGCTCTACATGGGCATGTATCTCAGGGACCTGGCTAAAGAAATAGCTGGATTCTCTGCTGGTCTCTCCGAGGACCCTTTGCGGAGGTTCCAGGCCTTGTCCACTGGTATTCGAGAGTGCTCAAAGTTTCTCTCTCTCGAGCAGCCTATGATGGCTTTGAGGCATCGGCTCGAGTAGCCGCAGCCGGCATCGGTGCCCGCCGACAGGCTTGGCTTCAGTCATCCGACCTCGAGCCCTGGGTGCAGGACAAGTTGGTCGATGTCCCCTGCAGAGGTGAAAACCTCTTTGGCAAACCTATGGATGAGAAGGCTGCACAACTCGAGACAGAGACTCTCACCAGGACTCGCCTCTCCAGAAAAACCTCTGCCCCTTCCCAGAAGAAGAAGGGCTCGGGGAAAAAGCCCTTTTACCCGAGGAAGGCGGCTGCCTATAAACACTACCCTCATTATCAGGCCTCCGCAGCTCCCCAACAGGGTCAGCAGGCCAAGGGACGGGGTAACGGGTCCCGTAGGCAGCAAGCCCCCAAGCCTGCGCCACCGGCCCCTGCTCCGCAGGGTGGGGGTTTTTTGACTCTTTCAGCATAGTCTCTCCCCCTCCGCTGGTTTCTCTCAGCACGGGAGGCCGGCTGGTCCACTTTGCCCACAGGTGGTCCAACATCACGTCCGATACCTGGGTGCTCCACATAGTCCGAGAGGGCTATCTTCTGCACTTCCACCAGGTACCTCCCCCCTACTTTCCAGGGGAGCCTCTGCGACCCCCTCTTCACCGGGACTTACTCCTTCAAGAGTTGGCAAGTCGTCTTCAGGAACAGGCGGTGGAACCGGTGCCCCACCACCTGAGAGGTCAAGGCTTTTATTCCAGGTACTTCCTGGTACCAAAGCGTACTGGAAGCCTCAGACCCATCCTGGACTTGCGGAACCTCAACAAGTTCCTGGAAAGGGAAAAGTTCAAGATGCTTACCCTTGGAATCCTGCTGCCCTACCTCCGGCAGGGAGATTGGCTATGCTCCTTGGATCTAAAGGATGCCTACACTCACATCCTCATCCACCCAAGCCACCGACAATACCTAAGGTTTGTGGTGGCCGGCGATCATTACCAGTACAGAGTACTGCCCTTTGGCCTATCCTCCGCACCACGGGTCTTCACAAAATGTCTCGCAGTGGTAGCGGCTTATCTCCGGCTTCAAGGCCTCTTTGTCTTCCCTTACCTAGACGACTGGCTCATCAGAGCTCCGTCCTCCACGGAGGCCACTCACGCCACACAACGTACTGTGACTCTGCTCCAGTACTTGGGCTTTGTCATAAACTTCGAAAAGTCCACTTTGCTCCCCTCTCAGGATCTCGAGTTCATCGGCGCCAGATTAAGCACGCTTCAGGCGCAAGCTTTTCTGCCGCTCGACAGGGCACAACGGCTCATGGCTCTCGCCAGCCGCTTTCGCAGCCATTCCCAGGTCTCGGCCAGGCACTTCCTGAGACTGCTCGGCCATATGGCTTCCACGGTCCATGTGACCCCCAATGCCCGCCTGAATATGCGGCCTGCTCAGTGGTGCCTTCGCTCACAATGGCGTCAGGCCTCAGGGAGACTAGCGGACTCAGTACGAATCTCCAGCCCGCTGGTCTCTTCTCTACGGTGGTGGCTTCATCTGCCCAACCTAGTGCTCGGAATGCCTTTTCAGTCTCCTCCGCCTGTTCAGGTACTGACGACCGACGCTTCTCTCCTGGGTTGGGGAGCACATTGCCAAGGGACATGTACTCAGGGTCTCTGGACCCCGTGGGAATCTGCCCAGCAGATCAACTTCCTGGAGCTCAGAGCGATCCGCCTGGCTCTCCGGGCTTTCTCCCACCTTACCACTCACCAGTCCGTCCTCGTCCAGACGGACAATCAAGTGGCCATGTTCTACGTGAACAAACAGGGGGGCACGGGCTCCTTCCTTCTCTGTCGGGAAGCACAAAAGCTCTGCGCTTGGGCCGTCAGCCGAGGAATCCTCCTCAAAGCTGTCTATCTCCCAGGTCAAGAAAATTACCTGGCAGACAAACTGAGCAGAATCCTCCAACCACACGAGTGGAGATTGGACCCGTTGGTGGTTCAAAGCACTGTTCCCTCTAAGCTGTGCGCGTGTGCGCGTGCACACACACCTCGCCGAGCGAGCGCACATACTTTACAAAAGAGCGCACAAAAATTACAGCTCTGATTCTGATAGAAAACAACACAGACGTCTTAAAATGTAAAAGTTATGATTGTAATTACTAGAAATTTCCCGCTTCATTTAGTAATCGTCTATTTTCATTTAATTTGATTAAAATCAATGTGGTGTACATACTGTATTCTGACGTGTAGTCAAATTTTAAAGTATATGACTCCGAGTGTCGTTATGTGGCGCACAAAAATTTAACCTTCCTTCAAAAGCTGCACACAGCTGATATTTTATGCGCACACAGCCTACAGAAAATTAGAGGGAACATTGGTTCAAAGGATCTTTCTCCAGTGGGGCCTCCCCACTCTGGATCTCTTTGCCAGTCCTCTGAACAGGCAACTTCCTCGGTTCTGCTCTCGGGAACCGCATTCCCTCCGAGTAGCGGCGGATGCTTTTCTGCTCTCATGGTCCACGGGCCTTCTGTATGCCTTTCCTCCCATGCCGCTGGTGTCTCGAACACTTTTCAAGGTTCTCCAAGACAAGGCTTCGGTGATCCTGATAGCTCCCCGGTGGCCCCGGCAACCGTGGTTCCCGCTACTGATGCAACTGGCGGTAGACACTCCGTTGCCTCTGGGGTTTCAACCCGATCTCCTGACCCAGGATCAGGGGTCTCTCCTACACCCCAACCTCAGATCTCTTCATCTGATGGCCTGGCTGCTGAAAGGGTAGTCGTTGCTCCCCTCCTGCTGCCTCCAGAGGTGGAAGAGGTCGTGCTAGCTTCCAGGCGACCCTCTACCCGGAAATCCTACGCCCTTAAATGGCGTCGCTTCTCCACCTGGTGTACTCAACGGTCTCAAGATCCCTTCTCCTGCTCGGTGTCAGTGGTCTTGCAGTACTTGCTTTCCCTCTCCAATCTTGGACTAAAGTCCAACTCGGTCAAAGTTCACCTCAGTGCTATTTCTGCACACCATGTGCCGGTGGAAGGCAGGCCTCTCTCCGGCCACCCTCTCGTGGCACGGTTCTCCCGAGGTCTCCTTCTCCTTAAACCACCTTTGCGCCCCCCAGCCCCTGACTGGGACCTGAACGTGGTTTTACAGCGGCTCACCTGTCCGCCTTTTGAACCCATGGCTACCTGTCCTCTCCGTTTTCTTTCTTGGAAAACCTTATTCCTGGTAGCCCTCACTTCCGCTAGACGCGTTAGTGAACTGCAGGCCCTAGTGTCTGATCCCCCTTACACTAGGTTCTACAAGAATAGGGTAGTCCTGCGGACTCACCCTAAGTTTCTTCCAAAAGTGGTCTCCCCTTTTCACATCAATCAGGAGGTGGTGCTTCCGACCTTCTTTCCCAGGCCACACTCCAGCCGAGCTGAGATGGTCTTGCATACCCTGGACTGTAGAAGGGCGCTGAACTTCTACCTTGATCGTACGCGGGAGCACCGTAAGACTGTTCAGCTCTTCCTGTCTTACGACCCTAATAAATTGGGGCTCCCTGTCTCCAAGCGTACTCTGTCCATCTGGGTAGCTGACTGTATCGCTTGGACTTATGGGGCGGCAGGCCTCTCGTTGGAAAGTCGAGTCACCGCTCATCGGGTTCGGGCGAAGGCTGCGTCAGTGGCTTACCTCCGCTCTGTTCCGTTGGCAGACATCTGCCGGGCCGCTACTTGGTCTTCGAGCCAGACTTTTGCAACCCATTACTGCCTCAAGAGGGAGTCCCGCAGGGACAGTGCTTTCGGACAGGCAGTCCTCCGTAATCTCTTCGAGGTTTAAGCAACTCCTACCCTCCATCCCGGATGTTGGGCTACCGGTTGGAGACGTATTCAGAGAAGATTCCTTCCTTCTGTGCTGCTGAGCTAGAGGGAGCTCATTTTTGTGCTTAGGGTCTCCGGTAGCCTTAAGCTTGGGAGTCCCATATGTGAGGACTGACTTCCTGCTTGGTCCTGGAGAAAGCGTAGTTACTCACCTGTAACAGGTGTTCTCCAGGAGCAGCAGGAATCAGTCCTCACAACCCTCCCTCCTCCCCTTGGAGTTGCAGTCATATGATTTAGTTTTTGCAAATTTTTTGCTGTCTTTTCGCTATGTCGTCAGACTGGCCAAGATGGCACCTTTGGGTGGGAAGGGGACCGTGCATGCGCGCTGCAATTCCCAAAGGCTTTCTTTGAAAGCTAGGGAAAATTGCTCCGCGAGGGCTCCGTCGGCGCCGACATCACCCATATGTGAGGACTGATTCCTGCTGCTCCTGGAGAACACCTGTTACAGGTGAGTAACTACGCTTTCTTTCGGAAATCTGCCATGCCACCACCTGGTCCTCAGTCCATAACTTCGCAGCTCATTGCTGCTTGGAAAGGGAGTCCCATAGGGAAAGTGCCTTTGGCCAGGCAGTACTCCATCAGGGTGTAGGCAACTCCTGCCCTCCAGCCCTTGTGTTCAGGTTTCTTGCTGGACACTTGGGCCGCTCGGTAGTCTGTCTTCTCAAGACTCATTGCTACTGCTCATGGCTCATCTCTTCCTGGTTACCTATGGCTTTTTACAGGTTCTCGGTAGCTTGTAGCTAGGGAGTTCCATATGTGAGGACTGACTTCCTACTTGTTCCAGGAGAAAGCGTAGTTACTTACCTATAACAGGTGTTCTCTGGGGACAGCAAGAATTTGTCCCCTCAACCCTCCCTCCCCATGGAGTTGCTTTTTGTGTCATTTTTTGCCTTTGAGCTATGTCATCCTACTGAGGCAAGATGGCACCCTTGGGCAGGAAGGGGACCATGCATGCATGGTGCATCTCCCAAAGGCTTTCTTTGAAAGCTGGGGAGAAGCTACCATGCGGGCTCTGTTGATTCAGGCGTCACCCATATATGAGGACTGATTTCTGCTGTCCCTGGAGAACACCTGTTACAGGTAAGTAACTATGCTTTATCAGAACTTCTGCATTCTTTGTAATTTCCTTTCCAGAAGGAGGAGCTGGCAGTGTCTATTGCCAGAGTCTTATCTGCCTTGGACTTGACGGATGCTTCTGGCATGGAAAAAGAGCCAAAGGTGCACCCGCTCTTTCAAGGGGTGTGGAAATCCACTACTATCTTTCCATTTCCACAGGGTGGTTAAGGATATAATCCAGTCAGAGTGAGACTTTCCAGACTCCCTGCCTAATGATTTAAGGATGTGTAAGAATATCTGCGCTCTGCCAGAGAAGGAATACATTGAGTGGTTTGGTATTCCCAAGGTGAATGCATGGCAGTTATCAGCGGACCACCAATCCTGTGGAAGGCAGATTGGCCTTAAAGGATTTTCTGGACTATGAGATGGATTTGTTGTTGAAGTCAGTTCACCGTGGTGGCTGCTATTCTGTAGCAGGTGGTATGTGCCAGCCTGACGTCACGATCCCTGTTCGAGTGGATCCAGTCTCTTCCGCTGGATGATGCTACTCCTCTTTTGGAGTTTGCTTTGGCCTTCTTTTCTGATGCCATGTATGACCTGGTACGTCTGGCAGCCAGGGATGGTGCCCTGACAATGGTGTCACAGCATTGGATTTGGCTCTGGCATTGGGCAGTGGACTATCTTCCAAAGGCTGGTTGGCCCAACTGGCTTTTAAGGGGCAGACTCCTTTTTGGCATATTTTCATATCCCGATTCGGGCAGATCAGCAAAAATATCTGTTCTGTCATGCTTGGCTCTTACTATCAGTTCGCCGCCCTCCCCTTTGGTCTATCCACTGCCTTGAGGATCTTCTCCAATGTCATGGTGGTGGTGGCGTCTTTGGCTCCAAGGGATCTGTGTCCATCTATATTTGGACAATGGGCTCATCTGAGTCTGTTCCCTTTCAGAAGCATCTTGGGTGGTGTCCTGAGTGGTATCCTTTTTGGAAAGCCTCAGCTGGGTGATCAGTCGGGGGGGGGGGGGGAGGGAGCCAGCTGTTGCCAGCTGTTGCCAGCTGTTGCCTTCCCAGTCCCTGGAGTTTCTGGGAGCACGTTTCGAGACACTAATGGGCAGAGTTTTCCTGCCAGAGGAAAAAGTCGAAAGACTGTTTAAATTTCCTGGTGCTGTTGTGTGTGCAGCAGGCTCCCAGAGTCTGGAATTATCTTCAACTCCTTGGATTGATGGCAGTGACCATAGAGATGGTGCTGTGGGCGTATGCTCGCATGCAACTGCTCCAGTGGTCATCGTTAACTGGGTGGCCCTGAGCTCTCAGGATTTGGAATGCAGGCTCCCGATGGTGAAGGCCAGGCTGCAGTGATGGTGGTAGCCCTGTCATCTGAGGAAGGGCGTGCCCCTGAATGATTTCTCCTGGATCCTTCTGATGGATGCCAGTCTCACGGCCTGTTGAGCTCATTGCCAAAACCATACAGCCCAGGGCTCTTGGAACTGCAGAGAAGCGGTGTGGTCCATCAATCACTTCATGGCAAGGACCATCAAGTTGGCTCTTCTGCATTTCTGGCCCCTACTCACGGGCTGGGGAGTTTGAGTGTTTTTGGACGATGCCATGGCAGTGGCTTACGTCAATTGGTAAGGCGGCACGAGGCATGCTGGGGTAGCTCTGGAGATGGCGCTCCTGTTTGCCTGGGCAGAAAAGAACCTCTTAGCCTTTTCGGCTCAGCGCATTGCCGGCGCGGACAGTGTGGAAGTACTACTTCAGCTGGCACTCTCTGGATCCTGGAGAATGGGAGTTGAGTCTGGAGGCATTTCAGTTGGTTCTGCGCCACTGGCATTTCCCTGAAATGGATCTGATGATGTTCCAGTGCTAACGTTTGCTGCTGCTTCAGTCACAGCATGGAGATGCAGTCCGAAGGCATCTATGCCCTAGCACAGCCTCGGCCAAGTCAGCACCTGCTGTACGTGTTTCCTCTGTGGCTCCTGGTGGGGCATGTGATTTGGCATATAGAACACCAGCTGGGCGGGATTGTCCTGGTGGTGCCAGATTGGCCGAGGAGAACTTAGTTCGGAGACTTGATGCGGCTCCTACAGACATCATTTTCAGTTGCCTCTGTCTTGGAGCGTATTGCAGCAGGAACTGATAAGAACATAAGAATGCCATACTGGGTCAGACCAAGGTCCATCAAACCCAGTATCCCGTCTTCCAACAGTGGCCAGTCCAGGTCACAAGTACCTGGCAGTTCCCCCAAAAAGACCCACAGGTTCCACAATGCTTGTATTGGGGCAAGCAGTGGATTTCCTGTCCCCTTTTTATAATGGTTTATGGACCTTTCCTCCAGGAATTATTCCAAATGTTTTTTAAACCTAGCTACCCTAACAGATTTTACTACATCCTCCAGTAACGAATTCCAGAGTTTGATTACATGTTGAATGAAAAGAATATTTTCTCTTATTAGTCTTAAATGGGTTACACTGTAGCTTCATTGCATGTCCCTTAGTCTTTCTACTTTTTGATGGCATAAACTATCTACGTTTACCCATTCCACTCCATTCATTAATTTATAGATTTCAGTCTCTCCCCCTCAACTGTCTCTCTTCCAGATTGAAGAGTCCTACTCCTTTACTATTTTGGTGGCTCTTCTCTGTACCTTTTCCAATAGCACTATATCCTTTTAAGATACAGCGATCAGAATTGCATACAGTATTCAACAGAACAATGGCTGGGAAAAATCGTATTGCTAAAGCTGTTGCCCCCGTTACAGCTTCTGCCTCGGTCCAGACAGAGGTCCTGATGCCAGTTGAAGGACCGGTTCCATGTGCAGGGTGCCTGCATGCTGAAGCTCTGAGGAAACAAGTGGAGGAACTCAGAGAGGAGGTGGCGAGGCTGAGGAGCATTCAAGACAGTGAGAAGTACATTGATGAGATGCTTCTTGCAGCAACCAGGCTCTCCAGCACAGGAGAAGATGGGTGCCAACAGAATGTCGATGGTTGGACACAAGTCACCAGGGCCTGCAAAATCACCAATCCAACTTCTCCAGCCCTTGATTTGAAGAACCATTATGCAGCCCTGGAAGTGGAGGAGGTGAAAGCATCCCTGGAAAGGGAAGAACCAGAGTTCAAGTACCCCAAAGTTGCGGAATCAGTGACCAGAAGGAAACGAAGGGTAGTGGTGGTTGGAGACTCTCTTCTGAGGGGTACTGAGGCGTCCATCTGCTGACCAGACTTGATGTCCAGAGAGGTATGCTGTCTGCCTGGTGCCAAAATCCAAGATGTTACGGAGAGTTTGCCGAGACTCATCAAGCCCACTGACTATTACCCAATGTTGCTAATCCATGTTGGAACAAATGATACTGCCAGGTATACCTCGGAACGTATCAAAAGTGACTTCATGGCTCTGGGACAGAGGGTGAAGCAGTTAGGTGCACAGGTGGTGTTCTCTTCAATCCTCCCTGTTGAGGGTAAAGGCCAAGGCAGAGAGGCTCGCATCCTGGAGATGAATGCATGGCTGCGTGGCTGGTGTCATCGAGAGCGTTTTGGTTTCCTAGACCATGGGATGCTGTTCCAAGGGTTGCAGAGCAGAGATGGCATCCATCTGTCCAAGAAAGGTCAACGCATCTTTGGTGGTAGACTGGCTAATCTACTGAAGAGGGCTTTAAACTAGATTCGTTGGGGATGGGTGAAGAAAGCCCCCAGGTAAGTGAAAGCCCCCAGGTAGGTGATACATTAAATACCTTTATGGAAATGGGTAACAGGGGTAACATATGGAAAGCAGTGTGTATTAATGCCCGTAGCATGGGAAATAAGATCCCTGAAGTTGAAGCTTTGGTGGGAGTGGCTGACTTGCATTTAGTGGCAGTTACAGAAACATGGTTCACAGAAAACCATGACTGGGATGTAACTATACCTGGCTATACTTTATTCAGAAAGGACAGGGTAGGAAGAAGGGGAGGAGGAATGGCACTATATGTAAAAACTACTATTAAAGCTTTGGAATTAGAGCTTAAAAGGGAGAGAGGAGGCATTGTGGGTTAAACTAGAAAGAGGGCAAGAGAAATCTATTTGCATTGGTGTGATATACAGACCTCCCTCACAAGAGGAAGAGGTGGACAGAGTTAATTGAAGACATACGCAGCATTGCTAGGAAAGGGGAAGTGCTACTGATAGGAGATTTCAATATGCCAGATGTTGATTGGCACATTCCTGCTGCAGTATCATCTAGAAGTAAGGAGATCCTGGATTCTCTACAGGGAGAACTATTCAGGCAATTGGTAACAGACCCCACACGTGAAGGGGCCAAACTGGACTTGGTGCTTACCAATGGTGAAAGTGTTTCTGATGATGTAGTGGGAGATCATTTTGCATCCAGTGATCACCAGATGGTGTGGTTCAGTATTAGGACTAGGGCTGTTAGAATCCATTCCAAGGTGAGGATCTTAGACTTTAGGAAGACTAACTTTGCGAAGATACCTCAGGGAGTCGTTAGTGGGATGGGAACAGCTGGGGGATGTAGAAAAACAGTGGGCAAAACTGAAAGGGGGTATTTTAAAGGCAACCAACCTTTTTGTTAAAATGGTAAATGCAAAAGGAACAGGAGACCGCTATGGTTTTCGAAGGAAGTAGCTGAAAAAGTGAAGAAAAAGAGGGAGGCCTTCATGAAATACAAGAGATCACAGAGAGAGGAAGACAGGCATCTGTATTTGGAAAAGCTTAGAGAAGCTAGCAAAGTAGTCAAGAAGGCAAAGATTCAAAAGGAGGAGGAAATAGCCAATGCAATAAAATGGGGGGATAAGACATTTTTCAGATATATTAGTGAGAAGAGGAAGGGCAAAAGTGGTATTGTCAGACTCAAGGGTGCAGGGGGGGAATATGTAGAAGCTGATAAAGATAAAGCGGAATTGCTTAACAAATATTTTTGTTCTGTGTTCACAGATGAAGAACCAGGAGCAGGACCTCAGAAAACACCCACAAATAAGAACAGAAGCGAGGGACATCTTGAACAATTTTCAGAAGACTGTGTTCGTGAGAAACTAGCTCAACTTAAAGTAGACAAAGCGATGGGACCGGATGGGATACACCCTAGAATACTGAGGGAACCTGGGGACGTTCTAGCAACTCCACTGACTGACCTTTTCAATGCCTCAGAGTCGGGAGTGGTGCCAAAGGACTGGAGAGAGGCTCATGTGGTGCCTTTACACAAAAGCGGAAGTAAGGATGTGGTTGAAAACTACAGGCCGGTTAATTTAACTTCGGTGGTGAGTAAATTATTGGAAACGCTGCTGAAAGAGAAAATAGTGAGGTTTCTGGAGTCCAGCGGATTACAGGATCCGAGGCAGCATGGATTCACCAGAGGCAGGTCTTGTCAGACAAATCTGATTGATTTCTTTGACTGGGTGACCAGGGAGTTGGACCGAGGGAGAGCTCTAGATGTGGTGTATTTAGATTTCAGTAAAGCCTTTGACACTGTTCCTCACAGGCGACTTATAAACAAACTGAGCACCCTAGGGATGGACCCTAAAGCTACTGCTTGGGTTAGAAATTGGTTGGGTGGAGGCAACAAAGAGTACAAGTAAATGGAGCTCACTCTGAGGAGAAGGATGTTACCAGTGGTGTGCCCCAGGGATCTGTCCTTGGTCCGATTCTTTTTAACATCTTTGTTAGTGATATAGCGGAAGGGCTGTCGGGTAAGGTTTGCCTCTTTGCAGATGATACCAAAATCTGCAATAGGCTAGACACCCAGGAAGGTGTAGATAACATGAGGAGGGATCTAGCTAAGCTTGAAGAATGGTCTAGAATTTGGCAGCTGGGATTTAATGTTAAAAAATGTAAGGTCATGCATCTGGGCTGCAGCAATCCAAGGGAGCAATACAGTATAGGAGGTGAAGTACTTTTGTCCACTAAAGAAGAGCGGGACCTAGGCGTGGTTGTGTCTGATGATCTTAAAGTAGCCAAACAGGTAGAAAAGGCGACGGCAAAAGCTAGAAGGATGCTGGGGTGCATACGGAGAGGAATGGCTAGCAGAAAAAAGGAGGTGATAATGCCTCTGTATAAGTCTTTGGTGCGACCTCATTTGGAGTATGGTGTGCAATTCTGGAGACCGCACCTTCAAAAAGATGTGAACAGGATGGAGTCGGTGCAGAGGGTTGCTACTAAAATGATTAATGGGCTTCATTATAAAGCATATGAGGACAGACTTAAGGATCTTAATATGTACACCTTAGAGGAAAGGCGGGATAGAGGTGATGTGATTGAGATGTTTAAATACCTCCGTGGCATAAATGTTCAGGGAGAGAGCCTCTTTCAATTGAAAGCAAGTTCTGCTACAAGGGGACATGGGATGAGGGTGAAGGGAGATAGATTCAGGAGTGATATGCGGAAATATTTCTTTACAGAAAGAGTAGTGGATCCATGGAATAGTCTCCCAGTGGAGGTGGTAGAGATGAGGACAGTAACTGAATTCAAAAAAGCATGGGACAAGCACAGTGGATCTCTAAAGGTAAAAAGGAGATTGTTGTAGTTATGGAAGGACAGACTAGATAGGCCATGTGGTCTTTTTCTATCATCATGTTTTTATGTTTCAAGGTGTGGTCGCACCAAGGAATGATACAGAAGCATAATATCCTATGTTTTATTTTATTTTTGACTGATCGTCCTGGAGGATAAGTTCCTTTCTCGCTTATGGCTTGGCTGTTGAAAGGAGACAGCGCATAAGAGCTTTTCTTCAGCAATGGTTTTCACTCAGTTCAGAGGAGGTCTATCAAGCTAGCATACTTGTGGGTCTGATGCCTCTTTGTGATGGTGCGGTGCTTAGTAGTTGGCTCCTGAGGCGGTCAAGGTGCCATCTCTGTTGCTTTTCTACAGGATGGCTTGGAGATGGGCCTTTCCCTTAGCTCTCTGAAAGTTCAGGTGGCAACTTTGGCCTGTTTCCGAGGTCCAGTGACTGTTAAGTCTCTAATCTTGCACACAGGTGTTTCACACTTTCTCCAGAGTGTCCTGCAACCGTGTCTTCCCCTTCAGTTTGTTGTCCCTTCCTGGCATCTGTCTGCTCAGGGCCCTGACGTCGGTGCACTTTGAGCCATTGAAGTGTGCTACTTTGAGGATTTGATGCTCAAGACTGTCTTTTTGGTCGTGATTTGTTCCTCACGGTGAATTTCTGAACTGCATGCTCTGTCTTGCCAAGATCCTTATCTGAACTTTTCAGAGGATACCATTTCCATTCAGCCTGTGCCTGCCTTCTTGCCTAAGGTGATTTCTCCCTTTCTTGTGAACGGGTGGTCTGCCTGCCCTCCTTCTCTAAGGAGCAGTGTCGGGGGAAGGATAAGGATCTTCACCTTATGAATGGCCGGAGGGTGCTTCTCCAGTACTTGCAGGTTATGAATTCTTTCATAAGTCAGACCATTTTTTATACTGTTTGCTGGCCCATGCAAGGGTGATGCCGTGGCCGAGTTGACTTTGGGGCACTGGATTAAAGAGGTCATTGCCTCTGCATATGTTGCTGAATTGGCCAGTTCAGGAGAGTTTGCCTGCCCATTCTACCCAAGCACAGGTGTCCTCGTGGGGTGGAGTGGAGCTCGGTAGCTGCTGCAGACATTTGTTGGGCGGCAGCATGTGGGCATTGCTTTCCACTTTTTGTCAAGCATTACTGCTTGGATGTCCATGCATGGGCTTACACGGCCTTTGGCTCAAGAGTTTGCAAGCTGCTGTGTCTTCCCACCCAGGTGAGTTGTAGCTTTGATATGTCCCATTTGAATGAACTGGCCTGGTAGAACGATATGAACAGTGACATTTTATTTACCAGTTAATGTCCTTTCCTGAGTCCTGCTAGACCACTCTAGAGTCTGTCCCTGAAACTGTATTTGCTCTGTTCTTCTGATGCAGTGTCCTAGGGCCACTGATTTTTATACATGGCTCTGCAGGTACATCTTTTACTGACAGTCTTCGTATACTTTCCTGTACATAGTGTTCTACTGTTGATTACTCATTGTTGCCCATGTTTGAGGTTGTGCAAGGCTTGCCATGTTTCTCCCATAAGTTTTGGGACTAATACTGAAGAGACCTCTGGTGTCTGAGGTGAATATAGGCATAGGAGTGGTGTCATTGAAACCTGGGCTTTTTATTGGTTCTTTGTCTCCACCAATCTGCTGGTAGGGGAACACAACCCACTTGTCTGGACTAGTCCTAGCAGGCCTCAAGGAAAAAAAAATGTAACTGGTAAGTAAAATGTCACCTTATGGAAGGGTTGTTGGGTAAGGTGCACCAATCCGTGGCCGATAGAAAAATCTGCAAGAGGCTAGACACCCTGGAAAATAAATATCATGAAGAGGGATGTAGCAATGTTTTGAAGAATGGTCTACAGTTTGCTGCTGGGATTTAATGCCTAAATGTAGTGTCATGCATTTGGACTGCAAAAACCCAAAGGAGCAGTACACTATAGGGGGTGAAGTACTTCTGAAGAGCAGGATGTAGAGGTGATGGTATCTGATCTTAAGGTGGCCAAATGGGTAGAAAAGGTGACAGTGAAAGTCAGAAGGATGCTTGGGTGCCTAGGAAGAGGAATGGCCAGAATGATAAAAGGAGGTGATTATGCTTCTGTATAAGTATGAGACCTCATTTGGAATACTATATGCAATTCTGGCAATCACACCTTTAAAAGGATATAAAGAAGATGGAATCAGTACAAAGGGCAGTTATCTAAAGTCAGTGGTCTTAATCATAAAACATATGGGAACAGACTTGGAGATCCTAATATGTATACTTTGAAAGAAAGACAGGAGAGGGGAGGATATGAAAACTAAATACCTTCATGGAATAAATGCACTTGAGATGGGCTTCTTTCAGTTGAATGGAAGGTCTGAAATGAGGGCATAGGATGAATGCAAGCGAGGAGAGACTGGAATAATCTGAGGAAATATTTCTTTACAGAAAAGGGTGATGGATACGGGAAACAGCCCCCTTCCAGTGCAGGTGGTGGATACAAGCGCTATATCTGAATTCAAGAAAGCATTGGACAAGCACAAAGGATTTAAGTGCGAAGAGAGGAAAGGATTCCTAGAGTTTTAATAGTTAATTGGATGTGCAGACTGGATAGGCCATAATGTTTTTATAATTGTTTTCTGTATTACTGTGTATATTAGCATACATGGGCAAAAAAGTTTTATAAAATGACCTCTATTATGCCTGAAATAGCTGAGCAATACATTGTGTTGGCTCATTCCTCTTCTCCCCTGGATAGAATCAGCTGATATTTCAGCAGCTGCTACTAACAAAAATAGTTCCACAAGTAGCAGGATCTTCAAATACAAACTTAAGTTAGCTGTAGGATATCATGGGGCTCTTACTAATGTGTCATAAGCTTTTTGCTGCATGAGTTAGTGCGGAGTAACTGCTAGCATGCAGTCACAGTAACTGTTTCCTTGCTAGCATGACAGCAAATGTTAGGGTATGCAGTTAGTGCATGAACTGTTAAGAGGCAGGGATGGGTGGAGAATGGGCATTGTTAGTGCACCGTAACTTTCAGCATGTGGTCACCTTTGTAGATAGCGTAGATACTACTTCTCAAATAAAAAAGTGTATGTCCATCCACATGATCTAGAATTACAGTTGTTGGGATGCATGCTTTGCGCCTAACGTGGTAAGTGCAAAACCTTACTGCACTATAGTTAGAGCCTCCTTGAGTCTAAAACTAAATGATCAGCCATTCAAGTATTTTCACCTGGGCTGGACAATGAACCTTTTTTTGAGTGCACAAATTTCTGGGGGCCTGTACTCCAAGGTTTTTCTTCAACTTTATTTTTATGTGGAAAGTGCTTCCTACGCAAGGCCTGTGCTGTGAATGATGCATGGTTGAAAGTTTTGCTTTAAAATTGCAAGGAAGAATAATAAATGGCTAACGTTTTAAAAGTTTCCTTTAAGGAACATTTTCTTCTTTCTATACTGCAGTATATAGTAGGGATGTCTACAATACAAAGATTTTTTTGATTGGTTTGGGCTTTTTTCCCCATTAATTTTCAGACTTCTATTTTCTGGTTTAGTTCATGCATCCATTTTGATTTAAAAAAAAATTAAACATAGGCCTTTTTAATGTGTGTTAATTTGTAGATTAACATGTATTTAATCAATTTAGCATGCTCTAAATTTAAAACACATTAATGAATGCATGTCCCTAGTAAGTGATTATGCCGTTTGTCTGCTCTTGAATTTTGTTAGCTCTCTTAGCACTGAGCTGCAAAGAGGTTACATTAAGTGCACTATAAGAAAGATAACTGTAGTAAAGTATACTTTTGTCCTGAGCAGCAATCCAAATACAAAGTGATTAACAAGGACCAATGGTGCAATGTGTTAGAGTTTAGCAGAACAATTAACCTCGATCTCAGCAACTATGATGAAGATGGAGCGTGTAAGTATGAGTCATTTTGTCTCTTTCAGCAAATATTTTGTCACAGTGCATAAATATGTTCTTTACCATGCCTTGCAAAAGTGTTCATTCCCTTGGTTTTTGTCCTGTTTTGTCGCATTACATATAACCTGGAACGAAAATGGAGGTTCATTTGGATGTTAGGTAATGGACCTAACAATATAGTCTAAATTGGTGAAGTGAAATGACAATAACATACCTTGTATATATAAAAAAACAAGTAAAAACTGAAAAGTTGTGAGTGCATATGAATTCATCCCTTTTGCTATGAAACTCTTAAATAAGATCTGGTCCAACCAATTATCCTCTGAAGTCACATAATTAGTTGATTAGGGTCCACCTATATGAAATCAGTGTCACATGATCTGTCACATGATGCCTGTATAAATATACCTGTTCTGAAAGGCCCCTGACTCTGCAACACCACTAAGCAAGCAACACAAAGACCAAGGAACATTCCAAACAGGTCAGAGACAAAGTTGTGGAGAAGTATAGATAAGTTGGCATATAAATAAATAAATCCCAAATTCAAAATAGAAAAAAATATGGCACCACTACAAACCTGATAGGAGAAGGCCGCCCACCAAAACTCACAGACCAGGCAAGGAGGGCATTAATCAGAGATGCTACAAAGATACCAAGGATAACACTGAAGAAGCTGCAAAAATCCACAGCACTGTAAGCCTTATACTCCACAGAGTGGGGCTTTATGGAAGAGTGGCCAGAAAAAAGCCATTGCTTAAAGAAAGAATTAAGAAAACACGTTTGGAGTTTGCACAACAGCATGTGGCGGACCCCCCCAAATGCATGGAAGAAGGTTCCCTGGTCAGATGAGACAAAAATTGAACTTTTTGGCCATCATGGGAAACGCCATGTGTGGCACAAACCCAACACTTCCCATCATCCTGAGAACATCATTCCCACTGTGAACATGGTGGTGGCAGCATCCTGCTGTGGGGATGTTTTTCATTGGCAGGGACAGGAAAACTGGTCAGGATTGAAGTAACGATAGATGGCATGAAATACAGGGCAATTCTTGAGGAAAACCTCTTCCACTATGCCATAAATTTGAGACTGGGAGGAAGGTTCACCTTCCAGCAGGACAATGACCCTAAACATACTGCTAAAGCTGGTTTAAAGGGAAATGTTTAAATGTCTTGGAATGGCCTAGTCAAAGACCAGACCTCAATCCAATTGAGAATCTGTGGCATGACTTGAAGATTACTGTACACCAAAACAACCCATCTAACTTGAAGGAGTTGGAGCAGTTTTGCCTCAAGGAATGGGTGAAAAATCCAGTGGTTGGATATGCTAAGCTAATAGACATACACCAAGAGACGTGCAGCTGTAATTGCAGCAAAAGGCTCTACAACGTATTGACTTTGGGGGTGAATGCATATGTACACTCCTGCTTTCAGTTTTTTTTTTGTCTTAATTGTTTGTGTTACAATAAAAGATATTTTGCACCTTCGAAGTCGTAGGCATGTTGTGTGTATCATATGGTGCTAACCCCCAAAATTCCATTTTAATTCCAGGTTGTATTTGCGACAAAACAGGACAAACACAGAGGATGATACTTTTGCAATGCACTGTATGTTTGAGAAAATGGTGAGCAAGGTAGTGTGACATTGTTTGTTTGTTCAGTTGGATATGTGGAAATGAAGGTAAGAAAGTCTTAAGGGATATTCTTATTGGGCTAACTTGCTACATTTGTGACTAGTTTGATAGGCATGGGCCCTTCTCCAGGAACAAGCAGGAAGTCTTGTGTCTCATGTCTCTTGGGGAAACTGCTAGGTACATATGACCTAGATTGGTCACTGTTGGAAACAGAATACTGGGCTTGATGGACCTTGGTCTGACCCAGTATGGCATATCTTATGTTCTTATGTTCTTAAGTCGGTCCTCACATATGGGTAACATCGGTGCCGACAGAACCCATGTGGAGCATTTACTCAGCTTTCAAAGAAAGTCTTTGGGACATGTTGCCATGCGTGCATGGTCCCCTTCCTGCCCAAGGGTGCCATCGTACTCAATCTCCTTTTTTTTTTTTTTTTTTCTGTGGAGCCCAACGGATATCTCTTTTTTCCCAGAAAAATCCTTACTAATTATCCTTAGTTTCCCGGTTTGCATACTGGTTCCTCTTCCTGCCTCGAACTGGCACCAACGCTGCTCTTGGCTCCTTTTGTCTCAACTGGCGTTCACTGCCTTTTTCACCCGGGGGTCATCAACCCTGTCTGGGTGTTCCCCACCATGTCTCCTGGTGGGTTTAAAAAATGCAGTCGCTGTAGTCAAACCATGTCACTCACTGTTGCCTGTGCTGCCTGGGCCCGGATCATGACATCACCTTCTGCGACCTGTGCCAGGCCATGAAGCCTAAGACCAATAAAAAGAGGTCTGTGTTGCAGGAAAAACTATTCCCTAGGTCCAACTCGGCACCAGCCTCCCCTACACAGAACTCCAAGCCCAGCACTTCTCGTGAGGCCCGGGCGTCCTCTGAGTCCTGGGGAGGTGGCTCCTCTGAGAAGACCCTGGATACCGAGAGAAAGAAGAAAAAAATCCTTGAAGTTCTCCAAGGTTGGACCAAAGAAACCCAGTAAAACCGCCCAGAGGGACTCGGGCAGCTCCGAGAAGCACCCTACCAAGGTCCTCAAGAAGGACTCCTCAGCTGGCAGAGACCGTGGGAGGTTCCTCGAGACCATAGTCCTCGTGGAGGATGCACTCGCGAGAGTGCCAGCATCAAGCCCAAGATCCTCTGCGCCAAAAGCTGTAGAGCCTTCTGGCTTGAAAAAATGGCAGCCTTGGAGCAGAGCATCACTGCTATTCTGGCCCTGCAGCAGGCAATGGTGGCTGATTTGTCCACATCTGCTCTGATGACCAGGCCCCCTACTGCGGGGGAGTCCCCAATCATTAAGCCGAGCGCCACCGGCCTCGGGTGTAAGCCCTCTGCACCGGTCGAGGTCTCGATCCCATTCCTCAGGCATCCAATCCTCCCTGGCCAGTTTCTGCGACTCGGATCCCAGGTCCTCCAGAGGCTGCCAGCTACTCTGTGCTGACTTCGGCGTAATGAGTCGCAAGGCCCTGGACTCATCATCATCTCTAGACTCCGAGTTGGAGACTGACAACGAGGCATGCCTGGACACTAAATGGCAGAGAGAGATTCCTTAGGACCCGGTGGCATTCTCCTTCGGAAGATGTAGCCTTCCACAACTTTGTCAAGGCCAGAGCCCTCTTGGTTTAATCTGAGGCGGAGGAAGATCCACGCACCGAGGAACTGGAGATTCTCCAGTATAAGTCTTTACCCAAGGAAACTCTCATGGTGCCTGTGCAGCCAATCACTGAGCGTCTACTACTCAGAATGTGGAGACGCCGGCACCTCGACGCCATGTACTGTCTGGAAGGGCCTGGGGTTCCACATGCCCCAGCTCCCACATAACTCCATGGTTGTTGAGTCAACCATGTAAAAACTTAAGAGCCAGAAGACTCACACCTCTGTACCTCCTGTAAGGAACGCTAGAGCCCTCAATGCCCTTGGGTGCAAGTGTTACCAGGGCTGTATGCTGGGTTGCCAGATTAAAGTCTATGAGCTGTACATAGGCATGTACCTGAATGCCTTAACGCAGGAGTTGTCCAGGTTTTCAGAAGGGCTTGCCAGGGAATCACTCCGTATCCAATCCCTGACCTCAGGGATCAAGGACTATTCTAAGTTCCTTTCCCGGGTGGCCTATGACTGCTTTGAGTCAGCAGCTCAAGTTGCACTGACCGGCTTTTGTGCCTGGCGCCAAGCCTGGCTGTAGTCTTCTGACCTCAAACAATGGGTCCAAGACAAGCTGCTCGATGTCCCTTACACCTGGGAGAACCAGTTCTGCAAACCTATGGCCGACAAGGCAGCAGAGAGAGAGGCTCTCCAAAAAAGACCTCCTCCTTTCCCTGTAAAACAATCAAGGGAAAAAAACCCTGTTCCCAAGGAAAAAGGGGCCCTTTCATCAGATTCACCACTACCAGCCCTTCTCAGGACAGCAACAGGGTTCTCACCTCAAAAGGCCATGGAGCTCAGAAGTCAAAGACACAGAAGCACCATGCCCCAGCTCCCACCCAACCCGGGGAGAGCTTTTGACTTCCTGGCCGCCTGGCGCTCTTCGCCCATAGGTGGGCCAAAATTGTCTCCGACCAGTGGGTACTGCAGGTGGTAAGGGAAGGATACCTCCTCCACCTACAACAGGTACCACCCAGGATTTTCCCAGGAGAGATGGTGTGACCTCTCCTTCATCAGACCCTTCTGCTCTCAGAGCTTGCAGGTCTGCTCAGGGACAGCGCAGTAGAGCCCCTGTACTCAAACACCTATGGAGAAAAGGCTTCTACACCAGATACTTCCTTGTCCCAAAGAGAACTGGGGGCCTCAGGCCCATACTAGACCTGAGAAACTTAAACAAGTTTCTGGTGAGGTAGAAGTTCAAGATGCTGTTCCTTGGAACACTGCTGCCTTACCTCCACCAGGGAGATTGGCTGTGCTCCTTGGACATAAAGGATGCGTACACACACATCCTGATCCATCCTTCCACAGGCAGTACCTATGGTTCGTGGGGGGAGGAGGGCACTACCAGTAGAGGGTGCTACCCTTTTGCCTGGCCTCCTCGCCAAGGATCTTTGCCAAATGCCTGGCAGTGGTAGCCGCCCACCTGTGCCTACAAGGGGCTTTCATCTTCCCCTACCTAGCTGACTGGCTAATTAGGGGTGGTACAGCCTCAGGTCAGTCAGGCTGCAGAGCAAGCAACCCTTCTTCTGCAGCACCCAGGGTTCATCATCAACTCCGAAATCCCACCTCTCTCCAGCCCAAAGCCTGGAGTTCATAGGTGCTCAGTTGGACATGTTACAGGTCAAGGACGTCCTTCCAAGAGAGAGGGCAGAACACCTCAGGCAACTGGCAGGAGAGGTACAATGCTGCCGGTCAGTACCAGCTGATTGTCGCCTCTGCCTGCTTGGCCAGGCCTCGACAGTCCACATCACTTTCTCAGCCCGCTTACATGTGGGGGCAGCCCAGAGGTGCCTCTGCTTGCAGTGGACTCGAGCCACGGGCAGGCTACAGGACAGCATCAGAATTACCTGCCAACAGGCAGAGTCCCTCAACTGGTAGCAAAACGTTGCCCACCTCCATACGGGATGCCTTTCTAGGCACCTGCACCGCAGAGGACCCTAACCACAGGTGCCTCCCTCCTGGGTTAGGGGGGCGCATTGTGGGGACTGCTGCACACAGGGCAGCTTGTCTCAGGAGGAGTCACTCTTACAGATCAATCTCCTGGAGTTCAGGGCAATCTTCTTGGCCCTACGATTGTTCCGCCATGACCTGCAAAACCGGCCTGTACTGATCCAGATGGACAACCAGGTTGCCATGTTTTGTATAAACAAGCACGGGGGCACAGGTTCGTACTCCCTCTTCCAGGAGGCGGTGAACCTCCTCTCCTTTGCAGAACGCAACAGCATGCTTGTGCGAGCAGTGTACCTCCTGGTCTAGGACAGCTGCCTAGCAGACAGGCTGAGCCAGGGTCCTTTGTTCACATGAGTTGCGTTTTAAATCCCAGGGTGACGAAGCAGCTGTTCCACTGGGGCAGGCCCATGAAGGACCTATTCACCTCCCCAGACAACACGCAGCTGCCTTGCTCCTGCTTGCGTCAGCCGCATCTGGGGAGAGTGGCAGCAGATGCCTTCCTGATCTCATGGCTTGAGGGCCTACTCTATGTACCCACCGACCCTCCCCTCCCCCTCCTTTGGTCGCCAGGACCCTCTTCAAGGTCCAGAGCGAGAGGGCATCAGTTACTGATTGCCCCCAGGTGGCCCAGGCAACCTTGGTTCCCTTTGTTGCTTTCTCTGTCAGTGGCAATCCCAGTCCCACTGGGCTGAGCCTCGGACCTCCTGTCCCACGAGGAGGGCTCCCTCCTGCACCCAAAGCTGGGGTTGCTAACGCTAACAGTGTGGCTGCGGAAAGGGTAGCGTAGGCCCCTTTCAGTCTTATGGGAGAAGTCGAGGAGATCCTTCTGTCCTCCTGAAAACCCTCCACCAGACGGACTTAAACCTTTAAAAGGAGAAGGTTCTACATCTGGTGTGCAGAATTGGAGAACCTCTTCTCCTGCCATGTGCTGCTAGTGCTCAAGTACCTATTGCACCTGTCACACACCGGGCTGAAATCTAACTCTGTGAGGGTATATCTGAGTGCCATAGGCACTCGCCACCATCCTATCGAGGGAAGACCCCTTCTCATGCCAGCCCCTGGTCTCCTTGTTCCTTAGGGGCCTCCTGTTATCCAAGCTCCCTCTCTGCCCTCTGGCTGGCAGAGTGGGATCTCAACGTGGTGCTCTTCCAGCTCACCAAACTGCCATTCGAGCCACTTGAGACCTGCAGTACCTGTCTTGGAAAGTGGCTTTTCTGATGGTCCTCACGTCCGCTCAGAGTGAATGAACGCCAGGCCCTGGTGTCAGATTCACCATATACAAGGTTCTACAAGAACAGGGTAGTGCTTCCCACACATCCCAAATTCCTCCTGAAGGTGGTGTCCTTTTCACCTCATTCAGGAGGTGCTCCTCCCCACCTTCTTCCTGCAGCCTCATGTCGGCAGGGAGAAACTAGTACTTCATACACTAGATTGCAAACGGGCCTTGTCTTTCTACTTGCAGTGGACTTGGGCCCATCGCAAAGCTCCTCAGCTTTCGTGTGTTATGACCCCAGCAGACTAAGGCTCTCCATTGACTAAGCGAACTCTGTCCACTTGGGTGGCAGATTATATTGCCCTCACCTATGAGCAAGTTGGCCTCTCCCTTGAGCACCGGATCACAGTGCATCTCGTGAGGACAATGGCCACAGTGATGGCAAATCTCTGCTCAATGCCAGTGACTGAGATTTGAAAGGCTGCCACATATGTTCGAAGCTCACTACTGCCTGGAGAGCAAGTCCCGCAAGGACAGTGCCTTTGGCCAGACAATACTCCGTAATGTTCTCGGGGTGTAGGCAGCTCCTGCCTTCCAACCCTTCTGTGCTCAGACTACCTGAGTGATAGTGTCTCTGGGCTCTAGGGTCTTGCAGAGTCTGTGGAGACTCACCTTCTGCAACTCATAGCTACCCAATTGGTTGCTGTTGGTGCTGTCGTGGTTCTGTCTTCTGCAGCCTGGAGCTAGGGAGGTCCCATATGTAACCACTGACTTCCTGCTTGTTCCTGGAGAAAGCAGTTACTCACCTGTAAGAGTTGTTCTCTAGGGACAGCAGGAATCCGTCCTCACAACCCTTCCTCCTCCCCTGGAGTTACCCCCCTACCTTGTTTTTATTTTTCTACTAAGTAAGATAATGTAATATAGCTCACTCAGTATAGCATGCACATTCAGTATTTTCTCATGTTTCACTTATTATTATTCTCAAGGTCTCAGACAAACCATAGCACTGATATGGACGTTTTCCTCGTCCCAATAACGTGCCTGTTGACATCAATGACCTTCTCTTCTTTAGAGCTACATCAACAAATAAAATACTTAGCTTCTTGGTTATTTCTTCTCTAAATTTTCACAAAAAATCTCATTTCCAATCTCCCAACGCCACTATTAAGGCGCCCTCTTTGTGTTTCTCCACGAACAGGTTCCTCAGGGGATCATCTCTCCATCCATTTCACTCTGTAAAAGTATCATACAGAACTATCCTGTTACTGAACATTCCCGTTATTCATTCTATTCAATATCACAGCCATAATCAAAAATCGGCAAACTTACTAAATACTGCAGCACACGTAATCCAACATAGGATCATATGAACTTCTTTTTCCAAATGTCTCTTCCAACTGAAAACGCCGCACATGCGAACTGCCTGTTACGGCACTCAATTTAAAGCCCATACTGCCCTCATATTTTTCTACTAGCTATGTCATCTGACTGAGCAAGATGGCACCCTTGGGCGCTAATGGGGCTGCATGTTTGGTAGCATCTCCCAAAGGCTTTCTTTGAAAGCTGGGGAAAATGCTCCGCACTGGCTCCGGCACCGACTTTACTCATATGTGAGGACTGATTCCTGCTGTCCCTGGAGAACACCTGTTGGAGGTGAGTATGCTTTTCATCAAGTTAATAGTCATGTTTTCATTGATCTAAAGAGGAAAATATGGTACTTTAGTCCAATAAAGTTCCCACCTGCAGCTTATGGAGTAAAATATTGAACTGTAAACTGGGCTTCTGAATGTCTACAGTGAATATGCATGAGATTAATGGACTTACATTGGAGACTTTAAATATGCATAGATTTTTATTTATTTTTATTTAACATCTCTTATATACCGCACTATTGTCATCAGCGCGGTTTACATGAAACAAAACATATACATACAGGGAACTGTAATGCATTTTACATGTAACAGGGGTTTTTGAACTTGGGAATAAAAGGGTATATAAACTTGTTCAAGATATAACACTCATGGGGTCCCCAGGATGGGTTTAGGAAGTCCTATAAGAACAAAGAAAATGTTAAATTTTGTAGGATAAGTTTCTTCTTTTTGTTTTTGAAATGGACAAGCGCATTTTGTTAAAACTGAGACCTACAAAAGGTCCTTCCTCAGAGGTGCAACACTAATAGATAATCTTTTACAATTCTTTCTCCTCAGGGCCAGTGTTGTTGGATGAATTTGTGGAATGGTATAAAGAGAAACAGATGACATAGGAGATTAACTATGCACAGCAGCTCAAGAGTCATTGTTACCAGTTATGTCAACCATTAGCCATAAATTGCTGTTTGTATTGAAGCGCATGTTGCTTTTCTTGCACTGTGTCCCTTGGACAGGGAACGTTGAGTGTTTGCTGTTTAACAGGCCAGCTCTGCTTACTGTGTAGCACTGTTCTCTTTGAAGGCTGCTTTGCATTTTGTATTTACACTACAGATTGGTGACTTTGCCAACGTCTTCACTGTGATTATGTGTATATTGCTGTCTAAAATTTTGTATATGTGTATAAAAAAATGCTTCACTTAGAGATTATTTCTGCAGAAACATTGTAAAAATAACTTTGGCATATTTCTAGTCACTTTTTTTTTCAAGGAACATGTAATTTCTTTGTGCTAGGTCTAAAATGTAGCATTCACAATCACAGGAACGAAAAGCCTATTTGGACATTGTTACCGTGAACAATTGTTACCTGTTGTAATGTCTTTTATTTGGCGTTATGACAAAAACAAGGAGTCTTTCTCTGTAATTTGTTTGCCAACAGAACTTTTGTTTTCTTGAACATTAGTGTGGTTTTTTTTTTTTTATAATTTAAAAATGTTGATTGTAGGTGCTATAAACGCTGCTGATTTTTATCTCCACCTTGGTGAAGAAAAATCGGCTTTGTAATTTTCATCTTAGAACAAAATGGCCACAGTCAAGTATTCTGAGAATCTTATTTTAGGGTCTCCTGAATTACTTTAGGCCTATTTTCTCATAATTGCGTTCTTCATGTAGAAAGTTCTTGATCTTACCCTGCTTCATAAGGTGCCATTAGTAAAAATGGCAGTTCTACCATTAATTGGTAAGCTTGCAAAGTATCGGGTAAGATGGTCAGGCTAATGTTCCTAACTTTTTTTTCTTTTTCCATTCAGCATGTTAAATTGTAAGGTTTCTATGCTTTGTTTCCTTCTGGTCTTTAGAAGGTAAAAGTAAATGGACCCCATTGAAAGGGGTATTTTTTAATATTCTCTTATCCAAACCTATATAACATTTTACAGGAAATGACCTTACAAGTCCAGTCCCATAAGTTTTCCTTCAATATCTCAAAGCAGTTATAAATTTTAAAAACTTGTTCTACTTCTGAGAATTCTTTGCTAGTTTCCTTTAAAGACACAGCCAGAGTTTAGCGCACTTTTGGGTAGAAGTCATAACTTTCTCCAGATATTTTTGTCTGCATCTGCTTTTGAACATGGAGAGAGAATTTTTTTTGTGACATTTTTTTGCCTTCCTGAAATTTCAGAAAATTTGCATCCTATGATAGAGATGTGCTATTTTAAAACGGTACAAGTAAACAAGTTTCAGTCATTTGCACTTCGTTCCTACTTTTAAATGAAAAAATGTTGGTTTGAAGTGTAACCTGAAGCTGACCTGTAATTCTTCATATCTAACAGTCTTAATGATTTTTCTCTTATCCCCCTCCCAAGAGCATCATGAAAACAGCCTTTTACTGTTCATTCCCAATCTAAAAATAGCAAAACATCCTTGTTGTATACATTGGGGATCTGTATTACTAGGAGTCCTGGTGCATTCATTCTAAAGTATTGGGCTATAAAAGGGTGTAACTGTCTATTTATGCTAAAAGTAGAGAGGATGCAAGTGGCTTTTTCTGCAGTCTGTGCAATGCTTTTGGCCTCCACTGTTCTAGTTATGGCTGTCGGCCTTTCTTATCTGTTACCCCCTCACCCACTGCATCAAGGCTACAGGAAAAATTGGAGCTGCCCATAGAGATTGTCCTATCCAAAATATTAAGAGCTTTTGGTGCCTAAAAGGATGACAAACAAATAACTTTACGCTGTAGTCAGTTACAACATTAATATTTTTACACAGAAAATATTTTCATTCAGGGTTAGGTTATTACCCAAGAGCTTCACATTTTACATTTTTGTCCTAGCCTGCTCTATGCTTATAAATCATAAATGGTTTAGTTTCAACATAACCAGATACAAAATACTATGAGGAAACGAACAAGGTTCAGACATACAGTGAGTCTGCTTGATGCAGACATGTTAACACATTTGCTAGTGTGGCTAATTTAAAAAGGTGGAGAAAAATACCTACCTTAATCCACTTCTTAGGAGCCCTTTTACTAAAATGTGGTTGGTTTGGCTTGGGGGGGAGGGGGTTCCCCCTCTTTCTGTACTTCGTTTAATTTTTCTAAAAAAAAAAAAAAGTGGGATAAGTGCAGAAGTCATGTGGTAACTATTGGTATGCCCAGCATGTTCTCTGTAGTTACCACCCTGAAAAATACGTTGCACATGTTAACCACACCCGCAGTAGCTGTGAATTATCTTAACGCCACCTATTGAAGTGATGTAGTTAACGCAGGTGCCCTTAACAACATTGATGGTGTGTGGTAAGTACTATGCATAAATTTCAATGTGCAGTCTATGCCCACTCTCCACCCCTAGCCTGCCTATTCCCTGCCCTTTTATGTGATGAACAATTAGTGTGGGAATTAGCACATGGTAACAGTTACCATGTGCTAAAACACATGTAAACCACTTAATAAAAGGACCCCTTAACTCTAGTGGAAAAAAATTTCAACATCCTTGGTGGTTAAATTTGAGTGGAGGTTTTTTTTTGTCAGTTTAGTCTAGCACAAATGAAAATGATATAGGTATAACTGCAGTGCTTATATTTTAAAATATTCATATCTTCAGTAGTCCAAAACAATTGCCCAACTTCCACAGTCTATTACCCACATCATGAAATGCCAAGGACTGCTTCGGGGTGAGATCAGTATGAGCCTCATCGTGCTTTTTCTCCGGATACAAGCAGAGGAATGCAGGCACACTTCGAAGTGCTGTCTGCTGACACTGGTGCCAGGCTCTCCCCTAGCACTCCCCTCCCCTTCCCGCCGCGGTGTCCCAACGTACTGCAGATCAGCTTCTCTTCTACCGCGTCAGTGATAAGCCGTGGCTCTCCCTCCATCGGTTCGCTCAAGTTTCATTAGTCTTTTTTTTTTTCTTTGCTTTGGTTTCATATTATACTCCTCTATTTTAACAAAAGTGAAAGTTAACTTTTTCTGCGATAGTTATTACAGCCGAATTGTTTCTAGCCGGCTCAGTTTTTCTCAGGCTACTGGCACGAGTTCCCTGTCAATTTAAAAAAAAAAAACAACAAACAAACAATGGGTAGAAAGCATCGGAGGTGCAACGGAGGCTTCTTTCAGCCATTCAGCACAATCTTTTCTCTACTATAATTTAATTTACAACTGATGTTAATTTAAAAAAAAGGAAAAAGGAGGCCAAGCAACTTCAGTTACCAAATAGCAGCTTTGCCTCAAAATTACTTCACATTCGCTGTACTCTTTATGGTGTCTCCTGTTTCAGTAACCAGCACAGTCCCATCGGACCAGACAAGGCACAATCGGGATGGAATGGGGCTGCCCTACCAATGCTACTACTACTACTATTTAGCACTTATATAGTGCCATGCATGCAGCGCTGTACAGACATACAAACAAGAGACAGTCCCTGCTTGTCAGAGTTTACAATCTAGGCGAGACAATACAGAGCATTAGTCAATTCTGTGCAAAGCACAATATGGTCTTTACAACTCAGTCATGAAAATTGACGGAACCCTGGTGCAGGCAACACCTTGTACTTGAGATCCAGATGACAAGCAATGCCAGCTCTTAACCCGGCCTCCACAAGACACTCTGAGGCCGGATCATCTGGGAGGTGGAAAACTTAAATCTAAACCCAAGCATGGCTGTAAGGATGCCCCTGGCACTGTGTCCAGGCTCCGTGGCCCCAAAAATGGGGCTCTGAGGGAGAATCTTCTGAGACCTCAATTGTCCAAGCGAGCAAGACAACATTCCAACATCCCCACTTTGTCACCTTGTGCTCCATCAGCAGGGGATAGGTCGTCCCCTAGTGCCTCCCTCCTATAGCTCTTGCGCTGTTTTGTCCAGGATAGTGCTGCCCTCCCTGGTGAATGACTACTTTCTATGGAGATTCCCTTGTTCCAGACTCCTCCTGTCTCTCCTCAGGTTCCCCACTCTGTTGTTGATTGGAAGGTCCCTGACCCTTGTGACCTGCTTTTGTACTCTACCGCCAGTCATCTTTACTCCCATCAGTGGTATGCAGAACTTTCCTCCTTGGAAGGTGTTGAGATAACGCACTCCTTGGATCACACAGTGGGGGAAGACCCCCCGGAAGATTTTTCCTATCTGAAGTTTCTTCAGAAAATCTTTAGGGTGCTGGCTCTTAGTGATGATCAAACTCCAACCAACAAGAAAGATTTCCAATTTGTCTTACGAGCTTGTAGTACCCCTAAAAGGTTCTAACAATCCCATTACTACAAGTCTTGCAGGACCAACTTATGTCAGTCTGCCAGAGGCTGGCATCGGTACATGCCATTGCTTGTCATCTGGATCTTAAGTACAAGGTGTTGCCTGCACCAGGGTTCCAACATCAGCACGTCCTCATCCTTTGGTAGTCTGAGGCAGTGCTCAAGAAGACTAAGTCTTCCAAGGCTCATGTTCATACTTTGCCAGGGAAAGACCACAAACGTTGGATTCTGTAGGCCGGAAGACTTTTTTCATTGGGGTGTTGGCATTGAAAATACTGGCGCACCAACTTCAGATACTACAATATCATCAGGACCTTCTCTCACAGCTGCTGGACCCCCGTCACTGTTCCAGCGCTGGAGGCACACACTCTTTTAAAACAGTTTGCAGGAGTCCCTCTATCATATCTTTTGAGCTACGCATGACGCCTTTGATTCAATTGCCTGATCCACTGCTACTTTCATATTTGCCTGTTGCACAGCTTGGCTCAAAGTTTCTGCTCTGCAGGGCGATCTCAATGAACGCTTGGCAGTCCTCCTGTCAAGGAGATAGCGTTTTCAGACCTAAAGTACTAGAGACTGTCTTGGAGGTCGAAGACCATTCTACAGTGTGGGAACACTCAGCTCAACTCCAGGTAACTGCCCAGCAGCCCTGTTGTATGCTGTACCTGCGGTACCGGAGAGTGTACCATTACCAGTATTTCCAACAGTTTTACTCTTGTTGGCATTTTCACCTCTATTCTTGGCCTCCACCTCAATGTCAGACTGCATCTGCTTATAGTCAGGGTCCCAGGCAAAGAGACAGGAAATAGTCATCAGCTCCCTCAGCGCAGCCGCCTAAGGTGGCCCCCAGTTTTTGACCATCTACCAGTGGGTGGCTGCATTCAGTACTTCCGGGAGGCCTGGCAGTCCATCGCCACAAATTGCTGGGTCCTCTGCATCATTGCATTGGGTTACAAGCTCAATTCCATGGCTGCCCCACCTCGGAGACTACCCCTGCCCTGCAGAATTCCTCCCCTTCACCTTCCCATCCTGGCAAAAGAGATTGCAACCCTACTCCACAACTGTGCATTCAAGCCTGTACTGGAACAAGAGTGTGACTCTGGTTTCTACTCCTGGTTCTTCCTTATTCCTAAAAAGATGGGGGACCTCTGTCCAATTCTCGACTTTCAAGAGCTCAATCTTTTTATCAAGAAGGAAAAATTCAAGATTTCTCTTGCAACTATTCTGCCTCTTTTGAGACAGGCCAACTGGCTTGCCTCTCTGAATCTGACACCTGCCACCCATATTACTATCCATCCTTGTCACTGGAAATACCTCAGATTCAGTTTCAAGATGCCAGTACAAGGTTCTGTCTTTTGGACTGTCTTCAATCCTGATGGTAAGCATGAAGTGCCTAGCGGTGGCTGCAGCACATCTCCACAGACCAGGCCTGAGTGTTTCCTTATCTGGATGACTGGCTCATCTCAAGTCCCAACAGAGCCTCCACTCAGGTGTCAGTCCACATGACATCCTCACTTCTGCAGCAACTCTGCTTCATCATCAACTTCCAAAAGTCAGAGTGCAAACCCTGTCAAGTTCTAGACTTTATAGGGGCTCACTTAGACAGCACAATGACTCATGCCTTCCTGCCACCCAACAGAGTAACTATCCTTCAACAGCTCAGCACCTAGCTGCTCACTCTCCGGGGTGCTTCAGCTCTCGGCATCTGTGCCTTTTAGGACACATGGCAGCCTCAGTGCACGTAGTTATGTTCACATATCTTTATATGCACCCACTCCAATGGCATCTTGCGCTCTACTGGAATCGGCATAGTCGATCCCTTTGGCTTCAGATTCCTCTTTGGCCCCAAACTCCACATGTTGTTCTGGTCCCCTACATTGGTGGACACTTCCAGCCAACCTCACCAGAGGGTGTCCCTTCCTGGAACAGCTGCATCAGCTCACTTTAACTACTGATGCCTCCCATGTGGGCTGGGGAGCTCATCTCTTACATCTCATGACTCAGGCTCATTGGACCACCAGAGAGGCTCCTCTGCACATCAACCTGCTAGAACTGCATGCAGTTTTCTACGCCTTAAATGCCTTCCAACATTGGATCTGCAACAAATCGCTCCTGGTTTAAACTGACAACCAAGTCACAATGTTTTACATGAACATTAACAGGGCGGCTCTGGTTCCCTCCGGCTCTGCAGTGAAGCCGCCCGTCTATGGCTCCTACACTCATTCCATCTTCCTCCGTGCAGTATATCTTCCCAGCATACAGAACAAGTTAGCAGACTCCCTCAGTTGTTCCCTCAACCCACACAAGTTGTCTCTGGATCCTGCAGCCCTTGCACCCATCTTCCGAGCCTCTGGAATGCCGGAAGTGGATCTTTTTGCTACGGACGACAATGTCAAGTGTCCACTCTTCCCTTCATGTCTAGCCTGCACAGCAGATGCTTTTCTCATCTGGGCGAACAGTCTCCTCTGCCTTTTCTCCCTTTCAGCTCATCCCTTGGACTCTCCTCAAGGCCCATGTAGACAAGGCTTCTCTAATCCTCATTGCTTCTCAGTGGTCCAGACAGATCTGGTACCTACATGGCACAACATAGTCCCTGGCTGTTACCGCTTCATCATTCTCATACAACAAGAAGGTTGCCTCCTGCATCCCGATATGAAGTAGCTAACAGCTTGGAAACTGACTGGCTGATGGAAGCTCTTCACCCCATGCTGGCTGCTGTTCAAATTATCCTTCAAGCATCTCATCTACCTTCTATACAGCTCTCCTGTCAATGTAAATGAACTCTGTTCTCTCACTAGGCTGCACTGTGGGGTCTGAACCCTGTCTTATGCTCTGTCATATCCTCGCCTATCTCCTTCAGCTGTCCGACTCTGGACTTCAGGCTTCACCTGTTTGCTACCATCTCTCTGCCATAGCAGTGACCCATCAACATAAGGATGGCAAATTCATCTCCGTGCATCCTCTAGTCACTCACTTTATGAAAGAATTAATGAACATCAAGCCTCCACTGAAAGCACCTGCTCCAGCATGGGATTTCATTGTGGTTCTCTCAGAACTTATGAAAGCCCCCTTTGAACCTCTGGGGTCTGCTTCATTAAAGCACCTCACTTGGAAAACCATCTTTCTCATTGCTGTCACTTTTGCAAGATGAGTCAGTGAGCTCTAGGCTCTTGTCCGTTATTCTCCATATACTCTGTTCCTTCATGATAAGGAACTGTTGCATACCCATCCTAAGTTTCTTCCATAGGTTGTCTCTAGTTTTCATCTCAACCAATCCATTGTTCTTCCCAGAAGCTCAGCTGGATTCACTGCACTCTTTGGATTGCCGACTAGCTTTACTTTATTACCTACATGCTACCAAACAGCTCCGTCAGTCTTCATAGCTTTTTATTACATTCAACCCTAACAACCCAGGGAAAACTGCATCAAAGCAGACCATCTCCTCCTGGATTGCAGACTGTATTTCTTTTTGCTATGCTCAAGCAGGTGGCATTGCTCCTGGATGGGTGGGCCTTTACCGTCTTCAGGTTACAGCAGCTACTGTTGCCAGTCTGGCTGCCATTCCTCCTCCAAAGATTTGCAAAACTGCTACATGGTCATTTGTACACTTGCGAAGCACTACAGCCTGGATCACTCTTCGGCATCCGACCTTGCCTTCGGCCAGGCTGTCCTATGAAACTTCTTTGCTTAAGTTCTTCCACCTCCCAGTTTTCATCCGAGCCATGACCATTGTCAGATCTTCAGGTGGCCCTCAGCTCTAGACTCTCCTTGGAGTGTGTCTGCATCTTCCTGCTTGTATCCAGAGAAAGCATAGTTGCTTAGCTGTAACAATAAAAAGACCACTCTGCTACATTGACAATAAACCCATGATGCAAGCAGTGGGCATTTTCAGCATGCAGACTAAACTCTTCACTAGCATTCTCTCGTTTGCAAATCCTACTTCTGTTTTCTGCCATTTTTTTCCTGAGTGCCTTCAGAGCTGTGCTTACCTGCTCTGAGATGAACGGACATGCAGTATGCTGGAATGCTGAGGTGGGAAGGGGCATGCATGCTCAGAAGTCCGAAGGACTTCTCTGAGCTAGAGGAGAGCCCAGCACTGGTGCTGTCAGCAGACGGCACCTTAGAGAGTAGTTGCATACCCCTGCAGTATACGGAGAATCCCCGTTAAGTAAGCAGCTATGCTTTCTTGCTAACTGGCTTTCACCTTCATAAGCCTGTTTCTAACCAGCTTCTACAACATTCAGATACAACTGTTTATTTTGGTCTTCAGCTTGTCAACGGTTGGAGGAGTGGAGTGGCCTAGTGGTTGGGGCAAGGTACTTCAGGCCGAAAGGTCAGGGGTTCAAATCCCACTAGAGGACAGCAACCTTGGGCCGGAAGGACTGGGGTTTCTAGTCCCACAGGTGCTCCTTGTGGTCTTGGGCAAGCCACTTAACTATTTTACAGGGAACATGGGCTATGGAGGGTTATCTCCAAGTTATAATGCCCTGTTCAATGTAATTTCAGTTTGTTCAATATAAACCGCACTGATGCAGAATAGCGCGGTATATAAGAGAATGTAAATAAATAAATAAAAATAAATAACAGTTAAGGACACTTTTTTCGGATTACTGAAGGTTTGAGTGTTAACATAAGCACTGTAGTTATACTGGAATCACATTTGAAATTATACTATATTGATATAAATTTGAGCAGAGTTTTTTATGACCAAGTATATTGGGGTTTTTTTCCACTAGAGCTAATGCTACAGTGTGAAAGTAAAGAAACTGAGGTCTCACTCACTCTCATTCAGAAAGATAGGCAGGTGTAGTCAATATGTATTAACATTTTTGAATGAAGCAGAATCAATTGTTCAACATAAACTTAGTTCTTTTTTTTTTTTTTTTGCTTTTTTTTTTAAAGATCTAGTACTATCCTGAAAATATACAGCTCAGGAACTTTACAATTAGGCACATCTTACAAAGCAAGAAGGGACCACTAGAGACACGGTGGGGTCAAAAACAAGAGTGGTGACAGTTTTTGCTGAACCTGACAGGTAGAAAGACCAAGGAAATGACTGAACAATAGTTCAGCAGCTTTGAGATTTTAGTAGTATAGAAATTAGGATAATTCATTTTCGATGTACAATCTTTGAGCTCATAAAAAGCCTCTCAGATTTAGGGTTGTGTTTACCAATGCTTAATGCATGCTACTATAAATGCCACCATGGCCCATTTTATTTCTATGACCACAGTAGCACATGCTATTAAACATGGCCCATAGTTCTTTGGATGAGGATGTTTTAATTTGAGGTGTGGCTCTTTTTAGTTAGATGGGCATTAAATAGAATTGTCCACACAAAATAGTGTTGCTACCAGCTTAAAGCCATTGTTTACTTAAATTAGAAGCCACAAATGTGGTCTTACCTGGGGCAAATACTGTTCATCATTATCATTGTAGCACTGTAAAATGCAATTACATATCATCCTGCTAAACCAATCCAGATAAGTGGGTTGTGGTCTCCTACTAGCAGATTGGCGGATACAAAGAATCAATGAAAAGCCCAGATTTGTGACCTCCTATGTTTCTTCGCCTCAGCCACCAGTAATTCTTTGTCTCTAGCAGATGGTGGATGGATTTTCTCCTCTCTGAAGAAAATCTGAAGATTAAGAGGAAAAGCTTGATTAAACATTTGTGAACGGCTGACCACCTTGACTCTCACTTGAACACAATCTGAGAGACTCCACTAGATTGCGGTCTTTTCGGTAGCCATAGAAGAAGGAAAAATTGGTTCAGGTCCACATGCTTATCATAAGAACCTGTTAAGCAGCCACAGATTGGAAGGATCTGGAAGAGCACAATAGCCTCAGACAACCTCAGCGGTCCCTCCCTCTTTCTCCTCTGTCTGTCACTGCCCCCCCCCCCCTCCACTCAACACACTCCCGAAGCTTGCAGAAGGTTCTGAGGGATCTGCCTACCAGCCACCTTTTAAACTGAGTGCAGCAAAACCAGTAAAACAGCTTCAGGGGAGTTGAGCTGAGCTCGGCATGAATTCTCTGCATAGGGCTCTCAGGAGGTGAGGACCAGGGCTTGGCCTCATTGTCCTTGTTGGGGACACCCCAATTCCGTCGTCCTGGGGTGCAATTTGGGGTGAACTGCTGGTGGCTTGGCACGGTGTGAGGGTTTCCTGCTGTTTTCTGCATGATTTAGTAGTGTTTTTGCCTATTGTCCTGATGGCTGCACAGTCCTAGCATTCATTCTGCCCATGTGGCTTTAATGCGTGTTCTTTCCCTAGCACCTGCAACGCATGTTGTAATAAAAAAGTTAATGTGCGCCTTTGGGCTGCCATGGACTTAGTTCATGCTGTTGTGATACTTGCCTTAACTCTATCATCTTCCAGGAAACATTTTGACCTGTGGCAGGCAAGGTGCCTCATCTCTGGATTCTGGACTCAACTCTTCTTGCATGGCAGCTTCTAAGTTGTTCCTGGAGGGCCTGCTCCCCCTCTCTCAGCCAGGGGATGCAGTTAGTCTGGCCTTGCTTTTCTCAGGGCAAGAGGTGACAGATGGCGATATGGGTAAGGATATCCAGCCGACCAGAGATTCCAGTGATTGTTCTTTGAGCTGCTCCTCATCCTCTAGGGGGTCTGCGGCGTCTGTGCCCTACTGGTGTAGGAGGGTCATTTCCGTGAGGAAAACTTCTGGACTATGGCTTGCCTTATCTGGATTTATTTTCTTTATTGCAGCAGGCCTGGTCCTCCTGGCATGGAAATTAGGTCTCTGTGACCTCTGGATGCCACCAGGTGCCGCCTCATGTGGGGCTGGCTGAGAGTGGCAGCCCTATTTGATTGCCTTGGCTGAGTCCCTGGTGAGGAGCGCGCCTTGGAGATGGAACAGCTGTTTCGATTTTGACTATAACTTGGATTCAGATAGCTCGGTGCTGGGCTTTGACATGGATGAAGTACTTTCACCTTCAGTAGATTGCAAAGAGCCTGGAGTGATCCACCTATTCTGGAAGAAGGAGTTGACAGTATTTGCCAGGATCTTATCTGCCTTGAACTTGACAGATGCTTCCGGCACAGAGCAGGAGTGGGCTGCACGTGCCGCTTCAAGGAGTGTGGAAATCCCACTACTGTCTTTCCCAATGGTGAAGGATATGATCTGGTCAGAGTGGGACTCTCCTGACTCCCCTCCCCCCCCCCCCCTGCCTAAGGGGTTAAGGATGTGTAAGAAAATCTGTGCTGTCCCGAAGGACTGTGTTGAGTGGGTTTGCTGTTCCCAAGGTGGATGCAGAGATCATGGCAGTTAACAGATGGAGCACCATTCCTGTGGAAGGTGAATCAGCCTTAAAGGATTTTCTGGTATGTAAGGTGGATTTGTTGAAGAGCCAGTTCTCCATGGTGGCCGCTATTCATTTATATTTTTTTTTTATTAAGCTTTTGCAAATATACAAGTTAAAATAAACAATACAAGAAATGCTAATTACAATAGCAAAAACAATGCAATATAATCTTCCTGCAATGAAAAAGTAAAGGGGTAAGCAAAAAAGCAGCAGTCCACATCAAGGAAAGAGCAAAGGGTAATGAAAGTAACATAAAAGTAAGAAATAAAGGGAGGAGGTGAAGATTCCTTCTTCCCCCCCCCCCCCCCCTTATTAACCATAGTGGGCTAAATGTCTAACTCCAGTTAACCCTGACCTTTATCTGCCATACATTTGTTTGAGTTGATTCAAATATGTATTTCCATGTCAAGTTTTATAATGCACTTGCATGTAAAACGCAAAAAGAAAGTTGCACCCAAACCCAATACCTTAGATTTCAAGGTAAGAAACTGCTTGTGGTGAAGTTGTGTGTTTCTAGACAGGCAGCTGCTATTCTGCAGTTGGTGATATGTGCCAGTAGGGCATCTTGAGTTCTGCTTTTGTGGATCCAGTCTGTTCAGCCAGATGCTACTGCTCTCCTTTTGGAATTGGCTACTGCCTTCCTTTCTGATACCATGTATGACCTGGTACATTTGGCGGCCAGGGATGGTGCCCAGATGATGGTGTCACAGTTTTTTATTTGGCTCTGGCTCTGGTCAACAGACTTATCTTCCAAAGCCCGGTTGGTCCAACTGTCTTCTAAGGGGAAGCTTCTTTTTGGATGCTGACTTGGAGAAGCTGATGAAGGACCTGGGCAAGACAAAATCTTACTGCCTTCCGGAAGACAAAATCTTAACGCCTCCCGGAAGATGGGGCCTGTGAAGTGGGCTGGTGCCCCTTTCTCATTGGCCTCTGCCTGTTCACCCAGGCCATGCTGGCTGGATCCCTGGGGGGTCTTGGGACTTTAGTCATTATCAGTCTGGAAAGCCTTTCTTTCCCTCTGTCTCTGTGCTTCGGGCTTATTCTCAGTATTTTTGTGGAGCATGTGGGCCCAAGGACTCTGTCCCTTCCAGTTGCGGATCCTCCCAGACTGCAGCTCCTTTGGTTGGAGGCAGGCTTCACCTTTCACTTCAGAAATGGGCTCGGATTACCAAAGATCGCTGAGTGCTAGACACCATTCAGTTCGACTATGTCCTGGAATGCAAAGAGCTGATTCCGGATGCCTTCCTTGTGTATCTGTGATAAATGCCACTTTGTGGATACCTTGGACAAGTTACTGTACCTAAAGGCAGTGGTGTCCCATCCCCCTGTAGGAGTGTGGCAAGGGCAAATACTCCATCCATTTTGTGGTGCCCAAAAAGGATGGTTTCTTCCGGCCCATTCTGGACCTCAAGGGGGTCAACAAGCACTTGCTCGTCCTGTGATTCTGGATGGAAAACTTGCACTCCATGATACAAGCAGTGGGCTGAGGGAAGTTGGCTTCTCTAGATCTGGCCGAGGTGTATTTTCATATCCCGATATGGGTGGATCAGCAAAAAGTACGAGGTCTGTCCAAAAAGAAACCGAACTTGCTAAAGAGGGCACCATTGAGCCAACATAGCAGACTCGCGATAATGGTGATGTGTAGTGGTGGCTTTAGCCTTCCACTTGCTCGATCATGCCACGTAATGCAGTAGAGTGAACTCATCTCATGTGCCTCTTGCTACTTTTTTGCAAGTTGAAATATGACAGATCTTGAAGAGCAACGCATTGTGTGAAATTCTGTGTGAGATTGACTTTTATTGAGACTTTTCAGATGTTGCAACAAACTTATAGAGAGGATTGTTTAAGCCACAAACAATGTTGTGAATAGTACTAATGTTTCAAATTGGACAGAACATCCACCAAAGACTATCCCAAAACTGGATGGCCATCCACATCAATGGACTATGCTTTGGTTTTTAAAAATGGTTGCTTATGGCTTACCCTCTCCTGTCTGACCCCTTTGTTTCTATGCTGTCTGTTTCTATTCTGAATGATTGTGTTTCTCTTTCCTATCTTATTTGTAGTTCCTTTCCTCTTCATAGGCTCTGGCCTTACTTTATTTGTTTGTAAATTGTACACCGCCTTGATGTTTGAAGGGCAGTATATCAACATCGTGAAAGTTTGTATCACACAATTATGACTGAAAAACTTCAGCTGCATCGTATTGCTGTAAAATTTGTCCCATGTTTCTGGACAGATGAGCAAAAGGTGAACCATGTCGCAATCACTCATCGCTCCTTATCTGAATTTTTGGCAAAGCATAATGTCTAGTCCCACAGCCTCCCTACTCCAGATTTGGCTCCTGTGGACTTTTTTGTTCCTGAAGTTGACATCCACTCTGAAAGGTTGCCTGTTATGACATGTTTCAGAAATAAAAGGTACATGAGACAAGTTCACTCTACTGCATGTAGTCCATAACTCCTCCTTGCATGATCGAGCAAGGAGGAGGCTAAAGCTGAAGGTAACTGCCACACATCATCATTATCGCGAGTCTGCTGTGTTGGCTCACTGGCGCTCTCTTTAGTAAGTTTGGTTTCTTTTTGGACAGACCTTCTATCGGCATTTTACCATGCTTGGCTGTCACTATCATTTCACTGCCTTCCCTTTCTGGTTATCCCCCCCCCCCCCCCCCCGAGGACATTCTCCAAGGTCATGGTGGTGGCAGTTGCAGTGCTGAGGGATCTGTATCCATCTATATCTGGATGACTGGCGCATCTAGGCTCATTCCCTTTCAGAAGCATCTCGGGTGACGTCCCGTTTGGTGTCCTTTTTGGAAAACCTCCGATTAATCGGGAAAAGAGCCAACTCTTGCATTCCCAGTCCCTGGAATTTTTGGGATCATGTTTCGACACTCGAGTTGGCAGAGTCTTCCTGCTAAAGGGAAAAGTCAAGACTGTTGGATTACCTGATGCTGTTCTGTGCACAGCAGGGTCAGCTCCTCTGATTGATGGCAGCCACTATAGAGATGGTGCCTGGGGCACATGCTCACATGTGATTGCTCCAGTGCACCTTGCTGAGTTGGTGGTCCCCACGCTCTCAGGAGTTTGAGTGCAGGCTCCCACATCCAAAAATGGTGAAGGCCAGCCTGTGGTGTTGGCAGCAGCCCTGTCATCTGAGGAAGTATGTGCCGCTGGATGATTTCTCCTGGATCCTTTTAACAGCAGATGCCAGTCTCAGAAAGGGGAGCCTATTGTCAAGACCATATGACCCAGGGCTGTTAGAACTACAGAGAAGCGGTGTGGTCCATAAACTGTCTTGAGGCGAGAGCCATCAGATTGACTCATCCATTTCCGGCCCCTGGTCGAGGGCCAGGAGATTCAAGTGTTAACAGACCATGCCATGGCAGTAGGCTTATGTCAGTCACCAGAGGTGGCACAAGGAGAACTAGAATACCTCTGGAGATGGCTCTGCTGTTTGCCTGGCTGGAGAAGAATTTCCTAGCCTTTTTGGCTCAGCACATTACTGGGTGAACAGTGTGGAAGTGGACTTCCTCAGTTAGTACTCTCTCTGGATCCTGGAGAGTGGGAGTTAAGTCAGGAGGCATTTCAGTTGATTCTGTGCTGCTGGGATTGCCCCCAAAGGGATTTGATGGAGGCCCATTCCAATGCCAAAGTTTGCTGCTGCTTCAGTTGCCACACTGAGATTGAGTCAGAGGGCATCGATGCCTTGGCCAAGTCAGCACCTAATGTAAATGTTTCCTCCATGGCCCCTGGTGGGGTGTGTGATTTAGCATATAGAATGCCACCTGGGCAGGATTGTCTGGTGGCACCGGATTAGCTGAGTAGAGCATGGTTTGGAAACCTGATGCATCTACTGCAGGCGCCTTCTCTTGTCCTAGGGGACCTGGTTCCCTTCTTGCTTATGGCTTGGCTCTTCAAAGTCTGCCAAGTTAGTGTTGTGCGGGTCTGGTGCCTCTTTGAGTGATGGTGCAGTGCTCGGCTCCTGAAGCAGCCGAGGTGCCATCTCTGTTGGCTTTTTTACAGGATGGCCTAGAGGAGGGCCTTTCACTTAAATCCCTGAAAGTTCAGGTGGCATCTCTGACCTGTTTCTGCAGTCTGGTGACTGGTGAGTCTCTAGCCTTGCACACAGATGTCTAACACTTTCTCCAGGGGATTTAGTGTCTCCATCCTCCCCTCTGATCTGTGGTCCCTTCCTGGGATATGTCTCGGATGCTCAGAGCCCTGATGTCATCACCCTTTGAGCCATTGCAGTGTGTTACTTTGAAGGATTTGATGCTCAAGATGGTCTTTTTGGTTGTGATTTGTTCCGCAAGGCAGATTTTGGAGCTACAGACTGTTTTGCTGAGATACTTATCTGATGTCTTCAAAGAAGGCAGTCTCCATTCGGCCTGTGCCTTCCTTCTTGCCTAAGGTGATTTCTCCCTTTCATGTGAAGCAAGTAGTCTGCCTGCCCTCCTCCTCTAAGGAGCAGTGTCGGGGGAAGGATAAGGATCTTTGCTTTGTGGATGTCTGGAGGGTGCTTCTCCAGTACTTGGAAGTTATGAATTCTTTTCGTAAGCCCGACCATGTTTTTGTACTGTTTACTGGCCCATGCAAGGGTGAAGTGGCAGCTAAGTTGACCTTGAGGTGCTGGCTATAGGAGGCCATTGCCTATGTGTATCTGTTGCGGAACTGTCTGGTTCCAGAGGTTTTGTGCACCCATTCTACCCAAGCACAGGCATCCTCGGTAGCTGCTGCAGGCATTAGTTGGGCTGCAATGGGATATCACTTTCCATTTTTGTCAAGCATTACTGCATGGATGTCCACGCATGGGCTGTCATAACCTTTGGCTCAAGGGATTTGCAAGCTGTTGTCTTCCTGCCCAGTGGAGTCATAGCTTTGATATGTCCCACTTGTTTGGACTGTCTAGCAGGACCATATGAAAGGTGACATTTTACTTACCAGTAAATGTCCTTTCCTTGAGTCCTGCTAGACCAGTCCAGAGTCCTCTCCTGAAACTGTATTTACTCTGTTCTTCTGCTGTACTATCCTTCGGGCCGCTATAATTTTTATACTTGGCTCTACAGGTTCATTTTTTACCGATAGCCTTCCATTTATACTTTCCTGTATGTAGTTCTCTACTGTTGATTATTCATTGTTGCCCATGATAGAGGTTATGTGAAGCTTGCCATGTTTCTCCCATATGCTTTGGGATTAATACTGAAGAGACCTCTGGTGGTTGAGGTGAATAGAGGCACAGGAGTGATGTCATTAAAGCCTGGGCTTTTCATTGGTTCTTTGTCTCCACCAGTCTGCTGGTAGGGGAACACAACCCAATTGTCTGGACTGGTCTAGCAGGACTCAAGGAAAGGACATTACCTGGTAAGTAAAATGTCACATTGTATTGATCCTTTTCAGCAAGTTGATAGGCTAAAAGTAAGTACATCTGATATGGTATTGAAGAGAATTGTTGTGGTTCATTGGCACTGGAAAGCATCAGTGTTTTACCTTTCTATATTGTCTTTGGTTACTATTCGGCATATGTAACCTCAGTTCTTTTTGTATCCAGACTGAATGGCTTTATTGTAAAGGTAGTAAACTCAAAAAACAATAACCGCCTAAGGGAGAATACCTAACATAATATATCAAAAAATCCCTTAGTAACCACCCTAATTTTAACCACTTAAAGCTTATAAATATTAACAAAATTCACTAAAACAAATCCAATTAGCTCAAACGGACCTCAGGCTTCGGTCACCCCTACATTTGGCGAAATTCATCACCATAGGGAAATGGCAGGCGCTAACATCATGGATCCTCAGGCTCTCAAGATTTCATCTATATTTCAATAATTACTGAACTATCTACTCCATCAAAAAGCTCTATTTCAGAGATTCACATAAAAACATAGAAACAATGCAGCACGAACAATACATGAACTACTACAAACTATTACAAAAGAACAGTGCCTGCTGCTTCATTTTAGTGCACAAGGGCGCTCTAACTGCTTCGAGATAATTTAAATGGAAGAAAAACTCATCTTCATCAATCAGGTTGTATCTATCACTCCAAGAGCATACACGATAGCAACTGCTGAACATCCAACCATAACTTGAACGTCTTCCAATGAAGATTCTGTAAAAAAACAGGAGTACACTATTCAAAAGCAGATAGTATCACACAATTCCAAAAAGAGCAATCTGGCATTTATCTGTAGAAAGTCTTTTTGGAATTGTGTGATGCTATCTGCTTTTGAATAGTGTACTCCTGTTTTTTTACAGAATCTTCATTGGAAGACGTTCAAGTTATGGTTGGATGTTTCGCCAAATGTAGGGGTGAGCAAAGCCTGAGGTCCGTTTGAGCTAATTGGGTTTGTTTTAGTGAATTTCGTTAATATTTATAAGCTTTAAGTGGTTAAAATTAGGGTGGTTACTAAGGGGTTTATTGTAAAGGTGCCATTTTGTGCAGTTTGCTAAATGAATAGTGTGGTAACTGTCTACAATGAACATTTGTTTTCCTTTTTGCCTGTTTAACTGCTTAAATTTTTCTCAAGTGTAGGTTTCCTCTCAGATACAGTGGCTGTAAACCAATGGCTTCCTGCATTTAGAAAGGGTCTCTAAAGCAATTTATGAAAGCGTCCAGATGCATAAGCATAGTTACAGAATGAATTCTGCAACACATACTGATGTATAATTCCAAAGTTTCCCACACAGCTAATAGCACACAATTTATCAGGTGTGCGACTCGTATTCTAAGAAGAAAGTTGTTGCTTGCTACTGATGAACGGGTGTTGCTTGCTCTCATGAATGGAAGCTAAGGACCTGAAGAAATTACTTGTTTTCATAGCTATTCTATGTCCATAAGTTGAGCAAATCTTTGGTAGGAATGCTTTTGTAAGACTAACAGCAAAAGTAAACTTGTGCCCCTGACGTAATTCTTATAGCTGCTAAAATACCTTTGTAAGCCTTATACTTTATCCTTGCATATCTTGTATGAAAATGTATAGAATTCATCCACCAGCCAAACAGTTGGTTATCTGTAAATGAGACAAATGTTGGTTGGGTATTTTGTTTGTTTGGGTTTTTGTTTGGGGGGGGGGGGGAAGCATAAATACAATCATTTGCATCAAGCTGCTGCCACTTTGTTCCTTGGACAGCAGTTCACAAATAACTGTGAATGCTTTTATGTCTTAAATATTTGCATTATGTACACAAGGTGTGCTACAGCCATATGAGTCACAGCTTCACTGAGTACCATTTTAAACCACTTGCCATGAGTTCAGCTAATTGGTGTGGTTTGGGTTTAAATAGTTGTCATAAAATGGTATCCCACAAATAAGAACCATCTTTGTGTTGTTTCCAGAGGCTGACTTTCAGACTCATCAATGGCTAATTTTAAAAGTGAGATGTCTTTATTCTTTCTTACCAGCAAGTTAATATTTCTGAATCTCAAACACAGCTGGGATCACTTTTTGTTAAGACTATTTTGTACTTTAATTTTTGTGTACAGTGTAAATACTGTAGAATACTAAGGAGTGTTGTGAGACTATTAGAATATTCTGTGTTGGTGTGCACACTTGTAGTACACTCATTTACTACATTGGTAAATAATAGAAGGGAATATTGCTTGAGGAATAGACCTTAGTAGCCTTGAATTATTTGCATCTTAATACATTAGCTTAATAAAGGTATCATTACTACCAAACTGCTTTCTGCCTCGTGTGTTTTTTTTTTCTTTTCACATAATTTAAATATTTGATATTGGACTATTTACTAGAACCTGTGGCATTCAAGTCTGTAACAGTTCTGGATTGAACGGAAAGAAAGGTATTGCTGAGTGTCCAGTGGCCAAAAAAAAAAAATCACAGGTAAATTATGCTTAAGTACACATAGGTAGTAAATAGAACATGTTTTGTTTCTTGATTGAATATTTGTTGTTCTGTAAGATGGAGATGTGATCCATCAGATTTGATGAATGAAGCAGTTCTCAGAATTTTCGCAGGGAGGAGTAGCCTAGTGGTTGGGGCAAGGTACTTCAGGCCGGAAGGTCGGGGGTTCAAATCCCACTAGAGGACAGCAACCTTGGGCTGGAAGGACTGGGGTTTCTAGTCCCACAGATGCTCCTTGTGGTCTTGGGCAAGCCACTTAACCCTCCATTGCCCATGTTCCCTGTAAGTATTAGTGTATGTGTCTCATATCCCCGCGTGTTAAATGTATCCCCCAATTGTGTTGTGACCGCTTTGATTGAAGGATAAGGCGGTATACAAAACTGTCTAAATAAATAAAATGACTCAGGCTTCATAGTAACACAGCTTCATTTTCTCCACCATTGTTAATTGAAATCTTAGCAAGTTTCATGTGTATAGTTTTCGCCCCCTCCCCCGAGGAAAACTTTTTTTTTTTTTTTTGTGCCTCCTAATCAAACTTTCCTAGACAGGTTTACAACCCTTCTAAGTTCATTTCATTTTAATGTGAAACTTACATTTTTTTAGGGGAAATGTCTCCAAATGGATGAGTTTTGCACATACCATGACAGTCATGAACCTCATTTCTAAGCCAGGGTATAATCTCAAACTCTCAAATTTACTGCTAATGCTTGGTGTAGTACTTGCATCGTGCCAAAGAGAGCCTCCCTCTGGAATTCATAAGATGTTACGTTAATGGGTAATTTATCAAGGTGTGCTTGGAAATTCCTCTTAATTTAGGCCTATGGCATCTAACACAATGGGAAATAACTTTCTGCCACATTTCCTTGGTCTCCGACTGCATTTCTTGGTACTTAAAGATTTTCTCCCCTCAATGTGATTGAGTAGTTGCTTGGAACTGACACCTCTATAATCAATTATATCTGGCTTCCTCCCATTCAGCTTTTTATTGGTTGGAGTGGGAGTATCCCAGGTGATCATAACCTCTTCATTCTCTGTAATTCTTTTAGGGCCATAATGCCATTGCTTTTCAGGCACAGTGATGTAGTGTTTACAGAGTTTCCAATGGATGAGATGTGCTACTTTAGTGTGCCTTTCTGTATATATTTTTTCTGTCATCAGAACTTCATGACTGGCTATGAGGTGAGTCACTGTTTCCAGCTCTTTCCCACATAATCAACAAGGCTGTTTTGCCAGTTTTTTCAATGCTCACTGTAAACCATTTTGTCCATAAGCTTCTGTTCTGGGCAGTAACTATCAACTTCTCATCCTTTGGTTTCAGTTCACATCTCCTTAACCGTTCATGTATCCTTTCTTGATCGATAAAGGGTTCCTGGAGTAACACACTATTTCCCTCTATATTTGTGCATTTGTCACTTGTTTTCCTTGTTTGATCTAATTCTTTGAAGAGTGTTTGGGGTTTTTTCTCTTATTTTATAAATTCTGTTACTTCCCTGTGTATGCTTGTGGATTCTCACTCATTCCTTCTAGTCATCGGAACACTTGTCCAAGTTTGATGGAGACAGATTCTGGATGTTTACTTTCATAGTACAGGACTTTCTGGGTATTTGGATCAGATGATGCAGTTAGGTAGGCCTGGAGGCCTATGATAGTAGCTGTATGTGTAATCAGTCTCTGAGGCCTAGTCCTCCTTCAGCTCTAGGGATGTACAGTCTTGATATACACTTATTCTTGTAAATTACTTCATAGGCATGGAAGAGTTTTCTTGTTCAGACATCCCGTTTTTCAAGACCTTTAAGAGGCCAGTCCACAATACCAAATGTGTATGAAAGTACAGGAATTGCCAGCTTATTGATGGCTTGTATCTTATTCCGTGATGTTAAAGCACTTTTCAGTAATGATTTTAATCTCCTGTAATATTCTTTACTGATCTTTTCTCTCATAATTTCTACTTGAATATTGTTTATTCCTTTACTTTGAGATACTTATATACCTTCCTGTTCAAGGTCCTTGATGTCAGTCAATTTTTTTTCTTTTTTAAGAGGAAAAGTTGCCTTAGCACATTTGTCAAGGCTAAAGATCATTCTGATGTCGTCAAAGGTTTTTCACCACACAGTTACTCTGGTTTGGTTTGTTGGTCACTGGAACTGTAGAGCTTCAGATCATCTACATATAATAAATAGAATGTTTCTGGGTTGTTACCTTCTTTGGGATATGGATTTAGCCTGAATACTAAAGTGTGGATGAGGTACTGTAGTGCTTGTCTTCCTGTTGACTCTGTTTTTCTTTTGGTGCATTTCTTCATAACATCTGTTTTATTTTATCTCATTGCCTTCTTGTCTGAGAAACTTGCCATTGACAACCCTCCATTGCCCATGTTCCCTGTAAGTATTAGCGTATGTGTCTCATATCCCCTTGTGTTAAATGTATCCCCCAATTCTCCAGGACCAAGCAGGAAGTCAGTCTTCACATATAAGTGACGTCGGCGTCGACGGAACCCCTATGCGGAGCATTTCCACAGCTTTCAAAGAAAGCCTTTGGGAATGCAGGTATGCTTGCGCGGTCCCCTTTCCGCCTAAAGGTGCCATCTTGCTCGGTCTTCTTTTTTCCGCAGAGCCCTACAGACGCCTGTCCTTGTCACCCGTGAAAAAAGTTGATTTTTCTGCGTTGGGTCAAGGTTTTTCTTCGGTTTGACGTCGGTTCCTTTCCCGCCTGGACTCGGTACACCGGTGCCAAGCCCGGATCTTTCTTTTTTGTCCTTAGAGACTGCGTTTGTGCCTTTTTTCTTTTCCCTGGCAGCCCAAGTTTTTGATCTTGCAGGGGCCCTTTTTCCCCCGATGGCTGCCAGTGGCTTTAAGAAGTGTGATCGGTGCAAGAAACTGATGTCTCTCACCGACACACACGACTGCTGCCTCTGGTGCCTGGGGCCAGACCATGATTCTACGGTCTGTAGTCCCTGTGGCAAAATGTCTTCCGAGGCATTGCGGAGCCATCAGCACCAGCGTGAGAGGATCTTCTCTGAATCTGCCTCTGGATGGGTCCGGACTTCGTCAGAGGCCTCGACGTCTCGGAGTCTGACCCCAAGCATCGTCGGGGCTCCTCTGAAAGGGAGTCCCCCTCGAGGGAGCACCGAAGGAAGAAACAACCTGCGAGGGCGGCATCGGTGGACGCTCTTGGCTCCTCGAGGGCCAGGTCGCATAGCCCTGATCGCCGTCCCGGGTCTTCGGAGTCGGAGAGGCCTGCAAAGCATCCTCATGTAGAGTCGGAGGCCCCGAGTCACGTGAGTACTGTAGTCCTCGTGGACTCTCCGGGGGAGCTGCCGTCGGGGCCCGAGTCGGAGGCTGCTGGGTCTCCTGAGCTCGGACTCAGGTTGACGGCCTTGGACAGCAGGTTGTCTGCCTTCATGGAACAGCAGCGGGTGCTGATCGCCGGTCTCACCGGCGCATCTGCCCCGACCACTGGGACATCGACGTCCAAGTCGACTCCGGAGGCCGAGCCGATCCTCGAGACCATGCGAACTCGAGTCGATCCTCGGCCGAGGTCACCCTCGGCCTCTCGTTCGGGACCGAGGTCATCGACGCCGGTTCCCTTGGCGTTGGGGTGGATGGCGTCAGTGCCCGCCCACTCGGAGCCACTCTATTCCTCCTCTGAGGAATCGGCGTGGGAAACTGAGAAGGAGGAGGAGTCCCCTGACACCTTCCGGACTCGGTGCGTCCCTTTGGACTCGCCGGGTTCCGAGCCTCGGACAAGGTCCCCTCCGGAGGATACCAGGTTCTTGGATTTTGTGAGGGACATGGCCGAGCCGAGGAGCTCGAGGCTCTGCAGTATGACTCTCCTCCCAAGGAGGCCTTTACTGTCCCGGTTCCTCCGATGCTGGAGCGGTTGCTCTTCGGCATATGGGAGGCGCCGGCCTCGATGCCGATTCTTAGCAAGCGGGTCGATTCCATTTATCGAGTCCGCAAGAGCCCCGGGTTTCAGAAGGCACAGCTACCGCACCATTCCATGGTTGTGGAATTGGCCATGCATCGCCTGAAGAGTCAGAAGATGCACTCCTTGGTGCCTCCCGGCAGGGAAGCCCAGAACCTGGATGCCCTCAGTAGAAAGTGCTTCCAGGGCTCTATGCTTGCTTGCCATGTCCAGACCTACCAGCTGCACATGGACATGTACCTTCGAGACCTGGCAAGGGAGATTGCTGGGTTCTCTGCTGGTCTGTCCGAGGAACCTTTGCAGAGGTTCAAGGCCTTGTCTTGTATTCGAAGTGCTCGAGGTTTATATCTCGAGCAGCCTACGATAGATTTGAGGCTTCGGCCCGGGTAGCAGGGGCCGGCTTCGGTGCACGCCACCAGGCCTGGCTACAATCCTCGGACCTCGAGCTGTGGGTACAGGACAAGTTGGTCGATGTCCCTTGCCAAGGTGAAAACCTCTTTGGCAAGCCCATGGCCGAAAAGGCTGCAGAACTCCAGACAGACTCTTACCCGAACAAGGCTGTCCAGGAAAACCTCTGCCCCTTCTTTGAAGAAGGGCTCAGGGAAAAAGACCTTTTACCCGAGGAAGACCACTGCCTACAAAACCTACCCTCACTACCAGGCCTCTGCAGCTCCCCAACAGGGCCAGCAGGCCTCCTACTCCAGCTCCTGCTCAGCAGGGAGGGTTTTTTTGACTATGCCAGCATAGCCTCTCCTCCTCTCCAGGGCACAGGAGGTTGGCTGACCCTGTACGCAGACAGGTGGCCAGCCATCACAGGGGATACTTGGGTGTTAGCCCCTTTCGATGATGCTTATCTGCTCCACTTCACCCAGATACCCCCCTCCTACTTTCCAGGGGAGCCTCCAAGACCCCCTCTGCACAGAAACTTACTCCTTCAGGAGTTGGAAGGTCTGCTAAGGGACCAGGCGGTGGAACCGGTGCCTCACCACCTGGAAGGGCAAGGCTTCTACTCCAGGTACTTCCTGGTACCAAAAAGAACAGGAGGCCTCAGACCCATCGTCGACCTGAGAAATCTGAACAAGTTTCTGGAGAGGGAAAAGTTCAAGATGCTTACCCTTGGGATCTTACTGCCCTACCTCCAGCAGGGAGATTGGCTATGCTCCTTAGACCTGAAGGATGCTTACACTCACATCCTTATCCATCCAAGTCACAGACAATTCCTCAGATTTGTGGTGGGAGGAAAGCACTTTCAGTACAGAGTGCTTCCTTTTGGCCTCACCTCCGCCCCCAGGGTTTTCACAAAATGCCTGGCGGTGGTTGTGGCCTACCTCAGGAACCAGGGGATCTTTGTGTTCCCTTACCTGGACCACTGGCTAATCAGGGGCCAGTCTTCACAAGAGGCCAGGCAGGCCACCTTCAGAACCATATCCCTGCTTCAGCACCTGGGGTTCGTTATAAACTTCCCAAAGTCCACTTTGGTCCCCTCACAGGACGTGGAATTCATAGGGGCAAGGTTGGATACCATCCATGCAAAGGCCTATTTGCCTGTGGACAGAGCTCACAGGCTGATAAAGTTGACCGGCCAGTTTCGGACGAACTCTCTGGTCTCGGCCAGACACTTCCTCCGGCTCTTAGGTCACATGGCTTCCACAGTGCATGTCACCCCACATGCCCGGCTACACATGAGGCCGGCTCAGTGGCACCTCAGGGCGCAGTGGCTGCAAGCCACAGGGAAATTGTCAGACAGAATAAAGGTGTCCAAACTCTTGGTGGACTCCTTACGCTGGTGGAGGCATCTCCCAAATCTGGTGAGGTGTGTTCCTTTTCAGGCCTCCCCACACACTTAGGTACTGACAACCAATGCTTCCCTGCATGGCTGGGGGGCACACTGCCAGGGAGCCTGCACCCAAGGCCTGTGGTCTCCGTGGGAGGCCACCCAGCAGATCAACCTGTTGGAATTGAGGGCCATTTGACTAGCCTTACGGACTTTCTCTCAGATCCTGTCTCACCAGTCTGACCTAGTTCAGACAGACAACCAGGTGGCTATGTTCTATGTCAACAAGCAGGGAGGCACAGGATCCAGACTTCTGTGCCTGGAGGCACAAGCTCTCTGCTCCTGGGCTGTCACTCAGGGCATGACCCTCAGGGCAGTCTACCTCCCAGGCCAGGAAAACTACCTGGCGGACAGGCTCAGCAGACTCCTGCAGCCTCACGAGTGGCAGTTGGATCCTCTGGTAGTTCAACAGATCTTTCTGAAGTGGGGTCTTCCGACCATGGATCTTTTTGCCAGTCCGCTAAACAGGCAACTTCCCAGGTTCTGTTCCAGGCGACTGCATCCCTTGAGAACAGCGCCAGATGCATTCCTGATCCCCTGGTCAGAGAGCCTGCTGTATGCCTTTCCTCCCAAACCTCTGGTGGCCCGGACTCTATTCAAAATCCAGCAGGACCGAGCTACGGTGATCCTGATAGCCCCCAGGTGGCCCAGGCAGCCGTGGTTCCCTCTTCTTCTGCAGTTGGCAGTGGATGCTCCACTTCCTCTGGGGTTGCAACCCGACCTTCTGACTCAGGATCAGGGGTCCCTCTTGCATCCCAACCTCAAATCCCTCAATTTTATGGCCTGGCTGCTGAAAGACTAGTCCTTGCTCCTATCAAGGGAGGTTGAAGAGGTGGTGTTGGCCTCCAGAAAGCATTCTACTAGGAAGGTCTTTGCTCTGAAGTGGCGTAGGTTCTCTAATTGGTGTCCTCAACAGCAAGAGGACCCCTTCTCCTGCTCTGTCCAGGTGCTGCTACAATACCTGCTCCACCTTTCCAACCTAGGACTTCAGTCCAACTCTGTCTGGGTTCACCTCAGTGCCCTCTCAGCTCACCACTTGCCGGTGGAGGGACAATCTCTCTCAGGCCACCCTCTGGTGTCTCGCTTTCTCAGAGGTCTGCTTCTACTTAAGCCTCCTATTCATCCACCGGTCACTGAGTGGGGATCTCAATGTGGTCTTGCAGCAACTGACTCACCCACCTTTTGAGCCAATGGCAACCTGCCATTTACGTTTCCTCTCCTGGAAGGTGGTGTTCCTTGTGGCACTCACCTCGGCTAGGTGGGTGAGTGAGCTTCAGGCCCTGGTCTCGGATAGGCTGTATACCAGGTTCTATAGGAACAGGGTAGTCTTGCGGACTCATCCTAAGTTCCTTCCAAAGGTAGTGTCCTCCTTCCACCTCAACCAGGAGGTGATACTTCCAACGTTCTTTCCCAGGCTGCACACCAGTAGGGTAGAGACTGTCTTGCATACCCTGGATTGTAGAAGGGCGCTGTCCTTTTACCTTGAATGTACGCAGGGGCATAGAAGGGCTTCTCAGCTCTTCATTTCCTTTGACCCTAATAAATTGAGGTTGCCTGTCACTAAGTGTATGTTGTCCATTTGGGTGGCAGACTGTATCGCCTAGGCATACAGGGCAGCCGGCCTCTCCCTGTAGGGTCTAGTCACGGCCCACCGGGTCAGGGCAAAGGCCGCATCAGTAGCTCACTTCCGTTCTGTTCTGTTGGCAGACATCTGCCGGGCTGCTACTTGGTCTTCAAGCCAGACTTTTGCGGACTACTACTGCCTTGAAAGGGAGTCCCGTAGGGACAGTGCTTTCAGGCAAGACGTACTCTGTAATCTCTTTGAGGTTTAGGCAACTCCTATCCTCTGGCCCTGGTGTTGGGCTACCGTTCAGGTGTGGTCTCAGAGAAGATTCTCTCACTGTTGCTGGGGCTCTTGAGGGAGCTCTATTTTTCAGCCTGGGCTCCTGGTAGCCCAGAGCTACAGAGTCACCCATATGTGAGGACTGACTTCCTGCTTGGTCCTGGAGAAAGAGTAGTTACTCACCTTTACAGGTGTTCTCCAGGAGCAGCAGGAATCAGTCCTCACAACTTTCTCCTCCCCTTGGAGTTGCAGTTGTATATAGTTCATTTTCTTTTTGTGCTGTCTTTTAGCTATGTCATTAGACTGAGCAAGATGGCACCTTTGGGCGGGAGGGGGACCGTGCATTCCCAAAGGCTTTCTTTGAAAGCTGGGGAAATGTTCCGCATGGGGGCTCTGTCGACGCCGACATCACCCATATGTGAGGACTGATTCCTGCTGCTCCTGGAGAACACCTGTTACAGGTGAGTAGCTACTCTTTGACCCGGTGAAAAGCGGGATATAAATACAGCTAAATAAAATAAAATTGACTTTGGGATGGTGGCCCAAGTACCCTCATTGTCACACTGAGTTCTATAGAAGCTTGAGTGAAACTTGTGGGTCTGCTCAAACTTGAAAATAGGGGAAAGCTGACAGTTGCCTAAGAACTCATGGTTTGGAATGATGTATTTTTGAATGATACTAGCAAAACCGGGAAGTTAGGATATCCTGATAGAGGGGTTCCAATAAAGGTAGAAGTAACCCAGTTGCCTTTTAAGTAAAAATGAGATGAGTTGAAAGGTTCCAAATTACCCATCATAGCCAGACTGTTTAATATGAATAAAAAACAAACTTTGAAATGCCTGTATGAAAATTCTAGAAGTCTAAAAAAAATAAGATGGGAGAGTTAGAATATATACCACTGAATGAAAGATTAGATATAATTATCTTAAGACACTCACTCTATCGTCATTGGAAGCAAAGTTCAAAAATTCATCTCCCTGCACCGAGGTGAAAAAGGACCTACAAAGATTTGTGGTGAGTTTTGTGATTTAAGCTCTTGTTTCTGATGGTCCATAAAAATAATTTATATATGTGCCTATAAAATGCACTTTGTGTGAGGGCATGTTGGGCATATGTTCTAGAGATTGGCATCTCAGAGACCTGGTGGAAGGAGGATAACCAATAGAACAGATTAGTTGTACATAGTGTATATAGTTACCCCTGTTAAACCAAGTTGTAAAACCTGTTATATGTAATGTACACAGCATGCTCTGCTGCTTTGTGCAATTGGTTGTTAAATGTAATCCGCGCTGATGTTAAAGAGTGTGGTATAGAAATGATACCAGGTTACAAACTATATCGTAATGAAAGGGGTGGCGCTCTGTTAGAGGGCATTGAGTCACAGGATAAAGATTTTGCAGGAAGCAAAATGCACTATAGAATCTTTATGGATAGAAATTCCATGTTTAAAGGGGAAGGAAATGGCAGTGGGGGTGTACTGCCACCCACCTGGCCAGAAGGAAATGCTAAAAGAATTAGGGAAGCTTGCAAAGTTTACAACACAGTAATACTGGGATATTTCAATTACCCTGGTATTGACAGGATCAAAGTTAAATCAGACCATGCTAAGGAGGTAGTTTCTAGATGAAATAAATGACTGCTTCATGGAACAGCTGGTTCCAGAACAGACTCAAGGGGAAGCTATGTTAGATCTAGTCCTTAGTGGAATGCAGAATCTAGTGTGAGAGGTAAGTGTTGGGACTGCTTGGCAGTAGCGATCATAATATGATCACATTTGATTTAACAAATGGGAGGATAACAAAGAAATCTACTGCACTAGCATTTAACTTTCAAAAAGGAAACTGATAAAATGAGGAACACAGTTAAGAAAAAAACTAAAAGGGCAACTGTAAAGATTAAGAGTTTACGTAAGGCTTGGACGTTATTTAACTATACTATCTTAGTAGCCCAGACCAGATATATTCAACTCTTTAAGAAATGTGGAAGGAAGGCCAAATGCCAGCCAGCATGGCTTAAAGGTTGTTTATAGCTAAGAGAAAATCCTTCAAAAAATGGAAAAAAGAGCTAAATGACAAAGACAGGAAACATAAATATTAGCAAGTTAAATACAAGGTATTGATAAGGCAGACAGAATTTGAAAAAAGTTTTGCTGTGGAAGCAAAAACGCATAGTAAAAACATTTTAAAGTACATTCATAGCAAAGCATCTGAGAGAGTGCTAGTTGGACCATTAGATGATAGAGGGGTACTAAGAGAGGAGAAGGCTATGGTGGAGAGACTGAATTAATTCTTTGCTGCTTTATTGAAGATAAAGGAAACTTACCCATGCCAGACCTATTTAAAGGTGATGTGTCAGAGGATTTGAAGCAAAGCTTAATAAATTGGGAAAATGTAATACAGCTATTTGATAAAACTAAAGAGTAGCAAATCATCTGGACTGGGTGCTGAAAGGACTGAAATGAGATTGCAGTCCTACTTTTAGTAATCTGTGAACTATTCTTAAAATCATTTGTAGCACTTGAGGATTGGAGAGTAGCCAATGTAACGCCAATTTTTAAAAAGGCTTCCAGGGGCCATCTGGGGAAACTACAGACTGGTGCTTGACATCTGTAACGGGCAAAATGATAGAAACCATTATAAAGAACAAAATTACTGAACATGTGAATATTTGTGGCTTAATGGTAGAAAGCCAACATGGCTTTAGCCAAGGGAGTCTTGTCTCGCTAATCTGTTATATTTTTTTTCAAAGGTTTGAATAAACAGGTAGATAAAGGTGATCCAGTTGATATAGTGTCTGGATTTTCAGAAAGCCTTTGACATGGTCCCTTATGAGAGATTCTTGCTGAAATTTAAAAAGTCATGAGATAGGAGTCAGTATCCTATTGGGGTTAGGAACTGCTTAAAAGAGAGAAAACAGAGTTGGGCTAAATGGACAGTTTTCTCAATGGAGAGAGGTGCCCAGTGGAGTACCCCAGGCATCTGTGCTGGGCCTGCTGATTTTGAACATATTTATAAATGACCTGGAAATGGGAATAAAGAGTGAGGTGATAGAATAATGTTGTGTCACCTGCAAATTCAAAGTTGTTAAAACAAGATGACTGTGAAAAATTGCAAGAGGTTCTTGATAAATTGGGAGACTAGGCATCCAAAATGCAGATGACATTTAAAGTGGATAAGTGCAAAGTTTATGCACATAGGGAAAAATAACCTAAACTACTGTTACACAATGCAGGGTTCCACATTAGGCATCAGTACTCAGGGGAGGATCTGGGTGTCATCATGGATAGTACGTTAAAACCCTCTGCCCAGTGTGCAGCTGCTGCCAAGAAAGCAAATAAATGCCAAGAATCATAAGGAAAGGAATGGAGAATAAAACAAAGGATATAATGCCTCTGTATCACTCCATGATGCAACTGCACCTTGAATATTGTGTGCAAGTCTGGTCACCATATTTTAAAAAGAATATAGCAGAATTGGAAAAGGTACAGAGAACAGAGAATAAAATTGTAAAGGTGGTGGAAGGGCATCCCCTATATGAGAATTTTTAAAAGATTAGGGCTCTTCAGCTTGAAAAACAGACTGTAGAGGGGAGATATGGTAGAGGTCTATAAAATAAGGAATGGCGTGGAATAGGTAATCGTAGATCGGTTGTTTACTCTTTCAAAAAGTAGAAAGAGAGGGCGTGCAATGATATGGCACATTTTAAGACTAATCTGAGAAAATATTTTTTCACTTGGCATGTAATAAAACTCTGGAATTTGTTACCAGAGAATATAGTAAAAGCTTTTATGTTTAGCGGGGTTCAAAATAGGTTTGGATGAGTTCCTGGAGGAAAAGTCCATAAGCCATTATTGAAGGGGGCTGGGGAAATCCACCGCTTACCCCTGGAACAAATAGCACGGAATGTGTATACCTTTGGGAACCCAACAGACACTTGAGACCTGGAATGTCCACTGTTGGAAGCAGGATACTGGGCTTGATGGACCGTTGGTCTGACCTAGTATGGCATTTCTTATGTTAGGGTTATCACTGCTAGTAGTTTGATCCTGGCGGGACAAGCACCATGTCTTTGTGCCTAGCAAAAGTAAAGCTAACTGTCTTTACAATTATCATGGAGTATCTGTGAAGATTAGTCTCTCAGGGTGATGTCTTCAAATGAATTGGATTTGTACATATCTTTTATAATAATGAACCTCACTTTTAAGATCTCAGTCTTTTTGCTCTTAGAGGAACGATTTAGCACATTCCAGGCAGGAATAAGTTCATTTATGCAAACCACTGTCTCGCTCTTTATATTTTTTTTTCAAAATTGTATCTGATTATGACAACTTGATTGGAATTTCTAGAAGTTCAGGTAGATACAACTTAAGCCAAGGCCTGATACTCTAATGAAACGACCAGTTTTTGTAGCTGGGGTGAAGAATCACCAGCCATTAGTATGGTCACAACTCGCCTAGTGACTTCCATGGCTTCATGGGAGGCAAAATCTAGTGGCCCTAAAGTCTGACTACAAAATAAAATCCATGTGGTTAAAACGTTGAGTTCTTGGTGACCTTTCTATTCCATGGTAAGAATATAAAAACTGCCATACTGGGTCAGACCGGAGGTCCATGAAACCCAGTGTCCTGTTTCCAAATGGTCAATCCAGGTCACAAGTACCCGACCTTTCCCAAAGTAGCCAGTTCTATGCTACTTAACCCCAGGGATAAGCAGGAGTTTTTGATTGAACTACTTTAACTGTTTATGAACTTTTCCTCCGAACTTTTCAAAACCCTGCTACACTACCTGCTTTTATCACATGTGCGAGCAACAAGTTCCAAAGACTGACTGTACATTAAGAGAAAAAATGTTTTATCTTTTTTAAATATATTATTACTTTGTAGCTTTATGGTGTGTCGTCCTAGTTCTTGTATTCTTTTTTTGAGAAAGTAAATCAATTTGCATTTACCTATTCCGTTCCACTCCACTCAGGATTCTATAGACCATCATATCTTCCCTCAGCCATCTCTTCTCCTGGCTGAAGAACCATTAGCCTTTCCTCGCGGGAGAATCTTTATCTGTACCTTTTCAAATGTCACTATAGCTTAAGATGTGGAGAACAGAATTGCACACAATACTCTAGGTGTGGTCGCACCATGGAATGATACAGAGGCATTTTGGTGTTCTGTGTTCTAGTCCTTTTCTAATAATGTCTAACGTTGTTTGCTCTTTTGGCTGTAACTGCAGACTATCCTGACCCGAAGAAGATTTTAACCTTCTAAAGCTAGTCTGAAAATGTATTAAGTTAGTCCAATAAAAAGATCTCATGATGTGGTGTGGGTTTTTTTTTTTTTTTTGCTTTATTTAACATTTAATGGTGTTTTAACTAGCTATCATACTACTTTCATTCCAGTCAGACCAAAGGCCTTCCCCTCTGAAAGAAAAAAAAAATCCTTTTTTACCAAATTGTGTGAATCCTCTGTGTGAGGCTGGGGAGGTCACACAGAGGGGCTTCACATCCAGTAAAATTTTAAAGAGGGTGGGGGAGGTGGAGAAATAGGATAGCAAAATTGTCCTGTCACAGCCATATATGGTAGTTAATGTTCTTACATAAGTAGACATCTCTCATTATAAAATGATTAAATATAGGACTGGGCAGTGTCTGTGGTTGGAAATGACGGTGTCATCAGCTGGATTCTGCAATGATCACAGGAACACAATTGCCAAACAAATTTCTTTGAGTGGGCTATGTCTGAGGTGGGTCTTTTTGCAACAGTATTGAACTGGAAGGTACTAGTTTTCTCCAGGAAGAGATTAGATACCAGGCTAGCAGTGGACTGCTATTCCCTGAGGCATAGATCTTCTGATTTTTACCTGGTAGGAAGTGATAGAATTTAGAAAGGGGCAGAGAACTATGATCTTTGTAGCACTCTTGAAGGGGTAAAGTGCAGTTTCTCAGTTTTGGGAGATGACATTCAGCTTGGAATCTTTCCCCAGCTCTCTTAAGGTAGAACAAGAGTTTAGTACTCGCTTCTTGTATGTTTAACAGGACGTGTTTCCGTTATTTCTAGAAAAGAAATTTGGTAGCGGTGTGCCCCAGGGTTCGGTCCTGGGACTGATACTTTTCAATGTATTTGTGAGTGATATTGCTGAAGGAATGAATGGAAAAGTCTGTCTTTTTGCAGATGACGTGAAAATTTGCAACAGAGTGGATTTCCCCTGAGGGAGTGGAGAACATAAGGAAAGGTCTACAAAAGTTGGAAGAATGGTCTAATGCTTGGCAGTTAAGATTTAATGTGAAAAAGTGCAGTGTCATGCACTTGGGAAGCATAAATCCAAGGGAATTGTATGTGATAGAGGGTGAGAGGTTGGTGTGCATGGACCAGGAGAAGGACCTCTGAGTAATTTGTTTCTGAGGATCTCAAGGTGGTGAAACAGTATGACAAGGCAGTGGCCAAAGCCAGAAGGATGCTGGGCTGCATACAAAGAGGAATTACCAGCAGAAATGAAGAGATACTAATGCCACTGTACAAGTCGCTGGTAAGGTCTCACTTGGAATATTATTCAGTTTTGGAGACCATATCTCGCAAAGGACATAAAAAGGCTGGAAACTGTTCAGAGGAAGGCGACCAAAATGATTTGGAGCCTGTGTCAGAAGACTTATGAGAAGAGACTTGACCTAAATATGTACACTCTGGAGGAGAGGAAGGGCAGGGGAGATAAGATTCAGATCTTTAAATACTTAGAGTATTAGTGAACAAACAAATCTCTTCCAAAGATGGTGAAGCTGTAAAACTAGAGGGCATAACATAAAGCTGCAAGGGGGTAAATTGAAAGGCAATGTCAGGAAATACTTTTTCACTGAAAGGGTGGTGGATGCTTGGAATCCCCATGGAAGTGGTGGGGGCAAATACAGTGACAGAATTCAAAATGGCATGGGACAGACACAGTGGATCCCTTTATAGCAACAGGATAAAATCAAAATAAAACTTAACTATCTCTTATATCTCAACAAACAGAGGTGCCCTATGCGGAGCAATGGGTACAGCCCTAAACAAAAGCATGGGGAGGGGTGACCTGCACGGAGCAACAGATGCACCTACTCTTGCCACCTTGCTGGGCAGACTAGATGGACTATACTGGTCTTTATCTGCCATCATATACTATGTTACTATCTTGCCTCAGTCTAATGTCATAGCTAAGATGGCAAAAATATAAGATGGTAAAGAAGCAACTCCAAGGGGAGGAGGGAGGGTTGTGAGGACTGATTCCTGCTGTTCTTGGAAAGCACCCGTTACACGTGAGTAACTACGCTTTCTCTGGGAACAAGCTGGAAGTGAGCCCTCACATATGGGACTCCCCCAGCTGTACAAAAATGTCAGTGACCTGCAAAGGTGAGCTGTGATCAGCAGCAGTTGAGTCCCTAAGAGAGACTCTCACAAGACCCAGGTGTCTGGCGGAGAACCAGCACTCCGGTACCCTGAACACAGAAGAGTTAGAGGGCAGATGTTGCCTACACCCTGAAAAGATTACAGAGTACGGCCTGTCCGAAGGCGCTGTCCCATTGGGACTCCCTCTCCAGGCAGTAGTAAGCTGCAAAGGTATGGACCGAAGACCAGGTGGTGGCCCAGCAAATTTCTGTCATGGGGATGGAATGCAGAGCGGCCACGGAAGTAGCCATGGCCCTGATGCAGTGCACAGTGACTCTGGTCCAGTGGGATCCCCCCGCTTGCTCGTAGGCAAGGATAATGCAGTCCACCACCCAAGAGGACAGAATTTGCTTAGTCACTGGGAACCCCAGAAGGCTGGGGTCATAGGATACAACGAGCTGTTGAGCTCTGTGGTGGCCCCGAGTCCGTTGCAGGTAGAAGAACAGGGCTCTCTTGCAATCCAGAGTATGGAGAATGGTCTCTGCCCTTCCGGCATGAGGCCTAGGAAAGGTGGTGGGGAGTACCACTTCCAGATTGAGGTGTAATGGGGACACCACCTTCGGTAGAAACTTAGGGTGTGTGCAGAGCATCATCCTGTTCTTGTAGAACCTGGTGTAGGGAGGCTCTGGCATCAGAGCCTGGAGCTTGCTGACTCTGTGAGCTGATGTGAGCGCTACCATGAAGGCAACCTTCCAGGAGAGGTACTGCAGGTGGCAGGTAGCTAAAGGCTCAAACGGAGGCTTAGGGAGTTGCATGAGCACCACATTAAGGTCCCATTCTGCCGCCAGAGGGCAGACAGAGGTTTGGACAACATGAGGCCCTGTAGGAACAGAGACACAAGGGGCTGAGCCAAGAGGGGCTTCCCCTTGACAGAGTGGTGATGCGCCACGATGGTGCTCAGGTGTATTCTGACCAAGTTGGATTTCAGTCCCACCTGTGATAGGTGGAGCAGATATTTAGGTACCACATGCACTGAGCAAGAGAACAGGTTCGTCCACTTTTCTGTGCACCACAGAGAGAAACATCACCACTAGAAGGCGTACTCCCTTCTCTAGATGCCAGGAGGATGTCTTCCACATCCCATGAAAGGCTAAAGGTGGCTAGCGCTACCCTCTTAGCAGCCAAGCTATGAGTGAGAGGAATCCCAGATTTGTGTGCAGGAGAGAGCCCTGCTCCTGCAAGAGTAGTACTGGGGGAGCTCAGCCTAGGGGGATCGGCAGTACCATCGATAGGGAGAGGAGCAGCAGGAACTAGGAATGTCTGGGCCATGAGAGCTATCAGCACTAGCGATGCTCTGTCACATTGAAACTTGAACAGAGATCTTGGCAATCAGTGGCATTGGAGAACCAGAACACAGAAGAGGCTTTCCGACCACGGGATGAGGAATGCATCCGCTGCTACCCGAGACAGGTACAGTCTGCAGATCCATCACTGGGACGCCGCAGAGACAGAATAACCGTGAGGCTACTGTTGGGTCCCGATGCCACTCGAGTGTCTGGAGTATCCTGCTCAGCTTGTCTGCCAAGACATTGTCCTGGCCTGGGAGGTAGACCGCCCTCAGGAGCATCCCTCTGCATGTGGCATAAGAGCAGAGGGCTACCGCCTCCTGTCAGAGGGGGTACAACCCTGTTCGTCCCTGGCTGTTCACACAGAACATTGTGACCTGATTATCGGTCTGGATCAGCACCCCGTGGTGCTGCAGCTGGTGGCTAAAGACTTTGAGGGCCAGGAAAGCATAGTTACTCACCTGTAACAGGTGTTCTCCGGGGACAGCAGGAATCAGTTCTCACATATGGGTGATATCAGCACCAGAGACCTCGCGGAAGCATCCCCCCAACTTTCAAAGAAAACCTCTGGGAGATGCCACCATGCATGCATGGTCCCCTTCCCACCCAAGGGTGCCATCCTGCTCAGTCAAATGACATAGTTAAAGACGACAAAATAAAAGATGGCAAAGGAGCAACTCCAAGGGGAGGAGGGAGGGTTGTGAGGACTGATTCCTGCTGTCCCCAGAGAACACCTGTTACAGGTGAGGAACTACATTTTCTACGGGAACAAGCAGGAAGTCAGTCCTCACATATGGGACTCCCCAGCTACAGGCTACTGAAAGCCCACAGCAAAAATAGCGGCTCCCTCACGAGGAGCCACAAGCAGTAGCAAATGAGTCCATGTCCACAGACCGCAGTAGGACCCGTGTCTGATAAAACCAGTACTGGAGTTTCCTAAATACAAAAAAGGTTACGGAGCACAGCCTGGCTGAAGGCACTGTCCCGTCGGGACTCTTTCCAGGCAGTAATGGGCTGCGAAGGTATGGACTGAAGACCAGCTGGTGCCCTGGCAGATATCCACCATCGGGACAGAGCGCAAGTTTGCCACTGAGGCCACTATGGCCCTGACACGGTGCACCATGATGCAACCTTCTGGTGGGAGCTCCGCTTGCTCATAGGCGAGGCGATACAGTCCGCCACCCAAGTGGACAGTGTATGCTTGGTCACCGCCTCCTTAGTGATATAGCGGAAGGGCTGTCGGGTAAGGTTTGCCTCTTTGCGGATGATACCAAAATCTGCAATAGAGTAGACACCCAGGAAGGTGTAGATAACATGAGGAGGGATCTAGCTAAGCTTGAAGAATGGTCTAGAATTTGGCAGCTGGGATTTAATGTTAAAAAATGTAAGGTCATGCATTTGGGCTGCAGCAATCCAAGGGAGCAATACAGTATAGGAGGTGAAGTACTTTTGTCCACTAAAGAAGAGCGGGACCTAGGCGTGTTTGTGTCTGATGATCTTAAAGTAGCTAAACAGGTAGAAAAGGCGACGGCAAGAGCTAGAAGGATGCTTGGGTGCATATGGAGAGGAATGGCTAGCAGAAAAAAAGGAGGTGATAATGCCTCTGTATAAGTCTTTGGTGCAACCTCATTTGGAGTATGGTGTGCAATTCTGGAGACCGCACCTTCAAAAGGATGTGAACAGGATGGAGTCGGTGCAGAGGGTTGCTACTAAAATGATTAATGGGCTTCATTATAAAGCATATGAGGACAGACTTAAGGATCTTAATATGTACACCTTAGAGCAAAGGCGGGATAGAGGTGATATGATTGAGATGTTTAAATACCTCCGTGGCATAAATGTTCAGGGAGAGAGCCTCTTTCAATTGAAAGCAAGTTCTGCTACGAGGGGACATGGGATGAGGGTGAAGGGAGATAGATTCAGGAGTGATATGCGGAAATATTTCTTTACGGAAAGAGTAGTGGATCCATGGAATAGTCTCCCAGTGGAGGTGGTAGAGATGAGGACAGTAACTGAATTCAAAAAAGTATGGGACCAACACAGAGGATCTCTAAAGGTAAAAAGTGGACTGTTGTAGTTGTTGTTATGGAAGGACAGACTAGATGGGCCTTGTGGTCTTTTTCTGTCATCATGTTTCTATGTTTCCTATAGCCTACTGGGGTCATAGGAGATGAAAAGCTGAGCAGCTTTGCGGTGGCCCTGAGTGCACTGGATATAGAAGAACAAAGCCCTCTTACAGTCCAAGATGTAAAGGACCATCTCCGCCTGACTGAAGTGAAGTCTTGGAAAGAAGGTAGGGAGCACCACTTCCTGGTTGAAATGGAAGGGATGCGTGTGACGTACCACTTTGTTCTTGTAGAACCTGATATAAGGCGCCTCTAACATAAGGGGCTGAAGCTCGCTAACCCTGTGAGCGGAGGTGAGCGGAACCAGAAAAAAACACCTTCCAAGAGAGGTAGCGAAGGTGGCAGTTAGCCAGAGGCTCGAAGGGTGGGTGAGTGAGCTGCCCCAAAACTACGTTAAGGTCCCATTTGGTTGCTGGAAGTCAAACAGGGGGCTTCGATATGAGCAGGCCCTGAAGAAAACGGGTCACCAAAGGTTGGACCAAAAGAGGCTTACCATCCACCGGATGGTGGTGCGTGCACGGGCACTAAAGTGCACTCAGACAGAGTTAAGCCCGGAAGGAGAGAGGTGGAGAAGGCACTGTAACACCAGTCCCACTGGGCAGGAGAATGGGTCAGCCCCGTGCTCAGCGCACCAAGCCAAGAACCTGTGCCATTTGAAGGCATAAGCCTTCCTAGTAGAGGCCTTGCAAGAGGCCATAAAAATCTCCTCCACCTCAACTGAAAGGTTGAAAAGGGCCAGAGTCACTCTCTCAACAGCCATGCTTTCAGCAACTGAGATCCCAGATTGGGGTAAAGATGAGAGCTCCCTTCCTGAGACAGGAGTCCTGGAGCGGTTGCCTGGGCCACTGAGGACTATCAGGACGAGCAAGGCCCTGTTGTGGAGGGTCCTGAATAAGGTCTTGGTGATCAGCGGCGTGGGAGGGAAGGCGTAGAAGCCTTCCGACCATGGGACAAGGAACATGTCTGCTGCCACCATGGAGGGGTGGGCCTGCCGGGAACAGAAGCAGGGCAAATGGAAGTTGTCCGGGCTGGCGAACAGGTCCATCACAGGTTCCCCCCAGATTTGGAAAAGCCGACTGGCTACCCTGGGGTCCAGCTGCCACTTGTGTGGCTGGAGGACTCTGCTCAGCCTGTCGGCCAGAATGTTATCCTGGCCTGGTAGGTACATTGCCCACAGAATGATACCGTTGGATTGCGTACAAGCAGAGGACCAGTGCCTCCTGACAAAGGGTATGAGAACCTGCCCCCCTCTGTTTGTTCACATAGAACATCGCCACCTTGTTGACTGACTGGACCAGCAACGGCTGGTGACGCAGGTGGTGGCAGAAGACTCTCAGGGCTAAGTATATGGCTCGGAACTCCAGGAGGTTGATCTACTGGGTGCTCTCATTAGTGACCAGTTGCCCTGGGTGCAAAGCTTCCTGCAGTGGGCTCCCCAGTCAAGCAGGGAGGCGTCCATGGTGAGAACCCTTGAGGGGCTCGTGGCCTGAAAAGGCATGCCTGCCTCAAGATGCTGGAGAGATTGCCACCAGACCAGGGAGTCTGCCAATTGGCGGGTTATAGAGACTGTCTCGGAGGCGACCGTGGCCTAAGACCACTGGTCCCGGACACACCATTGAGCCGCCCTCATATGGAGGTGAGCATCTGGGAGGACGTGGACCGTGGAGACCATGTGTCCAAGGAGGCGCAGAAGAAGCCAAGCAGGCACTGAGCGACGATACTGTATGTCCCATTCTAGAGTCTTGAGACGGTCAGCTCAGACCCTGGACAAGGCCTTTAAGTGGAGGGTGTCGAGCTTTGCCCCGATGAACTCCAGACACTTGTGTCAGGAGGAAGTGAGACTTGGGGTAGTTTATGACAAACCCCAAGTGTTGCAGGACCTGGATGGTTCGTGCGGTGGCCTGCTGCACCTCCGAGGCTGTGCCTCCCTTTATGAGCCAGTCGTCCAGGTAGGGGAAAACAAAGACCCCCTGGAGGTGGAGGAAGGCAGCCACGACTGCCAGGCATTTTGTGAAGATTCTTGGGGCCGAGACCAAGCCAAAGGGGTGCACCCTGTACTGAAAATGCCTGTCCCCCACTATGAACCGCAGGTACTGCCTGTGGTTGTGTGAATGAGGATGCGAGTATAAGCATCCTTGAGGTCTAAGAAGCATAGCCAATCTCCCTGCTGGAGGTATGGCAGCAATGTTCCAAAGGAGAGCATTTTGAACTTCTCCCTCACCAGGAATTTGTTGAGGTTGTGCAGGTCAGGATGGACCTTAGGCCCCCTGTCCATTTTACCACGAGGAAGTACCTGGAGTAGAATCCCTTGCCCTTGAGATGGGGGGGCACCGGTTCCACCGCTTTGTCCTCAAGAAGGCCTGCCAACTCCTTCAGTAAAAAGTCCCAGTGGAGGGGAGACCTGAGGGGCTCTCCCAGGAAATAAGGGGGCAGTGTTTGAGTCAGGTGGAGGAGGCAACCCTCCCTGACTACCCAAAGTGCCCAGGAGTCGGTGATGATGGTCAACCACCTCTGAGCATAGAGGGCCAGACGTCCCCCTGTAGGCTGCTGATCTCCTTGGGGTAGATAGGTTATGCTCAAGGAATCAAAAGTTCCCCCCCTGACTGGGCCGTAGCCAGTGCCTGGGGTTTTGGAGTCTTCTCCTTATGAGGGCCATGCCCATGTCCCTTGGCCTGCTGACCCTGATGGGGAGCTGGGGAGGCCTGAAAAGGTGGGTAATTTCTGTAAGCAGCTCCCTTCCTCGGATAGAAGGACTTTTTACCTGAGCCCTTCCATCAGGGAGGGGCAGCGGTCTTTTTAGAGAGCCTGGCCCTCGTCATGAACTCGGTCTCCAGCTCGGCAGCCTTGTCGGAAAGAGATTCTCTTTTGCATGGGACATCACCCAATTTGTCCTGAACCCACTGCTTGAGGTTGGATGATTGTAGCCAAGCTTGGTGCTGTGCACTGATGCACGCCATTGCTATTCGAGCCACTGACTCGAACCCCTTGTAGGCCACTCGAGACATGAATTTGGAGCACTCAGACTGCCTTGGCCAGGTTCTTGAACCACTGCAAAGGTTCTTTGGAGAGACCAGCTGAGAACCCGGCAAATTCCTTCACCAGGTCTCTCAGATACATGCCCATGTACAGCCGGCAGGCCTGGCTGTGGCCGATGAGCATTGAGCCCTGGTAGCACTTTCTGCTGAGGGCATCCAGGGTGTGAGCAGCAAGGAGTGCATCTTCTGGCTTTTTAGTCGACACATGGCCGACTCCACCACCATGGAGTTATGTGGCAGCTGTGACCTTTGGAAGCCCAGGCTCCGGCGGACTCAATACATCGAGTCGAGCCGTTTGCTCACCACCAGTACCCAAAGCTGGTGTCTCCCACATTTAGAGCATCAGCCATTGTAGGAGGGAGAGATGGGCACGGTGAGCGATTTCCCATTGAGGAGCCTCGTACTGGAGGATTTCCAACTCATCCGGCCCAAGGGTCCTCCTCAGACTCCACTGACCTAGTCCAGTTTAGGAAAGCATTAAAACATCACCTTTTCCTCTTGTACTACCCGGAAGTTTGTACCGCAACACCCCCATCGATGAACTAGTCAATGCCGTACAGATGAATGTGCAATACCAGCCTGTTGAGATGTAAATAGTTACCCAAGTTTTTGATCCAAGTTCGTGTACCCGTTCATTGTAAACACAGATCAACCAACTGAAATGTGTAAGTTTGTGTTCCATGTAAACTGCACTGATGTGGAATAGCGCGGTATATAAAAGAATGTAAATAAATAAATAAATAAAATAGAGAACGTCAGGGCCTTCGACATATCCTTCACTTCGGAGTGGAGGAGTAGCCTAGTGGTTGGGGCAAGGTACTTCAGGCCAGAAGGTCGGGGGTTCAAATCCCAATACAGGACAGCAACCTTGGGCCGGAAGGGCTGGGGTTTCTAGTCCCACAGGTGCTCCTTGTGGTCTTGGGCAAGCCACTTAACTATTTTACAGGGAACATGGGCTATGGAGGGTTATCTCCAAGTTATAATGCCCTGTTCAATGTAATTTCAGTTTGTTCAATGTAAACCGCACTGATGCAGAATAGCGCGGTATATAAGAGAATGTAAATAAATAAATAAATAATCCTTGACAAAATCAAGGAAGCCCGTATCCTCTGGCAGGGACCGCCGTCAAGACTTCGTGACGGGAGAGACGGATGAGACGTGGCAGTGGCGATGGGTATCTGGGGGACTCCTTGTCCTCCGTCTCCCACTTGGAGTAGTCCGCCAAGGACTCTTAAGAGGGCTGCTCTGCAGGCCTTAGGGCTTCCGATGCTCTGCGACCAGTGCCTGGCATACTTGCCAGGGATGATCGCGGTCCCATCAAGCGGGACTGAGATCGCAACCTCGGCCGAGGATCAACTCGGGGATGAAGGACCTAAAGGATCGGCTCGGCCTCTGGGGACATCTTGGACATCAAGGGCCTGGTGGTCAGGGCATATGAACCAGCTATGCTGGACAACAGCGCCTGCTGCTGGTCCATGAAGGCAGACAAACTGAACTCAAGGGCTGCCATTCTGGACTCCAGACCAGAAGGCTCCGCAGCCTTTGGCGCGTGCACCGAGGGACTTGGGCCCCGACACTGGCTCCCCCAAAAGGGAATCCTCGATGAGGATGGTGTCGGTCTGAGCCTTGTGGGGGACCTTTGCAGGCCACTCCTTCTCCAAAGCCTCGGACGAGCGTTGCGGACTGCAGGACCTGGCCCGAGGGGGCACCCAGCCTGTCAGAACTGTCCAAGAACATAGTCTTCGAGGGTTTCTTCTTCTTCCTGGGTTCCCTCGAAGGAGACCCCCTTTCTGAGGACCCATAACAGGGCTCGGGTTCAGGAGGTTCCGCCCAAGATGCCGTCAAGGCCCTGGCCTTTGGAAGCACCGGAGACTCTGGGGAAAACCTTACCATGCTGCTTCTGGTGGCTCTTGAGGGCCTTACTGGAATCCTTTTGCAGAGACCGCAGGCTGTCGGGTCATGGTCTGACCTGAGGCAGCGGAGACAGCAGTCATGTGTGTCAGTCAATTGTCGGTCAAAGATAATTTTAGAGCACCGATCACACTTCTTAAAGCAACTGTTAGCCATGGGGGAAAAAAGTACCCCTGCGAGGTGAAAGACTCTCCGGGCTGCCAGTTGGGAAAAAAAGGGGCGAAGACACCAGGAAAAGAACGAATGAAAACTACAAAAATAGACCTGAACTCGACGTCGAGGCAACAAGGTCGGGTGGTGGGAAGAGTATTGGTGCAATACTGGAGATGAGTATGAAACTCGGAGAGAAAAATCAACTTTTTCTGGGGACAAGCCAGACAAATGTCTGAAGGGCTCCGCGGAAGAAAGGAGACTGAGCAAGATAGCACCCTTGAGCGGGAAGGGGACCATGCATGTGTGGTGGCATCTACCAAAGGCTTTCTTTGAAAGCTGGGTGGATGCTTCTGCGAGGGCTCCACCAGTGCCAACGTCACCCATATGTGAGGGCTGACTTCCTGCTTGTTCCCGTAGAATATGGTCCTGATTTCCAGCAGGTTGATCTGCATTTTGGATTCCCTCTGGGACCAGCAGCCTCGTTTCTGGAGGCTCTTGCAATGCACTCCCCAGTCCATTAGAGAGGCATCCGTGGTGAGGACTTTCTGGGGGGTGGGTGCCTGGAAGGGTATCCCGGCCTGAAGGTGACCTGGATTCTGCCACCATCCAAGGGAGTACACCAGCTGGCGGGTCACATGCAATCTGTCCCAGAGCCTGCCTGTAGCTTGGGTCCACTGAGAGCGGAGGCACCACTGGGCTGCTCTCATGTGTTGGAGGGCATATAGTGTCACATGGACCGTGGAGGCCATGTGTCCCAGTAAGCAGAGGAGAAGCCTGGCTTCTCTTTCAGGATCCAGCTGTTAGGTTTTGTACAGGACTTTCTTTAATTCAAGCCACCTACTGTGTTGTGGAACATTATAGTTTTAACCTGGCTGAAGAGAGCCCCCCCTCCCCCCCTTTTTGAGCCTCTAAGCTTTCGTGAGCTCAAGTACTGAACAGCATCGTCACATTTTGTATAAACATGCAAAGTCAATAAGTGCACTGCTAGAATCCTAAAAACTCAGTCATCAGCTTATTGTGTATAAGCTTGCTAAAGATAGTGTCTGTCTGAGTCATAGTTCCACTTTTTTTTTTTTTGTGCCATCAAGTCAGTGTTGACTCATAGCGACCCAGCTACCTCTGGGTTTTCTTGGCAATGTATCACTGGACGTAGATTGCCAGCCTTTTTCTTCCGAGGCAATGGAGGGTAAAGTGACTTGCCTAAAGTCACAAGGAGTGCCAGTGGAAATCGAACCCTTGATCTTCTGGGTACTAGGCAGTTGCTCTAACCACTAGGCGGCTACTCCACTCCAGTTACACCTTAATCAGTAGTTATTCAAACATTTCTCCCCAGCCATCATACCTATTGATTAGATTACAAAAGTCTTCAAAGAATTGAGTCATTGTAAAATATCAAACAGGAGACCATAGTTCACATTTTCTTATGGTTTTGTTGGTTGTGTGAAACGGTGACTTTGCTCTTTAACATTCTGTATTTGTATTATTTTGATCCAACAGTGAGTTCTTATGGACCTTCAGCTCTCTTGTAAGCAGGGCTGGTGTCCGTTGCCATGATCATTTACTTAATGGCCTCTCTCTCGTGAATTGTTTGGCTTTTTTTGTTTTTTCCTAACTTGCATTGCCTCTCATCTTCCTCTTCCAATCTTTACAGTGGTGACCCATTGGGGCTAGTCACTACTGTCTCCTGTAATTCTGTAATCATGGGCCGTAAATCTGGCTATTAAATGTTGGTATTGCACAATGATTATGACCAATGTAGAAAGTGAAAGACCTGAGCTGGAAATTAAACCCAGGTCCCTGCATGCAAGGCAGGCCCAAAGGTTTTTGCTGCCCCAGGCAGAAGCCCCGGCTGTGCTGCTGCTGCTGCTGCTTCCATTGGGGAGTGGGGGTGGCTCAGCTTGGCATGGCAGTGGTGGCAGCAGTGGCCCGCAGCTGGCCATGTGCTTTGGCACACATGACCTGCCACTTCGGACTCCTCTCTGACACAACTTCCTGGCAGAGAGGTGTCAGAAGTGCCATGCCATTGTGCCCAAAGCATATGGCCTGCCTTGGGCGCTGGGCTGCCCACTGATGTCTGCCGCCTTAGATGGCCACCAAGTTCTGCCTGCATGGCAATGCACAGTACTACCTCTGGGCCACCCTTACATTCTGTGTGTTGAATTGATGCTTCTGTTTAGGATGTGAAGTAGGCTAAGGGGGCTATTTTGGAAGCCTTATGTTTTAAATGTGGATGTGGCAGTAATGAAACGTGCAAGCTGCATCCACGTGTGCAATGCAGTTTTGAAAGGCCATAATGTACAAATTTTTGCCTTGGGCATATCCATAAATGTTTGTCTAGGGGCCATTTTGTGGCATGACATGGGGGGAGGGGAATCTACACATATTATCTATTTCATACAGGGGATGCAAGAAATTGCCCCCATCTAAATATATACCTGATCACTGACCGGTATTTCAGAAGTGCTCGTGTTTGGCCATCTCTTTACCTATTTGATTCCCCTAATGCTGCCATCTAGGGCATGAGGGCCTTACTTACGCTTTCAGTCACCGGTTGCTGGCTCGCCTTAATGCACATGCTACAGACTATTTCCCCCCCCCCCCCCCCTGTTTTTTTTCTTCCAAAAATGTTTCTTCTCTTCCCCCCCCCCCCCCACATCATCTTCCTTTTTGGTTCACCTTTCAGTTTCTATAGGTCCAGAGCCATGGGAGAATCCTATTCTGCAGGCTGAAGAAGAGAAGATGGCTGTGATCATGGAGAGCAGCACAATGACGTTAAGTGTCCATGGACCCTTAACACCACTGTGCTGCATCGTGCACTTGAATACTGGTGCCCCCTGCTATGCTTATCCTGCATACTAGATGGTGCCAGCCATGGTTTCCCCTTCTCATTTGAAACGAGTTGAAGAGAGTCTTGTAGTCATTTAGGGGCATCTACATGTCTAGGTTTCCAAAATAACTGGGATGCACAGGCACGTTGAAATGCTAGAAGTTGCCCCATTTTGGAAACTTGAACATGTATATGCGGGTCCACAGCGTAGGGCACAAGGCGAAATTCTTGTTTTTATATGCTGACTGTTATCTCTGAAGCAGAGAAAAATATGGTAGGAATGAATGAGCATTTCCTCCATCGTACTGTTACATTGCTGAAATAAGTTTATTTACTAATCCTGTTTGTGTTCTGGAGCAGGTATTGCCATAGATGTCCCCCAAAGGTGATTTCAGATGTGCAGCACTGGTTTGAAATTGTGTGCACGCATGTATCTTTACTGACCTACCCATGCCAAGCCCCCAGACATGCCCATGGCAAACTTGGACATGATCACACCAACACATGTATCTTTGGGGTTCTAAAATGGTTCCGGGAATGTGTGTCTGTTTTGAATGTCTGATTGCCCATTTTCAGATGTCCAAATTATGAATAGGGCTTCTAAAATGACCCTCATTGAAAATGATGACATATAAAGACCATACAGCCTTTTCATTCTGCCTCAGATACATTTCTCAACACTGCCCCCACCATTGGGAGGCTGTTCCATGCATCCACCACCCTTTCTGTGAAGAAATATTTGCTCAGACTACTCGTGAGTCTATTCCCTTCAGCTTTATCCCTATGACCCCTTGTTCTGGAGCTTCCTTTCAACTGGAAAAAGGCCACCTCCTGTGCCTTTATACCAGGGAGGTATTTAAATGTCTATCAAATCTCCCCTCTGCTTTTCCCCTAAAGCATATATATTGAGATCATTAAGTCTATTCCCATATGGCTTATGATGAAGACCATTTTAGTAGCCATCTTCTGGACTGACTCTGTCCTGTTTATATCCTCTTGAAGGTGTGGTCTCCAGAATTCTACACAGTACTTCAAATGAGGTCTCACTCAAGATTTATACAAAGGCACTATCATGTTGTCTTTTTTTTTTCCTGCTGGCTATTCCTCTCTTCATGCACCTAAGCATCCTTCTGGCTTTTGCAGTTACCATTTTCTATGTTTGGCTACTTGAAGATCTTTCAATGTGATCAAACACACACCCCTCCACTGTCCCACTATTTTGTGCATTGAAGTAGGCAGCTTTCTTTAGATCCATGCAAGTTCAAAGGCCAGCATTAGATGGTATGTGCAAAATTAATCTAAAGACAAAACATCTCTTAGATTTGATAAGACTTGATTAACTATCTAACCACATTAAGTATTTTCAAAAATTATACTCTAACAGTGGCTAAGTATTCCCTTAATAGAACATCCAAATATTTCCAAAAAATATATTTTTATGGAGAGAGACCTCAGGATGGCTATATAAACCTTCACATGGCAAATTCCATTACCATAAGGGATAACAAGACACGCGCATCACTGGTCTCCAACCTCCTTCATATTAATACAAATTACCACAATCTAAAAAAAAGTAGTTTTCAAGATTTATTATAAATATCAATTCAATATCATTCCAAATTATAATTCTCTAGTATCTCTATTATATATTATATGGAGGAGTATATAATATATAATAGTATCTCTATTATATATTATATGGAGGAGTAGCCTAGTGGTTGGGTCAAGGTACTGAAGGTCGGGGGTTCAAATCCCACTAGAGGACAGCAACCTTGGGCCGGAAGGACTGGGGTTTCTAGTCCCACAGGTGCTCCTTGTGGTCTTGGGTAAGCCACTTAACCCTCCATAGCCCATGTTCCCTGTAAAATAGTTCTCTGTGTGCTGTGCTTTCCTGTCTAATCAATGTGTTTATACCTAAAAAATGTCCTGTCATGATTTGACAATTTCCAATCTGTAATCAAAAAACCGCTGCTGATCGCTGGAAGTAGCGGTATACAAATGTATAATAAATAAATAAATAAATAAAATATCAGTGAAACTCGCAGCAAGGCTGCAGACTTCTTCCTCACAAACCCTGTGAACAAAGGGTATGTGGTAATAGTTATATTAAAACAATACACAGAATAATCCACAAGCACTTATCTTTCTCTTGAAGCTCTTATAGTTATATTAAAACAATACACAGATGGAACTATTACCACATACCCTTTGTGTTGTTCACAGGGTTTGTGGGGAAGAAGTCTAGCCTTGCTGCGAGTTTCACTAAAACATGTTGATGAAAGCTGGTTTGTGTTCCTTGTGGAATGTGAAATATAATAGAGATACTATTAGAGAATTATAATTTGGAATGATATTGAATTGATATTTATAATAAATCTTGAAAAGGTAGCCCTCCTTGACCACCTCTAGGACCCAGGTATCGGTGGTGATGGTGGACCACCTGTGGGCAAACAGGGCCAGCCACCCTCCTATGGGCTGTAGGGTATCTCCCGAGGGAGAGGAGGTCATGCCCAGGGAGTCAAAAGCTTCCCACAGGCTGAGCCGGGGTCAGCGCCTGGGACTTGGGAATCTTTTGCTTATGGGGGCCGGGCCCGTGCCATTGCCCCTTGTATTGTTGGCTGTGCTATGGGGCTGAAAAGGCTTTGAACTGTGAGGCATTGTTAAAAAGCCACCCTTTTTCCTCAGGAAGAGGGGCTTCTTCCCCGGGGCCTTCTTTCAAGGCTTTTTTGAGAGGCTGGTCCTCGTGAGGAACTCATTCTCGATCTCCACTGCTTTGTCTGCTATGGGTTTCCCGAAGAGGTTCTCTCTGATGGAAGGGACATCAATAAGTTTGTCCTGAACCCATTGTTTGAGGTCAGACAATTGCAGCCATGCTTGGCGTTGAGCCCCAATGCCGGCTGCAACCTCTCTGGCCGACGACTCGAAGCCTTTGTAGGCTGCTCAAAACAGGAACTTTGAGCACTCTGACTGCCAAGACCAGTGATTTGAACCTCTGGAGGGGTTCCCCATCAAAGCCTGCCGAGAACCCACTGAGCTCCTTTGACAGCTCTTTAAGGTACACGCCAATGTAGAGCTGGTAGGATTGGACCTGGCATGTCAGCATCAAGCTCTGAAATGCCTTCTGGCCGAGGGTCCAGGCCTCCCTGCCAGGGGGGCACTGAGGAATGGGTCTTCTGGCTCTTGAGTCTGCACATGACGGATTCAACAACCATCAAGTAGTGGGGAAGTTGGGCTTTCTGGAACCCAGGGCCTCGGTGGACTCGATACATTGAGTCGAGTCACCTGCAGACAATGGACACTGATGCTAGTCTCTCCCACATGTTGAAGGATCAGCAGAACTGATACCATAAGAGCCTCCTTTGGAGAGGCCTCATACGGAGGATCTCCAATTCTTCCATGCAAGGGTCCTCTGCCCCAATGGAGAGTGCTCTAGCCATGTCCCCACAAAGTCGAGGAATGCAACATCCTCTGGCAGGAAATGGCGTCGTGCTGCCGGGGGTGGGGGGGAGGGTCCGAAGGTACATCTCAGTGGTGCTGAGTGTCCGGGGACTCTTCGTCCTCTGTCTCCCAATCAGACTGGAAGTCTGAGGTCTATTCCGAAGCTTCATGGTCACCATGGTCGAGGTCCAAGCCGCGGAGCCCAGGGCCTTGGAGGACCTGTGGTCCAAGCTACACACACTTGCCAGAGAGGAATGATGACCTGAGGAATGGAACCGTGACCTCATCTGATGCCAATGGGGCTCTCAAGGCCAATGGCACTCGAGGATTGGCTCAACATCTGGGGAGGTTCTCGATGTCAAAGGTCCCATCGTCGGGGCAGATGAACTGGACATGAATGCCTGCTGCTGGGCCACGAGGCTAGATATACTGCACTCTAAAGCTGCCATCCTGGTCTCCATGCCATTTGGCTTTGCAGCCTTCGATACGAACACAGAGGGTTTCGCATCCTGCGTCGGTTCCATTGAGGGGGAGTCCTCAACAATGATGGCCTTGGGTGCCCAAGGTCAGTCAGTGGGTACCAACAACTCCTTCTGGGACAGCTTGTGTGGCTGCTGCTGCTCCAACTCACGCCAGGGACTGCGGGACCTAGAGTGGGATTTTCACATCTTCCTGGACCTGGTCTCGGAGGAAGTCTTTGAGGACTGACTTCTTACATTCCTTGTCTGAGAATTTCCTCAGAGGAACTGTGGCCATGGGACTCCTAGGAGGCCTGGGCTTTGCAGGGCACTGAGGTAGCGGAGGGGGCCCTGGAGCAGAGTTTCGCTGGAGAATCGGGCATGGATTCAGACTTTTGGAAAACATTCTCCTGCTGCCGGTGACAGCTCTTAAGGGCCTTTGAGGTCATGGTTCTGCAGAGTTCACAGTCAGAGTCGTGTTCTGGACCAAGGCACCGGAGGCAACAGTCATGCAGATCAGTGAGAAACATCATCTTGCTGCACCAATCACACTTTTTGAAGCCGCTAAAGACCATCACAATAAAAGGCATCCCTGTTGCCTGGCAGGGGTACGAGGCTTCGGCCAACAAAAGGTGTGAACACCATTCAAGGGAACCTCAGAGTAAAACGAAAAAACAAGGAAACAAACCCAAGGAACTATGCCAAAGCAAGCTGGCTTGGGGGCAGGAAACGAACTGGTACACAAACCAGATAGAAATGTAACAAAAAAATGTTAAAAAACCCACACTTTTTCAAGGGGAAACTGGACAGATATCTGGAGGACTCCATGGAAAAAAGAAGATCAAGGCTTGTGTGGTGCATCTCCCAAAGGCTTTCTTTGAAAGCTGGGGAGATGCTTCTGCAGGGGCTCCTTTGGCATTGACATCACCCATATGTGAGGGCTGACTTCTTGCTTGTTCCCGGAGAACATTTTGATCACCTTTCTCTGTAACTTTTATAATGCTCTTTTTTTTTTTTTAAGTTGTGGAGACAAGAACTGTATGTAATACTCAAGGTATGGTCGCATCATGTAGCAATGTAGAGGTATTACGATATCTTCTGCTTTATTCTCCTTTCCTTATAATTCCTACCATTCTATTAGCTTTCTTGGCTGCCATTGCATACCGAGCATAGGATTTCAATGTATTATCCACAATGATGCCTAGATCCTTTTCCTGGGTGGTGACTCGTACTGTGGAACATTGCATTGTGTAGCTATAGTTTGGTTATTCTTCCTTAAGTGTGTAACTTTGCACTTGTCTGCATTAAACTTCATCTGCCATTTTGACTCTGTCTCCCAGGGTTCAAGTCTTACTAGCACTCCTTTGTGGTTTTGGGCAAGTCACTTAGCCCTCCATTGCATCAGACACAAACTTGCGGGCCGATGCAGAAAACCGGTGCTAGACCCATGCTGGATTGATTTTAACATTCTTGACAACACACTTTTAATGTGTAATGCAGGAAGGTTAGGTTATGCAAATACCCACCACAGTAATCATATGCATGCAAATAAGCCACCGCAGTGTTAAACTGGGAGAGCAAATCAAACATATGCAAACAAGAAGTCTGCACTAGTTTGGCTTGCTCTCCAGGCACCTCCTGGCAAATTTACTTATCAGCCCCAACAGTATTTTGATGGCATTGGTGATGATCACATCATCAAGAAAAACCCCCAATGCCATCAAAATACTGTTGGGGCCAGTGCCCAACAAAAGAGAATACCTTGTGGCCCAGCGGCCCCGATCTCCCCCACCCGACAGTCTTCTGATAGCATCGGGGGACAATCGCGACATCAGGAAAAACCTCCAATGCCATCGAAACACTGCTGGGGGCCAGTGCCCCGACAAAAAGTAATTACCTGGTGGTCTAGTGGCCCCTGAAACCCCTCACCCCAAAACCCAAGTAAGAGAAAATAACCCCCAAGAAAAACCAAATAAAGTAAAATTTACCTGGTGGTCTAACTGCCTTTGAACCCCCCCACACCAAAACCTAGATAAGAGAAAATCACCCACAAGCAAAAATAAAGGAAGTGAAAATTACCTGGGGGTCTAGCAGCCCCTAAATCCAAGTCCCCCCAAACCAGGATGTACCATGCAGGGCCAGGTGTGCCATTTTACAAGATGGCGGACCAGGGCGGGAGCATGTAGGCAGCACTCCTATTTGGTTCGGGGGGGGGGGGGGAGACTTGGATTTAGTAATTTTTACCTTATTTATGTTTGGGGGTGATTTTATTTTACTTGGGGGTAATTTTCTCTTACTTGAGTTTTGGGATGGGGGGTTTCAGGGGCCACTAGACCACCAGGTAATTTTTTGTCAGGGCACCAGCCCCTGCCAGTATTTTGATGGCATCGAGGGCTTTTCCCGATGCCTGATCATCTAAGCAGATGATGATGTAGGCATCGGGCAAAGCACCAGTGCCATCAAAATATTGGCGGGGGCACGCATTGGAGGTTTACTTCTACTCGGACCCTAAAGTAAAGCATAGTTACTCACCTGTAACAGGTGATCTCTGGGAACAGCAGGAATTTAGTCTTCACATATGGGGTATCATCGGTACCGACAGAGCCTGTGTGGCAACACTCCCCAGCATCCAATAGGAAAGCTTTTGGGAGCATCCCACAGCGCCTGCGTGCTGCCCTCCCACCTTTCCCAACTGTCCCTCTCCAGTTGAGTTTAAAGCTGAGACAAAGAGAAAGAGAGATACAACTCCTAGGGGAGGTGGGTGGGTAGTGAAGACTAAATTCCTGCTGTTCCCGGAGATCACCTGTTACAGGTGAGTAACTATGCTAGCTCCAGGAACAAGCAGGAATGTAGTCTTCACATATGGAGACTCCCTAGCTGCAGATGCCAGGGAGAAACCCCAGAAATTGTGTGCCCTTGTGAAAGGGCTCCACTTCCCCCCATGGATCTCTGGCATCCTACCAGGGATGGTGGGTAGGAGTTGATTAAGTATGGAACAGGTGTTGAAGAACAGCCTGAACAAACAAGGCATCCCGGCGGGAGTCCTTGTCTAAGCAGTAATGGGCCGTGAAGGTATGAACTGAGGCCCAAGTAGCTGCTCGATAGATGTCATCGATAGACACAGAGTGAAGATGAGCCATAGAGGATGCCATGGCTCTCACATTGTGAGCTGTGACATGGCCTTCAAGAGGAAGGTTCTTACTCTCATAGGCAAAAGAAATACACTGTGCAATCCAGCTGGACAGTGTTCTTTTGGAGACTGGAAGTCCCAAATGACTAGGATCAAAAGCAACAAACAGTTGAGAGGACTTTCTATGTTGCTGTGTCCTTTGCAAGTAAAAGGCCAAAGCCCTTTTACAGTCCAAAGTATGAAGATTCCTTTCTGCATTTGAGGCGTGAGGCCTTGGGAAAAATACAGGAAGGTAAACCGTTTGGTTTAAATGAAAAGGTGATACCACCTTTGGCATAAAGTGTGGATGAGTCCTAAGGACTACCTTATCATGATGGAACCTTGTATAAGGAGGATCAGCCACCAATGCTTGCAATTCACTGATGCGACATGCTGATGTGATTGCAATAAGAAAGATGACCTTCCAGGAAAGGAATTTCAAAGAGGTACTAGCTAATGGTTCAAAAGGCGGCTTCATGAGCTGCCCAAGAACCAGATTTAAGTCCCATGCCACCGGTGGTGGCTTAATGGGAGGCTTAGTTAAAAGAAGGCCTCTCATAAATCTCGCTAAGAGAGGATGAGAGGAAATAGGTTGTCCATTTAGAGGCTTGAAAGAAGCTGCAATAGCACTCAAATGAACTCTCACTGAATTGGTCTTAAGCCCTGTATTAGACAAATGAAGGAGATACTCCAGTAATGATTCCAGAGGTATCGTAAGAGGGTCAAGACCCTTCTGTGAGCACCATATGGTAAATCTTTCCACTTGAAAGCATAAGAGCGTCTTGTGGAAGGTTTCCTAGAAGCATAAAGGATATCCTTTACCTGCTGAGAAAGGTTAAGACCATGAAGTTCTAGGCTTTCAGCAATCAGGCCCTAAGATGGAGAGACTGGGGATTGGGATGCCACAGCATCCCGTCCTCCTGAGAAAGGAGATCTGGAGCAGATCCTAACTCCAGAGGCGGAGCTTGAGAGAGATGTAGAAGCAGAGGGTACCACATTTGCCGTGGCCAATGTGGAGCTATGAGAATCATATGACCTCTGTCTCTCTGAAGCTTGAACAGGGTTTTGGGAATTAGGACAATGGGTGGAAAGGCATACAGGAAGTCCTGGCCCCAATGGAGGAGGAAAGCATCCCTGGCCTGACAACCCTGAGCCGGAATTCTGGAACAGAACCGGGGAAGCTTGGCATTCAGCGGACTTGTAAGGAGATCTATGTCTGGGGTTCCCCAAATTTGAAAAACTTTTGCCATTTGGTCTGCATGGAGAGACCATTCGTGTGGAAGCAGAACTCGACTGAGTCTGTTTACCCAAGAGTTTTGAATGCCTGGAAGATACACCGCAAGGAGATGAATCTGATGCTCTCTGGCGAGGGCCCATAGTCACAAAGCTTTGTTGCAGAGCGATAGAGAGCCTGTTCTGCCCTGCTTCTTTACATAGAACATGGCTACTTGATTGTCCGTGTTTGAACTAGGACTGTCTTGTAGCTGAGCTGGGTGTGGAATACTCGAAGAGCAAGGAAGATTGCTCTGAGTTCCAGGAGATTGATGTGTAGATAGGTCTCCTGTGGAGTCCAGGTACCCTGGGTAGAGAGGCCTTGCAGGTGGGCTCCCCAACCCACCTGTGAAGCATCTGTTGTCAGAGTGGCTTGTGGTGGTGGTTGTTGGAAAGGGGACCCCACCAAAAGGTGCCACCATTGGAGGGACAAAATAAGACGATCTGAGTTTATTTTGTCTGACAGGCAACCTGATGCCTGAGTCCATTGAGTTGATAAAGTCCACTGGGCTGTCCTCATATGAAGGCGAGCATAAGGAACCACATGCACGGTGGATGCCATGTGGCGTAGCAACTGTAATATTTCCCAAGCAGTGAGGTGAGGCTTTAGCACGGCTTGGGAAGCTAACTGCACAATGCGAAGGCAGCGGGGCTGTGGAAGATAAGCCCTTGTCTGTCTGGTATCCAGCAGAGCTCCTATAAACTTTAGGGACTGAGTGGGAGCAAGGTTGGATTTTGGGAAGTTTATGACAAGTCCCAAATACCGAAGGATGCGTATTGTGCGAGAAAGAGAAGTCCTGGCCTCTGGCTCTGAGCCAGTCGTCTAAGGGAAGACTAATATTCCTAGGGTACGAAGAAATGCTGCCACCACAGCCATGCATTTTGTGAACACCCTTGGTGCCGAGGCCAGGCCAAAAGGAAGAACCCTGTATTGGTAGTGCTTCCCTTGAAATAGAAAGCAAAGGAACTTTCGATGAGTTGGATGGATGAGAACACGAGTGTACGCATCCTTGAGATCTAGAGAACAAAGCCAATCCTGACTCTGAAGGTATGGCAGCAGAGTTCCTACAGAAATCATTTTGAACTTCTCTTTGAACAGGAATTTGTTCAATTCTCTGAGGTCCAAAATGGGTCTTTGTCCTCCTGTTTTCTTTGGAATAAGGAAATAGGGGGAGTAGAACCCTGTACCCTGTTGGAGAATGGGTACCTCTTCTATTGCCCCCTGGGCAAGAAGCAAAGTGATGTCTTGACCTAACTGGGCATTGAGAGAGGTCTGAGAATTGAACTGTCTTACCATTGTAGGAGGGGGCATGCTGAGGAAATGAAGCTTGTACCCCTCTCTTACAATGGACAGAGTCCAATTTTCTGCTGTTATCTGCCCTCATCTGGGGGCAAAATGACATAACCTTCCTGGAATGGTGGAAGGCTCTGGGCCGTTCAGGGCCAGGAAGGCAAAGTTCTCTAGATAGGAGTCAAAGCCCCTGTGGAAGCTGAGTCTGCTGAGCCAGTTGAGGCTTAGTAGCTTTTGTTTTTCTTTGCCTAGGTTGTTGCTGCTGTCCCTTTTGGGCAGACTGACCTAAACGATGCCCCTGCTGGGTATAGGAGGGGTAAAACATCTTCTTACTGAAGAATGGTTTCTTGTAGGATCAGCTGTAGATTTAGACAATCTATCCAAGGTGATATTGTCAGCATCTATCTCATTAGCTTTTTCCTGCCAATTCTTGCCGAAGAGATTCTCTCCTGTGCAAGGAATATTCCCCAGTTTATCCTGTACCCAAAGTTCCAAGTCAGATGCCTGGAGCCAGGCAATCCTATGTGCACCTATAGCAGAGGTTCTGCTTATGCACTCAAAGCAGTCAAAGGCTGCACGATTTACAAACTTGGAAACATCCTGAGCATGTTTGACAAGGGCAAGATAATTCTGGCTCTTATCAGGAAGGAGAGGGCTCATAAGCTCTAAATCTCCCATGACCTCCTTAAGGAACAATCCCATATATAATATATAGGAACTGATCCTGGCAGAAAGCATGGAAGCCTGGAAGGTTCGACGTCAAGAGTCCTACACTCACGTCCTGGAGGATTAGATGCATGTCTTTTTGCACTCTTGATCCTTCTCATAGCTGATTCCACCACCATGGAATGGTGTGGTACTTGAGTCTTCTGAAACCCAGGACAAGGAGGAACTCAATACATAGGGTCGAGCCTTCGAGAGTCAGAAGTGGTTAGAGGCGTTTCCCACATCCTTAACATGAGGTCATGCAAGATCTCATGAATAGGTAAGGTAGCTGCCTCCTTGGGAGCTTTAGGGTATTGCAGGATTTCCAATTCCTTTGCCCTAGGCTCTTTCAGGAGTCACTGTGATGGAAAGACCGAGCCACATCTTGGATAAAATCCTGAAAGGACATATCCTCTGGTGGAGACATCTTATGCTGAGCAGAAGAAGAATCCTCAGGAAGTAGTACTCTGAATCCTCGGATGAGTCTGAAGGCTCTGAAAGGTCTGCCGATACCAAAGTATCTCCGATCCGGGTGATCGTGCAAGGCACGGTACCAGTACCGATTGAAGATGGCATCGGAGGGGTCTGGTACCGACTTGTTGATACCGGATGGATAAGCATGACTCGGTCCCGGTAGAATACCTGCCAATGTCGAAGCAGTCGGTACCGGTACCAGAGTCGGTGCCGATACCGGTTGAATTGTCTGAAGCGGTTTCAAGGGCATCGAGGCTGTGAGAAGAGCCGCCAGACTGCGTTCAATAGCCAAGAATCTCTGGTCTATCGACGCTGCCGATGCTCGGGTATCAGTACCGGATGAAGGAGCCGGTACCCCAGAGCATGGCACCAGTAGTTCTGCCGAGGTTGAGGCCTCGAGAACATCCTGGAGCCCCGTTAGTGCTTTGGAAGCCGAAGCCTCCCGCCGGGGCAATTTTGCCAGTACAAGTCCCTCAATGGCAACGCCAGAGGCATCTCGATGCTTAGAAGGAGAGATATACCCTTTGAGGACCGGCTAGACTTATGTTTAGTTACCTAAGATCCATGGGAGGAAGATGAAGCCCTGGAAGACATCGATACCACAGATGCTGCATCGGAGGGAAAAAGGGTGCTAAGTTTAGCAGCTCGGTTTTGCTGGCCCCTCTTCGACATCATGCCACAGGCAACACACTCTGAAATAGAGTGGTCAGGACCTAAATATTTGAGGCACCACTCATGGGTGTCGGTGACGGAGATGGTACCGCCACACTTGGAACACTTTTTAAAACCTGAAGTGGGTTTTTCCATTTTAAAGGAAAAGTTGGGCCTAGTGCCCAAAATGGCGCATGGCACCTGAGGAGAAAATACCTGGAAAAGACTCCAGAAAAATATATATATTTTTTTTTTAAGAAAAAGAAAGAACCACCGGCAGTACCAGTGTAGCGTCGAGGAAAGGCAGATGCGACCACAAAAAAGAAGAATAAAAGGGAATAATTTCTGCGGTGACAGGATATGCGACCTGTCGGCTCCACGGAAAACGAAGAACTGGAGAGGGACAGTGGGGAAAGGCGGGAAGGCAGCACGCAGGCGCTGTGGGATGCTCCCAAAAGCTTTCCTATTGGACCCTGGGGAGCGTTCCTGCGCAGGCTCAGTCGGTACCGACGATACCCCTTATGTGAAGACTACATTCCTGCTTGTTCTTGTAGATAAATTTTGATGCTATGGCTGGTTGCGAAATACTCTACCACCTCTGTCTGCATCAATCTTAAGTATGATTTGCATACCAGCCCAGCTGATTAAAATACATTTAAATAATTAGGATTCATTTAAATAGATTTAAACATGTGTTATTAATTGGGTGTTAGTTTTGCAGTTGCCATTTACATCTATTTCTTGCATTTAAAGGATCATAAAACATGTTTAAATATGGCTTTATGGGTCCATAAAACCCACGCTAGCTTTCTGCATCGGCCCCTTAGATTGTATGCCCTCCAGGGACAGGAAATACCTACAGTACCTGACTGTAACTTGCCTTGAATTACTACTGGCAAGGCATGAGCTAAATACAATGATCATCAGTATAGTGACTCAGGAAAAAAAATGAAGGAAAGATTTAAATGCCAACTATATCTGAAAACTGCAAAAATATTATTGCCATCGACTACTTGAGTACTCACAAAATTTCCTTCAATCATATATATTTGTGAGATAGTAGGGTGGAAAGATTAAAAACCACTAAGGAAACTCTCTAGAGACCACCAGGCACAAGGATACATTGTGGAGCTCTAGTATTTGAGCTTTGTCAGAAAATGTTAATTTCTCATCCATAGTTATGCACCACTTAGAAGTAGTAAGTGAAGGCGTTTACCAGAAATAACTGCTTTCAGAGAGCCCATTCTTTTACTCTACTGCCACTGGAATTAAAGAGACAATATCAGAACTCAGGAAAGCATGAAATAAGCACAGGGCATCCCTATTACTAAGGGAGAGAAAGAAACATGGCACCGAGGTATCAAAGGTCTTATAACACAATCATTTGCAACACCTATCACGTATGACTATTAAAATAACTACTGTACATAGAGGGAGGGAAGGCCAGAGGAATGAGAATCTGCAGTATTGCAAAGAAAGAGAAAATGGGCAGATTAGATGAGACTTGAATCTTTAACTGCCATCATATTCTACATTTATAGTTATAAAGTTTATTGAGGTTGATATACCGGTTTATAAATGATGAAAATGCAATAAAAGCAGGAAAGAAATCCATGATTTGCAAGGAATGTGCCTAATTTAAACATTTCAATCTATTCCAGCATCTGCACTACATGGAAGCTTCCAAGCAATAGGAAGAGGTGACTTATGACTCTGATCCAAGTTAGAGCGTCAGTGGAGTTTTAAAACTTATGAGAATGAATAAAATTAAGTGCTCTAAACACTGATCACACTTATATTTCACACCAGTGACTATAGTAGTTGGTATGGAAGGGCAGACTGGATAGGCTATATGGTCTTTCTGCCATCATGTTTCTGTTTTTTTTCCTTTATTTAAAAAAGAAACCCTTTGATAGAAAAATACCTTAAAAGTGATCTGCCCTTTATTAAGAGCATTACTGTATATGAATAGTATAGTCACTTAAAGAAATTGGAATTAGCTTAAGCCTTTTCTCAGAAATTCAAGGCAAGTTACATTCTGATACAGTAGGTATTTTTCTGTTGCCAGTGAGTTCACAAATTAAGTTTGTACCTGAGGCAATGGAGGGTTATGCGACTTGCCCAAGGCCACAAGGAACAGCAGTGGAATTTGAACTTAAGCTTCCTTAATTCTCAGCCTACTGCTCTAATCATTAGGCTACTCTTCCACTTAGGAAACGGATGTCACATACAGCATGTTTCTCCAAATAAAATTCCAACACAGGAATAGCACCTGATCTTACCACAGTAATGCGAACAGTTAGCTTAGCCCTTGTCTATCTGAGACAGCCTGCCCCACTTCCACTCACTGCCATTCATGACCTGAGGGGAACCAGGTCAACAAGGTATTTCCCCTCCGACCTCAGCCTCTTCTCTCCCTGTCAGCACATGCGGCCAGAATACAAAGCATTGCGCAATCACCAATTTTCTCCCTGGAATGCTGGAGAGATGGATAGTGGTTGCTTTCACAGTACTTGCAGCCCCATCAGCCCAGTAAGCAGAAACTACCTCTGGATATGCAACGCTACTCTCCTAGATATTAAAACACACTGCTAGCACGGGGCCAGTAGGTGAGCTCTACAGTAATAAGCTAATAAACGTAACACAGCTCATGAGTCAGGGTTTTGAAGGTGGAAATGCCCTTCTTCCCTACCAATGTAGATGGTCCTGCTCTCTTCACATCCCCATTTCCAACCATAATTGTCAAATCACTCTCCCCCCCAATGACTGTCTTCATCCTCCTACATCATTCTGTGATGCTCTTATCCAGGGCAAGTTCAAAAAGGGAGATTTCTTTTGCTATCCCCTCTAAAAGGACCCTAAAATATGCCACAATAATAGGAAAGACACATTTTGACACAGGGATGGAGCAAAGGACAACGAAGCAGCACTGGCATGAGCATCAGAAGGGGTAGGTGCAGGAGAGGTCATGTTAATACTGCAAAGAGGCATGGAAGAATATAGGCCAGAGGAAATTTTTGAACATTACTGCCGCACCAGGAACTTGTTGAACTTTCTGAGGTTGAGGATCTTCCTCTTCTTCCTTTCTCAGTCTCTGTGGATAACTCTGTACTCCTTCCCGTTTCCTCAGCTCGCAATCTTGGTGATGTCTGACTCTTCTTTCTCCTTCTCCACACACATTAGTCTGATAGCCAAGATCTGCCATTTCTTCCTCTATAACATCAGCAAAATCCGCCCTTTCCTTTCTGAACACACTGGAGGAGTGGCCTAGTGGTTGGGGCAAGGTACTTCAGGCCAGAACACACTGGAGGAGTGGCCTAGTGGTTGGGGCAAGGTACTTCAGGCCAGAAGGTCAGGGGTTCAAATCCCACTAGAGGACAGCAACCTTGGGCCGGAAGGACTGGGGTTTCTAGTCCCACAGGTGCTCCTTGTGGTCTTGGGCAAGCCACTTAACCCTCCATAGCCCATGTTCCCTGTAAAATAGTTATCTCAAAGTTATAATGCCCTGTTCAATGTAATTTCAGTTTGTTCAATGTAAACCGCATTGATGCAGAATAGCGCGGTATATAAGAGAATATAAATAAATAAAATAAAACTACTAAGATGCTTATCCACTCCTTAATCACCTCCCATCTTGACTACTGTAACCTACTCCTTTCTGGTCTCCCTTTGAATCATCTCTCTCCCCTTCAATATGTTCAACACTCTGCTGCGCGGCTAATCTTCTGCCAGCCTCGTCATGCCCATATTACTCCTCTTCTCAAGTAACTTCACTGCCTCCCTATCCGTTTCTGCATCCAGTTCAAACTTCTCCTACTGACCTATAAATGCATTCACTCTGCAGCACCTCACTACCTTTCTTCTCTCATCTCTCCTTACAACCCCCCTCGGGAACTCCGCTCTTCTGGCAAACTCCTATCTGTGCTCTTTTCTTCTACTGCCAACTCCAGACTTCGCTCCTTTCACCTTGCTGCACCTTACGCCTGGAACAAACTACCTGTGTCAGTACGCCAGGCACCTTCTCTAACCTTCTTCAAATCCAGGCTGAAAACTCACCTCTTCGCTGCTGCTTTTGGATCTTGACTCATCTGATCTCCTTTTTCTTTTCTTTTCCCTCTTGTTTAATCCAAGCCTACACCTTCTGTGTTGTCTGTCTTGACTAGATTGTAAGCTCTATGAGCAGGGACTCTTACATGTCTGTGCAGCGCTGCATAAGACTTGTAGCGCTATACAAATGCTCAGTAGTAGTAGAGGATGGGGCACAGGCTCCCCTTCTTTTTCAGGACAAGAAAGTAGCGGGAGTAGAACCCCTGACCTCGAAAGTGCAGCGGTACCTTTTCAACCGCCCATTGGGCGAGGAGATTGGACAGTTCTTGCTGCAAGAAGGTCTGGTGCATAAGGAGCCGAGCAGGCTCCACTGGGGAGAAGGGAGGAGGGCGCCTGTCCAGGCAGAGACGATATCCGTCTCAGATTACCCAGAGGATCCAGGTGTCTGACGTGATCGACGCCCACTCCGGGGCGAACAGAGACAGACAATCCCCCACACCGGCAGAAGAGCTGTCGGGGGGTGAGAGGCTATGCTGACGGCATCAAAACCCCTGCGTAGGCCGAGGCGGCGCCGGTAGTTGGGCCTTGGGTCATTTAGGCTTACGGTGGCCATGTGCACCTCCCTTGCCCTGCATGCTGGGAGTCTGTGCAGAGGTGAACGGGAAAGGCAAATAACCCTGGCAAGGGAGCCCTTTTCTTTGGAAGAATGGCTTTTTAGGCTGTTCCTTCTTCCTGGGGAGGGAGGAGGTTTTGCGCGAGAAATGAGTTTGAGTCACAAACTCCGTTTCTATCTCAGCGGCCTTATCATCCATAGGTTTGCCGAACAATTGTTCACCAAGGCAAGGGATGTCCAGGAGTTTCTCTTGGACCCACTGCTCCAGGTCTGAAAACTGGAGCCAGACCCCGATGCCGGCCACCGCCACCTGGGCAGAGGACTCAAACTCATCATATGTGGCACGGGAGATACTTCGAACACTCCATGACGGATTTGAGGAGGGTTTGGAACCTTAGGAGAGGTTTGCCCCCAAGGCCCACGGCAAAACCGCCAAGCTCCTTGGCAAAGTTCCGCAGGAACATGCCCATCTAGAGTTTGTATGCCTGGATAAGGCAAGCGAGCATGGAACCCTGATAGGCCTTACGCCCCAGGGAGTCAAGGGCTCTCGATTCCTTACTTTGGGGGGGGGGGGGGGGAACCGAAGAGTGAGACTTCGGGCTCTTTTGCTTCCACATTGCCAAATGCACAACCATGGTGTGCGGGAGCTGGGTCTTCCAGAACCCCAGACCATGCTGAACTCCATACATGGCATCTAGGCGCTTGGGAACAGTGAGAGATTCCTGAGGTGGGGACTCGTACTGTAAAATATTGAGCTCCTCGGCTCGCGGTTCCTCTTCAGTCTGCCTAGCCAAGCTGAGAGCCTGTGCCATGTCCCATATGAACGCCAGGAACGATGTGTCCTCGGGCAGTGACTGCCTCTGATAGGCGAGCGGGGACAGGTCCGAAGGGAGGTCCTTATGGGCACGGGTTTCCAGGAAAGTTATCCCCATCCGACTCCCAGCTCGAGAGGTCTGAGGAGTCCAACTCGGACAGGTCGCCCCGTCCAGAGGCCGAGGTCCGCTTGCAACCAGAGGAATTGGAGGATTGCACTCTCGAGGACTGGGAAGCCGAATGAGACCGATGCCGAGGACCCTCACAAGGCCCATGGCTCTCGGAGGTTTCCAGGATGGATTTTGGTGTCCCTCTCGAGGGAACCTCGGTCTCGAGGCGCAGGCCAGCCATGCTGGGCATGAGCGACTGCTGGGCAGCTAAAAAAGGCAGAAACACTGCACTCTAGTGCCAGCATTCAGGACTCCCACGCGGGCGTGGGACCTTGCGATGCCAACACCAGGTTTACCAGGTCTGGCATGGAAGAGGAAAGGGGGTCCTCACCGGGATGACCCTCAGGAGACTGGGCGCTATCGCCGGAGGCCTCTGTATCCGTGCGAGGTACCTTTTGAGGCTGCTCCTTGTCCGACTCTTGGGAACGCCACGGGGGGCTGAGCCACCGAGCGTGAGAACGCCCGTGCTTATCTGGAGTCCCCGACAGCGACTTTGTGACCTTCTTACACCTTCTCCACCTTCGGCAGACGCCACCCTCTTACTTTCCAGGAGAGCCCATAAGACCTCTCCTCCACTAGACCTTACTCCTCGCTGAGCTCGCAGGGCTCCTCGAGGACAAGGCAGTGGAGCCAGTGCCAAAACATCTCAGGGGCACCAGCTTCTACTCCAGGTATTTCCTCATCCTCAAGAGAACAGGGGGCTTAAGGGCCCATTCTGGATCTCTGGGACCTGAACAAGTTCCTGATAAGGGAAAAGTTCAAAATACTCTCCCTTGGAACATTGATGCCATTCCTCCAGCAGGGAGATTGACTATGCTCCTTACACCTCAAGGATGCCTACACACACATCCTGATCCATCCCAGCCACAGAAAATAGGTCCGGTTTGTGGTGGGAGGTCAGCACTACCAATACAGGTGCTGCCGTTTGGGCTGGCCTCATTACCAAGGATCTTCACCAAGTGCCTCACGGTGGTTGCAGCCCACCTCTGTCTCCAAGGGACCTTCGTCTTCCCTTATCTAGATGACTGGCTCATAAGGGGAGGCACAGCCATGGAGACGCAATGTGCCACAGGGCGCACCATCAATACCCTGCAGCTTCTGGGGTTCATCCTCAACTACCCCAAATCCCACCTTGCTCCATCTCAATGTCTGGAGTTTATAGGGGCTCAGCTAGACACCCTTTAGGCTAAGGCCTTCCTCCCTCAAGAGAGGTCAGAACGCCTCAGGGGGCTAGCCAGAGGTATAGCGATGCTGGTTTCTACCCATCTAGCTTCTTCTCTGCCTGCTGGGCCACATGGTCTCCACGGTTCACATGATCCCATACGCCTGACCATACATGAGAACAGCCCAGCGGTGCCTCCGCTCTCAGTGGACACAAGCCACAGGCAGGCTCCGGACAGAGTGAGAGTGACCTACCCAGCTGGCTGATTCCCTTTGATGGTGGCAAATCCCTCGTCACCTACAGATCGGAATGCCCTTCTGGGCACCCACTCCCTGGAGGGTCCTCACCATTGACGCCTCCTTATTGGTCAGGGGAGCACATTGCAAGGGCCTCCAGATGCAAGGCAGCTTGGTCTAAGATGCAAATCAATCTGCTGTAGCTCCAGGCAATATTTCTGGCTCTGAGCCTTCTGCCACCAGCTGCAAAACCAGTTGGTGCTGGTCCATACTGACAAACAAGTTGCAATGTTCTACATGAACAAATGAGGGGGCATAGGGTCATACTGCCTTTGCCAGGAGGCAGTAGCCCTCTGCTCCTATGTGATATGCAGAGGGATGCTTCTAAGAGCAATCTATCTCCCTGGTGGACAAGCTAAGCAGAGTCCTCTAGCTGCATGAGTGGTGCCTGGATCCCGAAGTGGCCTCCTGGCTGTTTTGACTTTGGGGTGTCCCCCTGGTGGATCTGTTCACCAGGCTGGACAACACACATTTTCCCCACTTCTTCTCCTGCCAGCCGCACCTGTCCCGGCTGGCAGTGGATGCATTCATTATTCCATGGATGGAAGGCCTCCTGTATGCCTTCCTGCTGAAACCACTGGTCACCAAGACCCTCTTCAAGGTCCAACGTGACAAGGCATCACTAATACTAATAGAAACCCGGTGGCCCAGGCAACCCTGGTTCCCGCTGCTCATCTCCCTGTTGGTGACAGCAGTGTCACTGATTTCCCTAGGCCGAGCCCCAGGACTGCTCTCAGCAGGAGTAGGGTTCTCTCCTACACCCTAACCTAGGGTCCCTGTCATTCACAGCTTGGCTGCTGAAAGGGTATCCTTAGCCCCCTTCAACCTCCCATGGGATGGGGAAGAGGTTCTTCTGACCTCTTGTATGGCTTCCACAAGAAGGGCATATGCCTTCAAGTGGTGCTGGTTCTCTGTGTGGTGTGCTGAAAGACAGGTGAACCTGTTTTCCTGCTCAGTACAAGTGGTACTCCAGTACCTGCTTCATCTGTCGCAGGTGGGACTAAAATCCAACTCTGTCGCAGTGCATCATCATTCTGTTGAGGGCAAGCACCTCTCAGCTCAGCCCCTTGTGTCTCGGTTTCTGTGGGGCCTCATGCTATCCACTACTACTACTACACATTTGTATAGCGCTACAAGTCGTATGCAGTGCTGCACAGACATGTAAGAGACTGTAAGCTCTGATGAGCAGGGACTATCTAGTCAAGACAGACAACACAGAAGGTGTAGAAAGGGATAAAACAAGGGGGAAGTAAAGAAACGAGATCAGATGAGTCAAGATCCAAAAGCAGCAGCGAAGAGAACATAAGAACATAAGATATGCCATACTGGGTCAGACCAAGGTCCATCAAGCCCAGTATTCTGTTTCCAACAGTGGCCAATCTAGGTCATATGTACCTAGCAGTTTCCCCAAGGGACACAGGTTCCACAATGCTTGTATTGGTTCAAGCATTGATATCCTGGGTCCCTTCTTAATAATGGCTTATGGACCTTTCCTCCAGGAACTTGTCCAAACCTTTTTTAAACCCAGCTACACTAACAGCCTTTACTACATCCTCCGGTAACAAATTCCAGAGTTTGATACCGGGGTAGTTGAAATCACCCATTATTATTACTGCACTGTAACTTTTGTTAGCTTCCTTGATTTCTTTGAGCATTTCATCATCCATTTGGTCATTCTGGCAAGGCGCTCGATAGTACACCCCCACTGCCATTGCCTTCCCCCTTTTACATGGAATTTCAATCCATATAGATTCTACAGCAGATTTTGTTTCCTGCAAAACTGTAATCCTTTCTGACTCAGTGCCCTCTCTAACATAGAGAGCAACCCCTCCACCAATTTGCTCAGCTCTATCAAATTACAGCACACAGTGTTTTTTTTTAATTGAATTGTTTTGGTACACTCTTTTTTTTTTTTTTGGCCGTACCACTACCTTGCTTTCAGCTCCACAGATTGTATGTTATATGTATATGTACAGTGTTACATACATCTAAAAGCATCAGAGAATTAGCTGTAGTACTAATAGTACAACCAAAAACCCCCAAACCATTCATTGACCCAATATGAAATCCTCAAACAATAGTCATTGAAATTCTGACCAGTTCTAATTTTGGAATTTCCTTCACCCGGTTTCAGCTCTGGGTTCACACTATTGTACTGTGAGGGCTGAGGCTCTCTTGAATAAAAAGGTCCTTCCAACACGGGGAGGTGGTTGCTTTTTCCCACCTCTCAGGTTGGTTGTTCCTGACAAAAATAGGAGGGAATAGAAGGACAGTTATCAGAGTGGCCACTGGTCAGAATTTCAATGACTGTTATTTGAGGGTAGTAGTAATAGTAACAGCCGCTTGTTTGGAACCTGTAGAAGTAGTAACAATATCTTATATACCTGTCCTCAAACAGTCACTGCCATTAATTACCAGGAAATTTGAGATAGAAGTAAACAGGGGCCTTCATTTGAGGCTTGCCATAGTTTTTTCCATTGTCAGTCTTCTTCTACTGTCTCAAGAAGCACAGAACACACTTTTCTTAAGAATTTTAAACACAGATCCTCCCTTAAAACAGCCATCAGCTGGGACTCTCCCCAAAGATGGGGAAGGGTGGTGGTGGGACCTCTGAATGCCGCTGTTCCAGCCTTCCCAGTCCCTGTTGGCCTGAGGCTGGAGCTGTTGTCTATAACCAACATTTGCATCTTTCAGCAGGCTTGATGGCTATCTGAATTGTGAAACAAAATATCACTTTCTGGAAGATGGCATAAGAATTTCAACAAAGTAGAAAGACTGAATTATAATTATTTTGAAGGCATGAACTAGGACAAAAACATATCCAGTTAGAAAATCTAAATAAGCACTGAAGAAGCAAGAGGATCAGAAAAACTGATAGTTTAAGTAATCTAGCTAGTATTGCTCTTAAATTTCAATGAGGTTGTCCCAACTTTCATCTCTTAATACTGTAACTTTAGTTATCTCTCCCTTAAATCATAAATACAATGTACCATGAAAGTTATATACAAGATAATAACTCTCCAATGTTTATGCCCCCTCCTTGACCCACTAGACTTCTGTTCAGTGTTCCAAACCCTAATCCTACCACACATGGACCACTGCAACTCCATTTACTATGGCCTGCCTCACTCAACCATGATGCCTTGCCATACAGCGCTGCATATTGCAGCACAGACCCTAACGGGATCATCAAAATATGATCACCTTGAAACAATTGCACGGACTCCCTCTTGTTAGCAGAATCAAGTACAAAACGCTTATACATAAAGCAAGCCCCCATTGCACATAAGCACATTGCTCCAAACACTGCAACATAACCACACAAGAAGACAAGCTACTACAAATACCTTAATTTCATCCCCCCCCCCCCCCCGCCAGAAGAAACTCAACCCAACAAGCATGTGCTCGAGCCTTTTAACTGTATACACCTTCAGCCTGGAATGCCCTCTGACACAATTCACACCAAACCTACTGCATTCAGAAAATGCCTGAAAACCCTTCTATTTGTGAAACACTTTACCTCCCACTTCCAGGAAATCCATGAACAGCAGTAAATCAACTCATAAGACATGCCATACTGGGTCAGTATCCATCAAGCCCAGTATCCTGTTTCCAACAGTGGCCAATCTAGGTCATACGTACCTAGCAGTTTCCCCAAAAGACACAGGTTCCACAATGCTTGTATTGGGTCAAGTATTGATATCCTGGGTCCCTTTTTAATAAAGGTTTATGGACCCTTCCTCCAGGAAATTGTCCAAACCTTTTTCCAAACCCAGCTACACTAACAGCCTTTACTACATCCTCTGGTAACAAATTCCAGAGTTTGATAACACGTTGAGTGAAAACACATTTTCTCTTATTAGTCTTAAATAGTTTATCCTGTAGCTTCATTGCATGTCCCCATGTCTTTCTATATTCTGATAATGTAAACAATCGATCTATGTTTACCCGTTCCACTCCATTCATTAATTTATAGACCTCTATCATATCTCCCCTGAGCCGTCTCTTTTCCAGGTTGAAGAGACTTAACGTTTTTAGCCTTTCATAGGAGTAGCCTTCCATCCCCTTTACCATTTTGGTGGCTCTTCTCTGTACCTTTTCTAATAACGCTTGTCACACCCCAGCCCTCGGCCAAATGCCTAAAGAGCTAGGGTGGACATTATGTCCTTCATAAACAGGTTGAAAACTATCTTCAGCCCCGAGGCATGTTGGGAGTTGTAGTTTCCCTTTTAAAAGTATAGCCGTGACAAACCAGTATGAAGGTAAATGATAAGGTTTATTTCCCCAATGTCACAAGGTTCAACATAAAGCATCAGGATATTCTCTCCAGTTAGTATTTCCAAAGACATTTACAAAACTCAGGTTGAATGTGTTTTACAGTCATTACTTCTGTGCATGCGTTTTAATCCAAAACATAGCTGATAAAACAAAACACAGGCTTCTTCATTCAGCTTAGTAAAAATTGTTCTCTTTTATCCTTTCATTCCTTAGTAACACCAAGCACAGGTGCTAGGCAATATTCCTTTGATTAAACAAGCACTTACCTCCAACAAGGTCAGACTTCTTTACTCTGTTACTCAAAAGCACACATCCTGAAAGCTATTCTTCAGTTAAGGACTCCATGCTTCCAGCCAAACATAATGTACAATCCATGGGAAACTCAGGCAGCAAGGAATCCTGTTCGCTACGATCTATCTGCATTTCTTCCTGCTCTGAAGAAACATCAACTTGCTTTGAGCTTTCCCCGTGTCTCCCAGGATACACTTTCTCTGGGGATCTCTGTAATTCCCTCCAGCAGTGATCTACCTGGTATGCAAGACTGGTATCTGGGGTATGAAGTATCACTTTCTGGCTAGGTTCACCAACCTCTCTCCAGCTGCGGTTAAACAGTTCCTGGCCTCCTTGCTTAAGTTCCTCTCTGGTGTTAATCGATGGCTACCTGTTCCAGGCTGGGTTTTTCTGCCTCCTGGCTTGAGCCCTGGGCACCCACCTCTGAACACCTTGAGACTGCCAGTCCGGCATAGACATGGGAAGACTTTTATGTTCTCTCTCCCTGAGCTGTGCTTTCCTGGTACCTCTCCTGACGGCTTCTCCTTGGAGCTCTCCCCCTTGGAACTGCTGGCCTCTTTGGAACTTTCTCTTATCCTGCAACGACAGCCACTCCAGCTGCCTTTCTTGGTGCTGCTTTGTCGCCTTCTCCCTCTTCTCCTTCCTTTTCTCTCCTTCTAAGCAAGGCTTATTAAGCTGCTTCTCTGTCAGGGCCTTTCCCACTCCCCACAGGTGTGTGTGATCATCCCCTAAGTTTGTAACTATGTCAGGATAGCTTGGGTGTGGCAACCTAACTTCCGACTCTCTGTGCTTACTCCCTCTAGCTGCACTCTGCAGTGTGTGTATTGCAAGACCTGTCATGTTCTTTAAAGGTACATTCACTAGTTTTTCCTATCTTCTTCACATATCCCCCCCCCTTAAGATATTACGGGCTGGCGACACTTCACCCGCACAGCTCGTAATCCTGGACAGGGCGTCAGCATTCTGGTGCAGCTTTCCTGCTCTATGTTCGACCCTAAAACTGAAGGCCTGCAATGCCATGTACCAACAGGTCAACCGGCTATTATGATTTTTCATTTGACTCAGCCATTTTAGGGGCGCATGGTCTGTGACCAACAAAAACCTCCTTCCAGTGAGATAAAACTTGAGTGCCTCCACCGGCCATTTGATGGCCAAACAATCTCTTTTGATAGTTGAATAATTCTGTTTTGCCGGGGACAGCTTCCTGCTGAGGAACATTATTGGATGCTCTGTTCCCTCATGTTTTTGTGACAGAACCGCTCCTAGGCCTGTCTCTGACGCATCCGTTTGGACTATAAATGGTTGCCCAAAGTCCACGCCACATAACACCGGCGCTTTACAGAGTTTCCCTTTCAACATTGTAAAAGCTTCGTCTGCCTTAAGGATCCACTTAAGATGATTTGGGGCATTTTTCTTCAGCATGTCCATTAATACGGCGTTCTCTTCGGCAAAGTGGGGAATGAACCGCCGATAATACCCTATAAGGCCTAGAAAACTCCTCAACTGTTTTTCAGTTACTGGCCTAGGAAAATTTTGGACACTCTCTATCTTGTTCATTAGAGGTTTGATCGTACCTCTCCCTACCCTGTGTCCGAGATATTTTACTTCTTGTCCAGCGAACATACATTTTCCTGGGTTCAAGGTTAGCCTGGCTCGTCTCATTGCTCTTAGAACCGCTTCCACTCTTGGCAAGTGTTGGGCCCAACTGGAACTATGTATGATAATGTCGTCCATGTAGGCGACGGCATACTCCTGATGGGGCCGTAGCATGAGGTCCACTAGCCTCTGACATGTTGCTGCTGCCCCATGTAGGCCAAAGGGCATCCTATGGAACTGAAAAAGTCCAATCGGTGTACTAAATGCAGTCTTTGGAAGAGACTCTCGTGTTAAAGGAATTTACCAGTACCCCTTAATCATATCTAATGTGGTGAGAAATTTGGCTTGCCCCAACTGATCTAGCAATTTTTCAATGCGTGACACCGGATATGCATCGAACATTGATATGGCATTCACGTGCCTAAAATCTATGCAAAATCTTAATGTGCCATCTGTGTTTGGGACTAGCACAATGGGGCTACACCAGGGACTCTTGGATTCTTCGATAATCCCCATTTCCAACATCTCCCTCACCTGGGCCACTACCTCTTGTTTCTTGGCTTCAGGTAACCGATAAGGCCTTTGCCTGACCACCTCACCAGGTGGGGTTATGATTGCATGAGCGACTAATTTTGTCTCACCGGGAATCGGTGTCAAGACATCCGTAAACCTTTCTAGTACTCTAGCCAGTTCTTGCCGCTGTAATAGGGAAAGTTCTTTGCTCACTCTAGGTTCCGGGTTTGTTTTGCATTCCGCCAGTTGCAGTCCCAAGTCTTCTTCTACCTTCTCTTCCAAGGTGGCAGACAGTCCCTTCACTTCGGTCTGACCAGTGGATCCGAACCCTCCAGATCCTTGACTCGTAGAGGTCACCATGGCTACTTTAATAAAGGAAATCCTACTCTCTCACAGATGAGCTGAGCAATGCGATCACCCACTTTAACTACGAAGTCTTCATTCTCAAAGTTGAAAAGCAATACTTTTATCGCTCCCCTATAGTCTGGGTCAATTACGCCTGCACCCACGTCAAAAAAATGCTTTAAAGCCAATCCAGAGCGTGGTGCAATGCGTCCGTAACACCCAATGGGCATTTCCATTTGAAGGCCAGTGTCTACTAAAGCCTTTCCATATTTAGGAATTACTTGATCTACGGCACTGCATAAATCATAGCCAGCTGCTTGGGAGGTGGCTCTTCGTGGACTCTGCGCCTTTGTGGACATTTTGCAAACTTTTAACACAAACTTTGACTTAATTGGAGAATCACTCTTCAGAGGCCGTTTCTCTGGGTTCTGGTCTGGCCTCCGAGTTTTTCCGAACAGCGGGCTGGGGACCTCAGTTACCATGGCCTCAGCCTTCTGATTGTAATCCTTCCTATCTGGAGCTTTTGACTGAGCTTGTGTAGACACGAGGGCTACCTTGGGATGTACACCCTTCTCCAACCCTCTCTTGAATTGGGGCCAATCCCTGCCCAACACCAGATCATGTGGTAACTTCAGGACTACAGCTATCTGGACTTCCCTTTTCATCCCTAACCCTTCTACTATCAGTTTGTACAAGGGATAAAAAGATGATGCTCCGTGAATGCATCTGATCCTGACCTTTCCCTCTGGTCGGCTCGGTACTGACTTAGACTGGGCTTCTATGGCTAGCCAGAGTCTCTTAAAGATCATACTCTGATCAGCCCTGGAGTCCAGTAGCGCGTTGGTAGCTATGCCCTGAAATATAACATCTAAAAGGAAACCTTCCCTCATAGTTTGTGCATTATCAGTCATCAGCGCTGTACGTGCCTTACACTCCTTTTGCATGTGTCCTACCTTCCCACATTGAAAACATTTTTTCTTTTTACAATAGTTTCTTTGCATTGGCATACACGTTTTTATACATTCCGGCCTTGGCTTTCTTTCTGATGTCTCAAAACTGGCCTCTGCTGCTGTTTTTGAAGCATCCCCCTTTTTATGACCGGCCAATTCAGCTTCAAAATACCTCTTGGTCAGCAGGGTTGCTTCACTCATGGTTTGGCAGTTTTGCAAAATCAGAAAGGATTGCACTTCTTTTGGAACAGCGGCCATAAATTGTTCCAACACAATGGTATCTATCACTGCCTCCAGGGATTTTCCCTCTGGTGCTAACCACTTCATTGTTAAGCTTCTGACCCTCTGGCAGAGAGCTTTTGGTGTCTCACCAGCTTTTAATCTTGTAGCCCTTAACATACGGTGATAGACCATTGGAGTCAGCCCTAGGCGATCTCTGATAGCCTTTGTTAATTCTACATAATCTGTGGCCAGAGCCGCCGGCATGGCCCGGTATGCCGCCAACGCCTCTCCTGTAAGAGATGTGGCCAGGCGTACCGCCCATTGCTCCCTCGGCCAAACTACAGTATGTGCCACTCTATCGAACGATTCTAAGAAATCATCAATATCATCGTCCGGAGACAATTTTCCAAATGTCAATGTCCCACAGTTTAGTGGTCCTACCATACAATTACTAGCTGTCCCATCAAGTCCTGATGGAGTTGATACTGCTCCCATCGGCATTCTTTGCTTAGCCAGCCACGCCTCCATCATATCGAGTACAGGCTTCTGCTGAGCTTGCAATGCCACTGCAGCCTGTTCCTGCGCCTGGAATGCCATTTCACGCTGCTTTTCAAACTATGATGCCATCCACTGTAGGACATCCTTTGGATCCATCATAGCAGTTTCCTGTAGAAGAAAAAAGAGAAACACAACCACCAAGTGTGGTACCGCTCAACTTTTGCCAGACTTTTATTTTGACTGCCTGGACTCTTGCACCCTTATACTTGAATCCTTCTCAGCCCACGCCTAATTACTTGTTACCTGCAGTCAGGCGTTGACTCATGCCTTAGAAAGGGTGTGTCCGCTGGTCATCCGCTGCTCAGGCCGATGCTGCCAGTGATTTTTCACTCTTCCGTTGGTGTTTAATATCTTCAGTATACATCCTGAAGCAGTGTAAATCCTGATATGGGCTCAAGATCCAACAACTACGCCACTTGTCACACCCCAGCCCCCGGCCACATGCCTAAAGAGATAGGGTGGACATTATGTCCTTCATAAACGGGTTGAAAACTATCTTCAGCACTGAGGCATGTTGGGAGTTGTAGTTTCCCTTTTAAAAGTATAGCCGTGACAAACCAGTATGAAGGTAAATGATAAGGTTTATTTCCCCAATGTCACAAGGTTCAACATAAAGCATCAGGATATTCCCTCCAGTTAGTATTTCCAAAGACATTTACAAAACTCAGGTTGAATGTGTTTCACAGTCATTACTTCTGTGCATGCGTTTTAATCCAAAACATAGCAGATAAAACAAAACACAGGCTTCTTCATTCAGCTTAGTAAAAATTGTTCTCTTTTATCCTTTCATTCCTTAGTAACACCAAGCACAGGTGCTAGGCAATATTCCTTTGATTAAACAAGCTCTTACCTCTAACAAGGTCAGACTTCTTTACTCTGTTACTCAAAAGCACACATCCTGAAAGCTATTCTTCAGTTAAGGACTCCATGCTTCCAGCCAAACATAATGTACAATCCATGGGAAACTCAGGCAGCAAGGAATCCTGTTCGCTACGATCTATCTGCATTTCTTCCTGCTCTGAAGAAACATCAACTTGCTCTGAGCTTTCCCCATGTCTCCCAGGATACACTTTCTCTGGGGATCTCTGTAATTCCCTCCAGCAGTGATCTACCTGGTATGGAAGACAGGTATCTGGGGTTTGAAGTATCACTTTCTGGCTAGGTTCACCAACCTCTCTCCAGCTGCGGTTAAACAGTTCCTGGCCTCCTTGCTTAAGTTCCTCTCTGGTGTTAATCGATAGCTAACTGTTCCAGGCTGGGTTTTTCTGCCTCCTGGCTTGAGCCCTGGGCACCCACCTCTGAACACCTTGAGACTGCCAGTCCGGCATAGACGTGGGAAGACTTTTATGCTCTCTCTCTCTCTGAGCTGTGCTTTCTTGGTACCTCTCCTGACGGCTTCTCCTTGGAGCTCTCCCCCTTGGAACGGCTGGCTTCTTTGGAACTTTCTCTTATCCTGCAACGACAGCCACTCCAGCTGCCTTTCTTGGTGCTGCTTCGTCGCCTTCTCCCTCTTCTCCTTCCTTTTCTCTCCTTCTAAGCAAGGCTTATAAAGCTACTTCTCTGTCAGGGCCTCTCCCACTCCCCACAGGTGTGTGTGATCATCTCCTAAGTTTGTAACTACGTCAGGATAGCTTGGGTGTGGCAACCTAACTTCCGACTCTCTGTGCTTACTCCCTCTAGCTGCAGTGTGTGTATTGCAGACCTGTCACATTCTTTAAAGGTACATTCACTAGTTTTTCCTATCTCCATAGGTTCACTAGCATCTTCTTCATCACACACTATATCCTTTTTATGATACGGTGACTAGAATTGCACACAATATTCAAGGTGCAGTCACACCATGGAATGATACAGAGGCATTATAATATCCTTTATTTTCCATTCCTTTCCTTATGATACCTAGCATTCTATTTGCTCTCTTGGCTGCTGCTGCACACCGAGTGGAGGGTTTAACATGTTATCCACGATGATGCCTAAATCTTTTTCCTGGGTGGTGGTTCCCAATGTGGAACCTTGCATCGTGTAACCATAGTTTGGGTTGTTCTTTCCTAGGTGCATAACTTTGCACTTGTCCACATTAAATTTCATCTGCCATTTGGATGCCCAGTCTTCCAATTTATCAGGATCCTCTTGCAATTTTCCACAATTCTCTTGGGTTTTAACAACTTTAAATAGTTTTGTGTCATCTGCAAATTTGATAACCTCATTCGTTATTCCCTTTTCCAGGTCATTTATGAATATCTCAAAAAGCAGCAGACCCAGCACAGATCCATGGGGTACTCCACTATTCACCTTTTTCCATTGGGAAAATTGGCCATTAAGCCCTACCCTCTGCTTTCTATTTTTTAACGAGTTCCTGATCCACAATAGTACATTGCCTCCTATCCCATGACTTTTTAGTTTTGCCAAATGTTTCTGATGAGGGACCTTGTTAAAGGCTTTCTGAAAGTCCAGATACACTATATCAACTGACTCACCTTTGTCTACTTGTTTATTCACACCTTCAAAAAAACATAAGATTAGTAAGACAAGATCTTCCTTGTCTAAAGCCATGTTGGCTATTTCCCATTAGGCCATGACTATCTACATGCCGAGTAATTTTTTGTTCTTTATGATGGTTTTTACCATTTTCCCAGTACTGAAGTCAGGCTCACTGGTCTGTAGTTTACTGGATCACCCCTGGAACTCTTTTTAAAAATTGGCGTTACATTGGCGATCCTCCATTCTTCAGGTAGTACAGATGATTTTAATAAAAGTTCACAGATTACTAATAGCAGGTCTGCAATCTCATATTTCAGTTCTTTCAACACCCTTGGATGTATACTATCTGGTCCAGGTGATTTGCTACTCTTCAGTTTATCAAATAGTTGTAATACATCTTCCCGGTGTAGCAATATTTCTTTCAATTCCTCTGCAGTATCACCTTTAAATACCACTTCAGTCATGGGTAACATCCCTACATCTTCCTCAGTAAAGACTGAAGCATTCATTCAGTCTCTCCGCAATAGCCTTGTCCCCTTTTACTGGCCCTTTTACCCCTCTATCATCTAACTGTCCAATTGACTCTCACAGGTTTTATGCTATGAATGTACTTGAAACAGTCTTTATTATTTGTTTTTGCTTCTGTAGCAAGTTTCTTCTCAAATTCTCGTTTTGCCTGCCTTATAAATGCCTTGCATTTAACTTACCAGTGCTTGTGCTGTTTCCAGTTAACTCAAGAAACCAAAGTTGATTTCTCTGTACTGTACCATAGATTGACCTCAGAAAAATGTTAGAGGTCTCATCTCATCTACCTAACTGTATATAGTTACTAGCTATCTGTACATAAGTTCAAATTGTTCAATGTAAAGATGATAAAATCTTTACTGTTCAGTATAAATTGTCTTGACTATGAAGAAGGGTGGTACATAAACCTTGCTAAATAAATAAATAAATATTAATAAATATTCCTAAATGTGCATCAGTAAGTACAAAATTCCCTCTTAAAGTCCATTAATACCTGTGTTTAATTCCCAGGTCAGATCTAGTCTTCAGGCAGGGTAGACCAGGCCAGAAATGCTGAAGAGGTCATGTTTGCAAGCCCTGGGGAGAATTGACTGCAAAGTTCCAGCAGGAGCCCTGGGGCATGGACATCAGTTAAGGGCTGTCATTGTGATGAGTTGAAACTTGGGAGGCATCATAAAATAGGGGGAAAATACCTATTCATTTATAAATGACGATTTGTGGCACAAGATCCCTGTTCTGATTGTGTTAGAGTCTGAAAAAAGCTGAAGGAGGTGGCAAGGCTTGAAAAATACAAGAAAGCACATTTGTGATGTAATCTATTATAGTTATATGTAAGCTCCAGCTGAAATGCTCCTTTCACACAATACTTTCCAGAAACGTTTTATGTATAACTTCTTGCTACTAGCAATGTCATGCCAAGTGTAAAGAAAATTTCCATCTAGCTGTTGCTTCACATCTATGTGAATCCTAAGGAGTAGCATTTATAGTAGATGAAGACTGAGCTAATTGCCCTTTTGATGATATTTGACTAGCTTAAGAACAGAATGAAAACTGTTCCTTAAACAGCTGCACTCTGCTCTGGTGCCAGAAATACTGAAGAGTCTATTACAGTAAATTCTATGTGTGAAGTTACAAAATGCCAGCAGTCGTATAAGCGTCACTTTATCCACACCTTTCTGAGGCCATTTGATCCTTGTTCCTGACTATTTCATCCTTTGACTTTACTTGCCAAGAGCAAAGCAAAACTGAGTGTGAGTGTGAGTGCGCTGCTGGGAAAGAAACTGATAAGAGCCACAGTCTTAAACAAGCTAAAAAACTGATTAGGATCCTGAATTTCCAGACACTTGTACTAGGTTAGGCGGCATATTTACTAAAGGTTTTAACACATATTAACATGCATTAAGTGCCCACAGCCATTTTATTTTTATGGGTACAGTGACACTTAAAGCATGTTAATTTCATTAATGCATGTCAACCTTTAGTAAACATGCCCCTAGAGCCCCTCTCTTCAGGGCTGGAAGCAACCTCACTAACCATATACGCTCATCCTGCTCAAGACATCTACGTTTTGAGTAATTGTGATCAAGTGCTGGTGGTGACAGGGATCTGAGAAAGTAGACATAATGAAATAGAAACACTAGGCTTGTATTTTATGTCACAAGTGTACTAATTATCAGCACATATGTAGCATGGAATTTAATATCACTTGTGCAAAGTGATCAAAATTATGAGCATCAATGATCATTCAAAAAGCTTTTTTTGTTAAGTACATAATGCTGTGACACACTTCTGTTGCTGTATAGTGGTGAAGTACCGTTGAGTCGATGGCAGCTCATGGTGACCCTGTGGATAGTTGTCCTAAACAGTTAGGTGGCTTACTATTAATCAAGTGGCAGCCAGAGCTGCTATTGTATTAGTCATTGCATTGCTGGCCATCCTCGTTTGTGCTGACTTCAAGTGATGTTGTCTTTCTCTAGTTCTCTCTCTCTTTGTATGTGTCTGAAATATGAAAGTTGAAGTCTTGTCATTTGAACTGCTAAGGAAAGCTTAGGTTAGATCTCCTCTAGTACTGACTGATTTGTTCTTTGGGCAGCCTTATGATATAAGGTATTCTTTACCAGCACAATAATTCAAAAGCATCAATTTCTTGCCATCTTTCTTCCTCACAATACAATTTTTATATCCATATGATGATATTAAAAAGACCTAGGCTTGACCAATTAAATCTCTGCACTTGAAAATGTCAGGGTCTTTTATAGCCATTCTGCTAAAAGCAATGTGTGTGAAGGAGTGGCTTGTTGACAGGCTTTTTTTTTTTTGAGAGATACTATATGTAGTGATAAACATTTAAAAATTAACCTTTAGATCAGTGCTTCTCAATCCTCTCCTAGAGGCACACCTAGCCACCTAAATAACAATCCCACAAAATATAGCAGAGCACACTGTTTATGATTTATAACAGTGCTTCTCAACCCTCTCCTAGAAGCACACCTAGCCAGACAGTATTTCAGAACTACCACAAGGAATAACCATGAGATCAATTTGCATGTACTGGGGGACCCATTTTATGCAAATTTAGATCATACATATTCATTGCAGTAATCCCAAAAACCCAACCAGGAGAAGGGCTGAGAAGCCCCAAATTATAACAGCAATATTTCATCTTAAACAATTAGTTAATGCATCCTAACCATCAGAAGCTTAGATTTTAATAAAAACAAACAAACCCTTAAATATTGATCTCCACTATTTTAAGTGATAGTGAGAGAGAAAAATATTTTCCTTTACGATGAATCCTTGCCAGTTTGTTTCAAATGAAGACTGACCTTTAAGGTTCCTCCACTTTCTGACCTGACCATAAAAATTATCATTTTAAGATTATATTCCATGTGTAATAAACCACAAACCAAGGAGCCAGAGTTGAGTTGATTATGTAATTGAACTGACACTAATTTAGCATATTTTATTGTATATAAAAGAAGATGTATATTTAAAAATCAGTGGCATAAAGCAAACCTATGTTCATGAGAGGGGACATGTCACTTAACTGGGATTAGTGTAAAGGCTTTTGTTATCAGCGACTGGCAGCAAACACAGAGGGTAATTTTATAAGAGGTCACAAAGGCACCTATATTTAGTCTGTTTTATAGAGACACATATAAAATACTAACACAGACATTTTATAAAACACCTACATAAATAGTGACTTTGCACATACTTTGCCTAAACTGCATCACAGAATGTGCCTACACCTACGTGGCATAAAAGTACATGCCCTCTTGTCAAGTGTGATTGCTTACCTGCAATGGGGATTCTCCATGGACAGCAAGAGAATGGAGCCATAACAGACAGCAACACCATAGGTAGCGAATGGGGTGGGCAATAGGGGTCATGGCCCCACCAATATTTTGCCCAACACAGCATAATCTACTAGAGAGCTTGGGGTGGGCTGGCGATTGGTTTGTTTGGCCCCCTCCAACCTAAAAGGTATTACGCCACCCCTAGGGAACATTATCCCACACAGCACTATAACGGACTGTACTGCTCTCCTCAAAGCTCAGGAGTGCTTGCTGGGGCATTGGAGCATGCACAGCATTTCCTACACAGTACGATGTTTCAAGCCCTCATCAGTCCAATAAACAGTAGAAGGGAAGGATGGCAGGACATGTGGCTCCATTTCCCTCATTACTGGTAGGCAACCAAACTGTCTCCATGGACAACTAGAGGAAAATGAAGCCACAAGAGAAGGTGAATCCAGAGTTGAGGGTCACCATAGAGAGATAAAAAGTGCCCCATAGATAAGAGATGGGTGAGGTTAAGTAAAAAAGTGCCCAAGGATAATCTCTCCATAAAGGAAATCAGGCTGAGACGATAAACCCAGATAGTAGTGTTTCATGAAAGTATGCACAGATGATCATGCTGCTGCCTTGCAAATATCTACAAATGAGGCAGAATAGAGATGAGTAACTGCTGCAAATTTGGCACTGAGCTTGTGCATGGACATCTGCTGCAGAGGTCATTTTCCAGCCTGACAATAAAGCCTAGTTACTCACCTGTAACAGGTGTTCTCCAGGGTCAGTAGGAATCAGTCCTTACATATGGGTGACTTTGGCACCGATAGAGCCCTTGCGGAAGCATCCCCCCAGCTTACAAAGAAAGCTTTTGGGAGATGCCACCACGCATGCATGGTCCCCTTCCCACCCAAGGGTGCCATCTTTCTCAATTGGATGACATAGCTAAAAGATGGCAAAAATAAAAGATGGTAAAGGAGCAACTCCAAGGGGAGGAGGGAGGGTTGTGAGGAGTGATTCCTGTTGTCCCTGGAGAACACCTATTATAAGTGAGTAACTATGCTTTCTCCGGGAACAAGCAGGAAGTCAGTCCTCACATATGGAACTCCCCAGCTACAGTCTACCAAAAGCCCATAGCAAAAATAGGGGCTCCCTCATGTGGAGCCACAAGCAGCAGCAACTTAGTCCGTGTGCACAGACCACAGTAGGACCCCTGTGTCCGATGAAACCAGGGGGAGGTATTTGAGTCAGATGGAGGAGGTAACCCTCCCTGACTACCCTTAGTGCCCAGGAATCAGTGGTAATGGTCACCCACCTCTGGGCATAGAGGGCCAGACATCCCCCTGTGGGCTGCTGATCTCCTTGGGGTAGAGTGGCTATGCTCAAGGAGTCAAATGCTCCCCCCTGGCTGGGCCGGAGCTGGGGCCTGGGGCTTTGGAGTCTTCTGCTTACATGGGCTATGCCCATGTCCCTTGGCTTGCTGATCCTGTTGGAGAGCTGGGGAGGCTTGATAAGGTGGGTAGTTTCTGTAAGCAGCACCCTTCCTTGGGTAGAAGGGCTTTTTGCCCAAGCCCTTCCATCAGGGAGGGGTAGCAGTCTTTTTAGAGAGCTTGGTCCTTGTCATGAACTCTGTCTCCAGCTCGGCAGCCTTGTTGGTCATGGGTTTGCCAAAGAGGTTCCTCCTTGACAGGGGACATCGACCAATTTGTCCTGAACCCACTGCTTGAGGTCAGACGACTGTAGTCAAGCTTGGTGGTGTACACAGATACCAGCTGCTGCTACTCAAACCGCCAACTCAACCCGTCATATGCCGCCAGAGATATTTTATTTATTTAACAGTTTTATATACCATCTTTCTTCAATTCAAGATGGTTTACAAAGAACAAAACATAAGTGTATCACAGCTGTTTTACATGGAACAGAACTTTAGAATAACATTAAACTTTTGAAAATGAGTATATATGGTACAATTAGATAACTATTTACACATTTACAGGAGAATGGAGAGAGGTCGTTGAGAGAAGATGTATGCAAGACATAAATTTGGAGCATTCACGGACTGCTTTGGCTAGGTTCTTGAACCACTGCAAAGGTTCCTTGGAGAGATCAGCCAAGAACCTGGCGAGTTCCTTTGCCAGGTCTTTCAGGTACATGCCCATGTACAGCTGGTAGGCCTGGATGGAACTGATGAGCACTGAGTCGTGGTAGCACTTTCTGTAGAGGGCGTCCAGGGTGCAGGCCTCCCTACCGGGGGCACCGAGGACTGTCTTTTGGCTTTTCAGCTGATGCATGACTGACTTCACCACCATTGAGTTATGTGGCAGCTGTGACTTTTGGAAGCCCGGGCACCGGCAGACTCAATACATCGAGTTGAGCTGCTTGTTCACCACCGGCACTGAAGCGTCTCCCATATTCAGAGCCTCAGCCATTCCAGGATGGGAGGGATGGGCACCGTGAGTGACTCTTGCAGAGGGGCCTCATATTGGAGGATTTCCAACTCATCCGCCAGAGGGGACTCAGTTGGGAATGCCAGGGCCTTAGATATGTCCTTGACAAAATCAAGGAAGCCCATATCCTTGGGCAGGGACCGCTGTCAAGGCTCCAAAATGGGAGAGTCAGATGGGATGTTGCGGTGGCGACTGGTATCAGGGGACTACTCGTCCTCCGTCTCCAGCTCAGAGTATTCTATCGAGGACTCATACAGTCCCATCGAGCGGGACTCAGATTGTGACCTTGGCCAAGGTTGAAGGGATTGAATCAACCCTGTAGAGTAGATTTCATGACCAGAGTTACCTATACCTTTGTGAACAAGGGTTAGCGCAATTAGTCTCACTGAAACTAAGCCCCATTGAAGAGGTCACATCCACAAGCTGACCAAGGGCACAACATGACCCATAGCTGCCATATGGCCCCATACATGAATCATGTGAGCAGGAGCTGTGGAATTTTATAACAAATGGTGACAGAGACTGTAAGGTCAAGTGGTGGTCCTCAGGAAGGAATGTTTTGTTTCGCTGAGTCACAGGTGCATCTCTATAGCGTAGTTAAACACCTGTAACAGGTGTTCTCTGGAGACAGCAGGAATTGGTCCTCACATAAGGGTGACATCGCCACCAATGGAGCCCGCCCGGAGCATTTCCCCGGCTTTCAAAGAAAGCCTTTGGGAATGCTACTATGCATGTGTAGTCCCCTTCCCACTCAAGGGTGCCATCTTGCTCAGTCAGATGACATAGCTAAAAGATGGTAAAGGAGCAACTCCAAGGGGAGGAGGGAGGGTTGTGAGGACTGATTCCTGCTGTCCCCAGAGAACACCTGTTACAAGTGAGTAACTACGCTTTCTCCAGGAACAAGCAGGAAGTCAGTCCTCACATATGGGACTCCCCAGCTACAGGCTACTGAAAGCCCATAGCAAAAATAGGGGCTTCCTCATGGGAAGCCGCAGCAGCAGCAATTTAGTCCGTGTGCACAGACCACAGTAGGACCCTTGTCTGTGATGAAACCAGTAGTCCGGTAGCCTGACTACAGAAGAGTCAGAGGGTAGGAGTTGCCTAAACCCCGAAAAGGTTACAGAGCACAGCCTGGCCGAAGGCACTCTGCTGTCAGGACTCTCGTTCCAGGCAGTAATGGGCTGCGAAGGTATGGACTAAAGACCAGATGGTGGCCTGGCAGATGTCCACCAGCGGGACGGAGTGCAAGTTTGCCACTGAAGCCACCATAGCCCTGACATGGTGTGCCATGATGTGGCCTTCCAGTGGGAGCCTTGCCTGCTCCTAAGTAAGGGCAATATGGTCTGCCACCAAGGTGGACAATGTACGTTTGGTCACCACCTCCCCCAGCCTACTGGGGTCATAGGAGATGAAAAGCTGAGACTGAGCAAGATGGCATCCATGGGCGGGAAGGGAACCATGCATGTGTGGTAGCATTCTCAAAGGCTTTCTTTGAAAGCTTGGGAAATGCTCCGCATGGGCTCCGTCGATGCCGATGTCACCCATATGTGAGGACTGACTGCCTGCTTGTTCCTGGAGAAAGAGTGAATGCTTTGAGGAAGAGTTAAGGAAAATCCAACTATCATAAGGTTGCAATGATAAGTTGTATGGCAAACTGAGCTGCTGATGGTGACTTAACAGATATTAGAATGAACAAACCTTGACATCTGAGGTGTGCCATCACTGGAATGAGACATTTTATGAAAACGATAGATGCTGAAGACAGACCAAAAGTGAGGACCATTTCAAAATGCCTGCTTCTGAGAGTGAAGTAGAAAATTTTCCAATGATGAGGGTGATCCAAAGATCCCAGCCAGTTCCCATGAGAAAGAGGAGGCAGAATAGTAGAGAGGGCATACATCTTGACCTTCTCCTTTTTTAGGATGTGATTGGGTCCGCTGAGATCTAAGAGGGGATGGAGGCCTCTAGACATTTTTTGAATGAGGAATTATCTGAAGTAGAACCTCAACCCTGCTGAGGACAGGTAACTTCTCTGATCGCCTGAAGCAAAGAATATATTTCTGCCTCTAACTGGGAGATAGCGATAAGGATGACTGGGGCTCAAATTTGGCAGATTGGTGGTGAGGAGGAGAGTCCAGAAAATGCAGCCTGTGCCCATGAGCTATGATATATAGTACCCAGTAATTGGCTGTAATAGCTTGCCAGCCCACATGAAACTATTGGACATCCCCCCCCCCCCCCCTGGTAATTTATCACAAACCTTGCACAGGCTTCAGAGCTGCAGAAGGACCAGACATTGTCTGCTTTGTCTCCCTTTGACAGTACTGTGGCCGATATGGCTGTAGGGGCTGTCTTTGTGGAAGAGGGTGAGAATAGGACTGAAAGTGGCTACAAGAACAGAATGGTGGTAATGAGACTGGTAAGACCTGTGATAGGTGAGGTACAACAAAGTAGAGCAGCAAAGTACCTGCACGCTACTAAAGGAAACCAAAAGTGGGTACAAGTGGTGAATATCAGATTCAGGTTTTGAAACCCCTTTTATTAGCCCCTATGCGTTTTGGCTCAGAAGCTGCCTTCTGGTTTTTTTTTGAGGGAGTAAACCTCAAAGAGAAAATAATAAAACAATGAGCGGTCTTTTGCATCTCTAGACATATCGTTATTATACATTTATTTATATGTATTCATTGTTTATGACCAATTTGTGGTTTTTAACAGTTTGTTTTCATATTTATTATGGTTAATACTCACTGTTTTATTATTTTCTCTTTGAGGTTTACTCCCTCAAAAAAAAAAAAAACCAGACGGTGGCTTATGAGCCAAAACGCATAGGGGCTAATAAAAGGGGTTTCAAAACCTGAATCTGATATTCATCAGTCTCTTGTATCCCCCTTTTTTGGTTTCCTCCTGTGATAGGTGAGGAAATTCTGTCTATGGGAGGAAGACTTAGAACCTACTGGCTGTGTTGAAATTTCCCATACAGTCAATCACCCTCGATAACAGATACAGTATCTTTACCGTTCTCAGGGCTGGCCCCAGAGTTGTTCAAGTTGGCACCCTAGACAAACCTTAAGCCTTATGCCCTTCTCACCAGCTGTTAGTCTATTGCTTAGCTTTGAATGTCCTCCTTCTGCCCCCTCCCAAAGAAGCCACTGCCCTAGGTGCCTGCCTAGATTGATGGTGGGCTAGCTCTGAACTTTCTCACGAAATCTCCCAGACAAGAAGCATCTGCCAAATGGTCACACAATTCCTCCTTAAAACCAGAGGCACACAAGCAGGCAGTGCAAAGGGCACCAGCCACCACTGCACCTTGTGAAGCAGTATCATTAGCCTCATAAGTAGACCTTATTGAATGGGAGGAGTGGCTTAGTGATTGGGACAAGGTACCTCGGGCCGGGGGTTCAAATCCCACTAGAGGACAGCAACCTTGGGCCGGAAGGACTGGGGTTTCTAGTCCCACAGGTGCTCCTTGTGGTCTTGGGCAAGCCACTTAACCCTCCATAGCCCATGTTCCCTGTAAGTATTAGCGTATGTGTCTCATATCCCCTCGTGTTAAATGTATCCCCCAATTGTGTTGTGACCACTTTGATTGAAGGATAAGGTGGTATATAAAACTGTCTAAATAAATAAAAACACCCCTTAAGCTCAACCAGACTGGGGTGGGAGTGATGTCACCTGAGTGTGGCTGCATAGGTGCTGAGATCTGCAAAGATCAAGGTCGATATGGTGTAACAGGAAAAAGTGCTGTCAGTACAGAAGACAGTGGAGGGGTTTAAATCTACGTACAATTTTTCATCTACTTCTACTTTAAGAAGTTCTGTTTTCTTCCACAATGAAAACAAAGCACTTTTTCAGTTATGGGGAGAACGTTTTGGAACAATTATTTCCTCAGGAATCCCTCTTTTCCAAAATGGGGGATCATGAAGATACTTCAACACAATGGAAAGATGTGGTCCTCCTCACACAGAAACTTATCAAAGAGGAAATGCTTTCAGCTTATCTCCTGGAGTGTCGCAGATCTAAAATCATTCCGAGAGGTTTACACATGAACAAAGCCCTATGCTTGTATTTGGATGAGGAATCATTCATAAAATGTTGGAATGCCATTCTGAACAAATGTTCACTTGACTTAATTACTCTTTTGATTAATACTTCTAAAAAGGAAAAGAACTTCTTAAAGTAGAAGTAGATGAAAAATTGTCTTCTCTTAAAAAGAATGTTAGATTTGACACCATCCGAAAAGACTATGGGGTTTGTTTACTAAACGGTGGTAGCGGACAAACCCCTATGATAAGAACATACACCTTTATAAAAAAAAGAGGTTAAAGACAAGAAACTAGAGAAATTTCAGAGGGACGAAGATGATTATAGACAGGAACATGTTTATTCCTGCTAGAGAAAGAATCAGCGTAAAAGAAAATGGTCTAGATGTAGATCTATTTTTTTTTAAGAGGCACATGTGGGAGAACCCAGAACAGAGGATACGCAAGCTCAGCAAAAAAAAAAAAAAAAAAAAGTAGAAGTGAATCTGTAGATGCCTCAGCCTCTCTTTTTCCACACAGAAGAGTAAACCCCTGGCCTCTTCTATTAAGTTTTCCAACATGGACAAATATGAAAGAGTGGCAGTAGAGACCGCTTTCGTCCACGATCCCTGGCCCAGGAGTACTACAGGTTGGATTTTCAGAACAGAGGACGGGGATGAGGGAGAGGCATCAGAGGAGGATGGGGTGGGACAGGTTGAACAATGGGATACCCCAATATCAGGAATATATAATGGAGTTGTTATTTTGAGACACAGATTGATTTGATTTGTACAAATTCTTCAGAAAATTCAGAATTAGGCATTTCTTTTCACTGCTAGGTAACAAACAGATCCCTCTATTGTGCATAACAAGTCTACTTGAGTCCTCCCACCACAAACATTTCCCTTGATAGAATCTTTTGAGAAAGCGGTCTCTAAACATGAGAGGGAATTGGAACCTAAACTTAAATCAGCCTATTATAATTTGACTCATATGGAAAAACAAGCAATCCATTCATCACAATCAAATTCTCAAATTATTATAAAACCAGCAGATAAAGGTGGGGCTCTCATAGTGATTGACACAAATTTCTAAATTGGGGAGATCACTAAACAAAAGAGCAAACCTTTTACAAAAACATTTAGATGACGATCCTACCATAGCTCTTATAAGATTGTTTATACTCCTTTTAATGACTGGCCTTAAAATTAGATATATTACTAAAAAGGAGAGAGATTTTTTAACTCTGGACTATCCAATTATTCCCAAAAAGCACAGTTACTTACCTGTAACAGGTGATCTCTGGGAACAGCAGGAATAAGTCTTCACATATGGGTACGTCGGTACCGACGGAGCCTGCGTGGGAACGCTCCCCAGCGTCCAATCAGAAAGCTTTTGGGAGCATCCCTCAGCACCTGCGTGCTGCCTTTCCAACTGTCTCTCCTCAGTTGAGTTTCATAGCTGAGACAAAGAGAGAGAAAGAGGAAAGGAAAGATAGATATAGAAATACAACTCCTAGGGGAGGTGGGCGGGTTGTGAAGACTTATTCCTGCTGTTCCCAGAGATCACCTGTTACAGGTAAGTAACTGTGCTATCTCCAGGAACAAGCAGGAATGAGTCTTCACATATGGGGACTCCCAAGCTAAGATGCCTGGAGCCCTAACATGTTGAAGATTGAAAACATGCTACACCTCATATGGCCAGGCATCCTGAGGATGGAGGGCAGGAGTTGAAAAGAGAGGAGCTGCAGAAAAATCATCTAACCTAAGAAAGGACTACCCACAAGGAGTCTTTGTATGTATGATCATTATCAAAAGATATATTGAAATGAACAATCACCATATGACGCTCACCTACTGGATTGCAGGAAGTAGAGAGGCTGATGGAGTCTACTGGGGATCCAGTAGAATAATGTTCAAGGTGACCTCACTGGAGTGAAGGTGGAGGTCAACATCTGGAAGTGAGAGGTGGCCTCAGGATTCAATTGGGGTAGCATAAACAGGGCAGGTCTTCAGTGAGAAGCTTCATGGAAAGCTGAAAACTCTTTTGGCTACAGAAGTATTCAGAGGTAGGAGTAAAAGAGGAAGACTGACCGATCTGGACAAACAGACCTAGTCCTTGAGGGAGGAAAGGGTATGAGAAGAACCCCATACTCCCAAGAAAGGACAGATGTTTGAGGAATTGAATCTGAAATCCCCTGAAGATCCACCATGTCTTTCCTAACTGGTGAGAGGTAGGAAGACATTGGGGCATGGAGCTTCAGGGATACGTAAACCTAGGATACGGTAGGGCTGTCAGTACCACAGCAGTGGATTGTGTGCATAATATCCGAAACATACTGTGGAACAGTATGAAGCTGTGCAAGCCCACTGTTAGAAACATACAGGAAGGTAAAAACCTTTATGAGCATAGACAGTCAGAGAGATAAGTATGGAAACACATATCTACCTATAATAAGTATCTGGACAGATACACACATATATGTAGATATATATGTGTGTATATATATATATATATATATGGGTATATAGATATATATATATCTATAATGAGATCTAAAGGGCATAGCATATGCACACTTAGCTGACAGACAGATACATCTACAGAGATGTGTATATATATATATATATATATACCTGAATATATAGGTTTAAAGATAGATGTCTGCAACTAAGCAGACAGAGCTATGCATATCAGGACATTCACATGGAGATGTGAAGGGAAAAGATTCATCCAAGAACAAGGAGGTGAAACCTACATGAGAAGATATATAGAGAATCTATTCCCCCAGAGATGATGGTAAAGGAATGCTATCCAGTGAACAACCAGGATGGTTACGTGAAAAAACAGAGGATAATATCGGTCTGTAAACAGCAAGTCCGGAGTCCTGTGGAACTCCAGCATGGTAAAAGGACAGAAACGCATAGAATGAGATACCAGGTTGACCTACGTGAGGGACAAAGGAGGTATCAGGCGTTTTCCAGATTCATATGTGCTGTCCTTGAAGTACTAGGATACCATGAGGACAAGCTGCAAGAAAAAAAGAGTATATTCCCTATAGGAATGGGATAACTCTTAGACTTTCACGTGGAGAAGGCTTATGTCCTTTTCCCTCTTTTTTTTTTTAAAGAAGATAGTAGGGTGTGAAGAACCCTCACAGTCATAGGGGATGACTGAGGAAGCCTTTTTCAACCATGATGGATAGCCATTAGAGAAACTCTATGCTCTCTAGCAAGGGCCCATAGTGGAAAGCTTCTCAGTAGGATTGCAGAGAGCATTATGCAGGAGAACTGGGATGTAGAACTGGCTGATGGAAAAAACTGACAGCCACGTCCACTACGTTGCCAAACCCAGAGATTGGAGATGGCAAGAGTAGAAGATAGTGTAAGAAGCCTGTAGTGAAAAGGATTACACAGGTACACTAAAAAAAAATTTTTTTAAACTGCCTCTAATGTTTCGATTGATTTTTACGTTTTTTGGTGCGCTGAACCCAAATCTGGTAACCAATTTGCTCCATCACGTACAGATTTTTTGCTACATTGGGTTAGCAGTTTGAGGTGAACGTTTCAGATTGAGTGCGATCGAGATAAAAGTTTCTTGGATGAATTCTTTATACTAATTGTTTAGTAGTTATTCAAATAAGAATAAAGAAAATTGTAACAAGGCAGCACATAAGAATAGAGTAATGTCAACAAAACACACTGTGATGGTTGCAAAATTGTCTGCACTTAAAACAGCCACATACATGTGCACAAACATTGAGCATATAAGAGCGAGGTTAGACACAAAGCAAAGCAAAGAAATGTGCAAAAAATGTTGTACAGGTATGTATGTAAGAATAGAAAACGCAAACCGCACCATTGCAATACATGAAGACAAACACCCGATGGTGTGAAAATAAAATTCTAATAAATGAAATCCGACACTGTGGTAATAACTAGCAAATTTTTATTTCAAAGTTTAGTAAAAACACGATATTGGTCAACACAGTTTAGATTTTAAAGTCATTCTTGGGTCAATCAATCTCCTGGTGGGCCCGTTTCTTCTTCCCCCGAATGCTTCTCTTGGTGCGCTGCTTGGCGTATTTTTCATCTGGGGTTTCCTGCAGCAGCAACCAGCAGAAATCAGCCATCATAGTGGTGTTCCATCTTCCTTGGTACCTTCTCTCTGCGTCCTTGATGTCCTGGTGAAACCTTTCACCTTGTTCTTCACTGTACGCCCCCAAGTTTTCGGGAAAGTAGTTCACATGGGAGTGCAAGAAATGGACTTTCAGGCTCATGTTACAGCCTTGTTCTTTGAAGGCATTGAGCATCCTGGCAACAATATCCTTATAGTTCTCATCCCGCCTGTTCCCCAAGAATTTGAGAACAACATCCTTGAAGGAATCCCAGGCTTCTTTTTCCTTCTCAGACATCGTTTCAGCGAATGCTCCATCTGAAATGAGTTTCCTTATATCAGGGCCAACAAACACTCCTTCCTTTAGCTTTGCTTCAGAAAGTCAGGGGAACTTTGAGCAAAGGTACCGAAAGCACTCACCATCTTTTGGAAGGGACTTGATGAATTGCTTAATGAGACCCAACTTAATGTGGAGAGGTGGTAATAGAATTTTATCACGAGGTACCAAGCTCTCATGAAGAACATTTTTCTCACCGGGTCTCAAATACTCCCAAATTGGCCAGTCTTTTTTCCCCCAGTGTAGGTCGCGGGCCCGGCTATCCCACAAGCAAAGGAAGCAGGGATATTTGGTGAAACCGGATTGCTGCCCTAATAGCATGGATAGAATTTTAAAGTCTCCACAAATCATCCACTTATGCTCATCATAACGAATCTTCTGAAGAATCAGGGCCAAATTCTCGTATTTTTCTTGGAGAATAACAGAGTGAGCAATAGGAACTGAAGCGAATGTGTTGCCATTATGAAGAAGAACACCTTTTATGCTGTCTTTTGACGAATCAATGAACAGCCGCCATTCAGCAGGATCATACTTGAGTTTAAACTTTTCCATCACTCCGTATATATCGTTGCAAAATACCAAATTTTCCTCTTTGCTGAAATACTTCAAAAATTGTGTCTCGCGGTTGCGGTACCAATAAAAAGTTGTACCTGGTGACAATAGATTTTTCTGTTTAAGCCGAGAACCTAGCAGTTGGGCAGCATCTTTTGGGAGTCCTAAATCCCGGACTAAATCATTCAATTCAGCTTGAGAGAAAAGTTCAGGTTTCGGATCTGGTTCAGTTTCAAACTCGGAAGTACTGGACTCATCGGGAAAAGCCATCTGATGAGTCTCATCATGATCAGAACCGCCCACACAAATATGATCCAAAGATTTTGGTGGTTCAGGCACAGGTACTTCGTTGCTATGAGGCATAGGCCTAATTGCTGAGGGAAGGTTCGGGTAACTTATTACGTTCTTATTATTTAAGTTGTATCCCTTCACAATGCAAGAGCAAAAATAGCAGTCACTGCTGTGGTCTCTTTGTTCACGCCACATCATAGATATTCCAAAACGAAATGCTTGTTTTTTACCTTTCATCCATAAGCGTAGATCTTCCTCACATGTCTTGCACACTTTGTGAGGAGCCCACGGTTTGTCTTGATCGCCTAACTTCAAACCGAAATAGGCGAAATATACTTTGTTAATAAATGCAGAAATGTTCCTCTGCCGCTTTTTCACGGTATATTCCCCACAAATAAAACAAAAACTGTCCGGAGAGTTGACGCAACCTCTGGCTCTGTGAGCCATCACAAATACACAGCACTGCAAACTACAACTGTAGTGAACCACTTTGGAATAAAGCTGGATTACGACTGAGCAAACAAAAGGTAATAATGAACTTGCAAGAAACTGAAATTTGACAGGAACGTTCATGTCGCAACCACCGTGTTTGAGCGAGCGAACGAGGCGAGGCAAACAGGAAAGAACATGCGCCAGCGCGAGTACTGGATTTAGCCCCCCGCCTCCCAATTGTCCTGTTAATGTATAAAATGAATACAAAACACTCTAAAATATCATGAGGGAGTGTTTCTAGTTAGTTAACCATTACAACCTCTATTTTGGGCCAAGAAAATAAACTGCAGTCGGCTAAAAAGAAATTATGTGAACATTCCTTATATGGGTAAGAAATCTAATTTTGCAAGAAAACGTGACGTGATGGAACATTTTGGCTATTTTTCCTGGATTCAGCACCCCAAAATCTATAGGAATCAGTTGCAAAACTGGAGGCAGTTTTTTGGTAGTGTACCTGTGTTATCCAAGAAAGATGTAGAAAACTTTCTTGGAATCACTACTAAGGCCAGACAGGAGTGGTGGAAGACAAGACGGACTTGTGGAAAAGTACCAGTAGTCAATTACTGGAACTCCTGCATGGGCAGCTACTGAATAGGACAACAGAGAGAGTCGGTCTGTGTCAAACAGAGAGAACAGACTGAACAAAGAGAGCAAGCTGTCTCGGTCTGCAGAGCTGCCCAGATAAAGAAGAGAGTTTACTCAGGAGAAGAAACTCTACAGTGAAAAGAAAAACAAGAAAAGTCTTTCAATGGTATGGTACCACTCTTACAGGGGAAACCCTGGCGAAGAGGGTAGAGATAGAAGCTGAAGAAGGACTTACCACATGGTAAGTCCCTGGAAGGAAAAAATTCATGCTGGTACAGAGAAACTATCATGTGATAGTTGCTAAACCTCTCTTCTAGTCAGGAAGAAGTGGAAAACCCTGTAACTTATAGACATGAATATCCTGACAGTTCAGCATACTGAAGAGTAAATGGATTTCCTGAGAATAGGAATCCCTGAGCAGAGTTTTGAATGGAAAAACAGTGAAAAACTTCTGTTGAAAAGAAGTTAACTGTAGTTATAAAAAGATTAATCAGAAACCTATGCTTACTGTGTTTATTCAGCCTGGCTAGAGTTTGGATTCTTCAGACCAGGGCGAGACTTCCCCTGCTTGGGAACATCCGAATGATGGGCAGGAGAAGAGGAAAACCTCTTTCTTTTAGGGAAAGGAGATTTGGTAGGGCATTTCCTACCTGCTGAGGAAGGAGAGGGCTTAGGATGGCCCTCAGAAACAGGAAAGTCAGTGGAGCAATGAGCAACCTGACGTAAGGACTCCTTATTGAAGAGATTTTCTCCAGTACAAGGAGTATTACTCAGTCTTTGTTGTGCCCATCTACTCAAGTCTGATGCTTGGAGCCAGGCTTTACGACGTGCTCCTATGGCTATAGCAGAAGTTCTGCTAACAGACTCAAAAGAGTCTAGGGAAGCACGAGAAAGAAACCAAGAGATATTTTGGCTATGACTAAGAAGTAAGGAATAGTCTGCAGCCTTGGGCTCTGATAGAAAAGGAGTCAAAAGAGATAATTTCTTTGTGATCTCCTGAAGGGATAGACTCATATAGAAAATATATGAGAGAATCCTTGTTGCCAGCATAGATGTTTGGAAGGTTTGACGTCCAAAGGCATCCAGTGTTCTAGATGCACACCCTGGAGGGAAAGAAGAATATTTTTTCTTGCTTTTCACCTTCCTCATTGCTGATTCTACTACAATGGAATGATGGGGAAGTTGAGGCTTTTGAAATCCTGGAGAGGGGGGCACCTGATACAGAAGATCAGTTGCTGTAGGAGGTGAAGAAACTCTTAAAGGTTTTTCCCATACCCTCAGAAGAAGATTCTGCAAAGAGTGATGTAAAGGAAGCATTATATTTTCCTTTCCTGCAGAAAAACCCTGAGAAGACTCATAGCCAGGGATAGGAATATTAAGGAAGGTTGCCATGTCAAGGAGAAATTTCTGAAAAGAAGGATCTCCGATGGGAACCATCCCTGGACAGGCTAAATTTGAAAAGGTAGCCTGGGCACCGGAGGATGTACCTGTCCGGTGCAGAACAGGATTTGTAATGGATGGACACTGGAATTGGCAGTTATGAGTTGAGACAGTCAGTAGTGCATCATTCATGTCAGGTATCGACTCCAAACTAGGTATAGAGAGGAGCGATCCAGGTGAAAAAAGCATGGAAGGAGCTGGTTCCGATGATACTGCAGGTACCGGCATCGATACCGATACCGGTAGTTGTGTCGGAATTGAAGGCGAAACCGACACCGAAGCAGTCATCGGAGGCTGCTCAAGCGGTACCAAGGTAACTAAAAACCCTTGGTGATTATCCTCGGTACCGTGCATGCGGAATCGGTAAACATCGGTTCCGAGACGCGTCGGTACCCAGTCCTCTAGACTAGAAATCGATTCTAGACTCGGCATCGAAGGAAGCGAGTCTATCGATGCATGCCTAGAGGGTACCGACATCGGTGGTTGTATCGGCGGTACTGCCGATACTGGAAAGTCAATCTGGGACGTTTCGGTCGGTCCCGAAGGTACCGAGAACGCCAGATGACGATCCCTGGTGAAGAGCGGATCACTCAACACCGGTGCCGATGCCAGGGTATTGGTACCGCTCGAAGCGGATGCCACCACCAAGCATGGCTCAGGTATGTTCTGTGAGGGGTGAGCCCCAGGAACAACCTGAAACCCCTGAAATGCTTTGGAGCCCGAAGACTCCCGCCGGGGTTTTAATGCCAATGGGGTCTTGAGGGCAAGGCCAGGGCCGTCAGCATGCTTAGCATGAGACTTACCACTCAAGGATTGGCTAGTCTTAACAGACTGTTTATGGGTTACCTGATCCTGTAGAGAAGAAATGGCCGGTGCCCTGCCATAGGGAGGGAAAACGGTATCGAGGGAAACTCGAAAGAGAGAATCTCTTCTCACAGTATTGTAGCCTGACGGTTCAGGGGAAAAAGGGTCAGGACCCAAACAGGTTAGACACCAGTCATTGGAGTCTAAAAAGAAAACTGTGTTTCCACAGTGAAGGCACTTCTTAGGAGAAGAAGGCTCCATGATGGAGAGGCCTTATAGGCCCAAAAAATTGTAAGACAGAAACTGAGAGAAAACTCTCCCTCAGTTTGAGAAAAAGAAAAGAAAAAACCCCACCGGCGGTACCGGTGGCGGCGGGAAAACAGCCGCGACCACAAGAAAACAAGAATTAAAAAATTAAAGAAAAAAGTTTCTGCGGTGACAGGAGGACGTCCTGCCGGCTCCGTGGAAAAACGAAAACTGAGGAGAGACAGTTGGAAAGGCGGGAAGGCAGCACGCAGGCGTGAGGGATGCTCCCAAAAGCTTTCTGATTGGACGCTGGGGAGCGTTCCCGCGCAGGCTCCGTCGGTACCGATGTACCCATATGTGAAGACTCATTCCTGCTTGTTCCTGGAGATTATATATTTTACCAAAAATTCATGTCCGTAGATTTGCCTCCAGGATGTCTTATAATATCAGCCATCGCTTGAGCCTAAATCACAATTTCTTGATATTTTACTTCGTCCCTTTGTATCCTTAGCTCCATCATACGTTTGAGACTCTTCACACATTATTCAGATTTTAACAGCATTTGAGGATCTTATTCTCATTACATTGGACATGGAGTCTCTTTATACAAACATTCCACAACCAGAAGCCCTAGAAATTATACAAGATATTCTATTAGTGCGGACTGAGTATAAAAGGATCCCTACAGCTTTTCTACTGCAGCTTCCCAATTGACATTAACTGTAAATTAGTTCCCATTTAGGGACTTATTCAACAAACAAATAAAAGGAGTGACTATGGGGTCCTCAGTGGTCCCTGACATTGCAAATCTAAATGTGACACAATTTGAAAAGAAATATGAGTCTGCATCTTTCTTTTTTTTTAAGAGAATATTTGACTATGGGAATAATATATTGATGATGTCTTGGTGATCTGGGACGGAGATATGGCATCACTGGAGAAGTCCAATTTTTGGATTAATGATTTAGATCCAAATTTATGCTTCCAGATCACATTTGATCTCCAGTCTATACCATATCTTGACCTCCTGGTTATCACGGGTCCTGGATCTCTTTTTTATGGATTTATATATAAAACCTACTGACAGAAACCAACTGTTACATTATCAAAGTTTTCACAATCATTCCTTTAAGGCCAGCCTCCCTACTGGTCAATTCTTGAGAGCATGGCATGTATGTACTAGAGATTAAGACTTTGAGAAACAAGTGCATATCATGAAGCGAAGCAGAGGTTCCAAGCAGGGGATACCCAGACCAGTTCATCGATCACACATACCATAGAGCCAAGAATTCACAATGTATGACACTTCTAGAGAAAACCCGTAAAGCAGTAAATGTCTGGATAGCATGTCCTCTTACTTTTAGAATGTTGTGAAAAAGTATTACAAGAATTCTTCAGGAGGAATGGCATCATTCAAACCTTACCCATTTTTTCATAATTGAAACTCACTAAGGCATGTTAATCTCAGAAAGCTATTGGTTCCCTCAGCTCTGACAAATTGACCACCTCCTTCTAAATATAAGGGACATTACCAGTGTGGCCGCTGTTCAATTTGTGTTCATGCTATGTATGTAAATACCTTTGTTCACCCCACCACCAAGGAATAAATTTACCTGAATGACTTCTCTAATTGCAAATCAGAGAATGTCATTTATGTCATCCAGTGCCCATGCCAGATGTTATACATTGGAAAAACTACATGGAGTAATCGCACATGTATTATTGAGCCTAGAAGTTGTTAAAGATGTTTGACCAATAAACCACTGGTGCAACACTAGCTTGAAAAACAACATAAAATCTCAGATCTAAGATTTTTTTTGTCCTTAAGAAAGTAAAACCAAATTAGAGGAGAGGAGACTTAAATAAGACTTTTTTGCGAATGGAACAACAAATCATCTTTGCTCTTCATACCATGGTTCCAGATGGTCTCAACTTAGAAACAGATTTATCTAATATGTCATAAGAGACACTCATAGGCATAAGCATAAGCACTCCATAAGACATACCCCCTAGAACTAAGAAATTTTGATGTAATTACATCTGTACATTCTATTCTCGCTGTCAGTTGATTTTATGTAAATAGTCAATTGTTATGTATTGTATATAGTTACCCGTTACCCAAGTTTTTTGCCCTGTTATCTGTAACTCATACGTGTTTCAAATGTACTGAGAGTGTATTGTTCAATGTAAACCGCGCTGATGCTGAATAGTGCGGTATATAAGAAACTTTAAATAAATAAATAAATTTATCCATATTCCTTTAACTCTATTATATTGTTTAGTGTTTAATTATTTAATATTATGGGGGTTTTTTGTATCACTTTGCCACTGGTCTTTGATTTTTAGCCCCACCCCCCCTGTTTTCCTCTCTTTTTAAGAGCTTAAAATTTTAAGTCCCTCTTTTATTCCTTTTAGTCAGTCTAGTTTTGTTTTTTTAACAGATGCATAGACACCATCTAGTGGCATTCTACAGCAAGTATGTGCGTTTACATCATTTATGATCTTTTTCTGTACTCTAGTCCAAGGTGATGTTTAACTTGTGTTTTAATTTTGTTTTTTGATTATGCTTTATTTTTGACTTTGTATGCTAATGCCTTGGAAGTGCTTATGATTTAATTGGAATGTCCTTTTACATTTGAGCAAGCTTTTGCCATTTATCTGTGATCTAAGGATGTGGTTTTTGGGACAGGGGCCGATGACCGGTTGTAGTTGATCATTTGTTTTTAGTTGTCCAATCATTTTTATTTTTTTTCTCAATTTTAGTCATTCATTCTTAGTTTTGAATCTTTTTAAGGTTATATTTTAATATTTATTTTTTCTTCTTTATCAAATATATTTTTGCTGGACACAGTTTTAAAAATCATCAATTGTATTTTTTTGGAAGCCACGATATTACAATTATTTACACTCCTTATTTCCCTTTGGTTTAGTAATTTTTCTCCATTTCTTTAAATCGTTCTATGGGTAGTGCCTCTCCCCTTGGTCTCAATACACCAAGTATCCCTGCTGCACTGTTACATACCGTGTTTCCCCGAAATTAAGACCTATCCTGAAAATAAGACCTAGCACGTTTTCCTGTGATTACCGTAATATAAGCCCTACCCTGAAACTAAGACCTAGTGCAGATCATGTCTGACAGATTCGGTACCTGAGGGGGTCCCACCAGGGAGGAGCTTTCCTCCTGCTCCACTCCCCGACGACGATTGGCTGCCGGTGCTGTCGCTGCCCGCATCCACCGCTTCCCTGTGCGTGCCGCCCACAGCAGCGGCAACAGCATACTGTGGTAACACTTCACTGATTGGCTGACTGTCATGAGGTGGCAGCCAATCAGCTTCAAGTGCTACCGGTATCAGTACTGTCACTTCACTACAGTACCGTACTTACCCTAAGGTCCTTTAATGGTACGGTAGATTTAAACTGAATATTTTGCCCCCAGACAAGATGAGTGCAAAAAGAAAGAGCTATTTGGATTGTTGTTCATGAATAAATGTGGATTGTTGTATATGAAGAAAAAAAAAAAGGCATCCCCTGAAAATAAACCCTAGTGTATATTTTGGAGCAAAAATAAATATAAGACCCGGTCTTATTTTCAGGGAAACACGGTAGTAGTTGGTGGTTTTAACAGTATGGGGCATTTTTAAATGATGGTGATGGACCAGAGGCTCCATATGAATTCTGAAAGAAAACTGAACATTTGGTGGCTAATTTAAGTAGCATATTTAGTGATCAGACCACCTCAAACCTGTGGACCGATCTCACTCGAAATCTTAAGCTTTTCGCTGATTTTTAAAACATACAGCAAAAAGTAACTACCTTATCCCTATCCCTGATCTTAACACATTAAGGATCACCTGTTATATCTTATACGAGTTACAGTGGTTTGTGGTTTAAACAGTGTGAGGCACTTTACGAGATTTTGAAAGACCCACAGCTCCATATGCATTTTGAAAGAAAATACATTGTCTGCAATTTATTTAAGTGGTATATATAGAGCTCGAAACACATTAAATCCATGGACCCAATGGAACGCAAACAAACACAGGAGGCGCGGGTCAGGTGAGGTCACTGGTGTTATTATTTATTCAAAACAAACCCCAACATGTTTCGGCAGTGTGCCTTCTTCAGGGGATATACATAAAGGCACCGTATATATGTATAGTCTTTAAAAAGACTTCACTCAATCAGTGCTTCAGAGCAGAGTCTGAAAACAGTCTAAATTATAACATCAAAGTTCTGGAGATTTCATAGTAGAATCACTCAATGGAACTCAAACCTTCACCTTTCCGCTGGTATTTAAAAATAAAATCACAATTGTATCTTTTTATTTTATTATGTTCTGTTTATATTTATAGTAATAGATTGTTTTAAATAGATATTGTTTTTTTAATGGGTTTGAACAATTCTGATGCAACCCTAGATTTGACCGAGACATTGGCACCAAAATTAGTATAAAAATGCCGTTCTCAGCAGGACTAGCTTTTAGAGACAATATTGTACTGACTGGACGTTTAGACTTCAGCATTAAGGGGCTATTCGTGCTGGCTGCATGCTCTAACTTCCTCGCCAGTTGTACGGGGTAGTTAGTTGGGGGCAGGGGCAGGCAGTGGGCGGTCACCGGCCCTGGACATACAGAGCAGATTCTCATCTTGGCCCTGTACATCCAGGGCCGGTGGAATAACTTCCCTGGATGTTTCTTTTTAGCAGACTCAGGGTGTGGAAGGGACGGGGGGGGGGGGCAAAGTTAATACCCTGCAGCCTGACCCTGGCTTTAAGAGGCCGGATCAGGGGTTGAGCTGCGGTGAATTAACTTTTTTAGCAGTGGCCGGCGTCGCAGCTTTTAAATGGAGCCATGGCCCCACTTAAAAGCCCTGGCTGAATTAGCCAGGCTATAGCTGTACATGCGGGCTGGGACTGAATCGCAGTCCCGGCCTACACGTACATGCCTGTTTGCGATTCTGGTCCTATGCAATCAGAATCACGATCTCCTTTGTATGTCTGGGTCAGCCCAGACATACAAAGGAAATGTACGTCAGGAACAGAATCAGGCCCTCAGATAATACCAATTTTTGGCATTTTTTAACATATATTCACATAGTAATTGTTGTAGAATTCCATGACCACTGTGTAGCCTTTGTTATGACTTCCAAGGTCTGTAAGGTATTTGTAGTTTTATTTGGACTCAAAATATATCCCATCTTTTATACAAGGTTTCTTCAATTAGACCCCTACGTGAGAGGCTACAGTGTTATGGTTTGATTGTCTTATCTTTCTCCCTGCTTTCCCACATGCGCTTCTTATTTGCCCCTAGGATGATTCTTATTCCAGCAGTGTACCATGTTCTAATGCATATACTTATTATTTCTTCTGCACTCACCAATAAGGATGGTGTCTTTAATAAATTGAACATGTTTTAATATACATATTATGTTTTTATTTGATGTATTGATCTCCCATTACACTTTTTATTATTACTGCCATTTTATTGATATTTATTTATCCTTGGAGCACAATAATTGCTTTTATGTTTAGAATGGTGTTGTTTATTATTTATATTGTTATTTTTTTAGCTCTATTTGTAAGTCTTATTACTTTTACTGTTTTTAATGTTTGATTTCATATTTATTGATTTTATATTTTTCTCTATGAATTGCTCAATGTATTTATTTTATTCTTTCTTTGTAGTGCCTACGCACTCCTGAAGACAATGTCAAAATATGGCTGTGTCAGATATGGCACCTTTTAACCCCAGGGAATGGGTGGGTTATACCCTTAATAAAGTCAATATATATTGTACTTTGGTTGCACCTCACTTCTGGCTGGTCCATGTTCTAACATTGAGAGTGGTTGCTTGCTTTGCTGTTGGACTTCTTTCTTCTGAAGGAGATCACCACCATACTTCAGCAAGATGTGGACGATCTGGCTCTCTGAATTGAGGTGACAGAGGCATGTGCAGAGATAAGAGGAAGAGGTTGTCACTTAGAAGCAGCAGCAATAAGAGGCTCTGGGAAAGGAGTAACAGACCCTTCATGATAACCCTGAGGACGTGGAAAAAAAGGACCCGCAGATATAATCTGCTCATACAAGGGATCCTGGAAAAGGTGCAGTTTAGCAACTGTGCTGCATGCAAACTGTATACAATTGTATTGATGGCACTCAACACTAGCTAAACTACAGTATGTTCCAGTAAGTAGTGGTGAGGGCTGGCATGTGTGTGGGAAGTGTGGAATATACTTGTATATGTGGGGGGAGTGTGCAAAGGTACAGAGCTATTGGGAGAATTGTATACAGGGCTCTGAAGGAAATGAGTCGTCGTAAATTGCCTAGAGACCAAGATATTTTTGCTACATTGTTATACGTCACAATTTATTTTTAAAAAATGTGAGAATTTCAAAAATATGGTATTGTGGTGCCAAGTAACCCACTATAAGAGGCTTTATAAGTTGTGCAAATTAATTGCATTACTTAAGGGAAAGAGGGAGACTATTGACAAATATGGAACAATTTTTGAAAATGGCGGCAGTCTGGTAGAGAGTCTAAAAGGGCCATAAGCATTTGTGGATGTAAAATGTATTGCTGTACTAGCTTCTACATTGAGGTGTTATAAGGGGGGGGGGGGGGGGTTGGGGGTACCATAAGAAGTAATGACTGAAGTTTAATGCTCAGTATTGTTGGACTTGACTGTATGCTGTTGTTGCATTTCTGAAAGTAATAAAAATTAAATGGGAAAAGACGCTCCACCAGAAGGGAATATCAAGCCAAAGGCAGATTGCATGGTAGAACTGAGAGTGGCAACTGCTATATTTTAAAGTGAAAAACCTGATGAACCGGGAGGTCCAGAATTTCCCTTAGGCATGTTCAATTAATGTAAGATAGCACTGAGTGCAGATAGCAGCAAAACTTGAGAATTTTTGCAAAACATTTGAATAAGGCATCTTCAGATTGCTCAGACAAGGGCAAACAGATCCTAAACCACACAAAGCTTATTAGTGGAATTCAAATACCCTTCACAAACCAAGCTCACCTGGTCCCAATATTCTAGCTGGGCTAGGAATATCCAAACGCTTGAGGGAACCCCCAGGGAAACACAACTGCAATAGAGAAGGCAAATAACTGGCACCCTCTGAAAAAGCCAGAAAAAAACCAAAACGCCATAGGATGAAATTTAACTGCTTTTTCCAGGGAAATCAGAAACACATCCAGTGGGCACCACGGAAAAAAGGGAACTGAGCAAGATGGCACCCTTGGGCAGGAAGGGGACCACATGTGCATGGTGCATCTCCCAAAGACTTTCTTTGAGAGCTGGGGAGATGCTTCTGTGCAGGGCTCTGTCGGCACCGACATCACCCACATGTGAGGGCTGACTTCCTGCTTGTTCCTGGAGAAGTTGTGGGATGAGTTAAAGTGATAATATTTAGAACAATTCTGAAGTAAAGCAGAGGTTTGCTGCTAAAAAGGTGTACATGAGCTGCAACACTATAGTTGTAGGGTCTCCAGGCAGCAAAATGGGCTCTGACAGCAGACATAAGTTTTGGCTGTTTATAGGGAGGGAGGGATGGATGGATGGATAAGGACAGTGACTCTAAAACGTCCTCTTAGGTGTTCTTATTAAAACAGTTCAGTAGCTGCTCCTCTGCTTTAGTACAATGCTTTTCCTTATAAGATTTTGTGCTCTGGTTAGAGACAGAAGCAGCAAAGACTATTGACTGTACACAAGTCTGCAGCCAAGGGAGCAGGAGTGGAAGACAGACTCCTTTCTAGCTACAGATTGCTTGTTAATTAAATTGCCCTCAACTGCTTGCAGCTGTGTGTGCCGCGGTGTCAAATTTCCAGCTGATTGACTCAGTAGAGATGGCTCCTTAGCTCTTGCAAGTACCCTATTGGGGTCCCTTAGGAGGAGAGCAACAGTCCCCCCCCCCCCCCCAATCATCCTGCCCTCTGTCCTCGTTGGTATTGTAACACAGTCCATATAGGTTTTTAAGTTAGACATTGCAGCTGAAAGATGTCAGAGGAGAGCAATATTACAGCAGCTGGTGCAGCACACGGATGAAAAAGAATGAAGCAGGCTTGGAACGTCATGCTGAGCAATGCATGCTCAGGAAAACCCCAGGGAGGTACTTCTGAGCTTTAAGGAGAGCAGTATAGTCCAGAGTGGAAGCTATACAGGATGGCATCACCCTCTGTTGTGGCTCCAAATTTCTCTGCTTGTCGATGGAGAACCACCACACATAACCCTTGGGTAATTTTATAAAACCAGTTTTACACTCTCAAAAGTTTGCTAATTACCCCTAATGACATTACTATAAATGTTGACAGTACAGACCACAGCTGGTAGATTAGTGCAAATATGGGAAAGCTAGATAAAGTTATGAATGAAGATCACTTGCCTATCACTTCAGCAGAATTGTTACACACTACATTTACATTTTTTCCAGAACATTGGTTTTAATGACTAGATACAAGATACATAAGCCAATACCTCAATTTTTTACAGTAAACCATGACTTCTATTTTTGCAGTAACACATAATACTATGTATAAATAATTAATTAAAATGCATTATTACAAAATGCTGTAAAACCTTTCAGGCATGCATTTTTAGATCTGTAATGTAAACAGATTAATTCTCTTCCTCATTACTTCCCTATAAGGGAAGCATTTAATACATAGTTCCACATGGGTTATCTGATGTTTGGCAACCCATGTTTCGGTTTTTCACTTGAACTCTGAATAATGTTCCATCAGCACACATGCACAGCTTATAGCGCACCCAGTCATCAATGTACAAAAACTCCCCAGTAGAAGAAATTGGTAGGCGGGATGTGCTGACCATCACTGTTCCATTAAGCACAATCATGTGTTCCTAGTAAGAAAAACAATCCAATTTAGCAAACTACTGCATTGGAATAATACTCCACATTTGTTAACACTGTACTAATAAAACAGCATGTCTTAGTAGTTATGAAAAGATACACTTATTTGTAACATACAATGAAAAGTCATAAAACAAATGGTGGACAGTTCTTTTAAAAGTCTAATGTCAAAATATTTTTTTAGCTAGTGTCTGCTTTTAATGGCCAGTAACTGTAATAGGTTATTTTAACCAGTGCAAGTCAGGTACACACTAAAATTACATGTCTGCTCTTTTGGCCATAGAACTATTTAATGACAAGACAACACATATGATAGTCATCTATTAAATATTATGTGAATAATTTTACTAGCACTATTTTCTGCTTTTGTCGTCACATGTATGACTTTCAGACAAAGATTTGTGTTAACAGCAAGTCAAGAATTAGTACCTTAAAGTTAAGGCAAAATATGCTTTTTAATAAAGTCTAATAAACAAAACAACAAATAAATGGAAAACATTTAATATAAACTTGTAATCAATGTACAGCTTAGCTCCTGTCAGACACAACTGTTCCATTCCATTTATTGTATATCTGCCAATCATGTACACGTCTCACTGGTTACCAGAAACATATACATCATCATTAATCAATAACAACAATTACAGATTTATGAACAGAAATTAAAGACTAAAAGTTTTCAAAAATAAATAAGTCTTGAGATTTGAGACCCTTACAATAAGATACGTTGTGGAATGCTTTAGATTATAAAAATAATCACTGTTTAGCATACGTAGTCAACTTGGCTCAGCCATACTAAAGTGGCATCTGATGCAAAGTTCACTGCCAATGCTGTGAACTGCAATGAATTGTAGACTAAACATATGTAGATTACAGACTAAGGTATGGCTACAAAATTGACTTGGAAACAAATGGAAATGATATGGCCACATCGGAATGCAATGACTGGAAAAATATTTGCCTTGCTTTCAAAAGGAAAGGTAGATATGTAAGAAAAGCCAACACTTTAGAAAACAAAGCACCCCCCCCCCCAAAGATCTTTGCCATTAAGGCGGTGATTTTATAGGGGACTTGAGCACAGAAAGAGCCGTTTTACATGTTCAAGTAGGAGCTAGGAAAACAAAGAACCTATTTTTATGTGTTATACTTGTAGGCCCAAGGGGAGGAAGGAGAGAGAAGAGAATGAATACAGCAAGTGCAGATTGGCACTTACGTGTGTTACAAAAACACACAAGGACAGATTCCTTCTAATACAAACATGCACAAATTTGCTACTGTGTCAGAATAGGTAACTCTGTGCAGGAGCTTTCCGGGCAGCAATTTAAAGCTACATGGATGCCTGCCTATGTGCACTGTTATAAAATGATACTCTAAATGGCCCATGAATTAAGCCAAGTGGCATGGTATATCCATGGCCTTCAGGAGCACTTTCCCCAGAGATGTCTACAAGAAAAAATGTACATTATCAGCAGAGTAATATGTACCACACAGGAAAGGAATTTTGAGGTTAAATCCAATGATCCCAGGATTGAAAACAGTGCAACAAGGCACCAGAGAGAGCTAGAGGAAAGCTAGGATACTCATGGAAAGGGTTTTTTTTTTTTTTTTTTTTAGTGCCATCAAGTCAGTGTTGACTCATAGTGACCCAGCTACCTCTGGATTTTCTTGGCAATGTATCACCGGAAGTAGATTGCCAGCCTTTTCTTCCGAGGCAATGGAAGGTAAAGTGACTTGCCCAAAGTCACAAGGAGTGCCAGTGGGAATCAAACCCTTGATCTTCTGGGTACTAGGCAGTTGCTCTAACCACTAGGCTACTCCTCCACGCCAAAAAGAATATGGTAATAATGCCTCTGTATTGGCGAGACCTCTTTGGAGTGTTGTTTCTAGCTCTGGTCAGCTGCATCTCCAAAAGGATACAGATAGGGAAGAGGTCATGGAAACATTTTTTTTTGCTAGCAATAACCCTTTTATTAAATATTTTTCTCTTTTGTGAGAATTTTTAAAAAGGGTTTCAGGGGGATCCGAGAAACTACAGACCGATGAGCCTGACATTGGTACCGGGCACAATGGTAGAAACCATTATAAAGAATAAAACTACTGAACATGTGGATAGTCATGATTTAATGGGAGAAAGTCAGCATGGATGTAGCCAAGAAAAAGTCTTGTCTTACTAATCTTATATATTTTTTGAAGGTGTGAATAAACAGGTAGACCAAGGTGAGCTGGTTGATACAGTGTACCTGGATTTTCAAAAAGCCTTTCACAAGGTCCTTCATGAGAGACTCTTGGCGAAATTACAAAGTTATGGGATAGGAGACAGTGTGCTATTGCGGATCAGAAACTGGTTAAAAAATAGAGAACAGAGATTAGGGCTAAATGACCAAGTTTCTCAATGGAGAAAGGTGGAGTATGCTTGTTGCTTTTTAACACCTTCATAAATGACCTGAAAATGGGAATAATGAGTGAGCTAATCAAATTTGCAGATGACACAAAATTATTCAAAGTTGTTAAACCCAGGAGGATTGTGAGAAATTGCAAAAGAACCTTGACAAATTGGAAGACTTGGACGTTGTCAGACGGCTGCCTAGGGTGAGAACTTACACAATCTTGACGATGCATATATTCATATGATTCTTGCAAGGTATTATGGGTATTGTAGTTCATTCACTCCCAAACACAGCTGATGACAATAATTTGAGTTGTGAAACCAAGTGGTAGGATCAATAAAATACTTCTTTTATTGATGGGGTTTAATTCACCCAGCACATGTATGCTTGATAGCACTATAAATGAGGTTACTTGCTTGCAGTGTTTAAATTGGATAACAAAAAGTCACAAAGTAAACCAGAAAACAACCTTCAGCTTGTCAGGCAATTACCAAATACAAAGGCACAAAGTAAAGAATAAACTTTGCTGGTTAGGTTAACTTCTGCTTATTTTCCATGCAGATCTCAGCAGTGATTCTCCCTTGCTCACACACACAATCAGGTGCAGCCCTAATTACTATCAATGGACCAGCTGAAAGCCTTTAGCTGGCTGGCTGCTACTGTGTGAGCCCAAATCCTGCTTTAAGAGCTGTTTGCAGTGGAAATAAAGAACAAAGTTAGGTTTCTTTGTGATGGCTGATGTGTTTGCTCAGAGAAAACTAGCAATAGCATTTAGATAAAGAACAGTCCATGTAAATAGTTTCATCTGCTGTATTTCCCCCTGCATCAACAATCATAGGGTCAATATCATACATTGGCACAGATGAGTCTTTCATTAAGGCACTATCATGAGAATGCTTATTCCCTTGCTGCCATTCTCTATTATAGATAGGGTCTGGATCAGTGTTCATACCTGAGCCTCTCCTGCTATCATTATTCCTCTCTGTATAGCCTGGCCAATATGTAATCCAATTCTGATGTCCAGCCTTCCAATCTTGATCCCTGGACGCTGGATCTTCTCTCACATACCTTCTGGCCTTGGTCTGAAAGTCCCTTCCACATGCAGTCTTCTCTCTTCCAGGTAGCCACTGGTGATTCCTATCTCTGCCACTCCATTCCTCTGGCTGAATCCAGTCCAATGGACTCTGCTGGCTTTTGGAATACCTCCCAGTATGAGTACTGCCTTGGAATCTCCCAGACCTTCCAATGGCCTTTCTTCTCTTCCTTCCAGAGAGTTTCCTTCTCTCTCTATCTGCTTGGCTTGGCTTCTGTTTCTCCAGGTGATACTGGTGCTTGTAGCCGTTGCTGAAGCTCTCCCCTCTGTATCTCTTCCTGAAGCTGTTCTTGAAACTGTTGCTGAAACTGTTTCCTGAAGAATAATCTCTATTCTTATTCTTTCCTAATGTGTGCTGCTCCCTAACACAGCGCAGCTGTGTTGAATCAAGCCCTGCCCTTTGAGATGAGTGCTTAGGGATTACCTCATAGCTCTCTTGATTGCACACACATACTATCACTTCAGCAGCCCTCTCATGGCTGCTGGAAAGCTGGTGCATTCTGGGACTGGTAGTCTTTTATGTGAAAACTCTGTTTTCTCAATTCTACCAGAACTGACAGGTTGCTTGTTCAGAGTCACATCATCTTTTCTATAGCTCCTACCTGAGCTATGATAAGCTTCCTTATCACAACGTTCAAATGGTAAATGAAATTTAACGTGAAGAAGTGCAAAGGTATGCACCTAGGAAAGAACAACCCAAACTACAGTTACATGATGCAAGGTTCCACGTTAGGAATCACCACCCGGAAAAAAGATTTGTGTCTCATCGTGGATAATATGTTGAAACCCTCCGCCTAGTGTTCAGCAGCAGCCAAGAAAGCAAATAGAATGCTAGGAATCATAAGGAAAGGAATGGAGAATAAAACAAAGGAATTTATAATGCATCTGTATCGTTCCACCGCACCTTGAATATTGTGTGTAATTCTGGTCACCATATCTTAAAAAGGATATAGCAGAATTAGAAAAGACACAGAGAAGAGCCACCAACATAGTAAAGGAGTTAGAAGGATACTCTTACGAGGAACGGCTTAAAAGGGTTAGGGCTTTTCAACTTGGAAAAGAGAAGGCTGAGGGAAGATAAGATAGAGGTCTATAAATTAGTGAATGGAATGGGTAAACATAGATCGGTTGTTTATGCCATCAAAAAATAGAAAAGCTAGGGGACGCGCAATGAAGCTACAACTTAACCCATTTAAGACTAAGAGAAAATACTTTTTTCACTCAAAGCGTAATCAAACTCTGGAATTCATTACCAGAGGATGTAGTAAAAGCTGTTAGTGTAGCTGGGTTTAAAAAAAAGGTTTGGAGAAGTTCCTGTGGGAAAAGTCCATAAATCATTATTAAAGAGGACCTGAGAGATCCACTGCTTGCCTTGGGACAAGCATTGTGGAACCTGTGTACCCTTTTTGGGAACCTGCCAAGTACTTGTGACTTGGATTGACCACTGTTTGAAACAGGATACTGGGCTTGATGGACCTTGGTCTGACACAGTATGGCATTTCTTATGTTCTTATCAGAGGCAGCCCAGAAAGCTTAGTTACTCACCTGTAACAGGTGTTCTTCAGGGACAGCAGGAATCAGTCCTCACTTATGGGTGACGTCGGCACCAACGGAGCCCGCGCGGAGCAATTTCCCAGCTTTCATTGAAAGCCTTTGGGTTGCTACCACGCATGTGTGGTCCTCTTCCTGCCCAAGGGTGCCATCTTGCTCAGTCAGGTCCCTTAGTTCGAGCTCTACCAAGCAGATGGCAAGGGAAGGATAAAAATCCAGCAACTCATCAGGGGAGGTGGGAGGGTAGTGAGGATTGATTCCTGCTGTCCCTGGAAAACACCTGTTACAGGTGAGTAACTATGCTTTCTCCAGGAACAAGCAGGAAGTCAGTCCTCACTTATGGGACTTCCCAGCTACAGGCTACCAAATCTGTAACCAAAAAACGGCTCCGTGAGGTCGTGAGCAGAAGCCAATGCCCACAGGAGCACGATTCCTTGGGGCAAAGCCCTCAGTAGCTGTGAAGAAAGGTCAGAGGTCAGGAGTTGCTTATACCCCAAACAGATTGCAGAGTACAGCCTGGCCAAAGGCGCTATCCCGATGGGACTCCCTCTCCAGGCAGTAGTGTGCAGCGAAGGATTTTGCTGAAGACCAGGTCGCCGCCCATCAGATGTCCTGCAGTGGCACTAAATACAGCGAGGCCACCAAAGCCGCCGTGGCTCGGACACTGTGTGCGGTGACTCATCAATCCAAAGGGGCACCCGCCTTCGTATGGGCGAAGGCGATGCAGTCTGCCACCCAAATAGAGAGTCTGCATTTAGTGACTGCCCAGTCAATTGAGATCGTAAGACACAGAGTCAGCCAGATTTGCAATGAGCCAGGGTGCGCTGCAGATAGAAGGCAAGAGCCCTTTTGCAGTGGAGTGTATGCAAAGCTGCTGATGCCTGGTTGGCATGGGGTCTCGGGAAGGTGGTCAGACAACTTTAGGCAGGAATTTGGGGTGGGTACGAAGGACCACCCTATTCCTATAGAATCTAGTATAAGGGGCTTCAGCCATGAGAGCCTGGAGCTCACTGACTCAGCGGGCCGAGGTCAGAGCCATCAGGAAGACCACCTTCCAGGACAGGTGCCGAAGCGAACACATCGCCATCGGCTTGAAGGGCGACCGTGTAAGCTGTATGAGCACTATGTTCAGGTCCAAATCCTCTGGAAGTGGCCAGATGGGAGGCTTTCAGAGCAAGAGACCCCGCATAAAGCTGGAGACTAAGGGCTGCCCCAAGAGGGGTTTTCGCTTGATGGGGAGGTGATCCGCCGAGATGGCACTCAGGTGTACTCTGACAGAGTTTGACTTCAGCCCTACCTTCGAGAAATGGAGGAGGTACTGAAGGACCCACCAAGTGGGGCAGGAGAATGGGTCGGTCTGGAGCTCGGAGCACCAGATCGAGAAGTGTCGCCACTTGAAGGTGTAAGCTTGTCTAGTCGAGGTTTTCCTCGATGCGAGGAGGACCTCCTCCAGGAGGTCCAGCAGGGCTAGAGAGACTCGTTCAGCTGCCAGACTGTAAGGGACAACGGGGTCAGGTTCGTGTGTAGTATCCGCCCCTCCCCTCCTGCGTTAGCAGGCCTGGGGCACAGCCCAGGGGGACTGGAAGCTCCGACGACAGCCGGAGCAGGAGTGGGAACCACGGCTGTCGAGGCCATGAGGGGACTATGAGGATCATCGACGCTCGTTCCCACTGAGCTTTGTCGAGGGTCCTCGCGATGAAAGGAGTGGGAGGGAACGCATAGAGCACGCCGGAAGATCAGCTCAGGAGGAACACATCTGGGCCTTCCCTGCTCAAGTGCGGTACTGGGCAACAGAAGCGGGGAAGCTGTGCGTTTGACAGGCTGGCAAATAGGTCCATGGTCAGAGTTCCCCACCGATGGAACAGCCAGCTGCCATTCATGAGGGTGGAGGATCCTGCTGAGTTTGTCCGCGAGGACATTCTCCCGGCCTGGGAGGTAGACCGCTCTGAGGGTCATCCCCCGACGGAAGGCAAAGGAGCAGAGGGGGACCACTTCCAGGCAGAGGGAGCGTGATCCTGTGCCCCTTTCCTTGTTGATGTAGATCACCACCACTCGGTTGTTAGTCTACACGAGCACAGACTTCCGCTTGAGGTGATCCTCAAAGGCACTTAGGGTCCACCGAACCGTCCGGAGCTTGAGCAAATTTATTTGCTGTTGAGACTCTTCGGGCGACCATTGTCCCTGCGTGCACAATGCACCGCAGTGAGCTTACCACCCCAGCAGGGAGGCGTCTGTTGTCAGCACTAGCTCATGCTGCGGTGCCTGGAAGGGCGACCCCTGGAGAAGGCTGCGGGAGTCCTGCCACCAGTCCAGGGACAGGTGAAGGTTGTGAGAGACCCGGACCCTGAGGTGGCTGATGGATGGACTCCACTGGGCGCTGAGGCACCACTGGGCCGTCCGCATGTGCAGACGGGCATGGGGAACCACATGGACAGTAGAGGGCATGTGCCCCAGGAGGTGCAGCAGTCTGGGCCGTCACCCGAGGGGTGCTCTGGACCTGGGCTGCCAGGACTCTGAGGCGGTCGGCATGATCTGCTGGCAGAAAAGCGACCGCCCGCCGAGTGTCGAGGCTTGCGCCAATGAATTCTAGGGCCTGCACTGGTTCGAGGTGGGACTTGGGATAGTTGACCAAGAAGCCCAGACGCTCGAGCAGGAGGATCGTGCGTGATGTCGCCAGGCAGGTTTCCTCGACTGAGGATCCCGTGACAAGCCAGTCGTCGAGGTAAGGGAAGACTAGTATGTCCTGTTGCCTGAGGGAGGCGGCGACCACGGAGAGGCACTTCATGAAGACCTGCGGGGTGGACGAGAGGCCGAAGGGGAGCACCCTGTATTGGAAGTGCTCCCCCTGTACCCTGAAGCGCAGGTACTGCCTGTGCTGGGGTTGAATCAGAATGTGGGTGAAAGCATCTTTTAAATCTAAGGAGCATAGCCAGTCGCCCTGTCAGAGGAAGGGCAGCAGAACGCCAATGGATAACATCTTGAACTTTTCCCGCACCAAGAACTTGTTTAGTTTTCGGAGGTCGAGGATGAGCCGCAGACCCCGTCTTTTTTCAGGACGAGGAAATACCAGGAATAAAAGCCCAGACCTCGGAGGTGCGCCGGCACCCTCTCGACGCCCGTTGAGCGAGGAGGTTAACTAGTTCCCGCTGCAGGAAGATCTGATGCATGGGGAGTCGAGGAGGCTCCACCAGGGAGAAGGGAGGGGGAAGCCTGTCCAAGCGGAGGCGATAGCCATCTTGGATTACCCGGAGGACACAGGTGTCCGAGGTGATGGAAGCCCACTGAGGGGCAAAGGAGGACAGACATCCACCCACTGGCTGCTGTGTTGCCGGGGGGGGGGGGGGGGGTGAAAGTCTATGCAGGTGGCATCAAAACCCCTGTGAGGGTTGAGGCGGTGCTGGGGTTTGGGCCTTGGGCCCGTTCGGCTTGCGGTGACCCTGGGGCCCAGGCTTCCCTTGTGCCGCAGCTTTGGGAGTGGGTGGGTACGGTGGGTAGCCCCGATAGGGCAGGCCCTTCCTTGAAAAGAAAGGCTTTTTAGTTTGCTGTTTCTTTCGAGGGATGGTGGAGGTCTTGCATGAGAGACGGGTTCGGGTGACAAACTCAGTCTATCTCAGCGGCTTTGTCCTCCATCAGTTTGCCAAAGAGCTGCTCAGCGAGGCAGGGTACATACAGAAGTCTCTCCTGTATACCCACTTGTCCAAATCCGAAGACTGGAGCTATGCCTGGCGATGGGCCCCGATGCCAGCGGCCGCCACTCGAGCTGAGGACGCAAAGCCATTGTAGGCGGCATGGGAGATGTACTTTGAGCACTCTGCAACGGACTTTAACCTATCAAGGGGTTCGCCTGGAACCTATCAAGGGGTTCGCCTTCGAGGCCTGTGGAGAAACCCTCATGTTCCTTGGCCAGGTCACACAAGAACATGCCCGTATATAGCTGGTATGCCTAAATACGGCAGGAGAGCATGGACCCCTGGTAGGCTTTGCGGCCTAGGGCGTTGAGGACTCTCGACTCCCTGCCCAGAGGAATGGAAGAATGCGACTTCGGGCTCTTTTGTTTCCTCATGGCTGATTCCACCACCATGGATGTGTGAGGAAGTGGGGTTTTTCTAAACCCAGGGCTGCGCTGGACCTTGTACATGGAGTCGAGGCGCTTACTCATGATAGGAACCAAGGCAGGTGCCTCCTACATGCGGAGTAGCAGCCTGGACAGGATGGGAGGAACTGGGACAGTAAGAGATTCCCGAGGTGGTGGCTCATACTGAAGAATGTCGAGCTCTTCAGCTCGAGGGTCCTCCTCAGCCTGGGTGGCCAGGTTGAGAGCCCGTGCAATATCCCAGACAAAACATCATGAAGCAGGTGTCCTTGGGGTGGCGAGCACCGCTGAAAAACGGGTGGGGAGGTGTCTGACATAAGGTCCCGATGGGCATGGGTTTCCGGAGAGGTATCCCCATCGGACTCCCAGTCCGAGAAGTCTGATGAGGAATCCAATCCCGGCTGTTCGCCCCATCCTGCAGCCGAGGCCCGCTTGGAGCCAGAGGCCCTGGAGGATCTCGCCCCCAAGTAACGGGAAGGCGAGTGAGACCGGCGCTGAGGACCCTCTCGAGGCCCATGGCTCTCGGAAGTTTCCTGGGCAGATTTCGGTGTCCCACGCGAGGGAACGTCGGTCTCTAGGTGCGGGCCAGCAAAGCTGGCTGTGAGCGCCTGCTGGGAAGTGCGGAACGCAGAAACGCTGTGTTCTAGTGCCAGCATGCGGGACTCCCACGCGGGCATGGGGCCCTGCGATGCCGTCACTGGGTTGGGCGTCAAGGAGGAGAGGGGGTCCTCGCCGGGACGGCCCTTAGCAGACCGGGCGCCATCGCTGGAAGCCTCCATATCTGTACGAGGTACTTTGTGGGACCGCTCCTTGTCTGACTCTAAGGAATGCCGACGGGGGCTAAGCGACCAAGCACGAGAGAACTCGCGCTTGTCGGGGGCTCCCCAACAGCAACTTCAAGGCCTTCTTTTTATGCCACTCCACTTCAGGGGACTCCTGGTTGGAGTGCCGCCTCGAGCGCAGGGCCGAGTTGGGGGTTCCCACCGGAGCAGAGACAACAGAGGGTGCCACCAGGGATTCCGGGGTGGCCTTCCTGAAAATGTCTTTGGACTTCTGCTTATGACTGAGCAGGGCTTTGGAGGACATTTTCTTACAAAGCGAGTAGAGCTCCGGATCATTGTCGGCCTCGAGACCCCGCAGGGAGAAAAAAGGGCGCGAAGCCCGTGAAGGCAAAAATGTTAGGAAAAAAGTCCCCTAATTGCTCAAAAAGGATAGAGCATGGGAAGGACGGGTAGAGGACCGGTGCAACCGGAAAAGTAATAGGCCTAAGGCCAAAAAATGAAACACTTTTTCCGAGTGACAAGGATGTGTGTCCAAAGGGCTCCGCAGAAAAAGGGAGACTGAGCAAGATGGCACCCTTGGGTGCAAAGAGGACCATGCATGTGTGGTAGCAATCCCAAAGGCTTTCTTTGAAAGCTGGGGAATTGCTTCGCCTGGGCTCCATCAGTACCGATGTCACCCATAAGTGAGGACTGATTTCCTGCTTGGTCCTGGAGAAAGAGTAGTTACTCACCTGTAACAGGTGTTCTCCAGGAGCAGCAGGAATCAGTCCTCACATATGGGTGTCATCGGCGCCAATGAAGCCCCAGCGGAGCATTTCCCCAGCTTTCCATGAAAGCCTTTGGGAATGCTGGCACGCATGCGCGGTTCCCTTCCCGCCTAAAGGTGCCATCTTACCTCAGTCAAATGACATAGCTAAGAACAGCACACAAAAATGTAAAACAAACTATATACAACTGCAACTCCAAGGGGAGGAGGGAGGGTTGTGAGGACTGATTCCTGCTGCTCCTTGAGAACACCTGTTACAGGTGAGTAACTACTCTTTCTCCAGGACCAAGCAGGAAGTCATTCCTCACATATGGGTGACTCTCTAGCTCTGGGCTACCAGGAACCGAGGCTGAAAAAGAGAACTCCCTCTAGTCACAGCATAAAAGAAAGGCTTTGCAAGGACACAACCTCCACCGGTAGCCCAACAGAGGGCAGGAGTTGCCTAAACCTCAAAGAGATTCCGGAGTACTGCTTGGCCAAAAGCACTGTCCCTACGGGACTCCCTCTCCAGACAATAATTGGCCGCAAAGGTCTGGCTTGAAGACCAAGTTGCAGCCCTGCAGATGTCTACCAAGGGCACAGAGCGGAGATGAGCCACTGAGGCAGCCATTGCCCTGACACGATGGGCCGTGACCCTACCCTGCAAAGGAGGGTCAGCTGCCTTGTAAGCCCAGGTGATACAGTCAGCCACCCAGATGGACAAGGTACGCTTGGACACAGCCAACCCCAACTTATTGGGGTCAAAGGAGACGAAGAGCTGAGTAGCCCTTCTATGCCCCTGCGTACGGTCAAGGTAGAAGGATAAGGCCATCCTACAGTCCAGGGTATGCAGGACTGCTTCAGCCTGGCTAGCATGAGGCCTAGGGAAGAATGTTGGAAGAACCACCTCCTGGTTGAGGTGGAAAGAGGAGACAACTTTAAGGAGGAACTTTGGATGAGTCCTAAGGACTACCCTGTTCCTATAAATCCTGGTGTAAGGTCTATCACAGACCAGGGCCTGAAGCTCACTCACTCGCCTAGCTGAGGTGAGGGCTATCAGGAAGAGAGTCTTCCAGGAAAGGAAGCGTAGAGGGCAAGTAGCCATCGGCTCAAAGGGTGGGCGAGTCAGTTGCTGCAAGACCACATTCAACTCCCACTCAGGAGCAGGAGGACGGATGGGGGACTTGAGCAAAAGCAAGCCCCTGAGAAAGCGGGACACCAAGGGGTGACCTGACAGAGAATGTCCCTCCACCAGTGAGTGGTGAGCTGCTAGAGCTGAGAGGTGGACCCGTACAGAATTGGACTTAAGTCCCTGATTTGATAAGTGCAGTAAGTACTGAAGCACTACTGGCACAGTACAGGAGAAAGGATCCTCTGTATGAAGCTGACACCACACAGAAAACCTCTTCCATTTGAGGGCATAGGTTTTCCTAGTGGACTGTTTCCTAGAGGCTAGGACAACCTCCTCAACTTCCTGAGGCAGGCCCCAGGGAGCCAAAACTACCCTTGCAGCCTCCAGGCCATCAAATTGAGAGACTTGAGATTGGGGTGCAGAAGGGAACCTTGGTCCTGAGTGAGAAGGTCGGGTTGCAACCCCAGAGGCAGTGGAGGATCCACCGCCAGTTGAAGCAGAAGAGGAAACCAAGGCTGTCTCGGCCACCTGGGAGCTACCAGCAGGACCGAGGCCTTGTCCTGAAGAGTCTTGAAAAGAGTTCGGGCCACCAAGGGCGTGGGAGGAAACGCATACAGGAGGCCCTGAGACCAGGACATCAGAAAAGCATCTGGAGCTATCCTCAAAGGATGCGGTTGCCTGGAGCAGAACTTGGGCAGTTGCTTGTTCAGCGGACTGGCAAAGAGATCTATCCAAGGGAGACCCCACTTCAGGAAGATCTTCTGAACGACCAAGGGATGCAGCTGCCACTCGTGGGGCTGCAGAATTCTGCTCAACCGGTCGGCCAGGCAGTTCTCCTGGCCTGGAAGGTACACCGCCTTGAGAAGCATGTTGTGCTTTAGGACAAAGGAACAAAGGTCTTGAGTCTCTCGACAAAGGAGCTTTGACCCAGTCCCGCCCTGTTTGTTCACATAAAACATGGCTACCTGGTTGTCTGTTTGAATCAAGACTGAGCGGTGAGCCAGAGCCGGAGAAAAAGCCTTGAGAGCTAAGCGGATAGCTCGAAGTTCTAGGAGATTGATCTGTTGGGCTGCCTCCCAGGGAGACCAGAGGCCTTGAGTGCACTTGTCCAGACAATGAGCACCCCAGCCCTGCAGAGAGGCGTCGGTGGTGAGAACCACCAAGTATTCTGGCATTTGGAAGGGCATCCCCTTCAGCAGATTGGGTGGATGTAGCCACCAGCTGAGGGAGGCCAAAAGGGGTCTGGACACCCTTATCCTGTCTCTTAGGCGGCCTGTGGCCTGAGACCACTGAGTCCGAAGGCACCACTGTGCAGGCCTCATATGGAGCCTGGCATTGGGAGTCACATGCACTGTCAAAGCCATGTGGCCTAGAAGCCTGAGGCAGAGTCTGGCAGAGACCAGGGACCTGTTTAGAAACTGTTTGGCCACGTCCATCAGTCTTTGAGCCCTGTCTTCTGGCAAGAATGCCTTTGCCAGTTGAGAATCCAAACTTGCCCCTATGAACTCCAAGTTCTGGGAGGGGAGCAAAGTGGACTTTGCGAAGTTTATGACAAAGCCCACGTTTTGAAGCAGAGCAATGGTTCTGAGGGTAGCTTGTCTGGCCTCCAGGGACGTCTGACCCCTGATGAGCCAGTCGTCCAGATAGGGAAAGACAAAGATGCCTCGATTTCTCAGGTAGGCCGCAACCACTGCCAGGCACTTGGTAAAGACCCTGAGAGCGGAGGTCAGGCCAAAAGGTAGTACTCTGTACTGATAATGGTTTCCTCCCACAATGAACCTGAGGTACTTTCTGTGGTCTGGATGAATGAGGATGTGAGTGTATGCATCCTTTAGATCTAAGGAGCATAGCCAATCTCCCTGCTGGAGGTAGGGCAGAAGTGTTCCAAGAGTAAGCATCTTGAACTTTTCTTTCTCTAGGAACTTGTTGAGGTTCCTGAGATCCAGAATGGGTCGAAGGCCACCGGTCCTTTTGGGTACCAGGAAATACCTGGAGTAGAATCCGTGACCTTGCAAGTGGGGAGGCACAGGCTCCACCACCCTGTCCACCAACAGACCTTGGAGCTCTCGAAGGAGAAGGTCTGTGTGCAGGGGAGGCCTCAAGGGCTCCCCTGGGAAGTAAGGAGGCGGCAGTTGATGAAAATGCAGGGCATAGCCCTTTTGGACTATGTCCAGCACCCAACTGTCGGTGGTAATGAGAGGCCACTGGTGGGCAAAGAGTACAAGGCGACTGCCTGTGCAGGGTTGGGAAAGCAGGGACGGAGTGGCTACACTCAAGGAGTCAAAAACCCCCACCCTGCTGAGTGGAAGCAGGGGCAGAAGGCTTGGGGGTCCTCTGCCTACGGGGCCCATTACCCTGGCCCTTGGCTTGCTGACCCTGGGGGGCTGCTTGGGCAGCCTGATACTGAGGGTACTGTTTGTAGGCAGTGCCCTTCCTCGGGTAAAAGGACTTTTTACCCGAGCCCTTCTTTTTATGTGAAGAGGCAGAGGTCTTCCTCGACAGCCTTGTCCGGGTAAGGTGCTCGGTCTCGAGCTGAGCGGCCTTCTCGGTCACGGGTTTGCCAAAACGTTTCTCACCTCGGCAGGGGACATCGACCAACTTGTCCTGAACCCATGGCTCGAGGTCCGATGACTGCAGCCATGCCTGGCGTCGAGCCGCGATGCCGGCAGCCGCAACTCGGGCCGAAGCCTCGAAGCCATTGTAGGCGGCGCGGGAAATGAACTTTGAGCATTCCCGAATCCCCGAGGACAAGGTCTTAAATCTCTGCAAGGGTTCCCCGGAGAGACCAGCAGAGAATCCGGCCAATTCCTTGGCCAGGTCTCGCAAGTACATGCCCATGTACAGCTGGTAAGACTGGACACGGCAAGCAAGCATAGACCCCTGGAAGCACTTTCTACCGACGCCATCAAGGTTGCGAGCCTCCTTGCCGGGGGGCACCGCGGAGTGCATCTTCTGGCTCTTGAGATGATGCATGGCCAATTCCACAACCATGGAATGGTGTGGTAGCTATGCTTTCTGGAAACCAGGGCTTTTGCGGAGTCGATAGATGGAATCGACTCGCTTGCTCAAAACCGGCGCCGAGGCCAGTGCCTCCCACATCCGGAAGAGGAGCTGTTCCAGTATCGGAGGAACCGGGACAGTAAAGGCTTCCTTCGGAGGAGAGTCGTACTGTAGAGCATCGAGCTCCTCGGCTCGAGGCTCTTCCTCGGGATTGGCAGGGATAGCCAAGGCAGCACCCATATCCAGGACGAACTCTGAGAACCTAATGTCCTCCGGAGGGGATCTACTTCGGGGCTCAGACTGCGGTGAGTCCGACGGGATGCACCGAGTCTTAAAAGTATCGGGAGACTCCTTGTCCTCCATCTCCCAGGCGGACTCATCCGAGGAGGAGTCAGGGTCCGACCCCGCGGGGCCCCGAGGCACCTGCCCCGACTCCGGGGGCACCGGCGTCGACACCCTCGGTCCCGAACGGGAGGTCGAGGGAGACCTCGACCGAGGACGACTTCGAGCCACGAGGGTCTCGAGTATCGGCTCGGTCTCCGGGGTTGACTTCGAAGTCGACGTCCCGGTGGTCGGGGCAGATGCACCAGACAGGCTGGCCATCAGTGCCCGCTGCTGCTCCATGAAGGTAGACAATCTGCACTCCAAGGCTGTCATCCTGAGACTCAGCTCGGGAGACGCAGCAGCCACCGACTTGGGCCCCGGCAGCGCCGGGCCCGACGTCGGCTCTCTGGGAGGAGAGTCCACGAGGACTATGGGGCTTACGTGTCCAGCAGACTCCGGCTCCACGCGAGGAACTTTGGCAGGCTCCTCTTGGTCCACGGGCCCGGGATGGTGGTCGGGGGTCTTAGACCTGGCCCTCGAGGGACCAGGGACCTCCTCCGACGCCGCCCTCGCGAGCCGTTTCTTCCTCTTACGTTCCCGGTCGGGGGACCCCCTGTCCGAGGAGCTTCGATGGCGCACGGGATCAGAATCCCGAGATGTCGAGGCCTCAGACGAGGTCCGGGCCCAGCCGGAGGCAGAGTCTGAGAAAAACCTCTCCATCTGATGCTATCGACTTTTAAGTGCCTTGGAAGACATCTTCCCACATGGCACACACGACTTGGGGTCGTGGTCAGGGCCGAGGCACCGAAGGAAGCAGTCGTGTGTGTTGGTGAGAGATAAGTTTCTTACACCGATCACACTTTTTGAAACCACTGGAAGCCATCGGGGAAAAAAGAGCCCCTGCGAGGTCAAAAGACCGGCCTTCCAGGGCAAAATGAAAAAGGGGCGCGAATGCCAGCCACGAAGGGCAAAAAACGAAAAAGAAATAAGCGGGCTCGATACCGGTGTACTGAACCCGGCGGGAGGGGAACCGGCGTCGAACCGGAGAAAAATAGCGAAAAATCACCGAAGAAAAAATCACTTTTATCCAGGAGAACAGGACACACGTCCGGTGGGCTTCTCGGAAAAAAAAGAGACTGAGGTAAGATGGCACCTTTAGGCAGGAAGGGAACCGCGCATGCGTGCCAGCATCCCCAAAGGCTTTCATGGAAAGCTGAGGAAATGCTCCGCTGGGGCTTCATCGGCGCCGATGACACCCATATGTGAGGGCTGACTTCCTGCTTGGTCCTGGAGAAAGAAAAATATCCTTGAGAGGGATGGGCTTGGTTTCTAATCCCCAAGCAGATTTTGGGAAGCAGACTGACCAAATCTACTATTGCATGGGAGTCCCTTTCTAGACAGTAGTGAGATGTGAAAGTGTGGATGGAAGTCTTTATTGGAGCTTTGCACATTTAAGTGATGGCTGATCTCAACTGGACAATCAATGCAGCCATGTCTGGGTATAAGCGAAGGAAATGCAATCAACTAGCCAATTGAAAAGTACATGTGTTGAAAGCAGCCCCCAGACTGCTTGGGTCAAAAAAAGGTTGGGTGGACTTTAAGAGCTTAATACACTGCAAACATGGGCGTATTTTGGGAAGTGAGGGGGGGCACTGCCCCTCCAAATCAGCTGGCTCTCCGCCTATTTGAAGACAGCCTCACCCCCACCTGTGTTGCTTCTGCTACGTTTTCTGTACCTGCAGTGGCAGCCAGGCCTCAGATTTGAAAAAATAAAACAAGAGGGTAAGCATTTCCTTGCTAGAAAGGCTGATCTGGTTCCACCCCCTCTGTACCTACACTGTCTTTTTTTTTTTTACACTTTCTTCAAATTGGAGGTCAGTCCACCACTGTTTCTGCAGGCACAGAAAAGGCAGCAGTAGCGTTAAGTGGTCTGGGTGGAGGGGCAGGAGGGTGTGTGGAAGGTTGGAAGAGAAATGTTGGGCAAATGGACACAGGAGGGGGTAAAGGGCAGATGTTAAATAGGAAGGATGGAAGGGATGGCACAGGAGAGATGCTGGACACAAATTGGGGGTGGGGGACAGATGCTGTAGGGGTAGAGACAGACATAGGGTGGGGGATATAAGGGGACAAAGAGCAGATGGAGTGGTGGTATATGCTGGACATATGGTAGAGGGATAGAGAGCAGATGCTGGGCATGTGGTAGGGGCCTTAAAGGAATACAGGGCAGATGCTGAACACAGGGAAGGGGTCATAGGGGGATAAATTGTGGATGTTGGACATGGGGTGGGGTGAAATGGAGATATGCCTCTGCCTTCAACTACAACCCAATTCCGATTATGCGAGGTCAAGGAAGGAGATACCACAATAACACATACCGCACACCATCAGAATCCTCCCAGAACCCTCACCCATACCTAATACACATACCGCTTCAATACACCACAAAACCTAAAGGGGTACAATCTCTAAACTCACGCAACTTGAAGTGTGCCCTCATAAATGCACGTTCAGTCCGTAAAAAGTGGCCAGTCATTACCGACCTCATATCACACCACGAGCTAGACATCCTGCTAGTAACGGAATCGTGGCTCACTGATTCTGACTCAGTCCTCATCAACCAACTCGTCCCCCCCCGGCTTCTCAATCCACACCTGCCACAGAGCAGAACGCAGAGGAGGTGGTGCGTTCATCCTAGTGAAAAATGATCTCCAGTATTAGACGATCAGCTCCAACAGCTCAACACACCTTGATATGATCACCATATCCAACAACTACAGCACCATCAACCTTATCTACAGATCCCCAGCCTCGTCCCCTGAAGACCTAGCGAACATAACTGACCTAGCCTCCAACCCCCAGAACACACGCAGGCCAAACTGGGTACTGGGAGACTTTAACCTTCCAGCCCTGCAGGATACTCACTCCAAAGCCTTCCCTGAAGCACTCAACAACCTAGGCTATGAACAAATAGTGGATGCCCCCACCCATCAGAAAGGAAACATACTAGACCTTGTCTTCATCCCTCGACCAGACGTGAGCATGAACTACGACTTCGACGTAGTTATCTCCCCAGTCCCATGGTCAGACCACAATCTAATCAAATTCCAGATACCTATGCATCGGGATAGCGAACAGACAAAGAAAGTAACTGAAAACTCAGCAGTACCCACAGGACATTTCACACTCTTTGACAAAGAGGTCATCATCAAAGAGGTCCTTCCTAACATCAGGATGGCATCGCTGAACCTCGAGGTGGTGATGGGCTCATGGAACAACAGCCTGAGCTCCTTTGCATGCATTCCTGCCCCAGTCAAGCCACATGCCCCAGATAAGCCAAGAATTAGAAAAACTGCACGCTGGTACACTGCCGAGCTACGAACCTCACATCATCTCCTGAGGAAACTAGAAAGATGATGGCGACGCACACGGGCCCCAGCAGACCAGACAGCCTACACCTCCCACCTGAAGATACATCGGAACTTAATATCAGCAAAAATGAAAGAACATCACTCCGAACTCTTAAGCTGCTCTCTGAACAAACCCCACGAGCTCTTCAATTTAGTGAAGACGCTAGCAAAAGAACCCACACCCCCTCAACCAGCCATGATACACCCTCAGGAATACGCAGACTACTTGCTGGCCAAAACCAATAACATCAGCAAAGCCACATTGTCCAGCCCTAGTAACAACCCAGCCCAACTGAAGCCGCTTACCTCTCTCATAACACCATTGGCCGCAGGTATTGAGGACATCATTGCAGTCGTCAATGCCACCACCGCTCCGAACGACCCTTGTCCAGCATTCTGGATAAGATCACTACGTAAGGAAATCAGCCCTATACTAGCCAAGATCATGGACATGTCCTTTTCCACAGGACTATTCCCATCATGCCTCAATAAGACGTCAATCCGGCCCTTTCTGAAGAACACCAAACTGAGTCCCCAGAAGGTAGAATCATACCGACCACTATCAAGCATCCCGCTGCTAGCAAAGATAACACAGGTACACTAAAAAAAAAATTTTTTAAACTGCCTCTAATGTTTCGATTGATTTTTACGTTTTTTGGTGCGCTGAATCCAAATCTGGTAACCAATTTGCTCCATCACGTACAGATTTTTTGCTACATTGGGTTAGCAGTTTGAGGTGAACGTTTCAGATTGAGTGTGATCGAGATAAAAGTTTCTTGGATGAATTCTTTATACTAATTGTTTAGTAGTTATTCAAATAAGAATAAAGAAAATTGTAACAAGGCAGCACATAAGAATAGAGTAATGTCAACAAAACACACTGTGATGGTAGCAAAATTGTCTGCACTTAAAACAGCCACATACATATGCACAAACATTGAGCATATGAGTGAGGTTAGACACAAAGCAAAGCAAAGAAATGTGCAAAAAATGTTGTACAGGTATGTATGTAAGAATAGAAAACGCAAACCGCACCATTGCAATACATGAAGACAAACACCCGATGGTGTGAAAATAAAATTCTAATAAATGAGATCCGACACTGTGGTAATAACTAGCAAATTATTATTTCAAAGTTTAGTAAAACACGATAATTGTCAACACAGTTTAGATTTTTAAAGTCATTCTTGGGTCAATCAATCTCCTGGTGGGCCCGTTTCTTCTTTCCCCGAATGCTTCTCTTGGTGCGCTGCTTGGTGTATTTTTCATCTGGGGTTTCCCGCAGCAGCAACCAGCAGAAATCAGCCATCATAGTGGTGTTCCATCTTCCTTGGTACCTTCTCTCTGCGTCCTTGATGTCCTGGTGAAACCTTTCACCTTGTTCTTCACTGTACGCCCCCCAGGTTTTTGGGAAAGTAGTTCACATGGGAGTGCAAGAAATGGACTTTCAGGCTCATGTTACAGCCTTGTTCTTTGAAGGCATTGAGCATCCTGGCAACAATGGGGAGGAGGAGGAGGAGTGGCCTAGTGGTTGGGGCAAGGTACCACAGGCCGGAAGGTCGGTGGTTCAAATCCCACTAGAGGACAGCAACCTTGGGCCGGAAGGACTGGGGTTTCTAGTCCCACAGGTACTCCTTGTGGTCTTGGGCAAGCCACTTAACCCTCCATTGCCCATGTTCCCCGTAAGTATTAGCGTATGTGTCTCATATCCCCTCGTGTTAAATGTATCCCCCAATTGTGTTGTGACCACTTTGATTGAAGGATAAGGTGGTATACAAAACTGTCTAAATAAATAAAAATAAATAAACAATATCCTTATAGTTCTCATCCCGCCTGTTCCCCAAGAATTTGAGAACAACATCCTTGAAGGAATCCCAGGCTTCTTTTTCCTTCTCAGACATCGTTTCAGCGAATGCTCCATCTGAAATGAGTTTCCTTATATCAGGGCCAACAAACACTCCTTCCTTTAGCTTTGCTTCAGAAAGTCGGGGGAACTTTGAGCAAAGGTACCGAAAGCACTCACCATCTTTTGGAAGGGACTTGATGAATTGCTTAATGAGACCCAACTTAATGTGGAGAGGTGGTAATAGAATTTTATCACGAGGTACCAAGCTCTCATGAAGAACATTTTTCTCACCGGGTCTCAAATACTCCCGAATTGGCCAGTCTTTTTTCCCCCAGTGTACGTCGCGGGCCCGGCTATCCCACAAGCAAAGGAAGCAGGGATATTTGGTGAAACCGGATTGCTGCCCTAATAGCATGGATAGAATTTTAAAGTCTCCACAAATCATCCACTTATGCTCATCATAACGAATCTTCTGAAGAATCAGGGCCAAATTCTCGTATTTTTCTTGGAGAATAATAGAGTGAGCAATAGGAACTGAAGCGAATGTGTTGCCATTATGAAGAAGAACACCTTTTATGCTGTCTTTTGATGAATCAATGAACAGCCGCCATTCAGCAGGATCATACTTGAGTTTAAACTTTTCCATCACTCCGTATATATCGTTGCAAAATACCAAATCTTCCTCTTTGCTGAAATACTTCAAAAATTGTGTCTCGCGGTTGCGGTACCAATAAAAAGTTGTTCCTGGTGACAATAGATTTTTCTGTTTAAGCCGAGAACCTAGCAGTTGGGCAGCATCTTTTGGGAGTCCTAAATCCCGGACTAAATCATTCAATTCAGCTTGAGAGAAAAGTTCAGGTTTCAGATCTGGTTCAGTTTCAAACTCGGAAGTACTGGACTCATCGGGAAAAGCCATCTGATGAGTCTCATCATGATCAGAACCGTCCACACAAATATGATCCAAAGATTTTGGTGGTTCAGGCACAGGTACTTCGTTGCTATGAGGCACAGGCCTAATTGCTGAGGGAAGGTTGGGGTAACTTATTACGTTCTTATTTTTTAAGTTGTATCCCTTCACAATGCAAGAGCAAAAATAGCAGTCACTGCTGTGGTCTCTTTGTTCACGCCACATCATAGGTATTCCGAAACGAAATGCTTGTTTTTTACCTTTCATCCATAAGCGTAGATCTTCCTCACATGTCTTGCACATTTTGTGAGGAGCCCACGGTTTGTCTTGATCGCCTAACTTCAAACCGAAATAGGCGAAATATACTTTTTTAATAAATGCAGAAATGTTCCTCTGCCGCTTTTTCACGGTATATTCCCCACAAATAAAACAAAAACTGTCCGGAGAGTTGACGCAACCTCTGGCTCTGTGAGCCATCACAAATACACAGCACTGCAAACTACAACTGTAGTGAACCACTTCGGAATAAAGCTGGATTACGACTGAGCAAACAAAAGGTAATAATGAACTTGCAAGAAACTGAAATTTGACAGGAACGTTCATGTCGCAACCACCGTGTTTGAGCGAGCGAGCAAACGAGGCGAGGCGAACAGGAAAGAACATGCGCCAGCGCGAGTACTGGATTTAGCCCCCCGCCTCCCAATTGTCCTGTTAATGTATAAAATGAATACAAAACACTCTAAAATATCATGAGGGAGTGTTTCTAGTTAGTTAACCATTACAACCTCTATTTTGGGCCAAGAAAATAAACTGCAGTCGGCTAAAAAGAAATTATGTGAACATTCCTTATATGGGTAAGAAATCTAATTTTGCAAGAAAACGTGACGTGATGGAACATTTTGGCTATTTTTCCTGGATTCTGCACCCCAAAATCTATAGGAATCAGTTGCAAAACTGGAGGCAGTTTTTTGGTAGTGTACCTGTGAATTGATAAGGTGGTCCAATGCCAAATACAGGACCACAATGACTCTACAGCTCCCCTGTAGAGTCAATCAACACACCGATCACGGGAATCAACATCAAATGAGGATGTGCCCTAATTTTCCTGGACAATGCTGCTGCGTTTGACTCCGTAAACGATGAGCAACTCCTGATACGGCTTCAGGAAAAGGAAATTAATGGCTCAGCATAGAGATGGTGCAAATCCTATCTAATGGACAGATGGCAGCAGGTACGTATAGGTTCCACAACCTCAAAGCCTTTCCAACAAAAAAAGAGTAGTTACTCACCTGTAACAGGTGTTCTCCAGGAGCAGCAGGAATCAGTCCTCATATATGGGTGATGTCGGCGCCGACGGAGCCCCCGTGCAGAGCATTTCCCCAGCTTTCAAAGAAAGCCTTTGGGAATTGCAGGGCGCATGCGCGGTCCCCTTCCCGCCCAAGGGTGCCATCTTGCTCAGTCTGATGTCATAGCTAAAAGACAGCAAAAAAAATTAGCAAAAATAAATCATAGGACTGCAACTCCAAGGGGAGGAGGGAGGGTTGTGAGGACTGACTCCTGCTGCTCCTGGAGAACACCTGTTACAGGTGAGTAACTACTCTTTCTCCAGGACCAAGCAGGAAGTCAGTCCTCACATATGGGACTCCCCAGCTTAAGGCTACCGGAGACCTCAAGCCGAAAAAATGAGCTCCCTCTAGCTCGTCAGTACGTAAGGAAGGAATCTTCTCTGAGAACGCCTCCGACCGGTAGCCCAACACCAGGGCCGGAGGGTAGGAGTTGCCTAAACCCACTGTTCCCTCTAAGCTGTGCACGTGTGCGCGCACACACACCTCGCCGAGCAAGCGCACATACTTTATAACAGAGCGCACAAAAATTACAGCTCTGATTCTGATAGAAAAAAGCACAGACGTCTTAAAATTTAAAAGTTATGATTGTAATTACTTGAAATTTCCCGCTTCATTTAGTAATCGTCTATTTTTCATTTAATTTGATTAAAATCAATGTGTACATACTGTATTCTGATGTGTAGTCAAATTTTAAAGTATATAACTCCGAGTGTCGTTATGTGGCGCACAAAATTTAACCTTCATTCAAAAGCTGCACACAGCTGATATTTTATGTGCACACAGCCTACAGAAAATTAGAGGGAACATTGCCTAAACCCCAAAGAGATTATGGAGTACTGCCTGTCCGAAAGCACTGTCCCTGCGGGACTCCCTCTCAAGGCAGTAATGGGCCGCAAAAGTCTGGCTTGAAGACCAAGTAGCGGCCCAGCAGATGTCTGCCAACGGAACAGAGCGGAGATGAGCCACTGATGCAGCCTTCGCCCTGACACGATGAGCTGTGACTCAACCCTCCAACGAGAGGCCGGCTGCCCCATAAGCTCAGGCGATACAGTCAGTGACCCATATGGACAAAGTACGCTTGGAGACAGGTAACCCCAACTTATTGGGGTCAAAAGAAACGAAGAGCTGAACAGCCCTCCGATGCTCCCGCGTACGGTCAAGGTAGAAGGATAACGCCCTCCTACAGTCCAGGGTATGCAGGACCATCTCAGCCCGGTTGGCATGCGGCCTGGGTCGGAAGAACCACCTCCTGATTGAGGTGAAAAGGGGAGACAACCTTAGGGAGAAACTTCGAGTGAGTCCGTAAGACTATCCTATTCCTGTAGAACAGGGGTCTCAAACACGCGGCCCGCGAGAGAACATTGTGCGGCCCGCGACGGAGGGAAAGAAAAAAGCCTTGCTTCTGCTTCTGCCGTTGCTGCGGCAGAATCGACTGTCAATTTTTTTTTTTTAAACCTGGCTTCTGCTGCTCAAGCAGCAAAATCAGCTGTGCTGCGGTCCCTTCCTCTCTGCCCGGAGATCCCTCATTGTGCTCCATCAGCGTGTGCTTTTCAAGCCGCGAAGAGAGGTATCCCCTCTCGCGAGGCTTGAAAAGTGAATAGGATTACGCCGCGCGAGAGGGAAATACTCTCTTCGCGGCTTAAAAAGCACGCCGCTGATGAAGCACAATGAGGGATCTCCGGGCAGAGAGGAAGGGGCCGCGGGACAGCTGATTTTCTGCTGCAGCAGCAGAAGCCAGGTGTTTTTTTTATTTACGGGGGGGGGGGGGGGGGTAGGACTGGAAATGGGCTATTGGCAGGGGGGGGGCTGTAGGACTGGAAATGGGCTATTGGCAGGGGGGGTAGGACTGGAAATGGGCTATTGGCAGGGGGGGGGTTATGACTGGAAATGGGCTATTGGCAGGGGGGGTGTAGGACTGGAAATGGGCTATTGGCAGGGGGGGGTGTAGGACTGGAAATGGGCTATTGGCAGGGGGGGGTGTAGGACTGGAAATGGGCTATTGGCAGGGGGGTTATGACTGGAAATGGGCTATTGGCAGGGGGGGTGTAGGACTGGAAATGGGCTATTGGCAGGGGGGGTTATGACTGGAAATGGGCTATTGGCGGGGGGGGGGGTTATGACTGGAAATGGGCTATTGGCGGGGGGGTTATGACTGGTAATGGGCTATGGTGGGGGCTAGGACTGGAAATGGGCAGGTGGGGGTTAGGACTGGAGGTGGGCTGATTGGGGGGTTAGGACTGGAGGTGGGCTGATTGGGGGGTTAGGACTGGTAATGGCCTATGAGGGGAGGTAAGACTGAAAATAGGGTGATGGGGGTAAAACTGGAAGTGCGCTATGGGGAGGTTAGGACTGGTAATGGGCTAGGGGGGGGGGTTAAGACTGAAAATGGGGTGATTGGGGTAAAACTGGAAGTGCGCTATGGGGAGGTTAGGACTGGTAATGGGCTATGGGGGGTCTAGGACTGGTAATGGGCTGGGGGGGGTTGCTAGGACTGGAAATGGGCTGAGTGGAAGGGGGCTTGAACTGCAAATGGCTGATGGGGAGGGGGGCTTGGAATGGAAATGGGCTGTGAGGGGAGGGAGCTAGGATTGGAAATGGGCTGATGGGGGGCTAGGATGGAAATGGGCTGATGGTGAGGCTATGATAGGACTGGAAATGGACTGATGCAGGGACTAGAAGGGAGCGGATGCTGGGTGGGGCTGGAACTAGAAGGGAGCTGATGTTGGGGGAGGATTAGAATGGGATGGAGCTGGGAAAGTGAAATGGAGAGGGGAAAAATATTTTGTCTAGGAGAGAAGACAAATCTACAATTGGCCAGGTATTGGGAGAGTAAGTGGGGATTGAGGATGGAGGGGTAAAATTGGAGTGGATGAAATAGGAATGAGGAAAGAGAAAAAGGAGAAAGATTAGTATGTTAAAGCAGATGTAGAGAGAGAATGGAAAAAAAAACTAGGAGAGAAGAAAGGGCAAATGGACAGCAGACGATGGAGAGTTAGCAGAAGACATGAAGAAACCAGAAGAAAGTGGCTGGAACAATTGCAACTGAAAAAAAATGCACAAAAGGTAGAAAAATCTCTCTTTATTTTGAATTTATTAACTGGAATATGTCAGCTCTGGGAAATGTGCATCATTAATGTTTGCGCTTTGTTTAGTACAAGAGGAAATTAATTTATAGTTTTATTTCTACAGTGTTGTTGTACATTCCAAGTTTGGCTTTTGGGGTTCCCAGTTTAATTATTGTCTTCCTGTTTCTAAATCTTTTAGTCTTTCTTTATCCATACTCATTAAAGAGGCATGTTTACTAAAAGTTAGTGTATGGTAACATTATGCAAATATTTATGCAAATGAGGCCCCTTATGCAAATGAGGCCCCGCGTCTTATGCGGCCCCCGGGTTACTTTACAAGTCCTCATTTGGTCCTCAAAGCAATTTGAGTTTGAGACCCCTGCTGTAGAACCTAGTGTAAGGGGGAATCAGACACTAGTGCCTGAAGTTCACTTACTCGCCTAGCAGAGGTAAGAGCTACCAGAAACAAGGTTTTCCAGGAGAGAAAACGGAGAGGGCAGGTAGCCATAGGTTCAAATGGCGGACAAGTAATCCGCTGTAAGACCACATTCAGATCCCACTCAGGGGCTGGTGGACGCAAAGGAGGCTTAAGCAGGAGGAGGCCTCTGAGAAAACGAGCCACCAAATGGTGGTTGGAAAGAGGCCTCCCGTCCACCGGCGAGTGGTGCGCTGAGAGAGCACTGAGGTGAACCCTGAAAGTTGGACTTAAGGCCTAGATTGGAGAGGTAAAGCAAATATTGCAATACTACCGCTACCAAGCACGAGAAGGGATTCTCGCTGTGCTGAGCACACCATGCGGAGAATCTATGCCACTTAAGAGCGTAGGATTTCCTGGTGGATTGCCGTCTAGAGGCTAAGACTACGTCTTCCACCTCTCTAGGCAGTAGTAGGGGAGACAAGACTACCCTTTCAGCAGCCAGGCCATCAGATGAAGGGACTGGAGGTTAGGGTGCAAGAGAGATCCCTGTTCCTGAGACAGGAGATCGTGTTGAATCCCCAGAGGAAGAGGAGTGTCCACCGCCAGTTGCAGCAGAAGTGGACTTTGAACAATGTTCGGGACACTAGTGGCGTGGGAGGAAACGCATACAGTAGGCCTTGGGACCACGGAATCAGAAACGCATCCACTGCTACTCTGAGGGGGATGCGGTTGTCTGGAACAGAATCTCGGGAGTTGCCGGTTCAGAGGACTGGCAAAAAGATCCATGGTGGGGAGGCCCCACCTGAGAAAGATCCGCTGAACCACCAACGGATTCAATCTCCATTCGTGTGGTTGCAGGATCCTGCTCAGTCTGTCCGCCAGGTAATTTTCTTGACCTGGGAGGTAGACAGCCTTGAGGAGGATTCCGTGATTGACTGCCCAAGAGCACAGCCGTCGTGCCTCCTGACAGAGAAGGAAGGAGCCCGTGCCTCCTTGTTTGTTCACGTAGAACATGGCAACTTGATTGTCCATCTGGACCAGTACAGACTGGTGAGATGTGAGGTGGGAGAAGGCTCTCAGAGCTAGGCGTATTGCCCGTAGCTCCAGGAAGTTTATCTGCTGAGCAGCCTCCCAAGTGGTCCAGAGACCCTGAGTACATGCCCCTTGGCAATGTGCTCCCCAACCTAGAAGAGAAGCATCTGTCGTCAGCACTTGAGAATGCAGAGGGGATTGAAAACCCACTCCAAGTACCAGATTCGGAAGATGAAGCCACAATTGTAGAGAGGAGACGAGCAGGGTGGATATTCTTACTGAGTCTGCAAGGCTCCCTGTGGCTTGATGCCACTGAGTTCGAAGGCTCCACTGAGCAGGCCGCATGTGCAGGCGGGCATTGGGGGTTACATGAACCGAGGAAGCCACATGGCCGAGAAGTCTCAGGAATTGCCTGGCAGAGACCAGGGAATTGCTGTGAAACTGCCTGGCTACATCCATCAACCTGTGGGCTCTGTCCACTGGCAGAAAAGCCTTCGCCTGAAGAGGGTCTAGCCTTGCTCCTATGAATTCTAAGTTCTGGGACGGGAGAAAAGTGGACTTTGCGAAGTTTATGACAAACCCCAAGTGCTGAAGCAGAGCCACAGTGCGAAGGGTGGCTTGACTGGCCTCCTGGGAAGACTGACCCCTTATGAGCCAGTCGTCCAGGTATGGGAACACAAAAAGACCTTGAAGCCTCAGGTAGGCCGCCACCACCGCCAGGCACTTGAACACCCTGGGAGCGGAGGTTAGGCCAAAGGGTAGTACTCTGTACTGGTAGTGGTTTCCCCCCACAACAAATCTGAGATATTGTCTGTAGTCTGGATGAATAAGGATGTGAGTATAAGCATCCTTTAGATCTAAGGAGCATAGCCAATCTCCCTGCTGGAGGTAGGGCAGCAGGATTCCAAGGGTAAGCATCTTGAACTTTTCCTTCTCCAGGAACTTGTTGAGGTTGCGCAAGTCTAGGATGGGTCTGAGGCCTCCTGTTCTTTTTGGTACCAGAAAGTACCTGGAATAAAAGCCGTGACCTCTCAGGTGGTGGGGCACCGGTTCCACAGCCTGGTCCTTTAGCAGACTTGCTAACTCCTGAAGGAGTAGGTCCCTGTGCAGAGGGAGTCTTGGAGGCTCCCATGGAAAATAGGAGGGAGGTACCTGGTGAAAATGGAGAAGATAGCCCTTATGGACTATATGGAGCACCCAGGTATCTGATGTGACGGCTGACCACCTGTGGGCAAAGTGGGCCAGCCAGCCTCCTGTGCTGATGTGAGCCAGCTGAGAAGAGGCTATGCCTTCTGAGTCAAAAACCCCCACCCTGCTGAGCAGGGGCCGGTGTTGGTGGCTTGGGGGCCTTCTGCCTACGGGGCGCCCATGACCCTGCCCCTTGGCCTGCTGACCCTGTTGGGGAGCTGCAGAGGCCTGATAATGAGGGTATTGTTTATAGGCAGATGACTTCCTTGGGTAAAAGGTCTTTTTTCCCGAGCCCTTCTTTTTCTGAGAAGGGGCAGAGGTTTTTCTGGACAGCCTAGTCTGGGTCAGAGTCTCGGTCTCGAGTTCTGCAGCCTTCACAGCCATGGGCTTGCCAAAGAGGTTTTCACCTTGGCAGGGGACATCGACCAACTTGTCCTGCACCCATGGCTCAAGGTCGGGTGACTCGGGCCGAAGCCATCATAGGCTGCTCGAGAGATAAACTTCGAGCACTCTCGAATACCAGTGGACAAGGCCTGGAACCTCTGCAAAGGTTCCTCGGAGAGACCAGCAGAGAACCCAGCAATCTCCTTTGCCAGGTCTCGGAGATACATGCCCATGTAGAGCTGGTATGTCTGGATACGGCAAGCAAGCATAGAGCCCTGGAAGCACTACTTACCGAGGGCATCCAGGTTCCGGGCCTCCCGGCCGGGAGGCACCGAGGAGTGCATCTTCTGACTTTTCAGTTGATGCATGGCCGATTCCACAACCATGGAGTGGTGCGGTAATTGTGCCTTTTGGAATCCGGGGCTCTTGCGGACTCAATAGATGGAATCGACCCGCTTGCTTAACACCGGCGTCGAGTCCGGGGTCTCCCACATGCAGAAGAGCAGCCGCTCCAGCATCGGAGGAACCGGTACAGTAAAGGCCTCCTTCGGGGGAGAGTCATACTGGAGGGCCTCGAGCTCCTCGGCTCGAGGCTCCTCCTCGGGATCCGCGGGGAATGCCAAGGCCTTCGCCATATCCCGCACGAAGTCTGAGAACTGGGTATCCTCCGGTGGGGATCGTCTCCGAGGTTCGGACTCCGGCGAGTCCGATGGGACACACTGAGTCTGATAGGTGTCGGGTGACTCTTCGTCCTCCGTCTCCCAGCCCGACTCCTCGGAGGAGGAATCGAGCGGCTCCGGTCGGGCGGGCACCGATGCCATCCGCCCCGACGTCGAGGGTACCGGCGTCGACGACCTCGGTCCCGAACGGGAGGCCGAGGGAGACAGTGGCCAAGGATCGACTCGAGCCCGCATGGACTCGAGGATCGGCTTGGCCTCCGGGGTCGACTTGGACGTCGAAGTCCTGGTGGTCGGGGCAGATGCACCGGTGAGACCGGCGATCAATGCCCGCTGCTGTTCCATGAAGGCAGCGAGGCTGCTCTCCAAGGCTGTCAACCTGAGTCCGAGCTCAGGAGACCCAGCAGCCCCCGACTAGGGCCCCGACGGCGTCGGGCCCGACGTCGGCTCCCCTGGAGGAGAGTCCACGAGGACTACAGCACTCACGTGTCCAGGAGACTCCATCTCGATACGAGGATGCTTGGCAGGCCTCTCCGACTCCGAAGACCCGGGACGGCTATCGGGGCTATGCGACCTGGCCCTCGAGGAACCAGGAGCGTCCACCGACGACGCCCTCGTGGGTTTCTTCTTCCTGCGCTGTTCCCGCGAAGGAGACCCCCGCTCAGAGGAACCCCAACGCTGCTCGGGGCCGGAGTCCCGTGACGTTGAGGCCTCTGACGAGGTCCGGGCCTGTCCGGACGTGGAGTCAGAGAAGATCCTATCCTTCTGGTGCTGCCGACTCCTCAACGCCTTCGAGGACATTTTGCCACACGGACCACAGATCATCGGGTCATGATCGGGTCCGAGGCAGCAGAGGCAGCAGTCATGTGTGTCGGTAAGAGACATAAGTTTCTTACACCGATCACACTTTTTAAACCCGCTGGCAGCCATCGGGGGAAAAAGGGCCCCTGCGAGGTCAAAAGACAGGGCTGCCAGTGAAAAAAGAAAAATGGCGCGAACGCTAGTCACAAAGGACAAAAAGCGAAAAAGAGAGAGTGGGCTCGATACCGGCGTATCGGGCCCAGGTGGGAAAAGGATCCAGCGTCGAACCGAAGGAGAAGAAGAAAAAACAGGGAAATCAACTTTTTCCTCGGCGAAAAACGAACTACGTCCGTCGGGCTCTGCGGAAAAAAGACGACTGAGCAAGATGGCACCCTTGGGCAGGAAGGGGACCGCGCATGCGCGCTGCAATTCCCAAAGGCTTTCTTTGAAAGCTGGGGAAATGCTCCGCACGGGGGCTCCATCGGTGCCGACGTCACCCATATGTGAGGACTGACTTCCTGCTTGGTCCTGGAGAACATGGCGTGCCTCAGGGCTCCTTGCTCTCCGCCCTCTTATTCAATATATACATGCAACCCATATGTGAAATAATCCGCTCCTATAACATCTCATACCTGATCTATGCGGATGACATACTACTCTTCACCCCATTAATGACTGACCATCCGGATTTCTTCCCACTAGTAAAATGCTTTGAGGCTGTAACTGACTGGCTCCACTCAGAGCCTCAAGATAAACTTCAGCAAGACGGACATACTGTTCATTACCAGAAATCAATCCTTCTCCCCACTGGCGACATTAAAGACTAGAGATGCTGAGCTCCCGAGTAGACCCACCATCCGCTACCTAGGTGTTACGCTAGACCTCGAATTTAAAGCGCACATCAGCAACACCATCAAGAAAATTTACCACAAAATACGAACAGTGCGACATCTCTGACCCCTGCTGCAACCAGAGAACTTCAGAAGAGTTTTTCAGGCACTGGTGACTCCCCACTTTGACTACGCCAACATGATCCTGCACGGACTACCCAAAAACACACTAAACCCATTACAGCTGGCAATGAACACAGCTGCATGCTTCCTTCACGGGGCCTCTAGAAGAGACCACATTACCCCAATCCTAAAGGACTTGCATTGGCTACCAATCTACTGCTGGCTCACCTATAAAGTAGTTCTGATGACCTTCAAGGCCATCAAAAAAATATCCACCACCTCCCTGATGGATCTTCTCCACCCCACTCCAGCAAAGCAAGGAGGACTTTCGCCACCAACACGCTACAGAACCCCAAGGAAATAACAACATGCATGCAGGCAACAAAGAACCAAGACTTTAAGTTCTATGCTCCCAGCTGCTGGAATGTGCTCCCAACTACCATCCGAGCGATCACGGACCTTGCTCAATTCAGAAAAGCACTAACACACCACCTTTTCCCCCTACACTACTCACAGCCCAGCAATTCAACCTCACCCACCTTACACCCAGCTAGCCAATTGTAAATAACAGACAACTCATATTTATATTGTAGATAGCTGTAGATGGTTTCCCCCGATGATATCCAAGTTGTATTACCCGTTCAATGTAAGTGCAATACAGGCCTCCTGATTTGTACTAAATGTTATCTGTAAACTGCACTGATTTTAAAGAGCGCAGTATATAAAAGCAATAAATAAATAAATAAATATGCTGGACACAGAATGAAGGAGAGAGAGGGAATGCTGGATATGGGGGGGGGGGGTATAGGATGAGAAAAAAGAGAAGCACACAACTGGGGAGGGAGAGAGAGAGAGAGACAAGACAGGGCAGGAGAGAAGGGGATATCTTTATCTTTATTTAAAAACTTAATATACCACCGAAACCATAGGCATATAGTGGTTTACAATAAAATCATAAAAGCACTACCGAAAAGAAAGGAAACACCATAAAATAAGTAGGAAAGAGATAGTCATAGAGAAAAGGGAGAAAGAAAAAAGCAATGTGGTTAGATAGATGCTGAATACAGGGAGAGAGGAAGAGAGAGAGAGAAAGAGAAAGGAGTTAAAGAATGGAGAATAAATGGCTGGGGAAAGATAGAGAGATGGAGTCAGGGTTGTAAAAAGAGGGAAATTAAGAACTGGATATAAGAAATAGAAATTAAATCAGAGTTGATAAAGAGAAAAATAAATGGAAGAAAGCTGAAAGGAAAAAGATCAATGTCAGAGATGGATGTAGGGAAGCAAGTGAAGAAGACAGGAGTGGGGAGAAGTGGCAGGTGGATAGCAGACTCTGGAAAAGAGTTAAGAGAAGACAGAGGATTCAGAAACCAGATACCAGGACCAAGGCAATTAGAAAAATAAACTAGCTAGACGATAAAGCATAGTTACTCACCTGTAACAGGTGATCTCCGGGAACAGCAGGAATTTAGTCCTCACATATGGGTATCGTCGGTACCGACGGAGCCTGCGCGGGAACGCTCCCCAGCGTCCAATTAGAAAGCTTTTGGGAGCATCCCACGGCGCCTGCGTGCTGCCTTCCCGCCTTTCCCAACTGCCTCTCTCCAGTTGAGTTTTAAAGCTGAGACAAAGAGAGAGAGGGAAAGGGAAAGAGATAGAGATACAACTCCTAGGGGAGGTGGGTGGGTTGTGAGGACTAAATTCCTGCTGTTCCCGGAGATCACCTGTTACAGGTGAGTAACTATGCTATCTCCAGGAACAAGCAGGAATGTAGTCATCACATATGGGGACTCCCTAGCTTTAGGTGCCAGGGAGAGACCCCAGAAGTTGTGTGCCCCTGAACAGGGCTCCACTTCCCCCCATGGATCTCTAGCATCCTACTAGGGATGGTGGGTAGGAGTTGATTAGGTATGGAACAGGTGTTGGAGAACAGCCTGACCAAACAAGGCATCCCGGAGGGAGTCCTTGTCCAAGCAGTAATGGGCTGTGAAGGTATGAATCGAGGCCCAGGTGGCTGCTTAACAGATGTTGTCGATAGACACAGAGTGCAGATGAGCCATTGAGGCTGCCATGGCTCTCACATTGTGAGCTGTGACATGGCCCTCCAGAGAAAGGTTCTTACTCTGATAGGCGAAGGAAATACACTGAGCAATCCAGTTAGACAGTGTTCTCTTGGAGACTGGAAGTCCCAAATAAGAAGGATCAAAAGCAACAAAAAGAGTTGAGAGGACTTTCTATGTTGCTGTGTTCTTTGTAAATAAAAGGCTAAAGCTCTTTTACAGTCCAAGGTATGAAGATTCCTCTCTGCATTTGATGCATGAGGCCTTGGAAAAAACACAGGTAGGTAGACCGCTTGGTTCAGATGAAAAGGCGAGACCACCTTTGGCATCATGTGTGGATGAGTCCTAAGGACTACCTTGTCATGATGGAACCTTGTATAAAGTGGATCAGCTACTAGCGCTTGCAACTCACTAATGTGACGTGCTGATGTGATTGCAATGAGAAAGATATCCTTCCAAGAAAGGAATTTCAAGGAGATAGTAGCTAAAGGTTCAAAAGGTGGCTTCATGAGCTGCCCAAGAACCAGGTTTAAGCCCCATGCCATCGGAGGTGGCCTAATGGGAGGCTTAGTTAGAAGGCGGCCTCTCATAAATCTTGCTATAAGAGGGTGAGAGGAAATAGGCTGTCCATTTAAAGGCTTAAAGGAAGCTGCAATAGCACTCAAATGGACTATTACTGAGTTAGTCTTAAGTCCTGCATTGGATAAATGAAGGAGATACTCCAGCAATGATTCCAGAGGTATCGCAAGGAGGTTAAGACCCTTTTGCGAACACCATATGGTAAACCATTTCCACTTGAAAGCATAAGAGCGTCTTATGGAAGGTTTCCTGGAAGCAAAAAGAATATCTGTTACTTGCTGAGGGAGATTAAGATCATGGAGATCTAGGCCTTCAGTAACCAAGCCCTGAGATGCAGAGACTGGGGATTGGGATGCCATAACATTCCGTCCTCCTGAGATAGGAGATCTGGAGCAGACCCTAACTCCAGGGAGGGAGCTTGAGAGAGATGTAGAAGCAGAGGGTACCACACTTGCCGTGGCCAATGTGGAGCTATGAGAATCATGTGGCCTCTGTCTCTCTGAAGCTTGAACAGGGTTTTGGGAATTAGGGGAATGGGTGGAAAGGCATACAGGAAGTCGTGACCCCAATAAAGGAGGAAAGCATCCCTGGCCTGAGCCCCCAGAGCCGGCATTCTGGAACAGAACCGGGGAAGTTTGGCATTCCACGGACTTGCAAAGAGGTCTATGTCCGGGGTTCCCCAAATTTGAAAAATCTTGGCCACCTGGTCTGCATGCAGAGACCACTCGTGTGGAAGCAGAACTCGACTGAGTCTGTCTGCCCAAGAGTTTTGTATGCCTGGAAGATACACTGCCAGGAGATGAATCTGATGCTGTCTGGTGAGGGCCCATAGCCGCAAAGCTTCGTTGCAAAGCGACAGAGAGCCTGTTCCCCCCTGCTTGTTCACGTAGAACATGGCTACTTGATAGTCCTCATTCATACAGACAGTCTTGTAGCTGAGCAGGGTGTGGAACACTCGAGGAGCAGGAATATTGCTCTGAGCTCCAAGAGATTCATATGTAGATGAGTCTCCTGTGGAGACCAGGTGCCTTGGGTGGAGAGGTCTTGCAGATGAGCTCCCCAACCCATCGGAGAAGCATCTGTTGTTAGAGTTGCTTGGGGTAAGGGTTGTTGAAAAGGGGACCCCAGCAACAGGTTTTGAGTGGACTTCCACCACTGGAGGGACAAAATAAGGCGACTTGTGTTTGCTATTTTGTCTGACAGGCATCCTGATGCCTGGGTCCACTGAGTGGATAAAGTCCACTGGGCTGCCCTCATATGGAGGCGAGCATAGGGAACCACATGCACAGCAGATGCCATGTGGCCTAGTTGTTGTTGCATTTCTTGGGCAGTGAGATGAGAGACTTTAGCGCTGCTTGAGAAGCTAACTGCACCATGCGAAGGCAGCAGGCCTAGGGGAGATAGGCCCTTGTCTTTCTGGTATCCAGCAAAGCCCCTATGAACTCTAAAGACTGAGTGGGAGTTAGACTGGATTTTGGGATGTTTATTATCAGCCCCAAATACTGAAGGATATGCATTGTGCAGGATAGAGAAGTCCTGGCATCTGACTCTGCTGGGGCTCGAATGAGCCAGTCGTCTAAGTAGGGGAAGACAAATATCCCTAGAGTGCGGAGAAATGCTGCTACTACAGCCATGCATTTCGTGAACACCCTTGGTGCTGAGGCCAGGCCAAAAGGAAGCACCCTGTATTGGTAGTGCTTTCCTTGAGAAAGGAACTGAAGGAACCTTCTGTGAGTTGGATGGATGAGAACATGGGTGTACGGATCCTTGAGATCTAGAGAACAAAGCCAATCCTCACTCTGAAGGTATGACAGCAGAGTTCCAAATGAAATCATCTTGAATTTCTCTTTGACAAGGAATTTGTTCAATTCTCTGAGGTCCAAGATAGGTCTGTATCCCCGTTTTCTTTGGGATAAGGAAATAGGGGGGAGTAAAAACCTGTACCCTGCTGATAGATGGGTACTTCCTCTATTGCCCCTTGGGCAAAAAGCATAGTGACCTCCTGACCTAACAGGTTGATGAGAGATGTCGGAGAATTGAACTGCCTTATTATTGTGGGAGGGGGCATGCATGAAAAATAAAACTTGTACCCCTCCTTTATGATGGAGAGTGTCCAATGCTCTGCTGTTATCTGCCCCCATCTGGGGGCAAAGTGACATAACCTTCCTGGAATGGTGGAAGGCTCTGGTCCCACGAGAGCCAGGAAGGCTAAGTTCTCTAGCTGAAAGTCAAAGGCCTTGTGGAGGCTGAGACGGCTGAGGCTTAGCAGTCTTTGCTTTCTTCTGTTTGGGTGGTTGCTGACCTTTTCTGACAAGCTGACCTGCAGAACGTCCCTGATGAGCATAAGCAGGGTAATATCTTTTCTTCTTAGAAAAGAATGGTTTCTTGAAAGATTTCTTTCTAGCAGGATCAGCTGTGGACTTGGATAATATTTCCAAGGTGGAGTTGTCCGCCTCCAACTCATTGGCCTTTTCCTGCCAGTCTCTACCAAACAGGTTCTCAACAGTACAAGGGATATTTCCCAATTTGTCTTGTACCCAAAGCTCCAGATCAGATGCCTGGAGCCAAGCAATTCTACGTGCACCTATGGCAATGGCAGAGGTTCTGCTTATGCACTCAAAGCAAGCAAAAGCTGCACGGTTGACAAATTTAGAAACATCTTGGGCATGTTTGACCAATGTGAGAAAATCCTGTCTTCTATCATCAGGAAGAATAGGACTCAAAGCCTCTAAATCACCTGTGACCTCCTTCAGGAACATTCCCATGTATAGGCTATAGGAACTGATCCTGACAGAAAGCATGGAAGCTTGGAAGACACGACGTCCAAAAGCATCCAGGGTTCTGCACTCACGTCCTGGAGGATAAGAGGCATGCCTCTTTGCACTCTTGATCCTTCTCATAGCTGATTCCACTACAATAGAGTGGTGAGGAAGCTGAGTTTTCTGGAAACCAGGACAAGGAGGGACTCGATACAGAGTATCTAGTCTGTGAGAATGAGGAGAGGTGGTAAGAGGTGTCTCCCACATTCTTAACATGAGATCATACAAAATCTCATGAATGGGCAAGGTAGCTGCCTCCTTAGGAGTTTTGGGATATTATAACATTTCCAACTCCTTAGCTCTGGGCTCTGTTTCAGGAGCCACAGTAATGGAAAGACCCTGAGCCACCTCCCTGATAAAATCCTGGAAGGAAATATCCTCTGGAGGAGACATCCTGTGCTTAGGGGAGGAGGGCTCCTCTGGGAGAAGCATTCCTGCATCGACAAAACTGTCAGAATCCTCAAATTCTTCTGAGGACTCGAAGTACAGTCTGTCCGGATGCTCTTGAAGAGCCCGATACCCGTACCGAGCGAAGTCGGTACTGGGAGTAATCGGTACCGGGGTATCGGTACCGGAAGGCATCGGATGACCGGGTACCGGCAAAGCAGACACTGATAATGATGTCGATGCCAACGGTACTGGTACCAATACCGGCGTGGGGGGTCGGTACCGGTACTGGTACCGGCCGGATTGTCTGTCGCGGTTCTGAGGGCGTCGATGCCGCAAGGAGAGCCGCCAGACTGCGCTCAATAGCCAGGACTCTCTGGTCTATCGACCCTGCCGATGCCTGGATGTCGGTACCGGAGAAGATCACCGGTACCCCAGAGCATGGCACCAGTAGTTCTGCCAAGGTTGAGGCCTCGAGAACATCCTGGAGCCCCGATAATGCTTTGGAAGCTGGGCAATTTTGCCGGTGCAGAATCCTCAAGGGCAACGCCAGAGGCATCTCGATGCTTAGAAGGAGATCTACCCTTTGAGGACCGGCTAGACTTATGTTTAGTTACCTGAGATCCACGGGAGGAAGACGAAGCCCTGGAGACGTCGATGCCACCGAAGCTGCATCAGAGGGAAACAGGGTATTGAGCTTGGCAGCTCGGTTCTGTCGACCTCTCTTGGACATCATGGCACAGGCCATACATTCCGAGATGGAATGGTCAGGACCTAAACATTTCAGACACCAGTCATGGGTGTTGGTGACGGAGATGGTACCACCACACTTGGTGCACTTTTTAAACCCAGAGGAGGGTTTTTCCATCGTGGAAAAAATCCTGGGCTTAAAGCCCAAAAAGGTGCATGCACCTGGAAAAAAAACGGGAAAAGTACTAAAAAGTTTTTTTTTTTAGAAAAGAAAGAAAGTAGTAAAAAAAGGCAGTACCGGTAAGCGTCGAGGAAGGCAGACGCGACCACAAAAAAGAAGAACAATTTTCTGCGGTGACAGGAACATGACCTGCTGGCTCCGCGGAAAATGAACTGGAGAGAGGCAGTTGGGAAAGGCAGGCAGGCAGCACGCAGGCGCTGTGGGATGCTCCCAAAAGCTTTCTAATTGGACACTGGTGAGCGTTTCCGCGCAGGCTCCGTCGGTACCGACGATACCCATATGTGATGATTACATTCCTGCTTGCTCCTGGAGATAGGTAAATAATTTATTTTCAGTTTAATGACTGGAATATGTCAGTTTTGGGATTTTATATTTTCCATCTTTATATTTTGTAAAAATATAAAGTCTCAAATAATCAGGGTTATAAAATACAAAGAAATATACAAAAAAATGCCCTGAATCATTAATATGTCCAATATTGGTTTAAATAGACCTCAAATAAAGCAAGCACAGAAGGACTACCAAAAGGGACTTCTACAGCTGGAAAAAGATCTGCACTTATAAGTATTTTTCTTCTGGAATATACTCTAAATCTTGGGGAAAAAGAGAATTCATTGGGTAAAAGCTGATAAATCTGTGTATTTTAGAATTCGGTGTTTTTGCAAAGTCACAGATCTTAGTACTGCCAAAGAGCTTTTCATTTAAATGAAATCAGAGTATAGCTTAGCATAGAAAATAAAATAATTAGTCTCCGAGTAGAACGAAATAAATTTGTTTCTAGACAGCTTTTTATTTAAATCAAATCAGAGTATAGCTTAGCACACAAGAAAAATAAATATTATGAGCAGAAAAAAAGAAAATTGTTTCTAAGTGACCTTTACAAAGGGGCCATCCAGTTAAGAGGGGAAAAAAATAAATCTGTGCAGTTGTCGTAAATAAGTGACAGATCAAAGGGGCAATTTGAAAGACCCCCTCTATCAAATCAAGGGCCTGAATCACCCAGCAAATTGATAAGACATTACCTTAGAAGCAAAGATCAGGGCACTGTGTAGCAACCAGCTTCTTCTTTCTCTCCCACCCACTTCTATTCCCACCGACCCCAAGGATAATCTTAGCTTTATAGGCTCTTAAACCTATTGAAGAGGAAGCGTAGTTACTCACCTGTAACAGGTGTTCTCCAGGGACAGCAGGAATCAGTCCTCACATATGGTGACATCGGCACCGATAGAGCCCTTGCAGAAGCATCCCCCCTCAGCTTTCAAAGAAAGCCTTTGGGAGATGCTACCACGCATGAGTGATCCTCTTCCCGCCTAAGAGTGCCATCTTGCTCAGTCAGATGACAGAGTTAAAAGATGGCAAAAAATAAAAGATGGTAAAGGAGCAACTCCAAGGGGAGGAGGGAAGGTTGTGAGGACTGATTCCTGCTGTCCCCAGAGAACACCTGTTACAGATGAGGAACTACGCTTTCTCCGGGAACAAGCAGGAAGTCAGTCCTCAAATAATGGGACTCCCCAGCTACAGGCTACCGAAAGCCCATAGCAAAAATAGGGGCTCCCTCATGAGGAGCCACAAGCAGCAGCAATTGAGTCCATGTTCACAGAAAACAGTAGGACTCCCGTGTTTGATGAAACCAGCACTCCGATAGCCTGAACACAGAAGAGTCAGAGGGTAGGAGTTGCCTAAACCCCGAAAAGGTTATGGAGCACAGCCTGGCCAAAGGCACTGTCCCATTGGGACTCTCTTTCCAGGCAGGAATGGGCTGCAAAGGTATGGACTGAAGACCAGGTGGCAGCTAGGCAGATGTCAAACACTGTGTTCCCGCCTCCTGGAAGTGACACGTGTACACCCAGGTACCGGATTACATTTAAAGCCTCCAGCGGTGGCGTCCCGTGCGCGCACAAGGAGCAGGACGTGCTCCTTGGGGCAGCAATGAGGGCGTCCGAGTCCATCAGCGCTGCCGTGCCGTATCATATCCTCGACTCTCCCTGGTTGCTCTTTCTTTCCTGGTAAGCTGGTGTATTTTGCCCTACTTCTCATTCGCTTCCTCCAGACATCCGTAGCTGGTCTTTGACTCCAGCCCTATTCCTGCTATGGCTGCTATCCCCGTTATTTGGGGTCACCGCCCGTGTCCTCTGACCCCCTCGCTCCCCGGTTTTTGTGCATGCAATCTGCACAACCTTCTTCCCTGTTGGTCCTCTCTGCTGCCTGCTATCTCTCTTCCATCCACTTCTACACCTGTCACTCTCTTGACGCTCTCCTTCACCCTTCTTAACTGTTGTTCTCTCCATTCTATAACTCACTTAGTTCATGACCTCTTGGTCCAGCATTCCCTGGATGCTCTCTTTCTTACTGAGTCCTGGCTCCATGAAGGAGAAGACGGTTTGCTTCTCCGCTGTCTCCCCCCCGGGCTATTCTGCCTTGCACGCTCCCCGCCTCCACCGGACAGGGGGAGGCGTGGCATTTATCTTCAGGTCTTCTCTCTCATTTTCACTGGTTTCACCTCCCCCCCACTATCCCGAATCCCTCTTACTCCGCACGGGATCTTCCCCTCCTGTGTTTTTTCTTCTTCTCTATGCTCCTCCCTCTCTACATGTAGATCTCTGGGATTCTTTATTACTCTCTTTGTCTGACTTTACTCTTCTCTCACCCCACTTAGTTATCTTGGGTGACTTCAACACTCACCTCAGTTCCCCAACTAGGACACGCGACAAGACCCTTGCTTCTCTTTTTACTGACTTAGCCCTCACCCAGCACATTACCTGCCTGACCCATATATCTCTGGCCATATTCTGGATCTTATCCTTACCTCTTCACCTTCCCCCTATTTACCAACAGATATTAGGGCTTTCCCTCTTCCTTGGTCAGATCACCATTGCATTTTCTTCTCCTTCTCTCTCCCCTCCTCAGAATCTTCAGGACATACTTCTGCAGCTCCCGTGCAGCCACCTCTTAAACGCCTTCTCACCCCCCTTACCCTTCAGCGTTTTCCCCCCGCAGATGGCCCCTCCGGATTTCGCCTCTCTCCCAGTAGATCGTCAGGTGGATTCCTGGACCTCCACTCTTTCTACTACCCTTGACGCTCTTGCTCCTCTTTGCCCTGTTTCTTTTCACCCCTCCTCTCATCATCCTTGGTATCATTCCGGTCTGTACTTACTTCGCTCACATCTTCGCCGAGCAGAACGTCTGTGGTGCCGGAGGCCCTCTGCCTCCTCCATCTCCTTTTTCCGCCAAGTGCACCAACAGTATCGCTCTATGATAACCTCCGCCAAGAAATCTTTTTACTCACAACTTATCGCTTCCTCTTCCAATTCCTCCAGGCGCTTACATCAGGTTCTCAACTCCCTTTCCTCCTGGCCCCCCGCTCTTCTTCTGCACCATCCGCGCTCAGCCCGACCACCCTTGCCTCCTTTTCAAATAAGGTTCAGGCTCTTCGCTCATCTTTCCCTGCCTGCCCCCCTCCTCTCTCCCCCCCCTCTCCCCATTGCCAATATGCTCTCCCCCTCATACCTTCCCTCACACCTGGCGCACGTTCAGCACCATCACCTCCGCCGAGCTCATTAAAGCCATTTCCTCTTCCCATCAGACCACCTGTCTTCTTGACCCCTTCCCTTCCCCCTGGCTCCTTAACTCTTCTCTTGCCCTCATCCCTTTCGCTCTGGCTATTCTTAACTCCAGCCTCAGTTCCGGTCATTTCCCTACTAGTTGGAAACACGCCATAGTCCGCCCCCTTCTCAAAAAGCCCACCCTGGACCCTGCTATCCCTGCCAATTGGTGCCTGGTCGCCAATCTCCCCTTCCTTTCCAAGATCCTTGAAAAACTGGTCTTCTCTCAGCTCACCACTCACCTCGATTCCACCTTCTCTCTCCATCCGCGTCAGTCTGGGTTCCATGCTGGCCACAGCACTGAGACCATCCTTCTAGCCCTCCTCTCCGAAATCCACCACTCTCACGACCGTGGTGATCTTTCTCTTGTTGTTTCACTTGACCTCTCCTCTGCCTTTGATGTTGTCGATCACCGTACCCTTCTCTCACGTTTGTCTGACCTGGGAATCTATGGCACGGTTCTGGAGTGGTTCCGTTCTTTCCTTTCCTCTCGCACCTTTGCTGTCCATATGGGTCCTCATGTCTCTCCCTCCCTCCCGCTCCAATGTGGGATTCTGCAGGGTTCTATTCTTGCTCCTCTACTCTAACGTTTTTCTCGCCCCTCTAGCCTTACTCATCCAGCAGTCAGGTATCTCCTCATATCTATGCCGACGATATTCTCCTAGTCCACCACACCTCCCCCTCTGCTCCTGACCTTTCCCCACTCAACGACTGCCTCTCTCCTGTTGCCTCCTGGTTCAGCTGTAACTTTCTCCATGTTAATCCGTCCAAATCCTCTGCCATTTGGTTCTCTTTCGGTGCCCCATCTCCTACTCTGTCCCCCATCATGTCCGCCCACCCCATCCCTCTTGTTCCTACCCTTCGATACCTTGGTGTCACCCTTGATCCTTCACTTTCTTTTCATCCTCAGTAGTGCGCACATGTTTCTTCCATCTCCGCAAAATCAGATCTATCCGCCCGTTTCTTTCCACTCCCGATATCACTACTCTTGTTCTTTCCCTCATGATCACTCGCCTAGACTACTGCAACGCTATCTTCGCAGGTCTTCCCCATTATCAACTCCACCGTCTTCAGCTAGTTCAGAACACTGCTGCTCGCCTCATCACCCATGCCCCTGCGAACGCTCATGTCACTCCCTCCCTTTTCTCTCTTCATTGGCTTCCCATCTCTGTTCGTTTTATCTATAAACGTCTCACAATCACCCATAAAGTACTATACACTGGTGTTCCGCAATATTTAGCCGATCTTATCCGCCTTCAATCAGCTCCCCGTCTCCTCCGTTCCGCTCATGGTAATCGGCTCTTCCTCCCTCCCCCATCTCAGGCCCACCTTGAGCTCACCTGTCACTCTGCTTTCTTTTTCCTCAGTCCCGCCCTCTGGAATTCTCTCCCGCACTCCCTTTGCACCGAATCCTCCTTCGCTCAGTTCAAATCACTCCTTAAAACCAACCTCTTTCTTCAGGCCTACGACCTCCCTGCCCCTGCCGATGGCTCGGACCTCCCCTCGTCCTGTCTCCCCTCCCCACATCCGGTTTAGTTGTCTCCTGTTTAATCTGTCCACAGCTCTCTAGTTGCTCTATATCTCTGTTTTCTCTCATGCTGCTCTTCAACCTGCTCTTTGTTTCGTCTTACTTTCCTGTCTTTTAATGGCATTGCTTTTCCTTTCTCTCTCTCGTAGCCCACAGTTTGTTGTATTGTACACCGCCCTGACGCTTCGGCAAGGGCGGTATATCAAGTTTTGCAAATAAAGATAAAGAAAGATGGCCATCATCTGGACGGAGCGCAAGTTTGCCATCGAAACTGCCATGGCCCTCACATGGTGCGCCATGTGGCCTTCCAGCGGGAGCCTCGCCTGCTCATAAGCGAGGGCAATACAATCCGCCACCCAGGTGGACAATGCACGTTTGATCACCACCTCCCCCAGTCTACTGGGGTCGTAGAAGATGAAAAGCTGGGAAGCTTTGCGGTGGTCCAGAGTGCGTTGGATATAGGAGGACAAGGCCCTCTTTACAGTCCAGGGTGTGAAGGACCGTCTCCGCCCAAATGGAGTCAGGTCTTGAAAAGAAGGAGGGGAACACCACTTCCTGGTTGAGATGGAAGGGCGATATCATCTTCGGCAGGAATTTGGGGTGTGTGCGAAGCACCACTCTGTTCTTGTAGAACCTGGTATAGGGTGCCTCCGCCACAAGGGCCTGAAGCTTGCTAACTCTGCGAGTGGAGGTGAGTGCAACCAGGAAAGCTACCTTCCAAAAGAGGTAGCAAAGGTGGCAGGTAGCCAGAGACTCGAAGGGTGGGTGAGTGAGCTGCCCCAACAGACGTTGAAGTCCCATTCGGTTGCCGGAGGGCGAACCGGGGGCTTCGATAAGAGCAGGCCCCGAAGGAAATGGGTCACCAATGGTTGGACGAAGAGGAGCTCACCATCCACCAGATGGTGGTGTGCCACCAGGGCACTAAGGTGCACTTGGATGGAGTTAGACTTGAGCCCGGACTGAGAGAGGTGAAGGCACTGGAACACCAGAGCCACCGGCCAGGAGAAAGGATCAGTGCCGTGTTCAGTGCACCAAACAGAGAACCTGCGCCATTTGAGGGCGTAAGCCTTCCTAGTAGAGGCCTTGCAAGAGGCCAGCAGAATGTCCTCCACCTCAACCCGAAGGTTGAAAGGGGCCAGAATCACCCTCTCAACAGTCACGCTGTCAGCAACAGGGAACCCAGGTTGGGATGCAGTAAGGAGCACCCCCTCCTGAGACAGGAATGCCTGGATGGTCCCCAGGGGGATAGGGGCCTTCACTGTCAGCTGTAGAAGCAGTGGGAACCACGGTTGCCTGGGCCACAGAGGAGCTATCAGGACGAGCGAGGCCCTATCACAGAGGATCCTGAATTAAGATCTTGGCGATCAGCAGTGTCGGAGGTAAGACGTACATAAGGCCTCCCGACCATGAGACTAGGAACATGTCTGCTGCCACCCTGGAAGGGTGGGGCTGCCGGGGAGAAGACGTGGGGCAACGGAAAGTTGTCTGGGCTGGTGAACAAGTCCATCACAGGTTCCCCCCAGAGCCGGAAAAGCCGACCGGCTACCCTGGTGTCCAGCTGCCACATGTGCGGCTGGAGAATTCTGCTGAGTCTGTTGGCCAGTAGGTTTGTCCTGGCCTGGCAGATACACTGCCCGCAGGAGGATACCATGTTGGATTGTGTACGAGCAGAGGACCAATGCCTCCTGACAGAGGGCACGAGACCCTGTACCCGCCTGTTTGTTCACGTAGAACATTGCCACCTGGTTGTCCATCTGGATTAGCACTGGCTGGTGATGCAGGTGGTGAAAGAAGACCCTGATCCACAATGGTACACTGCCTCCTATCCCATGACTATTTAGTTTTGCCAAAAGTCTCTGATGAGGGACCTTGTCAAAGGCTTTCTGAAAGTCCAGATACACTATATCAACTGACTCACCTTTGTCTACCTGTTTATTCACACCTTCAACACTCTGCTGCGCGGCTTAACTTCCACCAGCCTCGTCATGCCCTTATTACCCCTCTTCTCAAGTCACTTCATTGGCTCCCTATCCATTTCCACATCCAGTTCAAACTTCTCCTGCTTACCTATAAATGCAATCACTCTGCAGCTCCTCACTACCTTTCTTCTCTCATCTCTCCTTACAACCCCCCCCCTTGGGAACTCCGCTCTAATGGCAAACTGCTTCTATCTGTGCCCTTCTCTTCTATTGCTAACTCCAGACTTCGCTCCTTTCACCTTGCTGCACGTTATGCCTGGAACAAACTACCTGTGTCTGTACGACAGGCACCTTCTCTCTTTTCAAATCCAGGCTGAAAACTCACCTCTTCGCTGCTGCTTTTAGATCTTGACTCACCTGATCTCCTTGTTTCTTTACCTTTCCCCCTTGTTTTATCCCTGTCTATACCTTCTGTGTTGTCTGTCTTGACTAGATTGTAAGCTCTGATGAGCAAGGGACAGCGTAATTACTCACCTGTAACAGGTAATCTCCGGGAACAGCAGGAATTTAGTCTTCACATATGAGTATCGTTGGTACCGACGAAGCCCGAGCGGGAACGTTCCCCAGCATCCAATAGTAAAGCTTTTGGGAACATCCCACAGCGCATGCGTGCTGCCTTCCTACCTCTGTACCTCTCTCACTTCAGTTGAGTTTATAGCTGAGACCAAAGGAGAGAAGTAGAGAAAGAGAGAGATAGAGACAAACTCCTAGGGGAGGTGGGTTGGTTGTGAAGACTAAATTCCTGCTGTTCCTGGAGATCACCTGTTACAGGTGAGTAACTACGCTATCTCCAGGAACAAGCAGGAATGTAGTCTTCACATATGGGGACTCCTCAGCTGAAAGATTCCAAGGGGTGACCTCAGCTGGCTGCAAACCCAGGTGAGATGGGTCATGCTTCCTTCCATGGACCTTAGGCATCCAAACTGTGGATGGTGGGTAGAAGTTGTATTAAGTATGGAAGAGGTGTTGTAGAACAGCCTGGCCAAACAAGGCATCCCGACGGGAGTCCTTGTCTAAGCAATAGTGGGCTGTGAAGGTATGAACCGAAGTACAAATGGCTGCTTTGCAGATGTCATCAATAGAGACAGAACGAAGGTTAGCCGTTGAGGCTGCTATTGCTTTCACATTGTGAGCCGTGACATGGCCTTCGAGAGAAAGTCCCTTACACTGATATGTATAGGATATGCAATCTGCAATCCAATTTGACAGAGTTCTTTTAGAAACTGGAAGTCCCAAATGACTAGAGTCAAAAGCCACAAAAAGCTGAGAAGATTTTCTATGTGGCTTAGTTCTTTGGAGATAAAAAGCCAAGGTTCTTTTACAATCCAATGTGTGAAGATTCCTTTCTGCACTGGAGGCATGAGGCCTAGGGAAGAATATAGGAAGAAACTGACTGGTTTAAATGAAAAGGCAAAACCACCTTTGGCAGAAAGTGAGAATGAGTCCTGAGGACTACTTTATCATGGTGAAACCTTGTATAAGGAGGGTCAGCTACTAACGCCTGTAGTTCACTAATGCGTCTTGCAGAAGTGATGGCAATTAGGAAAATAACTTTTCATGAAAGAAACTTTAGGTCTGAAGTGGCTAAAGGTTCAAAGGGTGGTTTCATAAGCTGACCAAGAACAAGATTTAGATCCCATGCCACCGGTGGTGGTTTAATGGGAGGTTTTGTTAAAAGTAGGCCTCTCATAAATCTTGATATAAGTGGATGAGAGGAAATAGGTTGTCCATCGAAAGGTTTATGAAAAGCAGCAATAGCACTAAGATGGACCCTAACTGAATTGGTCTTCAGACCAGAAGTTGATAATTGTAGAAGATACTCTAGTAGCAACTCTACAGGTACTAAAAGGGGGTTAAGTCCCTTTTGTGAACACCAGATAGAAAACCTTTTCCACTTGAAAGCGTAGGAACGTCTTGTGGTAGGTTTTCTGGAAGTCAGGAGGATATCCTTTACTTGTTGAGAAAGGTTAACATCTTGGAATTCTAGGCTTTCAGTAACCAGGCCCTGAGATGTAGGGACTGGGGATTGGGATGCAGTAAAGATCTGTTCTCCTGCGACAGGAGATCTGGAGCATTCCCCAACTCCAGAGGAGTGGTTTGAGAGAGACGCAGAAGAGGATTGAGCTATGAGTATAATACGACCTCTGTCTCTCTGAAGTTTGAATAAAGTCTTGGGAATGAGGGGAATGGGTGGGAAGGCATAGAGGAAGTCCTGTCCCCAGCGGAGTAGGAAAGCATCTCTTACCTAACAGTTTTGAGCCGGAATTCTGGAACAGAATAGGGGAAGTTTGGCATTCTGTGGACTTGCAAAGAGGTCTATATCTGATGTTCCCCAGATTCGAAACACTCGAGCAAGCTGGTATGAGTGGAGGGACCACTCGTGTGGCAGCAGTATTCGACCGAGTTTGTCTGCCCACAAGTTTTGAATGCCTGGAAGGTATACTGCAAATAGGTGAATTTGTAACTCTCTGGCGAGGGCCCATATTCGCAAAACTTCGTTGCATAGCAACAGAGAGCCTGTTCCGCCTTGCTTGTTCACATAGAACACAGTTACCCGATTGTCGGTTTGGACCAGTACTGTTTTGTTGCTGAGATGGCCCTGAAAGACTTGAATAGCATTGAAAATGGCTCTCAGCTCCAGGAGGTTTATGTGAAGGGAAACCTCCTGTGAGGTCCAAAGACCCTGAATGGAGAGATCGTGCAAGTGGGCTCCCCAACCCATCTTGGATGCATATGTCGTCATAGTGGTTTGGCATAGAGGCTGCTGGAAAGGAGAGCCTACAAGGAGGTTTTTCAGGGATTGACACCATTGCAGAGACGAAATCAGATGTGTGGTAGTTCTGATTTTATCTGTTAGTCGACCCGAGGCTTGTGACTACTGAGAGGAAAGGGTCCACTGTGCTGCTCGCATGTGGAGGTGAGCATAGGGAACCACATGAACAGTGGATGCCATGTGTCCCAGCAGTTGAAGCATCTCCCGAGTAGTAAGGAATACCTTCATAGATGTTTGAGATGCCAGTTGTATTATACGTAGACAGCGTGGTTGGGGCAGGAAAGCCTTTGACTGCCGTGTGTCTAGACGAGCCCCTATGAATTCTAGAGATTGAGAGGGGGGTGAGTTGAGATTTTGGGAGATTTATGACCAGCCCCAAGTATTGAAGAATTGTCATTGCTTGAGAGAGCACGAAGCTGGCCTCTGTAGCTGTTGATGCTCGAATGAGCCTATCGTCTAAGTAAAGGAAGACGAATATTCCTAGAGTCCTCATAAATGCTGCTACCACTGCCATGAATTTTGTGAAGACTCTTGGAGCAGAGGCTAGTCCGAAAGGAAGAACTCTGTACTGTAAGTGTCCTCCTTGGATCAGGAATCGAAGGAACTTCCTGTGATCTGAGTGGATGAGAATATGCGTGTATGCATCTCTTAGATCTAGAGATCATAGCCAATCTTGACTTTGAAGGTATGGTAAAAGTGTTCCGAGGGAGATCATTTTGAACGTTTCTCGGAACAAATACTTGTTTAATTCTCTGAGGTCTAGTATAGGCCTGTGTCCCCCTGTCTTCTTTGGAATAAGAAAATAGGGGGAGTAGAACCTTGTCCCCTGTTGGGATATGGGCACTTCTTCGATTACTCCTTGAGCTAGAAGTGAAGTGACCTCCTGCCACAAGAGGTCGGTGGCAGAGCCCTGAGAATTGAACTGTCTCAGAATTGTAGGTGGGGGCAAGTTGAGGAAATGAAGTTTGTATCCCAATCTTACAATGGACAGAGTCCAATTTTCTGATGTTAGTTGTTGCCATCTTTTGGCAAAATGGCATAGTCTGCCTGGAATGGTCAAGGGTTCTGGACCTTTTAGGGGCAGAATGACTAAGTTCTCTAGGTGGAAGTCAAAGATCATGAGGGGGCTGGGTCTGTTGAGCCGGTTCAGCTTTTTGAGCTTGTGGCTTTCTCTGTCGTCTGTTCTGTTGTTGTCCCTTTTGGGAAACATGAAGTGGACAGTGAGTTTGATGGGTGTAAGATTGGTAAGACTTATTTTTCTTACTGAAAAAAGGTTTCTTGAATGTTTTCTTTTTTGCTGGGTTGGCTGTAGCCTTTGACAATCTGTTCAAAGTAGTATTGTCAGATTCAAGCTGATTAGCCTTGTCCTGCCAGTCCTTAACAAAGAGATTTTCTCCTGTGCAAGGAATGTTTCCCAGCTTTGCTTGAACCCACTGTTCAAAGTCTGATGCTTGAAGCTAATCAATACAACATGCTCCTATGGATATAGCAGAGGTTCTGCTAAGACATTCAAAACAATCAAAGGTAGCACGGTTCATGAATTTAGAGACATTCTGGGCATGTTTGACCAGAATAAGGTAGTCTGCTCTTTTTTCCTCTGAGACAGAAGGATTAATGAGCTCTAAGTCTTTTGTGACTTCTTCCAGGAACATTCCCATATACAGAATGTAGAAACTGATCCTGGCTCCCAGCATGGAGGATTGAAAACATTGACGGCCAAAGGCATCGAGTGTCCTGGATTCACGGCCTGGAGGATTAGAAGAGTGTTTTTGCACTCTTGATTCTTCATATGGCCGATTCCACTACCATTGAATGGTGTGGTAACTGAGTTTTTTGAAAACCAGGACAACTGGGCACTCGGTACATAAATGTCCAGGCGTCGGGAATGTGAAGATATCGTTAAAGGAGTCTCCCACATTCTCAACATCAGATCATGTAAGATCTTGTGAATGGGAAGCATAGCTGCTTCCTTGGGAGCCATAGGGTATTGTAGAATTCTTAATTCCTCTGCCCTAGGTTCTTTTTCTGGAATCACAGTGATTGCAAGGCCCTTTGCTAAATTACGTATAAAGTCCTGGACATATCCTCTGGAGGAGACATCCTATATTGAGGAGAGGGAGTTGAATCTTCTAATAGATTCACTCTGGTACCGGCAGAATCATCAGAGTCATCGGAATTGGAAGACTCAAGCACCGGGTGCTCCTGTGACGCATGGTATCGGTACAGCTCAAAGTCGGTATCGAAGTGCCTCGGTTCCTGATCCCCGATACCGGACATCGGCATTGGGGGGGGGGAGCAGTCCTGTCGAAGCAGGTGTTGTCGGTACCGATGTTGCTACCAATACCTGTGGAACCGTCTGTTGCGGTCTTAGCGGTACCGAGGCTGCTAAGAGGGCCGCTAGACTGCATTCGATAGCGAGGATTCTATGATCCATCGCTCCTGCCAATGCCTGGGTGCTGGTACCGGTGGATGCGGCCATGACCCCAGAGCATGGCACCAGTAGTTCCACAGAAGTCGAGGCCTCTGGAACATCCTGGAGCTCCATTAATGCTTTGGAGCTCGAAGACTCCTGTCGGGGCTGTTTTGCCGGTGAAGTATCCTCAAGGGAAACGCCCGAGGCACTTCGAAGGAGATTTTCCCTTCGAGGACCGGCTAGTTTTACTTTTGGATACCTGAGATCCATGGGAAGAAGATAAAGCCCTGGAAGACATTGATGCAATTGACATCGTGTCGGAGGCAAAAAGGGTACCGAGTTTCGCAGCTCTATTCTGCCGGCCCCTCTTGGTCATCCTCATGCAGGAGACACACTCTGCTGGACAATGTTCAGGACCCAAACATTTTAGACACCAATCATGGGTGTCGGTGACGGAGATGGTACCGCCACATTTTAAGCATTTTTTTTTTAAATTATATATTTATTAACTTTCAACTTATTCAATACAATAAGCAAAACAGGAATTATATAAGAAACAAAACTAACAAAATAAAATATACCCAGAAAAACATTCCATAGTCATGAATTCTGGAAAACAGCACATATATTAAATAAAAGTCCACATTATGAAGGAGTGGAAGAAATCATTAAAGAAATCATTAAAAGAAAAAAAAAGGGAGCCCAGATGCCTTACAAGAACAAATATAGAACCCTTAAGTTCACAAGCCCATCATCCCATATCAGACTCATGATTCTTTAGAAAAACTTCCAAGTGAGCAGATTCCAGAAAACCATAATGTTTCCCACGATGTTCTACTACACACTTGTATGGGAACTTCAAAAAAAAAGTAGCCCCCAATGCAATGGTACGTTCTTTTTACGGCGATTCTGGGTTATACGAGAAACATCAGGGAAGATGGTAATCTTCTGCCCATAAAAACACACATCTTTTTGTGAAAAATATGCTTTCAATACAGAGTTCTTGTCCAGTTCTGTAGCAAACGTCACAACTAAAGTTGCACGAGCTAAGATATTATCAGAAGAGGACTCAAGAAACTCTAAAATATCTAAACTAACAGGTGAAAGCAATTGAACAGGTTCATCCCCCACCACATTTCCCTCCATTTTCTTTTTAAATCTAGGAATATAATACAAATTCGCAACCCTAAGAAGATCGGGTTGATCAAACTTCAACACTTCTTTCAAATACTTATGAAATAAAATAAGGGGGAAAAGATAGTGTGTAACAGGAAAATTTAAGCACCTCAAGTTTTTAGACCGAGATGCATTTTCTAATACCTCAAGCTGTCGATGAACATACAAACTATCCTTTACTGACGCAGCCGAAACTGCTTGCACAGAACCTATTACTTCCTCAACCTTCAACAAACGTTTATCCTGTACCACATATTGAGCATCATATTCAGCAAATTTTGCAACTGAGTCACGGGTGAATTCTTCAATTTAACACAATGTACCTGTTAGAGCAGACTCAGTACGGGTAACAACTGCCCATATATCCTTCAAAGTCACTTCCTGAAGGGGCGAAGAAGAGGCAACCGCACTTCCCAGCGCCGACGGGATATGAATCACTTTAGGTAATGGCAACTGACTAACACCTGAGCAGACCCGAACCGACGCTCCAACAGGAACCCCAGCGGTATCAGAAAGGAGAGATGGAACTCCCAAAACCTCCTCCCGAACCGCAACCTGATCCGATGATGAGAGGGGAAGGGTTAGACCCCCCAATAGGAGAAGAGGCTAGGGGTGAGGAGTTACTCACTGAAACCGAAAACTCCAAGCTGCGATCTTCCACCACATGACGAATCACATGCTTATCCAACGGGCCCTCGGTCTTTGAAGCCTTCATAGCAGCAGCAGCCGGCACACACTTCTTCCTTCTTTTTCCCATATCAGAAGAACTACACACACCCACTCCTCAAAACTCCTCACAAACTTCGAAGGGGCTCCAAAGGGGCATGTCCTGCCCCTTTAGCCATGCCCCTTCGGACACGCAGCCGAGGGACACGCCCGCGATCCCACGGTGCAGCCCGGTTTAAATAGGCTGATCAGACAGCGGCAAGCAGCGTCCACACCCGCAGGTGATGTATGGCAGCTGGGCAGGGTCAGACTCCACTCCTCAGCGATCCCGTGGTACAGCCCGGTTTAAATAGGCTGATCAGACAGCGGCAAGCAGCGTCCACACCCGCAGGTGAAGTAAGGCAGCTGGGCAGGGTCAGACTCCACTCCCCCTTAAGCATTTTTTGAAACCACTAGCTGGTTTCTCCATGCTTGAAGAAAAAAATGGGCCTGGTGCCTTAAATGGCGCCTAGCACCAGAAATAGGGAAAAAGCCTGAAGAAAAATGTTTTTTTTTTTTAAAGAAAGAAGAGAACCGGCGGTACCGGAAGGCATCGAATGAAGGCAGATGCGACCACAAAAAACAAGAAATAAAGGTAGATTTTCTGCGGTGACAGGTTACTGTGTCCTGTCGGCTCCGTGGAAAACGAATAACTGAAGTGAGAGAGGTACAGAGGCGGGAAGGCAGCACGCATGTGCTGTGGGATGCTCCCAAAAGCTTTCCTATTGGATGCTGGGGAGCGTTCCCGCATGGGCTCCATCGGTACCAACGATACCCCCTATGTGAAGACTGCATTCCTGCTTGTTCCTGGAGATGGTCTCTTACATGTCTGTGCAGCGCTGCATATGACTTGCAGCACTATACAAATGCTCAGTAGTAGTAGTAGTAGATCTCTGGAAGCTAGAGTAGCAGACTTGGAGGATTTAAGGAAGACAGAGGTAGATAGATGAGACCTACAGGGAACATAGTACTGAAGTCCCACCTCTAGTCTGGCAGCCTCCCTGTTGCCATGGAGGAGAAAAGTCACTTGACAGGAGTGGCAGAAAGTGATCCTGTAACTAGAACCTGTCCTCCAGGTGATGTAAAACCCTCTTGCACCGAGAAGATTTCTCCAGAGCCATGTGCCCATTAGGGAAGAGTTAGGACAGCCATTACAGTTGGTGATTCAATCATTAGGCATAGAGACAGCTGGGTGGCTGGATGACGTGAGGATCGCCTGGTAACATATCTGCCTGGTGTGAAAGTAGTGAACCTCGTGTGACATCTAGATATGGTTTTAGATAGCGCTGGGGAGGAGTCTGCTGTCTTGGCACATGTTGGTACCACGTGAAAAATATTTGGTCTTCTTACGAACGTCCTACCTCTCGGTATTGACTACAAAAACACGTTCGATGTAACACATTAGGGGAATGTACTTAAAGAATTAACTTTTCCTCTTCTGCTTGTTCACCAACGTACATTATATTAAAAATTTCTACCCGTTGGTACCAATCATATAGGAAAATTTGGGAAGGGAGGTTCTGGAGGCCAACTTTAGGCTTTTAGGTATGAAGTTGAAATCCAGAACTTCCGGGGTAGCATTTTCATTAATGCTTCCTGTTCCTTGCGCATGACCAAAAAGGCAGGGAGAGCTCCAGAGTCTCAGTGCGTGGATGAGATGATAGTGCAAGGAAGGCGGCTTTGGATTTGTTAGGAACTGGGCAACATTCTGGGGAAATAGGGGCTCTACCTTAACCGGGATGGGCTCTACCTTAACCGGGATGGAACAAGGCTGCTGGCATTAACCTTTAAAAAGGAGATAGAGCAGCTTTTAAATTAGATAACAGAAGAAAACCAACAGTTGCCCTAGAGCGCATGGTTCAGAAGAATGTATCCTTGAAAGATACTAGCAAAAGACTGAAGTTAGGGCATATCTACAGAGACGTTCCAATAAAGACTAAAGTAACTCAAATGCCCTTAAGTACAGAGCAGGCAGAGTTTAAAGATTCAAAATTATTTATTTATTTTATTTATTTATTTAACTGCATTTATATCCCGCTTTTCACCGGGTCAAAGCGGTGTAACATGTAACATAGGGAGGGGTAATTTCTTTTAGGAAGGGGCCATCACCAGGGTCAACAATTAATGATTATGGGTGGACATGGACATGATTTACTTCTGCTAAAATCAAAGTGTGAGGTCATGGTGGTGTTTCCGTTGAAAGATGTTCACGGAATAGGATTGTCTTTAGCTGTTTCTTAAATGATGTGATGTCGTTGTTGTTCTTGATGTGGTTTGGTAGAGAGTTCCAGAGGGATGGAGCATAAAGTTCGAATGCTCTGTTGCAGGTCCGTTGTGTAGATTTGGTTCTTTTGTGGGGGACAACGATAGAGTTATTGGAGGAATGTCTGGTTGATCTGTTGTGGGATGGTCGAGGCAGTAAGGAGTGTAGTGAGGTGTTCCGTGCTTGGTGGATAGTTTTGTGGATGAGTAAGATGGCTTTGTACTTGATTCTTGCTTGCAGTGGAAGGAGGTGAAGGTCTCTTAGGATTGGGGTGATGTGCTCCCGTTTTTTTGCATTTTGAATAATCCTTGCTGTGGTGTTTAAGGCAGTACGGAGGGAGTTGGTGTGCGAGGCAGGAAGTCCATGATAGATTATGTTGCAGAAATCCAGATGAGGGAGTGTCACAGCTTGCATC